>OZ014534.1:44483435-45083435 GCA_963966105.1 Volucella zonaria
GGTAATTGGAGAAGAGTTAAGGCTGTTGCGGATCACCAGTTGGGGGAATTCCCCCTCATTTGGGAGGGTGGGATCGTCGTCGCAAAAAACATTAAAAGTTGGGGGGAACAATTCCTGGTTCTTTATGTCGGGAATCAGATTGGCTTCAGGGAAGAGCATGCGATTGGCGTAGAACACCCTTGATTTTAGAGCGAAGATCTCTTACATTCTGATAGTAAAAATTAAGAGGGATGTTGTAGGGTGAGGCGGGATGGTTTAAGTGCTGGCAAGGGAGGCAATTTATGGACGAAAAATTTATCGTGGTCGGCTCGGCTTCGCTGCAGGTGTGAGACTCGTCTGCCACTTTCTGGGGGGGCATGCTGAAAATCTTGTGGTACCTGACATAAAAGTTCCTGAGACTGATATGGTCGGAAGGGAGGCCTTCCTGCTGGATGGAAACCATGACGCTGGTTTTGGTGTTCCCTTAGATGGCTACAGTCCAGTTGAGGGTTTGCCATGACCTCAGCATGCCCCTCTAGCTAGCGGAGTCTTTGCGCACACGAGGTTGGCTGAGGTCCCCTCCCACTTGCCTGCACCACCTTATGTGGGGTCGTCCTCTATTGCGTTATCTCTCTGGGTTGGAGGCGAAAGCTCTACGAGTCAGGACGCTGGTGTCCATACGTTCAAGAAGACATAGCCATTCAAACTGGGATATCCGAGCTTTTCTGATGCGGTTGGCATCCCTTTAACATTCTCCATTGACGCATACAGGACTGAAAATTACCCGAAGAACTTTTATCTCGAAGCCTCTTGCTTTCATCAGTGTCCAAGCTTCTATGCCTTTACACATGACATGGATTATCAGGGTCTTTTATAAAGTTTTTTTTGGTTGCTCACCAACCTTTACCTTTTCAGCCCAAAGAAGCGGCGATTAGCAAGAGCGATTCTTCGCATTATTCTCCGCGCTGGTGTCATTGTCGGAGTTCATAGCGGAGTCTTTTCTGTCTCAAAGTTGATGCTACATATCGTGACGTTGTTTAAGTAAAACCCAGCGAATCAGTTGTGGCATTTGTGACAGCTCGTTGAGGTGGATGGCACTGATCTTCCACCGCTCTCGGCGGCGTACGCAATTCGCAAAAGTTCTATTGATTTGCTAAATGGAAGCCGTTTAACTTAAATCTTCTCAATACTTCTCCACTATCCTGAGATGCCCATAGATTTAGCTTGGCTAAAACTAGGGAGTCGTCCAAGTCTCTAGGCTCATTGGCCACTGAGAATGTTTGGATATCTAGAGTGTTTTGCCTCGATCGCAATTGATAGCTTTTTTTGACTACTGGATGAGGTAAACGCGAATTTCCTTTATGAATATTGGCCTCAGGAAATTATGTGTAGTGACTGACTAATCACTTAAAAGAATTGTAAGGTTATGAATATGAATGACTAGCAGCAGAGAACGCTGCCAATGGACTTGTTGCCCATATTCTAATGCTTTGAGGAATAGTTTGTATTTAAAATTTGCGATGATGTAGTTCCTCTTTCTCTCACTTCCTTTGCTATGCGTTTCTTTGGGTCATAATCACTTAGACGCTAGATTAATTCCTAAAAGAAAGATGTGAAACTATCGCCTCTCAGCCAAGAAGTCCTCCCAACAATCAAATGAAAAAAGCTAACTACAATAATAGAAAACATCTGGAAAATAGAACTCATCACAATAAAGTCAATTCTTTTCGGAATGCTTGGCAAAAATCTCATACCAAAACAAACACCTGTCTTAAGGTATTTCTCAAATTTCACGCACAAACTCTTTTATAAACAATTACCCAATTATCTTCTTGATGTGCGAGTATCTCTAAATAAACGATTTTTTAAATACTCGTAATCTCAAAATAAAAATATTTTTTTCTTTAATAAAAAAACAATACAACACCATCGAAAAGAGATACTTTCCACTGACTGTGAAACAACGATGATGGATGACCGAATAATAATTCTTTGATGAAGACGTTATGCTAACCATCCAATCGCTAAAAATAATTTCGCCAATTTCAAGAAAAAATGTTTTCCAGAAAAATTAAAAAAATTGGAAAATATTCTCGACGTGTGCAGTTTATAGGTTCTGTGGGAAACACTGCGAAATTAGAAAGTAAACATTTCAATTAAAGATTTACGGAATCTTGGTTTTTTTCGGGAATTTTTTCGAAAAGTTTACACCTTCTCAGATTGTTTGACTGAGGAAATGTTTAGAAGATGAGCATTTTTTGGTTATTGCAAAGTGTTTTATGTGAACTACCGGCGCCGGAAATTTCAATTCTTTGTATAACAAAAAAAAAAACTACAGAAGTTCTTTGCTATTAGATTTGAAGTCTGGAGATCCTCTTATATCACTACTGGTGGACGTCATTAACTTCCGACCAAAGGATTGCTTTCTTTCAAGGAATGCTACAAGTAACCAGACAATGTAAGATTGATGAAAGCCTACGTTCAATTCTGCTCTTCTCCAATAAACAGTGCATTTCCACAGAACGCCGTTCTTCAATTGTACTGCAGCCCTGCTGATTCGAAAGGCTCATCAATGCAAAGAAGGTTGATGGATTCATTGGAAAAAGACCTTCGTGTAATCAAAGAAAGTAAAGTAGTGGCGGTCCTAAATCCTGGTGTACACTTGAAGCACCTTGTAGATACTTTTCAAGTTGAAATACATCTAAAAGTATGCAAAAATTTCAAATTATAAAATTTGGATGGCAGTTCACAGCATATACTTAGCTGCTATCATTGACAATCACCAACTCTTGAAGCCAGTTTCACGTATCAATCGAAAGGAAACACGGTTTCAGTTTGGTGCAGCAGGGAGCTACTCAAAATGCAAGGTTTCGAAAGTTGCAACATTTTTCATTTCCCAGCTGTACCTACTATTTTTTGGATCATGCGTAGCGACTGTCTACTCTAAAACGCAGGCAGCACTAAACGTGATCAACTTTTGATGCACCATAAATGGCCTTTCATTCTTTTTATTTATTCAGAGGGCACAACAATCCGTCCGGTCCGGCGTGGACCAGGGCCTCAACTAAGACGCCTCTTCAGCTAGCGCAATCTTTTGCCAGATGCCTCCAGTTGCGCGCTCGAAGTTGGCAGATCCCCTTCTTTTTGTGTGCGTCCATCTTGATTGAAGTCGAAAACTATCCCGCCTGGAATGGACTCCGGACCTTGCCATCTAAGGCGCGTTATCCGATATTTCCTAACGATCTTGATATCACTGTACAGCCCATACAGTTGGTTGTTAAATATCTACTCGTATTCTAATCTTCATTGATGCAAACGGGACAAAAAACTACCCGACGAACTTTACTCTCGTGGCACCAGAGAGCATTTTTAGCCGCTTTCGACAGTGTCTACGCTCCTGCGCTGTAAGTCAGGACTGAGATGATCAGCGTCGTTTTGGTTGCCCGAAAAAGGGGATTTACTTCAAATAAGCAGCAATTAGCAAGAGTGATTTTTCGAATGATTTCCGTCCTGGTGTAGTTGTCAGAGCTAATAGCGGACCCGAGGTAGATAAAGCCAGTTACTACCTCTGAGATGTTGACGTTTTGTCCTAGGCGTCGATGATGCGTGTTATTGAAAGCACATATGTACTTTGTTTTTCCTACTAAACCTATACATGGCGCTTAAGCTTCAATAGTGGCAAACGCTCCACTGACAGCTGGCTGCGGTCTTCCCATTATGTCAATGTCGTCTGCTTACGCCAGTAACCGAACGGACTTTGAAAGACGGTGCCTCTTGAGTTGACTTGTGAGTTTCGCACAATTCTTTAACTCACCATTTTGAAAAAATCACATAACAACGCATCGCCTTTCTTAAGTCCTTTTTTGACACTGAAGGTATCAGTTTTGCCATTACGGACCTTGACGAAGCAGTGCGCATTCTCCATCGCCGTCCTGCATAGGCGAATGGGCTTGTTAGGGATACCATGGCTCTGTATAGTTCATCTCCATTGATGAAGGCATTGCGTGTATCGATTTTCCCTTCTTAAGGACCGGACAAACAATGCTGGGTTCCATTCGTCAGTCATAAATTCGTCGACCCAGATTTTGGCGATGAGTTGATTTATACTCTGCCGTTTTCGATAGGTCGTCATTTAACCCATCGGGTCCAGCAACTTTGTTGGACTTAAGCTGGGGAATGGTTGTCCTGACTACACCTTGGTCGAGTGGACGACCAAATGTTGTCTGTCTTCGTTCAGGTTGAATGGTTTATTCTGCCTGACAGTTGAACGTTGTTCGTCATTACTGTTTAACAGTCTGCGGAAATAATCTTTCCACATTCTCAGCACCGACCGTGGTTCTATTATGAGGTTTTCTTCAACATCCTTGCAGATTTCTGTTCGGGCTTTACAGCTTTGGCATGTTCGCTTTATTTTTTGTTAGAAATTATGAACTTTATTCCTCCGGGGTTACCTCTCTAAGGCCTCGATCGAACGCTTCTCATGCTCATTATTTTTTTTTTTCTTCTGAGGAGCCTACGTTCTTCCCTTCTCTTCTGCTCGTAGAACTGGCGAGCCCCCCTCATTTTCTTCCGCAGGGCTGCTCTATACATCCGTTGTTTTTCCAGTTTTGCCTGTCTGCATTCATCATGGTACCAGGGGTTTCTTTGTTTTGGGGTGATTTGAAACCCGGTACATCAGAGGCGGCCTCTCTGGTAGCTCTTTTCCGTGGTGCTACTGCTCTTCTACGTTCTATGCTGTTGACATTGAATTTTTCGAGAGGGTAAGGGAAACGGGAAAATTTGTTCGGTGGTCTTGGGCTATTACGGATATCCGCATCCGTACCTTGGCTTCAATAAGGTAATAGTGCGCGTCGATCGCAATGTGATTAATTTGGTTGTCGGCTTGTTGGTCAGGAGTCAGCCAGGTCCCTTCATGGATATCAAGATGTGGGAACCGTGTACTGTTGAAAAATGTATCCTTTATGCGAATCATTGTCAGGCATTCGCTTATATGGCTGAAACTCTGGACGTGTTCTCTGAGTCTTCGTCTCTTTTTATCCGAATAAACATATTCGTCGCATTCATTCTCGATAGTAGAAATCACAGTTTTCGATCCCCTTTTTGTTCTACCCATCTCATCGCACTTCTTGGATGGCGATTATGTCTGCTTTTTGGCAGTCGAGGATCTCTCGTAGTTCTTCGTGTGCACGCGATCTGTTAAGAGTTCGAACGTTCCACGTGCAGATCCGAAGATCGTTGTCCTTTAATCGACAACAGTGAATCCGTTATTATCCGAACCTATTAGCTGGTTCGTCACATTTTTTAACCTCTTTCGTATAGAGTTAGCAAATGATCGAGCATTGCCTTCCCATTTCAAACTCCATGAGTGACGATTTACTCATACTGTTACCGGGGATCATCACTCTGTGGTAGGGCAAGCAATACGCTACGAACATGATTGTTGCACTGCTTGCCCAATCCAATTTATAGGACAGTCTTCAGTTTCTAGACAAATCTCCACGTAGATCTCCGACATTCAGACATTCCTCTCAAAAGTTTTTCCTTACAAGGGCGCTAACTATTCTGACTCAATTAGTGCCCCAAAGCATCACCAGCCGTTTCTCAAACGAAGCTAAATATTTTGGTGTCATCCTGGGTAACAAACTTTGTTGGACTAAATATGTCACGTCGAAAATCTTAAAGTCGTGACGGGCTTAGCACTGTGGAGGGTCTGCTGGATCTACCTGGGTATGATAGGGCTTTCTCAGAAATACGTCACTGTTGCTTTTACCAGTCTCTGAGGAACGACTTGCTTCAGCTGCATAGATTACCTCCTTGCTCTAGATGAACTGATGGATCTCCCTGCCTTTGAAATTTATGTATATCAAGCACTGCAGTTTCTAAGCCATTTTCCCTTTAAAAAGAAGTGGTCCTGTACAGCATGTACTGGAGTTTTGATGACCTTGCACGCCGACTGTCTTTTGACTTTGCTGCGGAAATACTAAATCGGCTTTTCCTGCTCTCAGAAATTGTTTCGGCCAGAATGTAGTTCAAAAAGGAATACGACGTTAAATCTCAATCCTCGTAAGGAAAACTTAAGCCTGTTTTCCAAACAGGGATATACCCAATCCTGATGACAGTAACCTATATTGTGATAAATCGGTGGAGGGGCGTGAAATAGCAGCAGCACCCTCTCGGGACTTCCAAGCTATTTCCAAAATTAAAGATTTAAATGAACGCAGCCAGAAGGCTGAGCTTACTGAGTCTAGTCTAAGTTCCAGATCACAATGGGATCACGGAAATTGAAATCGACGTTGAACTTACTAGCCAAGGTTTAGATTTTTTCAGGACCTGAACCTACACTAGGACTGCCTGCGTCCTTACTTAAGGCTTGCACTGCAGATAGACGTATCTAAAAAACCAATGACTTCCCCGCAGTAGGAACGTCTGCCGTCGTGGCCACTACGCTTTTACTAAGCACCTAAGTGTACTAAGTGACAAAATATCTTACGCCGCTTGATGTGAGGGTGGTGATTACATCTGTGAGTGTCCGCCCTATGCTCGCGATACTCGACGCTGATGGCGGTGATGGTAGACACTACATGACCGAGGCGCCTACAAATCTTCCTACGAAATACTGTGAAATTTCAGTAAAATAACATACAAGGAGTACCACGGACTAGCTCTTTGTCTGAATACCTTGTTGCGATAGAAGAAAAACGGAAAAGACCTGCGCAGTTTTAGACCGCAACCAATACGTGTCTTAAGCCACCTTGATCTATGTTAGATAGATTCCGGTTACACACTACACACACTAGATCCATGACGCCAAAGAAAATTTCATAATTCTCCGTTGTGCACGGGTAATTTATAGCCCAAAATAGTCCTAGAGAGCCTTTTCTGCTCATGCGTCTGCGCCGTATACTGCGACAAGGATGATGAGAGCTTTGTTAAGCATCCTCGAGATAGACTTTTGTTACATAATTGTCTTCTTAATCTGTAGATGTGATGTCATTTCTGGAGCTCAGCGTAAGACCTATAACCTAAGTGTCGATGTTGGTATGTTTTTGACAGGCCGGTAATTCTCTACGGTTTTGTTTTTTTTTTTGTACCTGTGGTATTAAAAAATTTATATACTCATCAACAACTTAGTAAGCAATTTTCTTGCGATTGCGGGATTCTACTGTTCGATACTATTTGAGTACCCTGCGCTCCAGGTAAAGGACCTATAGGGCCACTCTGATAGGCTGTTGATTGATCAACCGATGCCTAGGTGTGTATATGATTACGGAAATGTGGAAAACCCAGTTGTGAACCTGAACCAAACGGAGCTGTTATCGTACAGGGAGGACCTTCACAGGATGCGCTCATTTCTTTCCTTTGCGGTAATATCGACTCGTCTGGAGCAATGAGCGTAGAATTTTTTTTTTCATATTTTCGCTCTGTGGAATCGATGATGCCAATCATACTAACTTTAATGGGAATTGTCACATCCGTTTACACTTCTTACCTGAGTCTTCTTCAAACAACAAACCTGCATCCAAATATATCTCCGCTGCCGAAAGCAGTAACCGGAGCAGAGCCAGCAGTTTTTCATTATTCCGTCTCACAGATTAATAGCAGTCTGGGATCTTCGATAATCGTTCGGCAACATCCGGTCTATTATTAGTCGTTGTCTTCTTTATCCGTTCCTTTTGACTACTTAGTTTTGGTTTTTTTCGGTAGTTAATTGCGAGGATATAGGTTTTATCCCTATTATAGGCTTGTCCGCCAGAATTTCTATTTCAGTAACCTGTTTAGACCTGAAAATCCTAATTGACCTCAGTTTCGTTGGAGTAGCTTATAAAATGTATCGTCCCATGGTGCCTTTTCACTCCATAATTGATTCAGTCATGAAAATTAATCCGCCCTACGTCCCTTTTCTAAAGTTCAAGCATTTCTGACAGCACATTCGAGTATTGCTATTCTCTCCTGCTCAACAATCATTTTT
This sequence comes from Volucella zonaria, assembly GCA_963966105.1. NCBI lineage: Eukaryota > Metazoa > Arthropoda > Insecta > Diptera > Syrphidae > Volucella > Volucella zonaria. The sequence continues at coordinate 44,491,384 of OZ014534.1, forward strand.
AGTCATAGTAACAATGTCTACCCTAATCGTTTAATACCCAACCACTATGTAAAGGATTAAGATGAGCGTTTTTACACCTATCAAAACCATTGATTTGGTGACAACATTTCCCAAGTTATGCAAACAGTCCCGAAAGAAAATGAAGATCCAGATGCACGCAGTCACATAATAGCATTAGCGGAAATAATTTCCCGAAATACAAAATACATATTTACCAAGCATATCCTTACCTAACTAAAGGGATTCGCAGTTTATATGCTTCAATACTCATTACCGGAAGACGAGAAGCCTCGTTAACTTGGAAACAAAGGAAAACTTAATTTACGAGCATGCACTCTGATTCATCTAATTAAATTATGCCCCAATGAAAATGATGATGATGATAATGATGATGACATTTAGATCTCTTAATAATGACATCCTCCTTAGCATCATCCATTTATGTCGAAATGTCCCATTAAATGCCGCAATTGTCAAATATTGAAATATTCCAGTACTGGCAATCTCGCTTTGTCGAGGACCACCCTGCCTCAGACCCATCCTATCTCCTCATCACTGGTCCAAATGCAATCGTAACTTCAGTTTAAGTTTAAAGTTTCAGTTTTCAGATTTCAGGTTTATTGCCACCCCTTTGGCGTCTCGTCAAAGCTAATTGTAATTAGGTACTCCACGCCAGGCAGGTAGTGTTCAACATAAACGGCCCCTTTGACATTTCGTCTTATACTCGTAGCTACTCTTGAGTATAATTAAATTTACGAAGAATATTATTTAATGCCTCAAAGAAAATGCAGGTTTCCTTGTTCCTTCTTCGAACTACAGATAATGGAGCGAGAGTAGGGGTCTAACACAAAAAAGGTTAAGAAACATTCAAATATGCTCAGCGGTAAAGAACTGTATGCGGATAGCCTCTGTGGTATTTCCCTTAAACCACCAACTATTCTGACATTTTTAGCAGTTTCCCCTTTTGTAGTAATCCTTCGAAGAGACTAAATTTAGTGGTGCACGCCTTTTTTTTCTCTTTTTTTAGTTTTCCGACGAACGTGGAATAGAAAGAAACTCGGTTAAGTATCCTTGTATTATGTTGATGAGAGGAAGGGGGTCAGGTAAGGCGTAATTTAATAAAGTGGACTAGAATTTTGCAAGTTCTTACTACGTTGACTTGCCTGGCTTTCTGTCTGTGAATCTTGTTCCTTGTTCATTGCTTTAAACTTAATGTTGGTAGATGTTTTAGTCGAAGGTTTATGTTGTGCTATTATTTTTTATTGTTCCTCCACTTACTCTGCCCTCAATCAGTTTTAACAATGCCTCTTCTAGATTTAAGAAGCAAAAAAAAGTAAAAAACAAAACATGATGAGATGTTTACCTTTTATGGACCTAGACTAGTGGAATGTCAAGGAGCGGATGTACTTAGTGGAAAACCGACGTTTTCATTCCATTCCTTTAAGCAAAAGATTATTATTATTATTTTCTTTCTTTGAAATGTTCACGGAGAGAATTTTCCTTAAGACAGGAAGGCCTCAACTAACAAGCCTCTCCAGTTAGCCCGATCATTAGCTAACTGCCTACAATTGGGTATTCCAAATCGGTTAAGATGCCATTGTACCTACTTGTGCACGTCACCTACAGTGTGGTCTTCTTCAACTGCGTTGTCCCTCTGGGATAGATTCGAAGACTCTGAGGACAGGAGCATTTGCGCTCATTAGCTCTATATGTCTTAGCCATCTCAGACAACGGATGCACACTTTTCTGACTAGACCGATGTCACCGTAGAGCTCGTATAGTTCGTTAATGAATCTTTTTCTCCAAAGCAAATCAACTCAAACAGGACCGAAATTTTATGAAAAATTGTTTCTCTCGAAACGACTGTGAGTACTTCCTGGGGCTTTCGATAGCGTCCATGCTTCAGCGCCGTAAAGTGCGACTGGGATGATCAAGGTATATAGAGTCTCCTTAGTTATGCGTGGTAGGGCCTTACTATTCAGATTTCAAAAGAGCATGCGACGACATCTATAGAGAGGAACTATACAGAGCCATGGCATCCCTGCCAAACCCGTTCGACTATGCAGGATGATGATGGACAATTCACGCTACTCCGTAAATATTTGTAATGACAAATCCAAGATCTTCAATGTCCAAAAAAGATGAAAGAATTGTGCGAAACTAACAAGTTAACTCAAGACGCACCATCTTTCAGAGTGTGTTTAATTACTCGCATAAGCAGACGACATTGTCATAATGGGAAGAACTCAGCGAGTAAAACGAGGTAAAGGGAGACCAGATACAACAACGGTGTGAGTTGTAAAATTGATTCTGGCTTTATTTTAAAGCTACGTTCATGCCATTGTGTGGAATAGCACATCATTCAAAAGGCCGCCTCGGATTCGATGGCAGTGCTTCAAGCAGTCGGTTCAATTTTTGATGACTCTGTCCAATATGTGGAGCGTTATTCCCGCGATTGCGTGCCAAATGTTGGCCTCGAGCTCGTGCAAAGTAGTTGGCTTGTTAGCGTATACTAAAGATTTGACGTAGCCACAGAGAAAATAATCGAGTGGTGTCAAATCGCATGATCGAGACGGCCAATTGATGAACGCTCGCAGTGAGATGACTCAGTCGCCAAATTTCTCCTTCACAACTTCGAGCGTTGCATCGCTTATATGGCATGTAGCACTGTCTTGTTGGAACCACAGCTCGGATGTATACTCTATACCTGAGACCATTGACGCTCCTTCCTCATTACGAAAGAAATAAGGTCCGATGATGCCGCCATGCCATAAACCAAACCAAATAGGCTACGAACTAATGCCATTATTCTTCTCTCACCGTGGTCTCGCCATTTACGTGCGTAGTGATGTAGCTTACCAAATTCCACCACAATGTAGACCCTGTTCCAACCAGGAATTCAATTTCATGTGGTTAAAATTCCATCTCCGTAAGCAAATTATCCACTACTGCTTTATTTACAGAAGCCCCAAACTGGACAGCAATTCGACTTTTAACGAGTTTGATACGCTGTCTGACTCTGTTCAGAGAATTGTACCCCGTATCCTCATACTGAAATTGTTATTACGGGCGATTTCAATATACACAATTTTGGGTGGCTTTGACATTCTGGACAGACAACACCCGAAGGACGGTGTGTTGAGATCTTCGCTGCGGAAATAAACTTAATGATGCTTGTATATGAGCCCACGCGAATACCAAACGTTGATAGTCATACCGCCAACACCCTGGATTTGTTTTTAACTTCTCACCCTGATAAGTATTCCGTTGATGTGCTCTCCTCTCTAGGCTCTTCGGACCATTGTATCATATTAGCTAATTTCTCGTACACCCACCACAGAGTTAGAGAAAAGATTCCTAAAATAACCGTATGGCAATACGAGAAAGCCAATTGGGGCGGACTTAATAACTTCTTTAGGAATTTTAACTGGTCGTTATGTTTCCTCTATAATGGTGTGGATGCCGCTGCTGATATGATAACAGATACTATTCTCTACGGAATGAGATCCTTTATCCCTCATCGGATGAAGACTATCAGACCAAAAGAAAAGGCATAGTAAGACTCGAGCTGTAAAGAGGCTGTCAGGGTTAGAGATGTGTTTTTTGGGTAGTTCAAGACCAATCCGACAGAGGAAAACCGAAAAAAGTTCAAACGATCCAGGAATGACTGCAACGTCTTTCTCAAGCGTGTGAAATTTCAATACGGCCAATAGTTGAGGCAAAAAATACTACAATGTCCCAAAGGTAGTAAAAGCTTTTGGTCATTTGTCAAAAGCATTAGAAATTCTGCCTCATTCTCCATCCCAACGCTCGTTTACAATAACATTCCAACCGTCAGCTCTTTGGACAAGGCCAATCTGCTTGCTGCACACTTTGCGGCCAGTTCAACACTCCCAGATTATGCTCTATCTCCGTCTACTCTTGAGTGCGTCGAATCTTCAATACAACGAATCCACCTTCGCATCGTGTAGTAGCAAGAGTACTTAAAGATCTCAACATGCATAAATCCGCTGGTCCGCTCCCCTTCTTCTGAAGAAGTGTTCTTCCACGCTGGCAAAACCACTGCGTATGCTTTTTCATCGATCCTACTGCATTGTCCAGTCCGTCCCTAAAAAAGGCGAATCTTCTTCTCTCTCCTCCTACAGACCCATTGCACTTACGTATCTTCTCTCCAAGGTCATGGAAACGCTGATAAACACAAGCAACAGGTCCACTGGTGATTTGATGGCATAAGAAATTACCTTTCAGAATCGTCAATTCAAGTTGTCTTGGATGGTTTCAAGGCTGATACTCACGAAAAAAAAATGCTGGTGTGCCACAGGGCTTCATTCTGACTCCGACACTCTTTTTAATTTTTTATCAGTTATGTCTTGTCTGCCACTTCTAATCCAATATATACCTTTGCTGACGACAGTACTCTCTGCTTTTCATATTCGTTTCCCGACTGACGTCCCTGCTCCTCTTTTGTAGAACGGGAACGCCAGCGTTCCCGCCCACCCCAATTGGGGAACTATCAACCGAGTGGAATTTAATGCTTCCAAAACTCAATGCTGTCTGCTGTCATTAAAGCAAAATCTAAACATCCAGCCTTTATATATGGCACTTGCATCGTCAAAACCGATAAACTTTCCATTCTCGGTATGTGTGTCAGTGACAACTTACGTTGAAATGACCACATATTCGATGCCGTCAAAAATGCTGCGAAATGTCTAGGTTTCCTCAAGGCCCTCTGATCTGGCCACAATATATAAGCCATTTACCGCCCAAAACTGGAGTACAATGCCCACATCTGGTCAGGTGCTCCTAAAACATCTCTGCACCTGCTAGATAGGATTCAAAACCGTGCGATAAAACTAATTGGTGATACTAATAACAGTCAATTGACACCCTCGAACACCGACGTAATCTCCAGTAGCATTCCGCCCATTCAAACTTTCAACCGTAACACCCGTCTCGCTATGAATGCTCATCAGTATACCCTCAAACCCACTTTCGGACGTACTCTGAAATATCGTGATTCGTTCCTAAGCCGAACAACTCGCTTATGGAATGCCCTGTAGAGCTCTTAATTTCCTTGTCATTATAACATTCAGACATATAAAACCAACGTACATCGGTACCTATCCTACTTTCCTCCATAAATTTCTTTCGCCCGCGCTGTGTGCACACATTTTAAGGGTACCTTAACCCCTTGAGCACGCGCTAGTTTGTAAAAAAAAAAAAACAGTCAATCTTTGTGGATGCATTGGTGCTTTAGCCGAACACTTGTGGATTGTGTTCGCTCCAATAATGGCAATTTTGCTTTTTAATATAGTCGCTGAGCTAAAAATGGGCCTGGTCGAGAAGGTGTTTTTTTGCAAAAATCCGGATATCCGGCCAACATTTCCAGCGCCCAATTGCGAACTCTCAGCGTTGTCTATAGTCGTCTAGCGTCTTGCGTCAGCACAATTTTATTCGGATTTAGGCCCAAAACCAACCGCAAAATAATCCGAGTTGATTCTCTGGCGATACCCAATTCAGCTGATCGGCGTCGAATCGACATTTCTGGTCTGTCCGCTACGGTGGCTATGTTTTCTTCATTTCGCACCAATATCTGTCTGTGGGTGGGTTAAGATCCAAAAGAGTGTACTCGCGCTTAAACTTTTCCACGCTGCGACAAATTGGCTGCACACTGAAGCCATGATGGCGACCGACCTGAGGACGAAATTCACCTTGCGTATTTACAATTGAAACGGAATTTCAAGATTTTTTAATAATTTCCGCACGTTCGGCAAGCTTAAAACGATGCGTGATGAAAGGGAAAACCTTGCTGCATATCTTGACAGCAAGATATCATTGGTAACTGGTCACTCGTTATATGCTTTCAACAAAGAGGGACGCGCAATGTCGAGATCACGAGAGGCAGTCACAATTTTGAAGTAGTAAGAGACTTTATCTACCCCGACTCTGCTATCAACAACGAGCACGTTACCAGTGTGGAAATCATGCAAATGATCACCCTTCCTAATCCCTTGCTGCATTGTGCTTAAAAGGCAGTTGAGTAGGAAAGGCCTTTTTCGAGCAGCCAAAAAGATATTATACTCGTACAAGACACTGATCCTAGTCCTAGTTCCGCTGTACGGCGCAGAAGCGTAGACACTAACAAAAACGGGTAATTTTCGTTCATATTTGCATCAATGCAGAATGGAGTAGATGTTTCAACAGGGAAGTATACGGGTTGTACAGCGAAGCCGACCCCGACTTAGATGGCTACGTCATAGCTAGTTGACTGCACGGATACCTCCGTTACAACCCGGAAAGGTTTCGACTTCAACCCAGAGGGATAACGCAGTATAGGACGACCGCTGTTCCTCCCCAGACTGTAACACCATCTAAGTAAGTAAGTAAGTGATATTTGTAATTCCCACCAACCCTGAGAGCGTGCGTGTTATTTGAGTAAACACACGTAAGGCCATCTATCCGCCAGCTTGTGAAAAAAAAAAAGTTGGGAGAACTGACAACGCTATATAATATAAGTACAGAGTACATTGAGTGAATTCATCTGCTATATCTACAATAAGAAAGGGGTAAACCTACATCAAAACAGCTCAATTGTGACCGGATGAGTCTGCACATCAAGGAAGGGCTATAAATAAGAGGTATCAAGACAACAGGAACAACAAGAATATTTTATTATCATAAACCTATTAAAAATGCTTCAATCTGCACCCCTTTCTTTAACAAATGTGGCACACCAACACGACGACTGTCTATGAATGCCCTCATTTTGATTGTGTGCCTATAAACCCATTAAAACAAGCCATTTCGCCTTTATTTTCAACTCCATTTCATTTGACTATCCCTATTAATTTTCCTCGAAATCCTAATCAGCTCCATAACAATCAGATTATAATTCAGTTTATGTTGCCACTGTCATCTCATCAGGAAACAAAAAAAAACTTTGAAATCATACCACAGTCCAAGCCTAGCTTCTGTTTTAGCCCTCAAAACCCTATAAAAGCCCAACCAAACAACATCATAGACAAGAAGTCAGCCATTTTGTCGAAATTTATCACTTGTTCCTCACTTAAGAACAAAGGACAAGAACCAACCCGAGCATCCTCTCTGGGACATTAACATAATTTTATGAAGCGAAAGTGATAAACCAAAACATCACTAAGCTGCCATTCCGTTTCTCCATATATCCAGCCCCCCGTCATTAAAACCGGCAACCGAAACAGAAACCACCGAAAGGAAAAAAAAAGAAGGAGTTCTACCCCCGGCACCCTAATATGGTTAGTGGTACCGCCAGTACCGCCAATACCCCTAGCACCACGCTGGATGAATAGCATTTTTTCGATGTCACAGTATGTCGTGTCGTTAAAAATGAGTTCGCCTCATAATTAAAATGCAAAAGCATTAAAATTTCATTAGCATGTAATGTTAATTAATTTTATCCTTACGCACACTATGAACACTTGTGTATTACACAGGCAGATACTCGCCCTTGTATAATTTTTTCTAGAGTAGCTTTGTCGGGACCAGTATTTGGTACATATTTTTACTACGAATGAAGGAGGTCCTTCATCAAGACAGGCTATCCGTATCCAGTTTTTGGGACTTTGTGTATTTTTTTTTCTTTTTCTTTTTACATATATTGTATTTGGGAAGGATATTTTTATGACTAAAGCTTTCATAGAGTTTTATAGTGATGTTGGTTAAGGGCGGATCTACATATCTATATCTCAACCCACAGGTCTTTTTATAAAATAAGATAAAAAAAGAAAAAAAAAAAAAAAAAAAACAACACGAAGAGAAACAACAAAGTGTTCTCATGTTGCGGTTGGATTTTTGAGGTTATTTGCTTGAGTGATAATTTCGGATGAAACATGATTCACGAAATTACTTGAAACGATGCGATCCGAAAATTTATGCTCAAAAGTATACTTAGGATCTGTTGGTGTGTAAGGGTATTGTGTGGCTTAAGGAGGGTCTTCATCTTTATTTTGAAATGTATTTAATCTAAAACGGAGGCAGCGGTGGAGGTAAGTTGGTGCGAGTTGGGGTTGATACATTTTAAAGAGACAACGTAAATAGATATAAAAACATGGGAGTCATCAGTCGGAGAAAGGCACTTATACTTCGATGGCACTTACTTTGGTTGTAAACCTGAACCCTAGATATCAAAATTTTGGGCAGAGAGCTTACTACCTAAAGATTCACTTAAGCTGGTAAGAGTCATTATGTGTATTCAGATGAAATCAATTTTTCATTATTTAATTTAGTAGTAGGGTGTTTCATTAGAAAATGATGAGCAAAATGTTGCGGATCCATGAAGGTACTGATTTCCATCGTTGGAATATGTATCTGTTGCGTATTGTTTTTTTTTTTTTTTATGAAGTGGAAGGAATGATTTTCAGGAGCCAACCTAAACTCATTCTTCAGAGCGATTGGGCTAAAAAAAAAACTAGAAGGAAGTTCTATCCCTTCTTTCACTAAACAATAAGCTCAGTACAAGAGTACAGAGCTGTTGGGCTGATCCAATTATCATATATTAGCAAGCTACAATTCCAGGTCTCATCATATACTCACCAGAGTTGTCAATACTGAGGTGAGTCTTGATGACTCTGTCGACGGCTAATACTCCAACACTACTGAAGTTCCCACAATACGAGTTCTGTAGTCCCGACATTATATATTTATCCTAGAATCTTCATACTGCAGCAGCGCGTAATTAGTCATTATACTGACCACACAGTTAGAGGAAAAAATCCAATTGGAGCGGACTTAGCACCTTCTTTAGGAATTTTAACTTGTCGTTATGTTTCCTCGATAACGACGTGGGTGCCGCTGTTGACATGATCACAGAAACTATTCTCTTTGCAATGAGAATCCTATGAAGAGTATCAAACCAGAAGAAAAGACATGGTACGACTAGAGCTGTAAAGACGCTGTCAGGGTTAGAGAATTGTTTTTCCTGTCCATTCGGACAGAGAAAAACCGAAAAAAATTTTAACGAGCCAGGAATGACTGCAATGTCTTTCTCAAGCGTGTGAAATTCCAACATGACCAAAACCTGAGGCAAAAAATACTGCAATGTCTCAAAGACAGTAACAATTTTTGGTCATTCGTCAAAAACATTAGAAATTCTGCCTCATCCTCCATCCCAACGCTCATTTACAATGACATTCCAGCTGTCAGTTCTTTGGACAAGGTCAATCTGCTTGCTGCACTTTGCGGCTAGCTCAACACTCCCAGATTGTCCCCGCCTACACTTGAGTGCGTCGAATCTACAAGCAAGAGTCGCTGGTCCAGATGGTATATCTCCCGTTCTTCTGAAGAGGTATTCTTCCACGCTGGCAAAACCACTGCGTAAGCTTTTTCATCAATCCTACTCTTTAGGACTCTTTCCGAACAGATGGAAAACAGCATTTATACAGCCCGTCCTCCTATAGACCCATTGCACTTACGTCCCTTCTTTCTAAGGTCATGAAAACATTGATAAACCGTCAACTCATGAAATATCTAGAAACACGAAAACTTCTCAATAACCGGCAGTACGGTTTTCGTTGCAACAGGTCCACTGGTGATTTGATGGCATGTCTCACCGAAAAGTGGAACCAAAGCGTACATCAATCTGGTGAAAGCAAGATAGTTGCACTTGATATTTCTAAGGCATTTGACAGGGTTTGCCATCAGGCTCTTTTGTCGAAAATGCGTGCTTTTGGGATCGATGACTCTCTTCTTCAATGGATTAGAAATTACCGTTTGGAACGTTCAATTCAAGTTGTTTTGGATGGTTTCAAGGCTGATATTCACAAAATAAATTCTGGCGCGCCCCAGGGCTCCATTCTGCCTCCGACACTATTTTTAATCTTCATCAATGATCTCTTGTCTACTATTTCCAATTCAATATACTCCTTCGCTGGCGACAGTACTCTCTGCTTTTCGTATTCGTTCCCGGACTCACGTCCCTGTTCTTCGGCTGTAGAACGGGAGCGGCAGCGTATGTTAAGCTCATTAAATTCCGATGTTAACAGCATAACAAATTGGAGAACTAACAACCGAGTGGAATTTAATGCTTTCAAAACACAATACTGTCTACTGTCGTTAAAGCGAAATTTAAACACCCAGCCATTATCCATGAATGGCACTTGCATCGTTGAAACCGAAAAATTTTCCATTCTCGGTATGTGTGTCAGTGACAACTTACGTTGAAATGACCACATATTCGATGTCGCCAAAAATTCTGCGAAATGTCTAGGCTTCCTCAAGCGATGTAAGAAATATTTCACACCCTCTAATCTGGCCTCAATATACAATATAAGGCTTTTATAAGCCCGAAATTGGTGTACAATGCTCACATCTGGTCAGGTGCTCCTAAAACCTCATTGCACTTGCTAGGTAGGATCCAAAACTATGGGGTAAAACTCATAGGTGATGACAATATCACACAGTCATTCAGCACTCTCGAACACAGACGTAATATTTCCTGTCTCACCTTGTTGTATCGCTATTTTCACCACCAGTGCTCCATTAAAATCGCCAGTAGCATTCCGCGCATTCAAACTTTCAACCGTAACACCCGTCTCGCTATGAATGCTCATCAGCATACCCTCAAGCTCACTTTCGGACGTACTCTGAAATATCGTGATTCATTCCTAAGCCAAGCTCTTTATTCCCTAGTCACTATAGCTTACAAACATTTAAGACCAACGCACATCTGAATCTCTTATGAGTTTTCCCGATAGTGATGAACATCTCTTCCTTTTTCGTCCTTGAAGCATGTAGTTGTTATCATCAAATACTAAAGACCATTTCATCAGAAAGCCTTCCAGGTGCCGCCTCTAATCTTCTGGGTATCAATAGCCCACCATACTGAAACCCAAACTTTGAATAAAAATCCCACAAGCGCACACAACGAAATAAAAACCGTGTAGAGCACAAAAATCAAAGTAACACAACAAATAAACGTAGAAAAAAGGAGGCTTCAAGGCAGGCTTCTTAGATGAGAAAATATGGAAAATGTGAAGCATTCGGTCGAGAAATAGAGAGAGATGCTTTTGTACAGGGTTTTCTAATATTGTTGAAGCTAAGTCCACCAGTTCAGTAAACGTTAAACCAACCCCCGTACGTCGAGGAAACGCAAGATCTGCCGAAAACATCGCCGCTGTCCGTGAGAGTGTGCAGGATAATCCGCGTCGCTCACAGCAACTCGGCCTTTCGCAGAACTAAACTTGGCGAATTTTGCGTCGTGACTAGGACCTGAAGGTAAACGACCATAGACGTAAACGACGTATGTTCGCTGAATGGGCTATGAAGCAGTTGGAAACTGACCCTAATTTTCATCGAAAAATCATCTTCAGCGATGAGGCCCATTTCTGGATTAATTGAAAAAGCCACTGTTTGATGTGGATTTTGGGCTGGCGGCGTCATTGGTCCATATTTCTTTGACAACGACGTTGACCAGGCCATAACCGTCAAAGGCGAGCGCTATAGATCGAAGATTACCAACTTCTTTTTGCCTCAATTGGGTGATATGGACACCAACGACATGTGGTTTCAACAGGACGGCGCTACGTGCCAAACAGCTCACGCCACATTGAAAATTCTGCACGACCGATTCGAGGGCATAGTCATCTCACGTGGAGGTTATGTGAACTGGCCACCGAGATCGTGCGATTTGATCCCGTTAGACTTTTTCTTGTGGGGTTTTCTGAAGTTGCAGGTCTATGCGAATAAGCCACAAACCACAGCGTCCCTCAAAGCCAACATAACCCATGCCATCGGTCAAATTGATCAACTGATCAAAGCTACAAAGACCGAGCTAAAAGCTGCAAAGGCGATGAAGACAACATGCTAAAAGAATCCCAATTGATCCTAAGGATATGAATGATCATTCCTACAACGGCAACGATAGTCAAAAATCGAGCCCGGAAGAATGAACGATTCAATTTTAACGGTAGTAATCAGCAATTTCATCAACCGGACCTGGACGAAGTAAAGAAAGTCACACTTTAACTTAACATAGCTGTTGAACCTGACAGTATTCGCGCCAAGTTGTTTAAAGCAGCATTCATCCGAAGTATGCTCGATGAATGAAACCCAATATAGTTTGCCCGATTCTAAAGAAAGGATACCCTTTAAACTGTGCAAGATCTAAGTCTCATCGACATTGCCTGTCGGCTCTACTAGCCATCTCAATGAAAAGCCAGTAAAGATTATCATAGACCTAATTTTCGCTCAGATCATCAGCTTTTTATCGATTTTGTGGCAACCTGTGCCTAATCGGTACAAACCTCACAGAGAATTTTGATGTCAAAAACGAAATAAGAGATTTCCTGAAATTGTCCAAAACTCACACTCCAAACTAAGGACGCACATGAATTCCGTTCAATCACTCACATATGTATGCGGACGCTATGATATAATCGGGACAACTTAAATTTAGATCAGGAACTCGTTCGTGAGTATCGTTGCGGATGCGGCGAAATGACATTGAGGTAGTTAGAGACATTATCTATCTATATTCCGCATTAGCATTGAGATTCAACGGAGAATTATTCTTACTCAAAACGATTAAGTAGCAAAAGCCCCTCCGAAACAATTTAAGTCCCAACTCTTACTTACATCCCAGTGTTACTCTTTGGCGCAAAAACATGGACTTTGTCACTGAGCATGAGGCCGCCATATCTACCAAATCTAGCGTCAGAGAAGTAGGCAAAGGTTAGGCAACATATTCTAGATAAAAAAGCGAATACAAAATCCTTCTCCTCCTGATGGTGAAAGAATATAAGTTTCTTACCTGTCCTATGCTCCATTTTTAACATCTCAATGTGTCTTGTCAATTTCTACTGAGGTATTACTTCTTTTTAAGTTGGTTATTTGGTCAAGGTCAAATAGCTATTGTCTTCATTGGTGCGTCTTTCAAACTTATGGACAGTCCGCGACGCTATATTTCCGAAGTAACTCAGCTGTGTAAGCTCTCGTTTTGTTATTTTTGAAGGCACTTATTTGTGTGACTATGGTTGTCTGACTCAAAAAAGGGAATATCTGTTGGCAAGTACAAAATACGAATAGTCGATAAACTTTACCCATTTTAACTCTGAATTGCCGGAGCTACTTGGGCTCCGTTTCCGAACTTCTCACAGTCGCATTCTTTCCTGATGTTCTTGCTGCTTAAGCCTTGAAATGTTGAGTCGCTTGAATGTGCGCACCCCTGTCTTCAGTGTCTTCCTATCATGATAAAGTAGTAGAGGTTTTCATCGACATTTTGCACAAATGACCGACAGGCCATGCGGGAACTAGGCATAACTTTGTACGGCTAGTTTCTAGCCACGCTACCAAAATACGAGTATCCCCGAAAATTGATGAAGGTAGAATCCTTTTTCTTCAACTGCGCCGAATTCGTGTTTTCAGACCTCTGTCATTTTCCTTCGGGGGCGTTTATGTTCATTTTTCTCCTTCGCCTGAAAGTGTGAGCACCAGCTCTTATCTCAGTCCTAGGCTTCCTGCTTGTCTGCAAGTATGCGTCAGCATTCGACGTCGAATCTTAGATTTCTTGTCTGTAGTCGCCCTATTAAACTGATTACAATACATAAGTGACGGTATTTGTGGAACTGATCGCGTGCGTATGATGTGGAGAACACCTAAAAGCCGTGCTGGTCCATTTTGAATGAAGACATCCTACATCAAACATTCCCCCAGTATTTTCCCGGCGCTATACTGAAGTTGATGTCCACATTCATATCTAAATGCATAGACAAGCCATCCCTGACGGCATTTCCTTCCTGATTCCGATGTTAACTGAAGCCAATCTCAAGCCCTCATCAAGGGCAGGGAAATTTATCAGACCCAGGCATGCTGGGTCATTCTTAAGAGTTTTGTGAAAGCAAAAATAATATATTTGCGTGTAGTCTTATCCTACCCTAAATTCGTGTTATCACAGTCGTCAAGATCTAGAAAATCCTTCTCGTGGCAAGCCCAATGATGTGTCAAAAATTCGCTTAGGCTACCAGACAACAGATATTGCGTTGGAAGCTTTTGACGGGGCATATATTCAAAGAAGTTTGTCATCTAGAAGGGCACTCCAATAAGCTTTCTTGGAGAAACGGAAAAAAAGAAGAACATACTTAGGTTATAAGGCATGGAATCAACCAACGTCAACTCTGATACAGTCAGCGGCTGCCGCACAGTGCTTAAGACACTATGGGGTCAGAATCGGGTAAGACTGTGCTGGGTGCCAGGACACTGCGGTATTAAAGAAAATGAACAAGCGGACGAGCTTGAAAGAAAAGGAGGACTACTCGACCTTACTGCCAACGTAAGGTGGTCAAGTCTTGAAATACACAGGGTATCTAAGGCTCTTTGGCCGCTCTTTGAAGGCAAAAGATGAGTTAATAAAATTAAACAGGGATAAGCTTAGGACAGTGATAGGAATCTTGACAGGGCACTGTCTCCTGCAGCAACACGTAAAGAGTCCCAAATTGTCAGATACGAATATCTGCAGATTCTGCGGTGATCTGCAAGCTGCTGAGGACATAAAACACATACTGTGGGAATGCGAGGCAATATCGCGTAGTTGAAATACTTTTTCGAAAACCTAGAGGAAATAGACGGCACGAACTTCAAAGGCTTTCTTGCAGGAAAATTGGGTGTTTAACCAGGTCAATTGTTTAGGTTTTTGCCATTTGAAGACAAATTCAACTTGTGGCACAGGGATCGCGATGGGCCTGTTTTGATGCCTGATGTCTGTGTGAAGGCATATCCATCGCACCCCTGTTTAACCTAACCTAACCTAAGGTTATAAGCTCCGAAATGAAACTTCAGAAACTATCAAGGAGATATCGTAGTGAAAGATCCAGATCAATGGTTATTATGAAAAATTTCTTTGGAACAGAATTAATTAAAGGCTCAGCCATTTTTTAAACCATTAGAAGGCTAGTCGAACAATTTTTCTTCAGAGCTAGTAGTAGCTGATCTATACCATCGCTCTGAGGTGTAGGGGTCCAACTGTGTTCACTTAAAAGTCCTATTAAGAGGAGTTGGTTCTGAGCTAGTTACGATTTGATTATTTAGGAAGTCAGTCGAACATGACAAGTTCTTCCTTCTGACTTAGTGTAGGTGTCGTCAGATTTTTTAACTGATTAGCTGATTTGGCCATTTTGAGAACTTTTACCAGGTTGCTTGTAAAACTCTAATAGACAATACATTTCCAAGTCCCAACTGGCCACTTGTATTCCATTTGGTCTGATCTGCAAGGATTCCGGTCTAAAGTGACCTGTTCAGAAGTTGTTTGCGCAAGCTTATCTATTATCAATGACTAGTCTAAGTATTTTAGGCTATAATAAATATGTCGAGCGTTAAGGTATTGTAATAATTAAGGCCTAGTAAAGAGCCTTTTTCATCGAGTCTTCCAAAGCCTTTTTTGGGAAAGTCATATGCTGTGAACATTAAGCGCAGAAGACCAATGGTGACATTGGCCATAAGATATCCCGCTGATACCAAAGCTAAGCTTGACAATGTGTGCCGGCAAGAACATGCAATGAAATAAGAGGTTTAAAAAGTGAAGTTGCAAAGATGTATAAGAATTGCTCACAAACTCCATGATCAAGGGAGGTGGGAGAAGCATCGGGTTCTCAGAATTCCAAGTAAAAAAAAGAAAAGTCCTTGCTCGAGGCCACAGGGAAGTACTTCTGCTGAGATAAGAATGGTCGCAGTCAGTACTGAAAATTCGGAAGGCTTACTCAGGGCAAGAATGAGGATAATAGACAACAACTTGGTCCAACCAGCTAAAAAGGCAATAAGATAGGAGCAGAAGACGAACTAAACTCCGACCTACATACCTAAAATAACAGGGATTAAGTGGATAAGCAGAATACGGATATTCAGTGAAATATGGTCGGATGAAAGTATGCTCCGTATGGGGATCTTAATATTGTTTGCCCAATTCTTGAGATGGCAGACGCTCTAAACTATGTCAACAATAGGAGAATCAGTCTTCTAAATATCGTGTCCAAGATTTTATTAACAAACGGATAGGTCCATACCGGTATGGTTTCAATTCTAGTAAGTCTAACATCGACAGATATCTACTTTACGACAGATCTTGGTAAAAAGCTAAGATCTTCAAATCGATACCCACCACCTGTTTATTGATCTTAGACCGTATATGACAGCATTTACAGAGACGACCTTTATAGAGTGATGTTTCAGTTTTCGCATCCCTCCTAAACTCTTCTGTCTATGTAGGTTGTATACTGCTCCATAAAAGTTGGTAGTGACGCACCGACGCGAAAAAGGATTTCGACATACTTGAAGGAATTGTGTCAAATTCACAGGCCGCCAATAGCAGGAGGCACAATATTTCAAAACTCTCTACGACATTGATGTAGGAAAAATCGAATAAGGACTTTGAAGTTAAAGTATATACCTGGTCACAGAAGGACTGAAATTAATTGGCTTCGATGGCTAAGACATGTTTAGCGAACGAGCACTACCATTCACTCCTAAAGGGCATCACGGTAAAGAAACACCTCACTTTCAGTGGCGCGCTCAAGGGAAAAAGATCTCAGCTAACTGGAGACGATTAGCATAAGATCGCACTAAATGGAGAGAACTGTTGGTGAGGCCAAAGTTCCCCGCAAACGGTAGCGCCACCTGAGATGCTGTTCAGTTAAGTGAAGGAAACTTACGCTGATGTCATCATGGCCGCAACTAAAAGTGCCAATGTCGAATTAAACCCTTATGACAGCAAACTAATAGCAAACTGATTATCTAGTGACGCTTATCCACTTCAAAAATCCAACCAATGTCATGAAGAAGTCTAGGTCTGGATGCAGCGTGCCCTCACCACTGATAAAGGATGAATGGAAAATGATTAAAATATAAAGGGTGTCCCAAAATTCACGCAAGAAGTATTTTTCACAGAAAACACAAATTTTTAATTAAAAATCGTATTTTTTTTTATTGATTCATAAAGTATATAGTATAGGGTTACATATGTATGGGATATGCACTCTTTTGTCGAGATTGGATTATATAGCTCTCAATTTGCTCCTTCAAGGCTTGGGTTGTCGTGGGCTTATCTGCCATAAACCTTAGACTTCAAAAAAACCTCAAAAAAAAGCCCAACGGCGTTAAATCGCATGATCTGGGCAGCCAATTCTGATCACCTATACAAGCAGCAATTGAATTGGCATGCGGTACCATCCCGTTGAAACCACATGCCGTTCACGTACATATCTTGCAATTTTGGCACAAAAAACGGCCAAAATCCGCACCAAAACAGTGATACAATGTGGATGCATTTGTTTCTTAATAATCACCTGTTGTGTTTTCAGAACCCCAAATTTCATAATTTTGTTCTTATTCCATAAACCATTCAACGAACTCCCTTCGATGTGCGTCGTCAATGGGCTTTAGTTTTTGAGACAATTGTACTTTCTGTGCATGGAGATGCAAGCCTTTCATGCGAATACGCTGTAGAGAGCTTCTCGAAACATCCAATTCTTCACCACGGTATCGAACTGATGTTCCTGGACGCTCAGCAAAACTCTCACGAACTGCTTCGATGTTTTGTGTTGAAGAACGGCCAGAATCTGTAGCTGCCAAACGTTCATTATTATTAAAATATTGCTGAACAATGGAAACGCGCTGTTCTTTCGTGTAGCGCCCAATTTTTAATAACCCTGAACTGTCAGCTGTCACGCTGTCTTTTTTTCGTTGGCAACACTGAGTGAATTTTGGCACGGCCTTATGAATTAATTGACGATATGAAGTACTGATTGACATAGATAATAAGTGACAAATAATAGTTTCAACATAAAAACACTCACACCTAGAATTTATTCAATTTCCATTAAGCTGACAAGAAAATACAAAGAACATCTTACAATCGCTTACAATCGAAACAGTTAAGGACAGACTAAATACCAGTCAAATTCAAGCTGATGTCTGTTTTATGTACTTACATGTATTCCATCTTGCCAATTTTAGTTGCACTTAAAAAAATTCATTTAACCAATGCTGAGTTAATTGCTGTAAACATTTCTGGCCGCTTGATTATATTATAGCCACACATATCTATCAGATTTCTGTCATTGTTTTGACATACAAAACCCTACAAAAATAAATCCACAAAAAGAAAGAATTCAGGAAGTACTCGTAGATGTCGAAACAAAAATACCCCAAGTCGATGACCTTTTCCCAAAAAAATGCCCAAAAATAAAACAAACTGACGTTCCACTAAGTGTTACATGGCACCGTTTTTATATTTAAAAAAAAGCAACAGCAGTCCTTGATAGTTTGGACTCTGTCCATCGTAAAAGTCTATATGGAAAAAGTCAAACCCGTGACACGAACAGTGACAAATGACAAAACTATCTGAAAACTGGTCCATCGAAATACTGTCACCCCAATTGCACCCGATGAATCATTATTATAGACGCCATCGAACAGAGTGCGCCAAAATCGAGTGTCATATTTAAATATAGAAAATAAAATTAAAAAATAACCATTTGCGCTATTTTTAGCTCTAGTAATCATAAAGTTTTCTATGCTGAGTTTGAGTACACCAGCGGGGTTTCTAGCAAATGCCCAACATTGCACCTGTTTACCGTCAAATTCACATAGAGAGGAGATTTTTGAAAAAAAAAAAAATAATACTTTCTGGTGGCTTAATTTTGTCGAAATCTCGAATACTCTCAGCAATTGTGTGTATCATTTTAAAATTAGTATTTCTGTTTCACTTAAAATTCCATTGGAATTTGCTCAGGTGAAGCTGAAAATCTGAATCAAGGTTATTTGCGAACGATGAGATGAGTACTATGAATGTATAATTTTTTTTTTCTAAATATAAATCCACGGATAAATTCGAAAATGCGGCAATAAATTCATGTAAGTACTTTTCTTTCCAATTTTCAATATCACTTATGAAATGGTTAAGTATATGAATTGCACTTGGGATCATTACAACTCGACTGATGTGGCTGTGGATTGATGTTATGGTTCTGTTCTGACTCTTCGAGGTGGAACGATAACGCAATCAATTAAAAGTAGAATTCGAAAAAAATAGGAGAAAGAAAGCATGTGAATGAAGGAATTCTGAAAATTTCAATTGAACACATTAATTTATTTTAATTAATTCAGAAATGTAGTAATTATTGACAACGTCCACCTATTATATACAAATGTGTTAGTGATGGGGTTTTTATAGTCCGTGAAAAGGATTCATTAAAAAAATCAACTTTATAACTCCTTAACGAGATATGAATGTATTTTTGGAAAAATGCTAACAAACCCCATAAGCAAATAATTATAAAGGCGCAGTTTTTTTTTTAAATAGGACTAATATGATACGTTTCCATCTATGGGGAGGAATCTACCTGGCCCGACCCTCTGAATTTTTCATGAACCCAAAGTGATTGGAAATTGGGCTGTCAATATTAATAGTTTGCTCATTATAATATTACGCCACATTCCGATACAAAGCATTGGCCAGAACCTTACGATATAGAAAGGAGTTGCTTATACTTGATCAAAATGTTCCCGAAAGTTTATTCAGAAAATTAAAAATACAAGTTTATTCATCAAAATCTATATTGTCCCCTTCAAAGTAATCCCCATCGGCTGCAACACACTTATGCCAGCGCTTGATCCAATCCTCGAAACATTTTTTATATTCGGTTTTCGGTATGTCCATCAGTGCTTCCTGCGATTTTTCCAATACTTCCTCTCGGCTGCTGAAACGCGTTCCCGTAGTGGTTTTTTTAACTCGATTGAGCAGAAAGAAGTCACAGGGAGCCAAATCTGGTGAATGCGGTGGCTGTTGGATGGTATTTGTTGCATTTTTCGTAAAAAAATTACGAATAATGATGGCACTGTGCGATGGTGCGTTATCATGGTGCAAAATCCACGAGTTTTCTGCCCACAATTCTGGTCTCTTTCAACGAATTGCTTCACGCAAACCTCTCATAACTCCCAAATAATACGAGTACTATTTGTTTACTGTCTGGCCTTCTGGCAAAAATTCATGATGCACTACACCGTTATAATCCATGAGAACCGTGAGCATTGCCTTCTTTTTTGACTGAAAACGAAGTGGTTTTTTTGGTCTCGGCTGATTTGGTGAACGCCATTCACTTGCCTGATGTCTGGATTGCGTGTCGTACTCATAAGCTCACGTCTCGTCTCCAGTAATGATCCTTTTGATCAATGTGGGATCGGATTCAGTCTCGCAAATCATCTCTTTTGCGACGTCAACACGGTCGCTTTTTTGCATGAAATTGAGGTCTTTTGGCACCAACTTTGCTGCTACACGACGGAAACCCAAATCATTAACCAAAACGTCTTGGACAGATCCATCGGCAATATTCAAGTCCTCCGCTATCTCTCTGATGGTTAATTTGCGGTTATTGACCAACATTTCTTTTACGAGCACTTCATCAATGTTTTCGTCGGTTTTCGATGTCAATGGTCTGCCACTGCGTTCATCATCTTCGATTGACTCACGACCACTTTTGAACCGCTCGTGCCACTGGTAACCGACCGTTTTCTTTAGAGAATCGTTGCCGAAATACTTTTCCAACATTTCCAACGTTCGCGCATTATTAAATCCGTTTTTTTTACGCATAATTTAATATGAGTACAAGTGCGTTGTTGCAAATTTAAATCCATTTCCAAAATTGTAAAAAAATCGCCAACACACACAGAGATAGATGTACACTTGGCAAATGTCAAGCTATGATGCTAAGATTTAGAGGGAATGTCAACAACAGATTTGCCAACTTAACAAAAAAAAACAGAATTCAAATCGGAACAATGGGAGCGCCACACGGTGGTTATTTCGGGAAGGTAGGTGGAAGGTGGTATAGGCATCTCAAAATTTTTGAATTTCTTACATTCCAATTTGCCTCTGCGGCTGCCTTACCTGGTAAGGACATCATGCATGAGTACGGGTCTGACTGGGTCTGGTGGGAAAAACTATTTTGTATGTAACATATGGAAGAAACAGTTGAAGCTAACGTTAATGCTTAAGATATGAATGAATGTTGACTTCCAAATCGTCCAACGTCTCTGGTTTATCGGCATAGACTACATAGTGACTGCACATACCCCAAAAGAAAGTTGTGAGATCACAGGATCGTGGAGGCCAGTTTACAGGTCTATTACCCCAAATTATGCGCTCAGCAAATGTTTCCCGCAATAAATTGATTTTGTCGCGCACCGTGTAGCATGTTGCGCCATCTTGTTGAAGCCAAGGCTCTGTCAAGTCAATGTCATTCAACTGAGGAACGAAGAGTCAGAAATCATGTTTTTATAGCGCTCTCCATTGACGGTAACATTCTGGCCGGCATCGTCCTTAAAGATGGGCCTATGACTCCACCACCCCATAAAGCACACCAAACAGTGAGTTTTAATGGTTTTAAGTGCGTCTCGACAAAGGCTTTTGGGTTTTCTCCACTCAAAATTCTGCAATTTCGCTTTTATTTATCCATTTAACCAAAAATGAGACTCATCGGAGAACAAAATTTTGCGTTGGAAATGAGGATCAAACTGAATCATGTTTTCAGCATATTCACCGAACGTGGTCACGTGGTTTCAACTTTTGCACAAGCTGGATCCTTAAACCAAGATCTCTCCGTAAAATCTTCCACAAGGTGGATGGGCATAGCTCCAATTTCTGTGCACGATGACGAATCGGCTCATTCGGATTCTCCTCAACACTGCGCTCCACAACGGCAATAATTTCTTCTGTTCGCACTGTCTGTCGTCTTTGCGGATGCGTATTATCCACTAGAGTGTACGTGATACAAAAAGAATTCATCATGTTTCGAATAACTTGCTCAGATGGGCGATTGTGTCGACCGTAAAATGGACGTAGCGCACGATTAGTTTGGCAATCCGAACCATAGTTTTCAAAATAAATTTGCACAATTTGCACGCGTTGTTCTGGCGTTAATCTATTCATCGCAAAATGGCAGTTTAAAAACCAAACCTCTAAAAAAAAGCACCCTTTCAATTCGCCACGTTGAATGACTCCTGAGGAGGGGTTGCAAAAGAACCCCTCGTATTTCGTTGGAATGTTAAATTTTATGCGGCAAGATTTTGATGTTTTTGGGTGAGATGATTATTTGGTAGAGATTTCAAATTTACGCTTAAAAAAGTCTTCCACCCAGAGTTTGTGTCGATGTGGTTTGATGCACTTTCGATGATAAGGTGGCACCGTCAGGCCGATATTTAATACAATATATGATGTCGCTTATTCCATTCCGCAATAGTCCAGGAAGTACATACAAAATCGATAGATTGTTGGTTCTGGAGGTGGGTGATGTAACAACTTTAGCTAAAGGTGTTTGGTGATAGAGAGCGAGCTGACGGTAAAGGAGTCTCTTAAGGATTGACTAAATCATTTTTAAGCATTTCAGCTAGCGAGATGTATTCTTAATTGCGCTAGATTGAGGCTGTATTTATACGAGGAGATCATCAATTTTGTTGAAATTCGATCTGATATCAGCAATGTCACCGAGAAATAAATGAGATGCTGCGACGCCATTGCCCATATCATTCACTTTGCACATAATGTTAGTTCAAATTGGTTCAGGGGCACCTTATTACACCTTATTAAGGGATCACTAAATTCTTTAATGATGGAACTTCTCCATTGTTCAAATATTTAAATGTTATATAAATTCACAGCCTAATACATAATCTTGTCGAAGCTCTGTGAATTCTTAGAACGCATGCTGTCGGCCAGCAAATCACCCAGTTAATCCACTTCCCTAGATCTTTACCAAAGTTGAAGTCTTCATTGAATAATCCATCCATAAATCAGGAATTAAATTTGATTAAAAGGCAAAGTAATGCCTCAGTCATGAGAATTATATACATTTTTAGCTATTTCAAATCGCACTCACAGACAGAAGTCATAAGAGGATTTTCGTTTATTGAAATTCAATATTATCGCTGCCAAACCAATAAAACACGAATTTCCCTGACATTGATGTTTTATTGCTTTACAAATATTTGTTGTCAGAGTCACCGTCGTGGTCACTAACGAAGACGCCACAAAATATTGTATTTCCTTTTATTATCGCCCCCACAGAATTCATCATCTGATAAAATTTTATTTCGAGTTGAATCACTTTTTAATACAAAATGTTGCTCATTCAAGGCCAATATAAGAAAAACACCAAAAAACAAAAAAAAAAACCTCCCGATAAACACACTAAATCAGTCTTGATTTCCATAGATCAAATATCGCTGAAAATACTGAAAATACATAGAACTTGGGCGACAGCCAACAAGGCCATATGACAAACTGCGTTCTCAACCATTCCCTCAAATTAACTCTTCTCAATTAAGTTCAGAAAAAAATCAAACATGTTTACACAATTCGATAATTGAACACAGCTGCGATACATTTCTCAGAGCAGTTCTTTGAAAAATGTGAAATGCGCTTTATCTGCAGCGCTTGCATGTACTATAATTTCACGGAAGAAATTCGTCTCTAACGCCCACACAGAGGAGTGTGGTTTTTTTTTCTCTAAAACTAGTCCGTCCCTGTACCGTCTTTCTTCATTGTGACGAGTTTGGAATGGAATTTGCTTTTCTCTTTTCTTTTTTTTTTTTGAAAATATCGAAGTGTTATGCATAGATACAAAAACGTGCCGAACAAAGTATTTGAGGAAGTCATGAAATAATTCCCATACGCCCGAGTTGACGGCTAGTACTGTGCGATGTACGAGTATGTGTGTGGGTACGTGCATTATCCCTCGACAGCTGTTAATTTGGAAATAACCTAATCAAAATTGAAGAAAGAAAATGCTCATCAATTTGTCAAAAGGAAATTCGAAAAAAAAAATAATTTCCCACCCATAAAGGGGAGCAAACCGCAAAACCCTATATGCAGTGCTAGAGTGGGGTGGGATTTTTGGGGCAGCAACAAATTGAGATGCGAATAAGATCACTCATTATAACACAGCTTGCGTTCTATGCACATACGAGTAGATACAATTTTGTGTTCTCTTTGTTTCAGTTGTTCCTCTTTCATCTATTTTATAGATGTACAAATACATTTCGTTGGATGTGAGTAATCATGTAGAGTATCTTTTTGAGTTTTGTATTTTTTTTTTTCTTTTTTGTTCGTCTTTTCCTCTATCGTTCGTTCATTTGAGATGAAAAAGAGGAAAAGATTTCTAATAAGAGCAGACAACACCTGAAAGTAAAAAACTGCCCCATTTTGCCGGCAAGATATACTCTTTGGGATTACTCGTCATCGGGTAACAGCAGCAGTAGCAGCAGCAAGCAATAGGAGCAGGAGGATCTTTATTTCTATTTTTTTTTTCTGTTTGTCCCAAAAAGAAATCTTTAAAAGAAAAGGAGTAACCAAAAAAGAGAAAGGAAAAAAAAGTAATTGTGCATCCAAGAGTGCGTTCCTATTCATCTCGGTACTTCCTGTGAATCCTGCTTGTCCTGTGCTTAAGGTGTGTTAAGTGAATTTGTTTGTTCGTTTTTTTTTTTCTTTTTTTTTCTTAAATAAAAAGTGTTTTAAAAGTTATTTAGCATCGTTTCCTTACGGATATTGCGCATGCAGTTAATTTGATTTTTATTACCCAAGCCCTACCGTCATTAAGGATGCGAATATTAGTAAACGTCAAAGTACGCGTTATGCGTCGTCGCTCGGGTGTTTATGCAAAGTTGCTTTTGGTGCCTTGTTTTTCTTATATCCTTTGTGGAAATAAAACTTTGTTCTCTTTTTTAACAACTTTTATATGAGGAAATTTCCGTCTTGAACGAATGAGAAAACTATGAAAAGGACTCGGAAAATATCATAAAAAAAATATTTCAAATATTTAATATCCTTTTTATAGAACTTCTTACAAAGGACTTTAATGATTTATGTTGAAGTTTAAAGTGAGATGTTGGATGAGTTTCTTTTTCCTTCGTTTTCTTTTTTTTTTCTTTTTTTTTTCTATTTTAATGATTCGAAAAATACCCTCTCGAAGCGGTTGTGTGTGTGTGTGTGTTTGTGTGTTATTTTTTTTTTAATTCAAGATACAGAGAGTGCTGGTTACATATGTGTATCGTTTTGGGAACCGAAATATCTGAAAGTTATAATTAGAATTTTCCATGGGAATGATGTTATATATGTACTTGCGCATGTTATTTTCAATTTTCTTTTTTTATTTTTTTTTTATTGTTTTGAAGTAGTGTTCTCTGATTATGTGCCACGTGGCAGATTTATTCCTTTGTTTCCTATTGAAAGAATTTCGTGTTTCTTTAAGGGAGTTTTCTTAAAGTAAATTTGATACTTTTTGTGTCCATTTCGTATGGTAAAAAATAAAAAGTTGGTTTACATGATCGAATTAATGGAGATCTATGTATATAAGAAGGAAAACATGCACCCGTCTGGTGCTTCTTATATCTTAGCAGTCCTATTTCCCCCGTTCATAGATGACTACAATAGATTTGAATCTCCGTAGTTGGAAAAATGTGTGAAAAGACTTGGTAATTAGGCCAGCGGGCTTTCCATCCCATCCAACTAGCGTGTAAAGATATTGTCTTGCAACCACATTTCTTGAAAAACGGCCTTGTTCCTATTCTTTTCAAACAGAAGGTGCTGCTGAGATTTAACGTCTACACAAGTTTCTAACGCATTAAGCTTAATCACCAATGTTTTAGACCGTCATTTTGCATAGAACATGTTCTGATTTGGTATACTAACTTGCTCAGTCCGGGATGGACATAGCGCTCCATCAATAAGAGCCGCCTATCCGCCCAGTTTTTGAGCAACTGCCATCGGTTACATTTTCCAACTTTTGAGCACTATTAAGGCAACGCCTTTTAATATCACGTTAGCCTCCTTAGCTTAGAATTGAACATTCTTCGGGACATTTGTTCATCGTATTTTAGGACCATGTTGCTGTGCATTTCCAAGAGTTTCCTGTTTTACCTTGCCGTCTAAAGCATGCCAACGTATATTGCTCTGCCTTCGCTAACAGCTATGCTTTCATGAGGATCTAACGTAGTCACCTAAGTGTTCCATGGCAAGCACTTTCAACTGCATTCTTAAGCAAAAAAAAAAACACCAATTGGCAAGTGTACCGCTTTGTTTGACTTCTAATAAAATTTCATTATTAGCATTAGAACCGGGGCTGAAGCAGAGAAATTGTGATGTTCTCTTCGTCCCTTTTCTTCGACAACATGTACTCGTATTTTGTTTTGCCTTCATTTACAGATAAAATCCATCTGTCGGTTCTGTTTTCATGCTTCCAAATGACAACTCACACGATTGCGGATCACATTGCCTAAGGCATTTTTCTTCAATAGAGTATCAATGATATTGCAGCTGACCTTTACTGAGCAACAAGCATTCTCCATAACATGTCCCAGCACTGACTATGATTAAATTAATAAATTTTCTTATACCATATCTCCAAGTTCCTTGGAGTAGTATGTCTCCATATATCCTTTTTTTTCCTCCAAAAAATCCGATGGCATCATTCCCTCCTCCTTGTCTCATAGAGCTCACTAGCCGTTCTCATCTTTCTATGCAGCTTCGCTTTGTATGCGAGTTGTTTTGCTACAAAATTTTATTTTTTCGTCAAAGCTGGGGTTTTCTTGGTATGGTCAGGTGACACTGATGGCGTCTAAGATATCGACAGACATAGGTTTATACCTCAACTGCAACTGATTAGTGGTTACAATCTATATGACGAATTCCACTTCAATGCTGAACACTTCTTATCTTAGTCTATCGCTTATAATGAATCTGTAGCTAATAAACCGTGTTACTGTTCTCTGTAGCAATCACCGTAGTATACTTTTTCATTCAAGATCAGGACATCGGAGATTCGAAGCAACAGAGAATCCATCCTTATTTGAGGTTCTTGGTTGTTCTCGAATAGTGTGGTTTTTATGTCCGATGGTTAATCTCGCAAATAATCGCCAATCTGGCTGGCGATGCCCATTCTATGACGTCTTGAACGAAAAAGGTGGGTATTCCTAAATTAATCATCCCTGGTTCGTCTTAATAATCCTCATTGGGGTCCGCTCCAGATATGTTGAAGTTGATGCAATCTTTCATCCATCGTAACATACATCCTTCTTCTGAGAGTAAGGCATTTTCGACAGAGTATTAAAATTTTGCTATTGTCTTCTGCTCGACACTCTCACTTATAAGTTTGTCAAAATTAGTACCCCTGGTGGTAAAATATGTTAAGCATGATAAGTGTGCAGTCATAGTTACGCCTGGCATTACCATGTTGACACTGGTCACAACACTTGACGAAATTTGGTTTAATTAAGCCAAATTATGTTTGCTGCACCAATATCTGGTCCTTTTTATCTGATAAAATTTCTTATAAGTTATTACTGTGCCTACCATATGCCGAATGATATAAGTACATATATCAGTAAAGCACGCAGATTCCAACTCCAAATGACTTCCTCGGATCAGAATTATTGTATGTATATTGCTACTACTACTCCTATCGTATCCTTTACTCTGTCATTTCTGCATGTTGTGTATTTAGGCTTCTCAAGCACAGATAACACCCATAGAGGTAAAAGTCTCTGAAACATCGCATATAAGATCTTTTCTGTTGTATTATGTAGCATCAGAAACCGTTCATGAACATGAATTCTAATACGGTTTCAGGCCAGAAAAGTCCACCATCGGTCGATTATTTACACTGTGACAGATCTTGGAAAAGACCCGCGAATTTCAGAACGACACTCGCCACTTATTTGTCGACTTCAAAGACGCATATGACAGTGTGCATACCGACGTACTATATAATGCCATACTACCAAACCCACCAGGTTGTGCAGAATCACTATGAAGAATTCCCGCTGCTTTATTAAAGTCGCTAATGAATTAAGCGAGTCCTCCTGTGTCAAGACGACATCCTGTTTGGGGACTTTTTTAAGATCGCCCTGGAGAAAATCGTCCAAAACTCTCTTGCAAACAAAAGAGGCACGATCTTTTTTAAGTATGCACAATTACATTCCACACACCCGATGGCTTGGTCAGAACACTGCCAGTAGCACTTTATCTAACTTGGTTCCGCATTTACGAGTACAAATAGCAACGAAATACAACCTTGATCAAAAAGTTCCCGGAGGACACCACCTTGTGAGGCTCCCATTGTTCCGATTTGAGTTCTGTTTTTTTTTTGTTAAATTGGTAAATCTGTTGTTGACATTTTCTCTATATCTTAGCGTCATAGCTGGACATTTGCAAACGTTTGTGTGTGTTGGCGATTTTTTACAATTTTAGAAATGGATTTAAATTTGCAACAACGAACTTATACGAGTATTACAATAAATTTTGCGTAAAAAACGGATTTAATGGTGCACGAACGTTGGAAATGTTGGAAAAGTGTTTCGGCAACGATTCTCTAAAGAAAACGGTCGTTTATCAGTGGCACGAGCGGTTCAAAAGTGGTCGTGAGTCAATCGAAGATGGTGAACGAAGTGGCATGTCGATAACCGACGAAAACCTTGATGAAGTAAAAGAAATGTTGGTCAATAACCGCAAATTAACTATCAGAGAGATAGCGGAGGACTTAAACATTGCCTATTGATTCGTCCAAGACGTTTTGGTTAATGATTTGGGTTTCCGTCGTGTAGCAGCAAAGTTGGTGCCAAAAGACCTCAATTCATGCAAAAAAGAGACCGTGTTGACGTCGCAAAAGAGACGATTTGCGCGGCTGAATCCGATCCCACATTCATCAAAAGGATCATTACTGGAAACGAGACGTGGGTTTATGAGTACGGCATGCAATCCAGACATCAGGCAAGTGAATGGCGTTCACCAAATGAGCCGAGACCAAAAAAACCACGTCGTTTTCAGTCAAAAAAAAAGAAGGCAATGCTCACGGTTTTCATGGATTACAACGGTGTAGTGCATCATGAATTTTTGCCAAACAGTAAACAAAGAGTACTCGTATAATTTGGGAGTTATGAGACGTTTGCGTGAAGCAATTCGCCGAAAGAGACCAGAATTGTGGGCAGAAAACTCGCGGATTTTGCACCATGATAACGCACCGTCGCACTGTCGCACAGTGCCATCATTATTTGTAATATTTTGACAAAAAATGCAACAAATACAATCCAACAGCCACCGAATTTACCTGGTTTGGCTCCCTGTGACTTCTTTCTGTTCAATCGAGTTAAAAAACCACTACGGGGAACGCGTTTCAGCAGCCGAGAGGAAGTATTGGAAAAATCGCAGGAAGCACTGGTGGACATACCGAAAACAGAATATAAAAAATGTTTCGAGGATTGGATCAAGCGCTGGCATAAGTGTGTTGTAGTCGATGATCCCCATTTGAAGGGGACAATATAGATTTAGATGAATATACTTGTATTTTAAATTTTCTGACTAAATTTCTTTTTGATCAAGGTGGTAAGCTTAGAAATCAGACTCCGTATTACTCTTGCTAATCCCTGTTTTTCTGGGCAAGATCAAACTGGCTTTATATTATGGCGCACACGTTTGTGTCTTATCGAAAGCGGATTATCGAGCATTCATCCGTTTCGAGAGAAAGGTGCTTCCGGTAAATTTTGGTCCCATTTGTACTGACGGAGATGGAATGAGGAGATTCAGGGATTCAACCACGAACGCTATGGGCTGTTCTGCGGCATCGGTGTAGTCAGACGTCTGAGATAAATGGGCAATATAAAACTCCGGCACAAAGAACCGCATCATAGGTGGCCCAAGCAAATGGAAGAAGACCTCAACCAACGTTGAGTGCGGCACTGAATGCAGTTGGTGACAGATGATTCTACCTGGAGAGGCATATTGGTTGAAGCTCAGGTCGACCCCGGACTGCTGCGCCGCCTAGCTAAATAAATAAGCTTCTTGCGTTAAGGTAACAAATTTTAAATCCTGCCCGATGTCTGCATAAAAAATTGATAATTCCACGTTACTAGAAAATGATCACTGACATTGATCCGGACGAGATATGGTTCCAGGAGGGTGATACAACGGACTTGAATCAATGACACCATTTAATCGCGAAATGTATTGCTATTTCACTGCTGTATTGGCTTCCGACATCATGCAATTTGACAGCACTTGATTACAGCTTTTTGGATAATGTAGAGCCCTTAGTGCTGGTGATGAGCCGCAAATTATGCAGGCCCCGAAAGTCAATATTCACAACGTTATTGACGCAAGAGTTCATCAAACGCTCGAAATACTGCGCCAGCTTACAGAATGTGCTTCTTCAAAAACAGCCGATGAAACCATATGTCTGGAGTCGTGCTAAAATTTAATATCCTGAATCATTCTTTCTAGTGAATAAAGATTTTTGATTAAATTTCCGCGGATATTGTTTAAAAAGACACCCTGCATCTAATACAGAGTCGTTAGCTTTTCAAATAATCTTTTTAATAACTAAATATTTTGTTTTTATTGACTTCTCGTTCCTTATTTAACTTTTTATGTAGGAAGTAAAGTGTATGTACCTGTCAGTGTGTAGGTTGTGAAATATTTCGAAAATGCATTAACCTGACAAGTTCATAAATTCACAAATCAATTTAAAAACAAAAAAAAACGCTAAAAATTCTTTCTCGTTATAAAATTAGAACGACAAATTTGTTTGCTCTCTTAAATTTAAATTAAGTAAATTTTCCTTCTTGATATTGTAAAAAAAAAAAGTTAGTTTTTTTTGTTTTTATTTTTTGCGCACCTTTTAAATTTATCGCTTCGCAAAAACTACAATAATTATTATTGTATTGTATGCGGAAAACTCTATGCCAAATTTTTACAAAAAAAAAAGGACTCATCCCTCTCTATACCCCGTTACGTTTGTATACCGCCTGTCCATTTATTTATGTGATCCCGTATGTATAATACCCGCGTGTCAAATTAATTGGGAAAAATGCATATTAAAATGTTTTTTTTTTACCTTTTCATGAAGTTTTTTCTTTTCTGTTTCTATTTTTTTGTTTAGGTTATAAACGTGTTGCCTGGCCACCCACAACGGAGGCAAGAACAATCAGGGAATTCACCCCACAGCCATCCCCGCAGCCGCCTTATCAACAACCGCAGCAACCAAATTATCAACGACCAGGAGGATCACCAGTCCCGGCCGCTAACCAGGTAGATACAATTATTCTGCTTTTACATTTTTTTTTTGTTTTTCATTTTTTCGACCATATGAGAGGATTTCCAACTTTTACCTACATAAATGTTTCCTATATAATGTTAAAAAAAAAAAAAAAAATCCTGGAAATTACAAAAAAACAGAAAACTGCAATGTGCAACTGCATGTACGGATACAGATAAAGAAAAACGCTAAGTACTCCCATGGGAGCTTTTTATTAGTTCGGCTGCCTGTGTTTGTGTTCATATATGCGTTTGCACTCGTACAGGAAACAATTGTATCTGGATGTTAAAAGCCTAGCAATGTACCCACACAAAAGTTGTTTTTATTATTTTGTTTTTTAATTGTTAGTTTTACCTGTGTATATGTATGTTGTAAAAAGAAAAAAATTGTTCTTACGTATGGATTTACTTTTGGAAAACCATATGTTTTCGTGAGTGCACAGTATGTGCCACAAGATTGAAGAGGCTTTTAAAGAGAGATTCAGTTTCAAACATTCAGGCCATCTTTTCCTCTAGAAGATTCCCCAAAGGCTACACAGATCTCGGCATTGGTTTAAAAAAGCGGACACCAAGGTCAAATGCGTTCATATGGAGAGCCTAGGGAAAGAGGTCTACGAAGGCACTGAGTTTTTTAAATGACAGAATTTTAGGACCAGTTTTTGACCAGGCAAACAACTTTGGGCCCATTTCCCTTATTGCTGCATTATTCCAATGCTAAGCTCCGGTCTAGGGATAATCATACAATATTTCAAAGCTCTGTAATTCATCAGCATTTACCCTTTTTTAAAATTAGCGCGTACTCCTAAGTCCCTGGAACCCTTAAAATGCTTGCACACAGCACGAGTGAAGACAAATTACAAAGAAAGGATGTACGTTGGTTTTGAATGTTTGCAGGTTGTATTATCTAAAATATAAAAGGCTCGGCAGTGCATTCCATAAACTATTAGGACAGCATCACGATATTGCAGATTACAAAGCAAGTTAGAGAAAATATAAGAACGCGATCTGCAGCGCTAAGAGAAAAATCATGAAGAACGTATCGCTCTAATGTTGAAAGCACAACAGAGTGTGCCAGACTAGAGGAACCTTCAGTAACTGGAGATCTTAAACTACCCCGATGATAGTTACATGAACTCACTTTCCAAGATGTACCCTAACTCCACCATCAGTAACAGGTTCCGACGTATATCTCTTCGACCAACTCGAAATCCCGGAGGTGATACCAGAGGAAAATAAAATCAGCTGGGCTGATACTCCATACTAGGACTTAAGGGCCATAAGTTTAAAATCGTTTACCCTAAAAATTTTGGAAAAATTACTTGGCAGTAAACTGTGGCCAAGCCGACATACCTACACAAAAGTTAAAGGCACGGAAACGCCTCTGAATGAAGTAGTTAGCACCATTGAAAAAAGTCTATATTCAGACTTTTTAGTCTATACACTGACTTTTTAGATTCACATTTTTTTTTATTTAAATAAAACAAAAAGAAATTAAGAAATTAATAAATTCATTCAAAAGATTATTTCATGCCATTTAATATTTCAAAATAGTTTTGTCCACTATGGCTGCCTCGTATATAGCGCGTTCTAGAGGTCCAATTTTCGACCAATTTTTTGAGCAATTGTTTTGTTCCAACGCGTCAGTCGTTGCTGATTTATCGGCATACACTAGTGACGTGACGTAGACCCACAAAAAATTAATCCAATATCGTTAAATCGCACGATCTTGGTGGCCAATTCATGGGTCCATTTCTTGAAAAGACTCTTTGTCAGATCGTGTTTTCAAAAAAGCAATGTTTTCGTAGGTAGTCTGGCGTGGAGCACCATCCTGTTGGAATCACAGTTAATTCACATTATTGTCACGCAAATTTACGAATAAATAATTGTTGATCATCCTATTGAATCGGTGTCTAAAGCGGTTGCAGAGCATATTACTGGTCTTATCGTAAACATCTTCAGATGACGCCACCGAATATTGCTACGATTTGGCCAGTTACAAGTTGCCGGTCATAGGTCTTGTTGGCTTCAGGACCACCGGTAGTCGCTACCAGGACTTAAACCACAGTACCATGGGAGTCAGAAGCCCACGGATCTCGGTCCGGACCTGACTTGTTGGGGTAGGCCCCCTTGTTGGAGCGTTACCCAAAGTCACGGGAAGGGTCTTCCTGTTGGTTTGACCCATTGTAGAGTTGCAATAAGTACTGGGTGCTGTGACTCTAAGAACAGTAAGAGGTTTTAGATCGGCCTCAACCCATATCAAGGGTGGAACTTGTGCCTCCAACACAAGTTCTGCTTTGGTATCTCAGGAAGGGAGCAGAGCGATGGAAAGGCGTATCGTCATTCCCATGGATGTTGCGCATCCCGTAAACTTAAGTCTACACAACAGGTGTTTACATTCAAAAACCAAAGGCTATGTACCGATGTCTATTAACATGCGCACATTTAATCCCATTTCAAATATCTGATACCGCAAAAAAAAAACATCCATTACATATTGGCTGCTCTTATTAAGATTGAAGAAGCCTTTAACAATGTTAACGACCTCGCAATACATAGAAACTTGGAACATGTTGGAGTTAATCCGGGACTAATAAAAATGACAATCTGTGTGCTAGATCAAGAGTCCCAGTCCCAAATGAAATTTTTGGAATCAGTTCCTTTAATCTGTAAAGTAGTCAGTAGTAACATGATGTAGGTGCTATAAAGAATCTTGCTGCATATAGCCTTGCAAGAGAGCCCACTACGTCGTATTCCATTATGTCAATGTGGCGAGGTACCCAACAGATGGTTGTTCTGATATTCTTGCCAAACTTTTTAGGTCTGTGTTATCATTCCCATTCATGTAGCCTTAACTTGTCATAGCCGTCAAGTGATGAACGGCTGTCTATCTGAATTAATTGCAATTTCTGCAATACTTCTCGAAAATGATCCGAATACATCTATCTAGGACACATATTTCGGCCAGAGTGATCCCGATAGACTTGTTAAGTTTTTTCCTTCATCAGCCAGAAGAAGACCACCGTGTAAAGCATCATATTCTTTCAAACCAACCGACTTCTCTTTTCTGATTCCTTCTTTTGCCATCCTTTGAGCTGTTTTGTCAGCCATATCCATAATCAAGAGGTGCAAAGGAGTGCATTGAAAGTTGAATAACTGTAGTTGGGTGTGTCCGAAAAGGCACGCTAGTCTCTGAGGCCTATTGAGAAACTCTCCGTTTGCCATCAGATTGCTGCGTTTTCCCCCATCCATTGTAGGGTGCTAGTGCTGCATCATCACATATCATGGGAGCACGGGTGGCTTTGTATGAGATCTCCTTCTCCAGATATGCTAACTGGCTAGCTGTAGCCCCAGATATCAGTGTCATATCTTATAATCCGTCTTCTTCCCTGTGAAAGATACTCTCATTGTTTTGCCGGATGATGTCGTTGATCAAATTCAAAAGTCTTATGGCGCCGATCATTCGTTACTTCCAGTCCGAATGATACTAAGAGGCCTTCTTCGAACTTTTTTTATAAAGTTTTTAGCGTTTGCAGCAGCTCCACATTAAGGGTGAAAGTACCTTTGATTCTGCATATCTTCTTGATGTATGTAGCCTAATGGATCCAGGTGATGTTTGAGTCTCTGCTGCTGCTCTAATTTTGTATAGCTAATGCATGCACCCGCACTTCTTTTCCTTTATTTCCAAGCATCACGTTTCAAAAGAGGCACAGTAGCTGAGCTGACCGCTCTAAATGCTGTTCACAGCTATGTCTCCCTCTTAGAAACGATGAAAGACTGTTGGGTCTATACGATTTCGGCTTCGTCGGATATTACTATTTGTTATTTTGACCAAGTGTGGTCAGCTGGTATATTGCCATCTAGACTAAGTAAGAGCCAGAAGGGACGTTTTGCCTATTCTAGCCTCCCCGTGGAGACTGTTGGCAAACTTCGTAGAAAATAAATTTCTAGAAGCGGTAAGGACATTTGGTCGCAGTTTTCCGTAAAGCAGTCATCCATATGATTAGATACCGCTTGAGTGGGATATTGCTTTGTTCTCAACGTTTGGATAGTAATCAAATCTTCGCAAACTAGCATAGAAGCGATGTACTCTTTGCCTATTTTGACATAACAAATCGGCTAGAACAGTGGAAATGTCTTTTGTAAGCCCAGATCTTCATTATCGTGACGAAATTCGCCTCTCATTGGTCAGAAATAGTGTCAAGAACATTCTGAGAAGTGTGGCCTTGTGGCTCCTATAATCACTTTTAAGTCTAGGCACTCCTAGTGTACACTACAGTTCATCTCATTACAGCACGTAAATTAATGATAGCAGGTGAAATGTATTGCATCTTGCCGGTGTAAAATTCTAAAACTTTCCAGTATTTCCTGTTCTGAATATTCTTCTGTTTTGCTTTTTGTTATTCATTTTTCTTAACATTAGTCACTGGCATACTATTCGTTACATTGACTACTCTGTGATTGATCGCTCTAAATATTCTGCTGTGACTACTGTCGTTCAATTAATTTTGTTTGTCATTGTAAGTGCCATTCAAATAAGCCCACTCCCAAGAACATTGCAAATGAGATACGTTTTTGCAGAATCCCACACGAATTTTATTTCTATTCCAACATCAAATTCGAAACTTTCATTTAATTAAACACGAGCATGAAAGAGTCTTTGAATGTCTTAAAGTTCTTGACATGATTGCACAATCATGCAGATGTGGTTATTCATCACCTGAAATTGAATCATACACTCAAGAATTTTGTAGTGGCTCATCGGTGGCGTGGGATATTTTTATTTCCAATTAAATTTTATTTTTAATTTTAATGTTCGATTTGTAATTGCTTCACAAATGCTTTACGAGCATTAGCGGCAGTAATAGGTGGTTAAACATTTATTTTAATTTAAGCGAGGTTGCCAAGAATGCTGCCGTAGAGGTGTATAGTTCCAAAGCTAGCTGATGAAGCTTATGCGGTGCACTTAAAATACATGGACAAAGAATCTTAATCTACACAGCTTATCACTTTTGCCTAGTATAGACTCTTTAAGGAAGCTCTTAATATGGCCGGGTTCCATGGATTCTAAGGTCCTTCTTTGATCGAAGCCAATAACGTCCTAGTAGTGTTCATATGGCCTTAGTTTATCATTTAAATTTTACATAAGTAAGTAAGCAACTCCCAGATACTTAGCTTTGTTGCAAGTATTAATAGAGATGCCAGTCAGACAGATTTTGCTTTCAAATGAAGACTATACCTCGATTTAATCTTTTCATTACAAACATTACTAATTCAAAGTATAGGGTGGAAACCAGAAGTTAGTTGGCTCTCATATTGTGCATTTTACTGTGCTCTAAACATTATTCCGACAATTGGCATCCGAACAAATGTCCCACCTCTCTTGACTCATATTCATATTCGGCGGAGATGGTAGCTGATACAGAATAATATGCGCAATAGGCAGCTTCTAAAGTTTCAGCTATCATCTGGAACTGCCAAATATAAGACGCTGAAAGGAATTTCATCACAATACGACAGGATTTAGATCGTTAATACTTTTTGCC
Organism: Volucella zonaria; assembly: GCA_963966105.1. Taxonomy (NCBI): domain Eukaryota; kingdom Metazoa; phylum Arthropoda; class Insecta; order Diptera; family Syrphidae; genus Volucella; species Volucella zonaria. The sequence continues at coordinate 44,528,026 of OZ014534.1, forward strand.
ATAGAATTTTAAAAACCAACGCGCATACTCGTAATTAAGGCAACAGTTTTTCCATTTCCGTATTTTCTGATTACCTAATTTCAATTATCCAACTGCAACTTGTACCGCTTATAACATTAATTTAATTATCCGTCCGTCCTGGGCTTCGAACCCATTTTGCTAAAATGGATATCTTCTTACCTGGATAATCGTTTTTATAGTGTTCCTTTCAGGTCTGTCCTATCGGCCCCTTTCTTGGCCACTTTAGGTGTTCCTCAAGATAGTCACCTAGGTCCATTTGTCTTCATCCTAACCATTAGCGATCTTGAAAGTTTCATTCAACACTCAGCACTTTCTCTCTATGATAAAGATACCAAATTTTGTAAGCCCATTTCCTCACAACACGAGTCCAGCCTCCTTCAAATAGATCTAAATAGTTTTTCCACCTGGTGCCTCAAGAACTGCTTAAAACTCAATGTCACCAAATGTCAATCGATTATTTTCTCATGTAAGTGCAACAAGTCTCCTCCCCGAATTTACGTTCTCCACGGCCAACCTATATCCCTTGGTGAGTCTATCTGCGACCTTGGCATATTGTGTGACGGGGAGCTTAATTTCGGCTCGCATATTGATGAGATAATTACTAAAGCAAACTCATCACTTGGCTTCGTTAAAAAATGGTCCAAAGAATTCTGCAACCCGTACGTGACCAGATCACTATACATCACTCACGTTCGCCCCCTTCTCTAGTACGCCAGCCAAGCGTGGTGTCCCTTTCAACGAGTTCATGTATCCCGTATTGAGAGCATCCAGCGTCGTTTTCTTCGATTTGCTCTCCGATCCCCTAATCCTACCTCCCTATCGAGACTCAAAACCAAACTCATTAACCTGAATATCCTTGAGGAACGAATAGACGCAGCAGACATTCCTTTCATTCAGCAACTCCATTTTCTTTTACACTAACCTGCCTCCGTCTCTTTTATCTACAAATCCACGGCAACACATATGGCTCTAACGAACCAATCTCCCGTATGCTTCGTAAGGTAAACTCCAACCTTTCCGTTTTCGATTTTAATCGCAGCACTCTCTCCCTCAAATTTGATCTCCTTCACCCTAAGTGATAAGCCCTAGTGATAAGTCCTTGATTTTGCTAAACCTCATTTTTTATTAGTTTTTAAGGTTGTATAAAGCCTTCTTCCTGCTAGTCCAATTCGAAGCAATCTTGCGTTCACCGGTGGATTCCATTTCATTTAGGTCAGTTGGCCATAAGAGGAGGCCGTACGTTTTCTCAGTCCTTAATATTTGCAGGATGCAAAGGATGAGGTAGTTGAGGTTTTCAGATTCCTTTCTCGATCCACAGTCCAACAGATCACTGGTGGGTTAATAGTAAGTATTTGGATTTTCTAAATCCTTTTTTGGTTCGCCTTGGTAGAAATATTGAGCACCAAGTCGAGGACACTGCTAAGCCCTTGATTGATATTCATCCTTGCCTACGTCGCAGTCCGAGAAATGTTGTGATATTTGGATAGATTAAAGGAATTATTGATTTTTAGGCCTTACAAGCGACTTATTTAATTGATACCACGTTGTTGAAATTATGTCTTGACTTTTCCATACATTCTTCACAAGCAGGGCAGTCCATTCTCAGAAGTTTTACATTTCTTGAAGATTGGGGCAAGTCTAACTTAAGAGCAAAATTAATCTTCACTTAGCCCTCATCTGGGAATTTTTATGAATTCTTACTTAGATGGCGCTACAGTTCAGGATAAACCTGGGTCTCAATTAACAAGCCTCTCCAATTAAGCTCAGTCGTTACTTAGATAAATGCCTCCACTTGCACACTCCAAGCCGTTTGAGGTCCCCTTCAACTTATGTGCGCCACCTAGGGCGATGTCTTCCCTTACTGCGCTGTCCCTCTTGGTGATATTCGAAGACTCCGTAGATCGTAGGATTGATCTTCATTCGTTTTTCATATTATAAACCACTCAGGCAACTGCAGCGTAGTTTTCTGACCAAGTCGTTGTCGACGTACAGCTTATATAATTCGTCGTTGAATCTGCTCTAATATATGCCTCTAAGGAACACTTGAGAGATCATACTTATTCCACTTAGATACAGTTGTCTTATATTCAATATGAAAGGTAAATGTGCAGAGAATGTGTGAAAATATTAGAGAAACTGAATACCACGTAATTTTTCCTAGGACCTACCTCATAAATAACAGCCGTGTAGCCAACACGCTGAGCGCCTCTCAATGATTTAGAGATTATTCTCCTTAATCTAGCCTAGGACAGTTAAGGTAAAACAACAAACTTGGTACTTTAGATAGATGGACAAACTTTCCTGAGCAAGGTTATGTTGACTTTCCCATTCTTTACGAGTATAGTGTTTAAAATAAGTAACACAACTTATATGCGCTACCATATGAGGAATGCAGAACTACGTTCGATAGACCTTGATACGAGTATCTCATTGTAATTTAATGCTAATATTCATGGCTTCATCCACTCATGGTTGGAATAGAAGAAAATCAATGTTGTCTGAATCCTGATTACTGGCAATCACTTGTCGTCCTTAAGTCTATGACTACATAATAACACCACATCGCACCTTTGAATGCAGACTTTTTTGGCAAACCTGTCTCTATCCAGTGTAAATAATTGACTTATACGGAATTTAGACTTGTTTATGTGGTAGTACGATATATGCCGGAATGGAACTGGGCTTCAATCAATAAATCTCTCTGTTCAGCGTGATGTTTGGCAAACTGGATCTGATTGCTCACTCCGAGGTGATTGAGGTCCTTTGAGTAGTCTCCCAAAGTAGGAATCGAAAGTTTTTTAGGACAGATTTCTGATGTCATTCGCTCTACATATTTTAGCCATATCAGGCGACTAATGCGTACTTAACTGATGTTTAGTACAGCACGTAGGGCTCACTGTCAACTCAAGAAGCCCTGTCAACTCAAGAAGCACCAAATATCATTCAGTGAATGTTGCGCTCACAACGACATGGAATATTTTTATTCTTCCACACTTTTTAGAGCTTCCTTAAAGTTTCTTGTCAATGCCTTATTATTGAATTGGCTTCTTAAACTAAACAATTGGGTTAGAAAAAATCGCTGCATGACATTCTACCAGTTGATGGTCTGTATCCCTTCTTATTGACAAAATAGACTTGGTTTTGTCATCTGTGAAAGCCCGGTATATACAAATATCATCTGCGTATGCAAGCAATTGCACGTTCCTCTGATGTAAGTTTGCGAGTTTCATACGAGTTTTCCAACCGTGTCTTAACCCATTTTTGATATCTGTGAAATTACATCATCGAGCAGCGATAGCACTCCGGACATCATTCTGTAGCTCAACTCTATAAACCACTGTCATATGCGGTCTTAAGGTGGATAAAAAGAAGATCGACTTCAGTTAGATCTGCCACAGAATGAATATTTGGTCAATTGTGGTCTAACTCGGTATAAAACCTCACTTATATGGGCCAAACAGATTGTTGGCAAATGATTTCATTTGCAGACAAAATATTGTACGCCATAACAAAAATGCTAATACGTCTACAGTTGTCGCAATTAGTCCTTCTCTTGTCTCATGGATCCGGCAAAGGATGCGAAGGTTCCATTTATCAGGCATCTTTTCCCTAGTCCAAATCTAAAGGCATATCAGTAGTGACACATGATGCCCCTTGCATAAGACTTATAGTGGGGTTAAGGGATGTACGATCAGCAAAGGTTCTGGCTGTTTGTTGCCATCGCAACCATTCGATATTAAATCGCCCTACAGTATTTCTCAGGTATTGTGGAGTCTGCGATATCCGAAAAGATACCTAGATTACAAGTAAGTAATGGTTCGAATCCATAATTGCCACTCGAGCAGTGCCGATCACGGCACAATCATTTTCATTGGATGGCGGTTTTATGGTCGTGTGACTGTCATATTTCTTTGTGGATACTAAGATGGGGAAACCGTATACAAACCGGCCTGCAGGAAAGTTAGTGCGCTGAAGTCCGTTTCCAGACCTGATGTCGCGAAGGCATGGCCCTCTAACTTTATTACCAAAGATGGCCTCCTTTTTTTGCTGTTTTTGCGACTTTCGGTTGTAGCGATGACATTGCTTATAGCTTCGGGAGCATTCTTTGATAGCATCTATTTCTTCTATAGAATATCCTAAAGGGGTGAATATCAGGCTTATGTTGGTGAATTATGCCGTGATGCAGATTGTTGTTATGCGGACTTCCGCCTTCCACTCGCAAGAAATCTGACTAAAGGGTGACCAGATAAGAACAATAGGAAAACAAAAATTAAATAAAACAAGAACTGTGTGAGATATAAAATTGATTCTAGCTTTATTTTAAAGCTACTCGTACGTCTATGCCATTATGTGTGGAATAGCGCATCACTGAAATGTCCGCCTCGGCTTCGCTGGCTGTGCTTCGATGACTCGGTTAAATATGTGCGGCGCTATTCCGGCAACAGCGTGTCAAAGTAGTTGGTTTGTTAGCGTAGACTAAGGACTTGACGTAGCCCCAGGGAAAATAATCGAATGGTGTCAAATAGCATGATGGCGGCGGCCCATTGATGAACGCTCGCCGTGAGATAACCCACTCGCCAAATTTCTCCTTCACAACTTCGAGCGTTGTGTCGCTTGTATAGCATGTAGCGCCATCTTATTCGAACCACAGCTCGAATATATCGATGCTGTCGAGCTCTGCCCACAGTAAGTCGATTAACATCACTCTATATCATCTATATCATATTCGTTCCCGGACTCACGCTCCTGCTCTTCGGCTGTAGAACGGGAACGGTAGCGTATGTTAAGGTCATTAAATTCTAATATCAACAACATAACCAATTGGGGAACTATCAACCGAGTGGAATTTAATGCTTCCAAAACTCAATGCTGTCTGCTGTCATTAAAGTGAAATTCAAATACCCAGCCATTATCCATGGATGGTACTTGCATCGTCGAAACCGATAAACTTTCCATTCTCGGTATGAGTGTCAGTGACAACTTATGTTGGAATGACCACATATTCGATGTCGCCAAAAATGCTGCGAAATGTCTAGGTTTCCTCAAGCAATGTAAGAAATATTTTACCCCCTCTGATCTGGCCACAAAATATAAATGACATTCATCCGCCCAAATTTAGAGTACAATGCCCACATCTGGTCAGGTGCTCCGAAAACATCTCTGCACCTGCTGGATAGGATTCAAAACCGTGCGATAAAACTCATTGGTGATACTAATATCAGTCAATCAACTGACACCATCAAACACCGACATAATGTCTCGTATCTCACTCAGTTTTATCGCTAATTCCACCACCAGTGCTCCATTGAAATCGCCAGTAGCATTCCGCCCATTCAAACTTTCAACCGTAACACACGTCTCGCTATGAATGCTCATCAGTATACCCTCAAGCCCATTTTCGGACGTACTCTGAAATATCGTGATTCTTTCCTAAGCCGTACAACTCACTTATGGAATGCCCTGCCGATCTCTATGTTTCCTGGTCGTTATAATTTACAAACATTTAAAAACAATGTACATCGGTACCTGACTGTCTTTTCTTCCTCCCTAAATTTCCTTCACCCGCGCTGTGTACGAACATTTTAAGGGTACAAAAACCCCTTGAGCGCGCGCTGATTATAAAAAAAAAAAAATATCTGAGACTATTGACGGTGTCTCCTTTCTCATTTCGAAAGAAATACACTCCGGTGATACCGCCATGCCATAAACCGCATCAAACAGTCATTCTTTGTTTTTGATGCTTGGCCGAATACTTGTGGATTGTGTTCGCTCCAATAATGGCAATTTTGCTTGATGACATAGCCGCTGAGCCAAAAATTGGCATGGTCCGAGAAGATGATTTTTTGCCTAAAATCCGGATTTTCGGCCAACATTTCCAGCGCCCAATTAGCGAACTCACGGCTGTGTCTATGGTCGCCCAACTTCAATTCTTGCGTCAGCACAATCTCACATGGATGTAGGCCCAAATCGAACCGCAAAGTCGGATTGACTCTCTGGCGATGCCCAATTCAGCTGATCGGCGCCGAATTGACATTTCTTGGTCTTCTTCGCCGCTACGTCGGCCATATTTTTTTCAATTCGCATCAATTTCTATCTGGTTGGTGGCTTAAAATCCAAAAAAGTGCAGACACGCTCAAACTTTTCCACGGTTCGACGAATTGCCTGCACATTGTCGACCTCAAGACAATTCACGTTGCTTATTTACAACTGAGGCGGGATTTCTAGATTTTTTAATAATTTCCCCACGTTTGGCAAGCGTAAAACGATGCGTGAGAAAATGGCAAACCTTACTGATTGTTTTGACAGCTAGATGTCGTTGGTAGCTGGTGAAACATAACAATTGGAAAAACTATCATTGCTATCTGGCCACCCGTTAGAAGCTGCTTCTTTTCTCTGTAGAAATCACCGCATCACAGTTTTTTTCAAGATTAGCCCGTCGAGTCTGGATGGATGAGACTCGAGGTAGCCCGCTGGCTACTTTAACGAGGACTCATAGTTATAGCTTTGGGCGCTATCAGGTTGGTGCCGTTCAGCGCCTACCATTATCGTATAACACCTTACCACCGCACGACAGAAATAAGTTTTTGAGTAGCTTCACATACTCGTATAACTTTTCATGTTCATACTCTTGGTGTTAACGCTATATGAGCAGGAGTCCATTAATAAGGCCTAAAAATAAAAACAAAAACCCCAACAGCACAAATCCAACATTGTGATAACTTTTTCCTGTTAGACGGCAAAGAATTCTGAATTAAAATTGAAAAATTCTCATTCCATCAAATATATATCTAAGTCTAATCTGCCTTGTGACACATACTGTACCATAGGTACTACGTATTTATATCTGTCTCCATTGACATTGTGTATATATAGGTATCATACACATTGTTGTCTTGTAACATATATTACACCATTATTGTTCATTATTACTTCCCTTTTGCACAAACCAACAAATCACAAGGACTAACAAAAAAGCACCAACTTTTATGGATGAAAAGTGAGAAATAACACTAATATCTCTGCCATAAGGGATATGTGAAGCGTATCCTTCTTCCTGCTTCTTTCTACTTCGACCTTTCTCTTAATTTGCACGAAAGCACTTTTTTTTTTATATGAGGTAACTTGAACAAAGTTCTCACCTCCTAAGGTAGATGGAAGTGCATCCCTAATTAGTGTCCGTTCTGTGTCCTCACGATATTCTATTCTTCACTTTTGGATTTTGTTTTTGCCTTTTAACTCACCCCTCACACCTTGTACGAGTATATTCCAACTCGGTATGGTTATTTTTGTTTCATTACGATCATTATTTTTAATTGTTCTTTTTTTGTGCTTTTCCAACATTCTGGTATAAATGATCTCCGGGGTGATTGCGGAAAGGATAGAAGGATAGCATTCCAGTCTACAGTAAAAATCGATTTGACAACTTGAATAATTTTGAAATTTTTTTTCAAACTTTCCACAATATGCACTTTTAAATTCACCTCACTTTCGTGTATCATTTTCACCTATAAAATCTTTTAAAAATAGAAAACAAATTAATTCACTTCTCCTCCATCGTCTCATATATACAGATTTATATATAAGAAAAAAAGAAAAAAATTAATAAAAATTCTCTTGGCATCAAAAGTCAAAGAGAAAATGAAAATTTACAAAAATAGAATCAAAAATGTATTCACTGTCTGATTTATTGGGATCGTTTGTCATATGTTTTTATGGCTGCTACCACCGCTACCACCCATACCGGTCGCAGATACATTCGCCGTGCCACTCAAGAAATATTAATTTTTCTCGAAAACCGTATTTTCTTACAAGACATCCAATTGGGTGCCACAGTATCTCTTGTCTGGACGAATAAACAAACACCATGGCGTGAAATGAAGTTAAGGCTGTGTTCTTTCGTTTTTTTGTTTTTTTTTTTTTGTTTTTTTTTTTTTAATTTAATTTAAATTTTGCGCTATGGGAGGAGATGTTATAGAAACACCACATCTCTCGAGAAATCCGTTCTCGATGCGTACAAATTTTGTTTATTTGTTTGTTATTTAGATAAATAATTTCTTTTCTTCTTTTTTTATATACTATAAAGACGTATTGAAAATAAAAACGTGGAGATACGAGTAATAGGAAATTTAAGGGAAAATAAATAAAAAAGATTGGTTATTGAGGTTAGGCAAATTAGTTTTATTTATTTCACTGATTTTATAAATTTTATGGTCTCTACAAAAAGCATTATCTATATATCTGGAACTGCATTTAATTTGTTTTGGGTTCTATTTTATCCAGTAATGTTGGACCTAAAGAAAGCTCAAGAAAGTTCAATAGAAACAGAACAATGTCTGTCTACGACAAAGACCTGTCTTGCATTTATGGGATATCAGATCTCAGGATAAAAGATTTGCTTAGATTATTTCTTAAAGGATTTCCCTTTTCCAAAAGTAGTATTTATATGTAAAGAAGTCCGTACGCAGATTAACAGATATCGTTTCTAGTGTTTTTCGGGAATACTTGAATAAGTGATGGGCCCTTATCACTGTGGTTTTAACGGGTTAGACCACCGTAAAAATACGCTTTTTGTGATTTTTTTTTTAGGAAAAATAGAAAATGTGTAAATCGAATTTGCCAAGGTAAAAGTTTATTGTACATATGATTAACTGTAAAACATAATTTTTATAAATAGAATAATTTATTTAAAATTGGCGGCTGTGCAGCGTTTCTCAGATGACCTCTCTTTTTTGGAAGGGTCTACGACCATATCAGTAGCTCCTGTAAATTTTGAATTATGATGAGTTACTACATTTTTTTTATTGTACATAATAACAACAGAGAAATACGTAGGATTGTTTAATATATTTATTGATCTTTGGCCGAATGGCGCACATCCAAAGCCAAACTTACAAAATTCACAGACATACCGCCAAAAATATGTTAATAACAAATGAACTATGCCATATAGTTAAAAAAGAATCCTTCGTACTTATTTAGACAATATATTTTTAAAGATCTAGTTAAAACTTGAAGTGAATTGATTGAAAATTGTTCAAGTTGGCCAACTTGAAAAATGCAGTTTTGAGATAAAAGCGTTTAAAATTTTAAGTTAAGCTCGCTGCCTACCTGGTACTTTGAAAAACAAGTACTTCGAGATATTTCCCGGCCATAATCTGTTGAGATATCATTTTGAAGGTCCTAAGCGACCATTGAAAGCAATAAAAAAAAATTTATTTTTTGAAAATCCTAGAGTGGCCTAACCCCTTAAGCCCGGAAAGTCCGCAATCGACCAAATTTAAGACCGCATATGACAGAGAGGAACTCTGTAGAGTCATGTCTAGTTTGGCATCCAAGCAAAACACTTGCTGCTTCGTCCCGGTCGGTAGCGACTACTTTTATGTAACCTTGTCAGAAAAGGTTTTAGATAAGGTGGTTCACTGTTAAGTGACTTCTTTAACATCATACTTGAAAGAATTGTGCACAATTCACAATCGAACACCGAAGGTAAAATCTTTCAAAAGTCTGTGCAACTACTAGCGTATGCCAATGAAATTAACATAATTGGCAGAACTCACCGAATTGTCACCTAATTTTGTTCGCAGCATTAAAACGGGAACACTGTCAAAATCGACAGAATGTTTCGAGGTAGTAAGGAACTTTGTCTACCATCACTCTTTTACCAATTCTGCCAAGAACACCTCAGAAGAAATAAAATGAAAAATCACTCTTACCAATCACTCTTTCTCTGGGCTAGGAAGGCAATTGAGCCATAAGGTGCGAACAACTAAGGAAACTCTATATAAGGCCTTGATCATTGAAATCCTTCTTCTTGAAGCTAGTGCATGGACTCTATTTTCAAAAGAACTTTAAGTGATACGGAAGTGTTCATCCGGTCTATTCATGATGATTTGTCAAATAGCAATGAAAACAAACGTTAAAATGTCGATTGTAAAAAAATTACAGCAGAATACAAAAGTCATCTTTATAGAAAGATCTGTCAGCAAAACATCCTTGATATTTGAACAAATGTTGTTTAATTGTTTGACCTAGAGAGACCGCTTCAATTCGCAAAACTTCTATACGTTTCGTGATTTTTTAGTCATTATAATCAACTAACTGGGCAATACCAAGCCCGTTGGATTGTGGAGAAATTCCGTACCACGTACACTCTCCAGAAACTGTAGCCGCTGAGCGAAATAACCGGAATTATCTATTCAGCGTCGATCAAAAAGAAGTTGGCCTGCACCCCTAAAAGATCCAATTGGTGTAGAGATTAAAGCCACGAGGGTGTGATTTACGACGGTAGTTCTCAGATTTTGTTCTTGACCAGCTTGAAGTCGACTTAGTAAATTTGTGAACTACAATAGCTAAATTTCTATATCTGGAGTGAAGCAGATTCATAAGACCCCCATAGAACGGCACGTCATTATTGTTTCAAAGATGTGATCGGAATTCGCCTTACAGTTAATGGTCAAAGTAACCGGACGATGATCAGTGGTTATTTCTTCGAAAATGTGGACAATATGTTGCTCGACCAGGATGGCCACACTACATAAAGCTATTGGCTTACTGAGAACTGAATTCAACGACATCTTTATATCGCGAAATGTAACACAGAATGGACCTCCACAATCATCCGATTTAACACCTTTGCATTATTTTCTGTCGATATATATCAGTCGGATATATCGGTCGGAAGTCTACACCGATAAACAAGAGTCGATTCATGGCTTGGAGCCCAAGATTCGCCGCCGTATTACCGATATACAGCCTCAACTGTGGTCGAAAATTGTACTTTCATATTGGACTTTATTCAGGCTAGTCTCCAAAACTCAAACTAATGCAATCAATTTTATTTGTTTTGTTTGATTTTAAAATAAAACACCCTTTAGTTGTCGGTTTTAGCTTTTTGAACTTCATCCACGAGTTGATGGAGCTCATGGCACTCGCTCTCTTCATATATATGTAGAACCAAAAGTCAAGAACCTGCTCTATAAGTAGACCGACTAGGGATACATGAAAATTTATCCTCTCTCCTGATTTCTTGAAAAGGGCCATCTTGATGCAGAAGTTTGAAAAATCCTCATACCACTTTACATTAATTCCTAGTTCATATCTTCAGATAGACCTACAAATTTAGCTTCATTTTGATAGTAAAGAGGAAAGTCAATGCAATGTTCATACTTAAAGTCAACTGTAAAACACCTTCGGCTACAATGGCCAAACAGTGTCTCATGCGTGTTCATCAAGATAGTGTCGAAAATTATCCGTATTGCCATTCGAAGGTCTGTCCTAATAAAACGGCTCCTAGAATAGCTGTTATTAGCACAACAGTACCCCAATCCGACGGATGCAATGGCGGTTCGAAAATGTCATATTTGTTAGGAGCGTCTTTCCGCATGGCTAGGACATTTTATTTCATATTGTTCAATCGGACACACGCCAACTCCGCCTTGAATACATCGAAACTCCACATTTTCTGTGCGAATACCCTGCCACTGCTTGGTTCAAGCTTCACAACTGCCATAAAGGCTTCACATAATCTCATAAACACTGGAAGAGATCAAATGGTCCATACGCCCTAAATGGTTTAAGAAAATTGTCTGGTTACCCAATCCGCTCTCTATAGCAAGTTCGTTAAACAAAAATGACTAAAGTTTCCTACAACATGAACCCTTCGATTCTCTACTGTACATAGGAGTGTCATGCTAAAATTTTCTATTGTCAACAGTGACATTTTGTTTAAGAAGTCAAATCGATGCTATTTCCTTACTTGAAAGACAGTTCATTTTTTCTGCTCCTAAAAAATCCGCAAAACTTTTGACAGGAACATTGGAAATGACCGGTGATCTTTACGCGATCGGTGTATTTAGTTGCCGGATTAATTAAGGTTTGTGTCATGTTAAATCTCTAACACCTACTGAGTTCCAGAGTTAAGAAACAACAGCACATTTCTCTATCGAAATTCGGCACATGTTTTTAAAGCTTTGGAAGAACTGTTTTCGAATTTCGCACTGCATGATGTATTTTTAAAGTTACGCGTTATTGCGGACGATTTTCTGCATGCAGCTTAACCAAACCTCATATTCTTCACCTCACATTGGCAACCAATAAGAACCAATGTCCTCGTTGTTCTTCAGCTTCTTTCTGGGAATGCACTCATCATTTATGATGAGAGTAGGGAATGATCAGGGGAGAAACTTTAAAACATTGGATGGCATGAGCTAGCTAGGTTCAGTCCAGTCAAAACAAACCTAATATATCCGTAGTGATGTCATCTGGTTTTTGTGGAGACGTTGGCATTCTTTTCGACCTCGCCAGGGCCTTATATAACCATGCATTTATAGTAGTAGCTGATATTTTTCCGCTGAATTCGCCACAGTTATATTTATTAATATTTCTGATTTCCGTACTATACCCTTAGATCTTTTGATCTATTCAGTAGATTTACAAATCTCCGTTGTCCTTTGCAATGTTAAATGACTTAGACGTTTCAAATCTTAGTTTTTACATTTTTTGCCTCATTCCATGATTAAGGGCAGCTTGTTTCGATTGCTTTCTTTTCGGGAGCTTCACACATATATGTTTTTTACTCGTATATCAGTAGTTTTTTTATAAATCCTAGTATGTAATTAGGTAGGTGACGGGTGCCCTCTGACGAGGAATAATTGCTCAATTATCCTACACTTGAGTGCGTCGAATCTACAATGGGACGAGTCCACTTTCGCACTCGTGTAGTAGCAAGAGAACTCAAAGATCTTAACATAAACAAATTCGCAGGTCCATATGGCATATCTCCCCTTCTTTTGAAGAGTTGTTCTTCCTCGTTTGCAAAACCACTGCGTAAGCTTTTTCATCAATCCTACTCTTTAGGACTCTTTCCGAGCAGATGTAAAACAGCATTTGTCCAGCCCGTCCTCCTATAGACCCATTGCACTTACGTCCCTTCTTCCTAAGGTCATGAAAACGTTGATAAACCGTCAGCTCATGAAATATCTAGAAACACGAAAACTTCTCAATAACCGGCAGTACGGTTTTCGTTGCAACATGTCCACTGGTGATTTGATGGCATGTCTCACCGAAAAGTGGAGCCAAAGCGTACATCAATCTGGTGAAAGCAAGTTGCACTTGATATTTCTAAGGCATTTGACAGGGTAAAACTCATAGGTGATGACAATATCACACAGTCATTCAGTACCCTCGAACACAGACATAATGTCTCCTGTCTCACCTTGTTGTATCGCTATTTTCACCACCAGTGCCCCTCCGAAATTGCCAGTAGCAATGCACCCCTTCTAACCATAATACCCGCCTCGCTATGAATGCTCATCATTACACCCTCAAGCCCACCTTCGGACGTACTCTGAAATATCGTGATTCGTTCCTAAGCCGTACAACTCGCTTATGGAATGCCCTACCAAGCTCTTTATTCCCTAGTCACTATAACTTGCAATCATTTAAGACCAACGCATATCGGTATCTCTCCCTTTTCCCTCCCTAACTTCCCCTCGCTCACGCTATGTGCAAACATCTTAAGGGTACACAAAATCCCTTGTGCGCTCGCCAATTATACAAAAAAAAAACCCTAGATAATGATGTGAATATAAAGAGGTTCCTTAGCTTAATAATCCGAAATTCATCCAGTTCCATGAAAAAATAACTTTCCAGAGTCCCCATTCTTCTCTCAGAGAGCGGATGACGGACAGACTAAACCATTTTTTCTTTAATGCAGCTTCTGCAAAACTCATTGTGGTGCACACGCACGCGTTCTGCATAAATGTCGATATTTGGTGTTTTCAATTATATAATAACTTTTGTGGTCGGAGTAATGGGATCTACATAATTACCTCCCTGGTGGACCCTATCTCTCGTGTTGATGTTCATTTAAGAAGCATCGATGTTCCTAATGGTGTTTTGCCTATACTTGCACTTATTCTTATCAGGAATTGGCCTACTCATAGGAAATCTACGGGTAAAGACCTATCGTAGGTCTTTGGAAAGTTCGCTGCAGCCTCCCAACGAGAGCATCGAAGCGTGACAGTAGGTTGTTTTTGACAATAAGTATTTATACCATAGTCCCATAGCAGTTTGGCAGATTTAATTTCAAGAAAACTACATTGATGTTCTCTTCCAAGTTCAGTTTAAGATCAATCCTAGAAAGCGTTTCCCAATCTCTGCGGATTCGACTGTAACTCACTTATGTCAGCCCTTGATCCAATTTTTTATATTCGGTTTTCCGTATGTCCATCAGTGCTTCCTGCGATTTTTCCAATACTTCCTTTCGGCTGCTGAAACGCGTTCCCCATAGTGGTTTTTTAACTCGATTGAACAGAAAGAAGTCACAGGGAACCAAATCAGGTGAATGCGGTGGCTGTTGGATGGTATTTGTTACATTTTTCGTCAAAATATTACGAATAATGATGGCACTGTGCGACGGTGTGTTATCATGGTGCAAAATCCACGAGTTTTCTGCCCACAATTCTGGTCTCTTTCGGCGAATTGCTTCACGCAAACGTCTCATAACTCCTAACATAAATAATACTAGTACTCTTTGTTTACTGTCTGGCCTCCTGGCAAAAATTCATAATGCACTACACCGTTGTAATCCATGAAAACCGTGAGAATTGCCTTCTTTTTTTACTGAAAACGACGTGGTTTTTTTGGTCTCGGCTCATTTGGTGAACGCCTGATGTCTGAATAGCGTGTCGTACTCATAAGTCCACGTCTCGTCTCCAGTAATGATCCTTTTGATGTGGGATCGGATTCAGCCTCGCAAATCATCTCTTTTGCGACGTCAACACGGCACCAACTTTGCTGCTACGCGACGGAAACCCAAAATGCCTTAGACGGATCCATAGACAATGTACAAGTCCTCCGCTATCTGTCTGAGGGTTAATTTGCGGTTATTGACCAACATTTCTTTTACGAGTACTTCATCAATGTTTTCGTCGGTTTTCGATGTCGATGGCCTGCCACTGCGTTCATCATCTTCGATTGACTCACGACCACTTTTGCACCACTCGTGCCACTGGTAAGCGGCCGTTCTCTTTAGAGAATCGTTGCCGAAACACTTTTCCAACATTTCCAACGTTCGAGCACCATTAAATCCGTTTTTTTCGCAAAATTTATTGTAATACTCGTACAAGTTCGTTGTTGTAAATTTAAATCCATTTCTAAAATTATAAAAAATCGCCAACACACTCAGAGATGAATGTACTCTTGGCTACCTTTTGCAAATGTCCAGCTATGACGCTAAGATATAGAGAGAATGTCAACAATAGATTTACCAACTTAACAAAATAAACAGAACTCAAATCGGAATAATGGGAGCGCCACACAGTGGGTGTTGTCGGGTACTTTTGTGCCCAAAAGATCCCTGTCTGTTCCATATGATATAAGATACCATGAAATCACGACCTCGGTTAAACACAACTTGATTTCTACACATGGTAGCCAAGCCAAAAGCATGCAACCTGAAGCATCTTTGGAAAATGCACGGCCTCGCCATTTAGGAAAACAACTAGTCTCCCTTGAATAGTTTTCTAAATACAAATATCCACATTTTCCCACCATCCCTTTGCAATATCCAAGAAGAAAACAAAAAACCAAATTCGATCGTATTATAGGTGCATTTAAAAATAATAGAAATTAAAGAAAAACCAAAAAATGCTCGTAAATAAAATGTTCCCATGTGAAGGCTCATTAAATATTGAAATAACACCAGAATTGCCCATGAAAACTACATCCCCTCCAGACCTGCTGTTAAAAAGAGCAATTTCATAGTCAATTAACAGTAAAATGGGCTACAAACCACTGAGCCCAGTGGCCAAAAACAGCAAGAATACGAGCAAAAAATAATCGATCCTTGACGAAAAATTAAAAATAAATAGGGTTGACAATAGCGATAAAAAAGGACACCTTTAATCACCCCTTCGTATTCGTACAATAAAATGTGACATCTGTACATCAATTTTGTTTTTCGTTAACCTATCGTCCTTTAGCCACCTCAGTAGCATCCAAAATAGGGCCTTTATTTTGTACGGGCGTTGTGCCAGAAAATGGCGCAATTACGGAAAATATCACTCCAATCCGGCATTCCCAACTTGGCCGGTTTCGGGCCTTTTTTTCTATCAAACAGTTGTACGTATAGTGGATGACCAAGACTATGAAGTAGTCGTTGGAGTGCTCGTACAATCAGCCAAAGCTACTAGGCTATGCAACAAAATGAATGCATCAAAAATGCAAGCGCAATGTTAATGTGAATAATTTTCAGTTTTGCAATAAAATTGCAATTTTTCATGCATAAATCCGTTCTGTCCACGTTTGGAGTCATCAACTTTGGTGTCGAATAAATTACCCACGTACGTTGCAACTGAATGGGGACACATTTTATTAAATTGGTTTTTTTTTTCTTTATTTTTATTAATTTTTTTTGTTGTCCCGTAAAACAATGCCACCAACACATATACAGATATACGAGTAAGTTGAAATTTTCATGTCTAAATGAAAATATGGAAGTGTGTTCGGACGGCCGTAAAACTTAATATTGTATCCGTATCTGGGCGTATATTTAATTTCAATTATTCCAGCCAAGGACAAAGAAAGTGATCTGTCATGTCATTCATTAAAATGGTCCGATGAACTTCACTTTATTTCTGTTGGATATGATGTATCCAGAATAAGGTCTGTTCCTGCATGTGCAATGGATAATACAATTTCTCCAGTATCCCCTTTACATGATGAGGTATGTTATTTTGTGAATACAAATGAAAAGTTAAATAACCTAGCAAAGTGGGGTTTTTTTTCTCTCTTTAACTATGCATTTAAATAAAGAAGGTAAATGGTGAGGCTAGAGATTGGATGAAAAAATGCAGAAGTTACCCTAGAGTAAGCTACTTACATATGGCACAGCGTAAAATTTGGGTACCGTCGTTTTCTCCCTTTGCTTTGAATCTTGCTCCTAATAGAAACGAAACCATTTCCATGGGTGAGTGTCACGTAATCGTTGCCATTTCCACCCTGAAACGACTAGGTCTATGGTTTTAGTCCTATTCACGGATGAGGCTTTTTCTTAATATCCCAAGAATATTTTCCAGATAGCTGTTAAGAAATATGCTGAGGTAGTGTCGATGTCCTTCAAAATACTAAACCCATGTTACTGCGGTGACTTATGTTGCAGCGTCAGATATGCTCCTATACCTCTCGTAATTCTGCCAACAACATCTACACCATTCCCAACGTCATCACCCGAGGCCATGATTCCTAAACATTTAGGAAAAAGTCACAAATATCTTTATCCATGTGTCTTTGCCTCAGCTTTGGAGTTTTGGGCGATTTTATGAAGACTTGTAATCGGTATATTCGTTCCTGTATCCCCTTGTGGGTCCTTGGGCCTCTACTATGCCTACGCGCCATAGAGTGCGGTTTCTGGAAATGTGCCTCAGCTATCCCCAACTTTTTGCCAGTTGCCGTGCTTCCTTCTCAACTGTTCTGCGCCACGTACTCCTAGGACCGCCGCGCATCCTGCCGTCCTGAGTAAGAGGGTTCCATTGCATCGCTTGGTTAGATATGGACCAGTCACCCTTTCGGAGAGTGTGACCAATCCATTGCCACTTTCGTCGTCGTATGGTTGTGCCTATAGGTTCATGGTCCGTTCTCTGATAAAGCTGTTCGTTAGAGATACGGCTTGGCCAGAATATCCTTAAGATGTAGCGTAGTATCCTATTGACAAACGTTTGCAACTTCCTCGTGATAGTAGTGGTCACCCTCCAGGTACCACATCCACATAGTAGCACGGATTCAACGTTGGAACGGAACAGTCGTAGCTTGGTGTTTAAGCTAATTGCATTAACATACTTCGCTAAAATTTCCAAACGCAGATTTTGCTTTGCCTATGCGGTTGGCTATATGCGGGTTCCGCCATCTGTTAAGACAATACTCCCAAGATATTGGAAGCTCTCTACTCTCTCAACCGTCTGTCTAGCAATACATATATGAGTTGATGAGTTTGGTCTTAGGCTGATCATTTTTGTTTTTGCCGAGTTAATTTTCGGCCCAACGACGTCTGCTTCCCTCTCTACATTTTTTGTCATTTGGTGAAGGTCCATTATTCTGTGAGATAGAAGGCATTCATCGTCGGCGTAGTCAAAGTGTTTGAGTTCATATATAAGAGTCCATCGAATTCCACCATTTCCTGTTAACAAGGCCGCATTCAGCACATCGCTAATCACCAATAGAAACAGTATTGGTTAAAGTATGCAGCCTTGCCTAACCCCGCTTTGGACTTTGAATTCAAACAGACAGTCTTCCTCTGTGTAAGACGTGACATGTAGACCTTGATAATTGCTATTAATTTATCAGGAATACCTCTCCTGTGCAAGGCACGCCAGATAAACTCCCGATTGACACTATCAAACGCCTTTTCAAAATCGATGAACAGCAGGTGAACTGGTGATCCGTGTTCAACACACTGCTCGATGATGATCCGCAAGGTGTTGATGTGGTCGACACAGGAGGATCCAGAGCGGAAACCTGCTTGTTCGGCGTCGAGTGTGTCTTCGAGGTGTTCTTTGATTCGTTCCAGGATGATTTTAGCTATTATCTTGGTCACAGCTGGCAGCACGCAGATACGTCTCCAGTTTTCGCACTGCATTAGATTGCCTTTTTTAGGGAGCTTGACGATCATTTCCTTCTTCTACTCGTCCAGAAAACTCTCGGCTTCTCGTGTTCTCCCAACAAGTGGGAACAGCAGCCCAGCTGATGCCGTTGGCGCAGCTAGAAACAGCTCCGCGGGTCCTACCGCCTTATTGGTTTTCAGTGCTTTGATCGCGATAATAATCTCTTCCTTACTGGAAGCCTTTCACTGGGTGTTGAGTAGAGCTTCAGCCACCTATAAGCTCTTTGGTGATTCTATAAACGGTTCTGCTGTCAGACCTCGCTGCTGCTTCTTCTGCTTGCATGACCAGCGCATTGATGTAATTGCGCTTGTCACTTCTCACGTTACGCTGCACTTCTCTCATCTTCATGCGATAAAGGGATTCTGCTGGAGCTGCTGCAATTCGAGCTCTTAGTTGTTTTCGTTCGTTGATCCTTCTCCAGGTATCCTCGGAAAGTCACGCCCTATGGCTCCCCTACGATCGACCGACAATCCTTTCAACACCTGATGTGAAAACAGTTTTCACAGCACACCAATGGTCTTGGATGGTGCCGGTCAGTGAACTGCTGATTGTTTCCACTCCTCGTGTGAGATAGTCCCTTAATTCTTCGCGCACTGTGGGAACTCTCAGTCGGTCTAAGTTGAACCTAAGTATTCTTGTGTCGTTAGATCTTCGAACGGCAGCAGTGCGTAATTGGATAGTAGCTATCATAAGATGGTGATCTCGTACCAACCCCATGTCCGCTCCTTGTCTGTTTCGGACGTCTAGAAGACTACTTCTAAGACGGCGACTGATGGCAAAATGGTCGATTTGGTTGGAGGTTACTTGTCTGTCAGTTGATACAACTAATTTTATGGCAGGCCTTGTGCTCAAACATGGTGACACCTATGACAAGACGATTTGCGTTGCAAAAGTCAACAAATCTTTCGCCGTTGCCATTCCGGTTGCCTAATCCGTGCCGTCCCAATACATGTTTGAGCCCTTCGTTGTCGCTGCCTACCTTGGCATTAAGGTCCCCTATCACAATAATAATGTCGCCGTTGGGTATTGCATTATAAACAGCTCCCAACTGGTTGTAAAAGGTCTCCTTTTCTTCCTCAGACGAACCATCCGTGGGGGCGTAACACTGTATAATGGTGACGCGACGTACTCTCGTCCGGAATCTGGCCGTTAAAATCCGGGCTGGTTTCGGTAACGCGGATTGCTGACCCAGGTTACCTAGTCTAGGCATAAGACCCTAGACAACCTCGCGCTTGCAATTTTGGCCTACCTGTATAAGGATTTATACACGTAGTTGCCCGGGGACCACCTCGAGCAGGTAAAACAAGCACTACATTACGAACTTGATTTCTACTTGCGCTACTGGTTCAATCCATGTTTTGAACAGTCAATAGTTTCCCGATCAATCGCCATGCAGACCCCCAAATCGGTATAGTTAAGCAGTCTCAAGTATTGGCTCATTCTCCACTTTGGTCCACGATTGGTATTCGTAGGCTATGTTAGGTAGATGAATGGCCTGTGACTATGAGTAATTAGTCTCTGCTCATTGTAGGTTTTACCACGGAAGCTATATAAAGAACGCTGGTTAGGAAAAGTCCAGATTCAACTTAATTTTACTGAAATTATTCCTCCGTCAAGAAAGACAGGGCAGCCACAAATTTTTATTTTTTTTTTTTCGTTTCCGTAGCTTTTGCAATAATTGCTATGCAGTGAAAAGCAATGGCATATTCCATTTACTAGAATTTCTCAGCCATTCGTCAGTGAAAGTGCGTGCAGTGCCACCATTCATCACCATTTCAAGTACCTGTAGCCTGATACGAGTGTAGGCCCTTTCTCGCAGAGGAGGCTCCGTGGTATCTGCATCACTTTTACACGAAATATCGCAGGATATTATGTGACTTATAGCTAGCATACTTAGGTTCATAATAAAAGCGAAGTTCACCATTACGAGGACCATAAGCAGTATGCAGTCGTTTTTCGTACAGGGGAATAGAGGAGGAGTTCGCAGGCATCTTAGAGTCATCCTATCTGCAAAAAACACAACACATGATACCTACCAAGATCTCCATCACCGCTATGAATGGTATTCTAAGTAACTCTGAGATCCCGATACAGTCTATCTCTATCTTTTACCAGACCTTCGATTCACAAGTTAAGCTAAGTCATATCGATTCCATGAGTTCCAGCGTACCAAAACTGGTTTGATCCCATCCAGCTACCCTTTTTCATTTTCTGCATATAGAAAACTACGTAACGCCCTTTGATGCGGTCAGCAATGATGAAATAACCCCTTCATTAAGTGCCATTTGGAACTCAAACTACTTTCTAGATCTTTGGTTTGGTAAGGTTGGAGTGATCCTCTTTAAGGTGAATAGTACTCGTATGTAGGTCTAAGTCCATTGTGATACAACTGGGAGAACATTGCGAGACGACATGTTGACAAATTTTTCAATATCGATGATCTTTAAATAGCAGTGATCATTTACATAGATCAAGTGATAACTGATTAAGAATTGCAGCCTGAGCAGGACAATTGCAAAGAAAATGCCTTGGCCAGATATCATTGTAAGGAATACTCAATCGTTCTACAATACATGTTCTGTGACTATACTTTTGAGCTTGAGGTATCAGCTCTCCTAAGGTTAGTTAACTCCCGAGACTGTTACAATTATCCTGATTTATCTTGAGTCCGTTTTTGGCAACGCTTTAGAGTATGATATACAGCATCAACGTTAACCAGCTGTCTGCTACCTTTTCCGTGAGATCCAAGTCTGTTTACCGGAAACCAACAGATTGGGATTCTATGCGGTTTGGATACTTTGTATCGCTCACCAAAATCACCAAATGTTCTCAAAATGTCTGAATGACCGAAAATATGCTCATCGACTGGGATGCCAGAACAATTTGTGGTGAATTTAGTCCTGAATATGGAATTTAGAGCGTACATCGTTTATCTTCTCCAGTTTTGAACTCCAAGTTTATTGATTTAAACTCGCCAAGATCCCACATTTCTGACCATTTTTCTATCTCGGTACAGAACTTAGAGCTCGCTGTCGCTTCTCCAGAGACCGTTAGCATAAACATGGTCCAAGATTCTTGAATTCTAAGATTTTCTCTAGTAGCCATCTTCCAATGTGTGGAAATGTATTGTATAGATAGGCTCTGATAGAGGTCATTCAGGATTTTAAAGAATTATATATATGTCCAGCATCGTATGACACTGATGTTTCTATAGGCGGCTTGATTGGAGGCATCTTTCTTCTGATAAATCAAACGAACGCTCTAAATGAATACTATTCACCACATATGCATTCGTTTGATCTAGTTTAAGCAATAAATTAGTTTATGAACTTAATGAGAATGTCTATGTCTTCTTTAAGTAGCTCTCCTACAGAACCATCAACGCCCACACCTTTACTGAGTATTTCTGTACCCAGATGTGGCGTTCTCTAGACCATGCTTCCCCATTATTACACCACAGATGTCCTCATTTTCTATTTTTGTAGTTAAAGTATCCCGAGAAGCTAATGAAAACTTTAAGGCACGAATGCATATAACGTTGATGTTGGCGAAATAAGGCTTGATACTTACTGTCCCATTATTCCCACTCAGTTGTCAAATATTTTGCCTAAGTTTGCCGAAAATGCGCAGAGAGGCTGTTTTTGACCTCTTTAGCAACTTATCTTCTTATTTTGCTGTCGCACATACTGGGATATTTTCTTTATCGCAATTTAGACCATTCCCCAGTTGCTTGATAGATGCCATCTACGAGCTTAAATCATTTTGAACAATCATGAACAGTGAGCTTGTCTTTCTTAGGCCTCTAAACTGTGTTTGCTTTTTGTGGAATTGAAGTTTTTAGGAAACAGGACAGATTAGGTTCGGCTTGGGGACTATTGGCAATTCCAGATGGGCCAAATTTGTAACTATCTGCTCATTTAAAAAAAAAATGGAGTGTGGAATGTTAAGTCCCAGATCCCAGGTCCCAGTCAGACCTTCGATGTCCGAAGATATCATAAAAGCAGTCGTTTACTCCAACTGGGATCTTGGATGCCACCTTTATTTGGTGAATTATTCTACTTTTGACTGAGTATGCAGAAGTGCGTATCTTTGCAGAATAAGTTAGTAAGTACCCCTTCTCGTCTGATTTCATGGTCGTAAATCTCAAGAGTTCATTAAAGAAATCGCAGAAGTTTTACCACCTCAACAAATCTGTCAAATTTTTCAACGTCAACTGTTGATTGACTTGACAGCAACACGCGTTTCTGTTTCGATTCCATAATACACTTATACTTTCGTCATCCAACAGACATAAGGATTGTTCCAGGAAAATCTAATGTATCCTTGTATCTTTTACCCTATGCTGGATATGTAACATACATCAGAAATGGGTTATAAATATAAAAGTGTGTACTCGTATTTAAGCAAAATAAATCGGCATTCGTAAATGAAATGAGTAAACAGCGTGTTTACATATAACGCTGACTTAATACAAAAACAAAATAGAACGACGCAAAATGAAAGTAACATATACCTGAAATTGATCCACACTCTCCACGAGTATATACATATGTAGGTACTATCGTTTTATGGCTGAAGGATGTTAAATTTGTAAATTTGTATTGTGTTAAGTACATATGTAGTAATGCCAATATTTACGATGCATGAGGGTACGAGTAGAAGTGATCTATGGCATTGGATACATCCGGTATGAAAGGAGTAAGAGGTATAAAATATTGCCAACAAATGAACCGGAAATGCAAAAACCGCATACTACCACCGAGCAAGAACACAATTAATTGTTTATTATCATTATTATTATTATTATTGCCATTTCTGTACTCACATTCAGCTTTCATTACTGAATTTTGTGGTACACGGTGTTTGTGTTGAGAAAATTCTATGAGAAAAGTGACCGGCTTTGAAAGGTATGCAGGATTCGATTGGGTGAATTTTTTATGGAGTAAATCCAGTTGAGCCCATCGATGTGTTTATTTGTATTTAAAAGATGAATTGCTGGAACAGCCATCTGGACGAAAACCATCCAGGTGGATATTCAATGCAAATATGAATACACGAGTACGGAGAAGTGAATACATACATAGGTTTGCGTCAGAGGTACTCGTATAGAATGAGTTGATGGTTTTTTTTTTCTTCTGTTTAAATTTGATTAAGTATGTATATATGTACCATATAAGTATGTAGTATCTACCAATGAAAGTTGAATGACTTATCAGTTGAAGGAAAATCTTTAGTTCTTTTATAAAGTCAAAAAGCGCCACGAAAATGTGTAACAACGGCCGATCGGCGTAGTTAATTTGTCACATTTTAATTGACGTACCGCCGGAAGTTATCCTTGAACAAAAGAGACTCTTGATAAAACAATTTGGACCCACTTCGACAGAGGGCCAAAAGACCGAGCTGTTGTGTGTGAGGTGGCAGAGAGTGCGAAATATTATTTTTTGAATAATTCTTGAAAAATATTTTAGTAGGAAACAGAATTTTAATGAAAGCATCAAGATGTTTGGGTATATGTACCGCAATTGCGCGACCACAACTTACATATGTAAGTCAACAGTCGACAATAGAGATTGTGAAGAAATACGTTGAGAGTGAAGTTTGCTCTAACTACATGTGTCCTTACCTGCTCCTTTCTGAAGAAGGAGTGAAGACTGGAAAGGAAATTAGCTCACAAAAGGTTAATCAGTGTCAATCTACATAAAGTGATTAAAGATGGAGTTTGGAACTAGTGTCAGTTTACTTTCATTGAAGTTCAATATACACACCTTGACCAGGTTACCTGATCACAACACTGTCTCTTAAGCTCTGGTTCTGGCAATTACGAAAGTGACGTCTATGGCTTCAATGATACCACGATATAGTATTACCAAATTTACTGATAGTCCGACATAACCATAAAAGCAATTTTCGCTTCTGAAATAGAAAGCAAGCTAACGAAATAGAAAGGGAAAGGTCTACAAAACTCGTAGACCACGCTCACTATCTCAGAAAACGGGTGGGAAACAAGGTCCAATAAGAGGTAAAAATCATTAACCATACAAAGTTTCGACAGTATGACAAAAGTTAGACTATGAAGCTTTTACATTACAACTATGTGTTGTTGTGAATTAGAAGATGCTCTCGCTGACCATAACCTCCCGAAAAACCACAGCTACAGCAACACATAAAGCAAATTTTCAAGGATGAGGACATATGCGTACAATGACGAAAACACCCAGGAGAGCTTATCTTACTTTCTCTGTCACTTGAGGAACCACTTAGAAGCTGTCCATACTACTTCCAAGATATTTAAAAATTGTCTGGGTAATATTGCAATAAGTCGATGGATTTGCTGTATCTGTGGAAAAGAAAATCTAACCTCAATTCAAGAAGGTAATTCAAAACATGCGAAGTATGCAAAACCGATCAAATGGATACCGTATTGGATATACAGTCTGGAGATTTGGAAGAACTATTTCTGTAAGCTTTTAAACGGGGAGAATGACTTACATACGCTGTTAAATATGGCACACGATTCAACCCGGACTGCGAAGAGTACCCTCCATCTGACCAAAACGAAATGAGGAAAGCTATATTCAAACTGAAATCCAATAAATCCAAGAGAGCGGCGTGCTTAAGTCGCGAGCTTTTCAGATCTAAAATGACCATTCTAAGTTCATCCGTAAAATTTAATCGAAGGAACGTATACCCGCACAGTTTGTATGGTCCGGTATTTTTTCGATTTTGCGAACTACAGGGGCATAAGCCTACTAAACACCACTTTAACTGTTCGATATAAACCTTCTAATCAGTGAAATTTTGCGCCCGTTGACTTCACGAATGACCAAATATATACTCTGCGTTTGATATTGGAGAGGACGTTATACTTTTGTACAAGGTGGCGCAAAATTAATTATCCAATTTTGTTTTTAAATTACTTTTTTACTAAATAAAAAAAAAAATGATTTTGAATACTGGAAATCTTTATTTGGATCTTTGCAATTGTTTCTGTTAAGTGGAAAAGATGATATCCGCCAAGTAGCTGCCGCCAGTGTTGATACACATTTGTACCCGTTTAATCGTATTTTTCATGACTTTCCGCAAGATTTCCGGTGATAACTGTTCGTATTCCTGTCGAATATTCTCCTTAAGAGCTGCGATTGTCTGAGGCTTGTTAGCATCAACCCGCGACTTCAAGTAGCCTCAAAGAAAGAAATCGGGCGATCTTGTTGCCAGGAAACGCTTCCTTCACAATATTCACTGTGGCTCGTGCTGTGTGTGCGGTTGCGCCGTCTTGTTGAAACCACATGTTCACCGAGCCCCGCTCATCCAATTCCGGCAGTAACAAGTCGTTTATCATGATCATGGCCCTGTAGCGTTCGCCACTAACTGTGACTGTATTGCCGATAGCGTCATCAAAAAATACAGCCCAATCACTCCTTCCGCGTGAACGCCGCACCACATAGTGGCTTTGAGTGGATGTAATGGCTCTTCGTGCATCACACTCGGATTTTCAGTGCCCCAGAAATGAAGATTTTTGCTTTTTGACGTAACCGCTTAGGTGGATCGCTCACGATGATTTTCGACACAAAATCGTCCTCTTCGTTGTTGAGATTGAGGATGGCTTTACAATAACTCACACGCAACTGATGATCAGGAGGCATTAACTGATGGACTGTTTGCACTTTATACAGGAACATGTGTAAGTCTTTCACTAAAATACACGGTAGGTTACGTGTGGTGATGCCCAATTGCGTGAACCGTCGTCTAGTTGATGTTTCTTCGTTCTCAGCGACATCGGCAGCCACAGCCGCGATATTCTCGGACGAACAACCAGTCCGGTGACGGCCACGCCCAACATGGGCTCCTGTAGTTCCACTCTGTTCGAATCGAGTAGCTAAGCGTCGGAATGTTTGCCCAGTTGGCGCGACATGATTAGGAAATCTACGTCGAAATTCAGGCTGCGCTAACACCTCCGACCGATTATTCGTCAAAAACATCGATACAATTATTCTACGCTCTTATGGAGTATAGCGCTCCATTGCATGTCTGTTTGTATTCTGCAGCTGTCTTGTTCACAAATGTCAAATATGATTGACGTACGACGCCATTTGTAAAAACTATACCATCCTACCTAGACCGGTGTCTAGTTTTAGCTTCACCTCCAAACTCGTTCGGTTGTGCTGGATTTTGATTTTGGACTCCTGCTGTTCTATCCTTATCTGCTCGTAGGTCGAAAAAGCTTGTATTGACTTCTCAAGCATTTTGCATAACTTACACCGAAGGCACAATATTTTAATTGTTCGTTAACCTATCGTATAGGCAAATGACTTTGACGTAATTAGTAAGAAATCAGCAAGCTGTCAATGACAACCATAACTGACACTTTAGGTGGGTATACGTAATGACATTACTGTAAGATCAAGCCAAGATCAAAACCTGCCAATTGCTGTTTCTTAAGACTAAGAAGAAAATTGTGTACTAACAAACCCTTCTGGCTGGTGTCCTATTATATGGCGCAGATGACAAGCTCTAGGGCAGATAAAAATATTTTGGCCTATTTTGAGCCAAATTTCCGTTGATTTGTAGTTCATTGAACCGGTCTAAAGAAAATGGTCTGAAGAATGAAGAACTACATAAGCTAAAGGGCGACATGGATCTATTCAGAAGTTTTCGCTGAAATCATGCACAAATCCTAGAGCATAAAAGATCTTTAAATTCTTGCCAGTAGAATGATGACAGTAAAGAAGTATCTTTCCCAAGAGTTACTCGTCTTAAAAAGCTAGAGACAAATAATTAAGAACTGAGCTGACAGGAGGGATATGTTTTTTGAGACACAGATGCTCTTATCAATCGATTTAGTACACTTATAAACCTAAAGACCTTTCCACGTACAGGGGTTGGTTTTACTTAAAAACGTCTTCAATAAGAATTTGAGTTGGTTTTCTTATGAAGGCGCTTTTATTGTTCTAAAAAAAAGTGGCAAACATAAAACGTTTCTAAAAGCTTCGCAATTTGTATGGTACTTTTGCAGCATAATGTGACACCTGGAACTGGTGAAAGATTTTCTGTGGTTATCTTGGGCGCAATGTCCTTAATTTGATTAGTCATAAAAAGCTTTTAACTCCCACACTTTCTCTAAAGGATTGAATCATCGAGGCTCATCTAATTCTCACATATATGTAGATCATTCTTTTGGTAGTTCGCCTTAAGTAATGCCTACAAAATCAAAGAATGGAATAAATATGACCGACTGGAACGATGAGGTTAAGTCACACCATAACACAAAATATGCCCCTTCGTATTCTATTCATTGACCTCAACATTTGGAAAGTCATTTCATGTAGGGCAGGAAAATACGATACCTATGACTACACGGATGTGCTTTCCGTTGAACTAACTACAACCGGAATAGACTACAAAACACCCAAAAGTAATTTAAAGAACACGCTCCGAAACTTCTTTCCGTCTAAGATTCATTTGTCCCTTTTAAGCTGAGATACTAGAAATCGAAAAGGCATAAAAGCATGGATAAATCAGCGGTTTGGCGATACAATAGTAATTCTCCCTGGGTTTCCAATCTCACTAACATATGGGAATATATCAGCACCGATGATCTAACCAGGCAAAGTTTCGACCTTTCTCTTGCAGAGGCAGTTGACTCTGCACAGACAAGAAGAAATTTCAATTCTATAAACATCAGGATCCTAGATTCTAGATCAGATTTGGAGGGTAACCAGTTACTCGTATAAGTTCTAGGCGTGTCCTTTATAAGGCTCCATGATACCGAAAAACAATGTCTCGAAGCGCTAGTTTTGTAAGATCCAAACCTTTTTTCGATGAGGCAAGGCTAGGCATGACCTTAAAATCAATCACCTACCATCTCAGCAAACAGCAATTAGTCTACATTAATTACATATATATGGTCTTAAGTCCTTGAGGCATAGAATTTTCTTTCAAATGGTAACTTGATATCTCTTGGCTTAAAACTCTAGTTTTTTCTTGCGGTCTTTGTCCCTGATATCTTGTAATAAACAGCTCCTACTGTATAGATGCATCATAACTTATTTCGAAAATCCATCTTAAAGTTATTGCAAATAAAAGCAAAAACTGAAAGAAAAATGAAATTCATAAATTTATAGGCACGCGCAAGTAGTATTATTCTCTCCTTTTAAGTAGGGGTATCACAGAGCCGCTCCTCCGTCCTCTAACGTTTATTGCAATCTTTTATGTGAAGAAAATTAAAACGAAAAAAAATTATACTCACCCTGAACTCTGAATGCAATCACCATGTTCCCCATGCAGCATAAATTCATGTTTCGAAAAATGTGGTTGTACACCGTTAAATTGCCTATGCATCTCGGTTTATGCAGAATTTTTGTGGGTTCGCCTGTGGCACAGAAGTGTAGCAGTCGACCTATATGTGTACACAGTTGTACAGAATAAAACAGTTTATGTTATGCCTTTGTACATTATTTCAGTTATTATGTTCATTATGATTATGGCTATCATTGTCTGCGATTTTTATCGCTTGTTGCCTGCTGCCTGCTGCTCGCTGCATGCTGGCTGATACATGGTGGTTATTCATTTAACCTTCTCTCAAGCTCAGTTGAGCAGAAAAAAACCAAACCTTAGTTACTGAACATGCAGTAGAACCGAGAAAAATAAAATAAGCGAACAGAAGCGATTCTTAATGCATTTTAATAAACTTAAGCTTAGTAGGGTTGCCATATTTTGTATTTTATCACTTTTTTTGAAACTTATTGAAACCATAATGGGTTACTATAAAGAGTGACCTTCACTATTTAGACAAACGTAATTGATTCAAGTCATGTAGAATATATGTACATATCTCGATGGCATCCCTGAGCTTTCTTTTCATTATAAATAAATTTAAAAGACTAGACTCAGTTATCCGATCTCTCTGAACCCCTGATATAAACAATGCCATGATACTCGTATGCCACAGCTGTCAATTCAGTAGTTCTTTACTAACGAGAAACGCAATGGAAGCCGAGATTGAAGAGGCACGCAGGTTCGAGCCTTGAGAATTGGTCTTCTGAGTTTTACCTATCAAGTTTTTCGACGATCTCATTTTTTTGCGGAAGTTTTGCCATTCCTCAACATAGGCAAACCGACTTCATACTTTTGCAGCAGACAATGGGAGGAGGTACTAAGATTTGGCCTGTCTGAGGTAGTCTGAACATCTAGTCAGTCGGAGGAAAGGTGGATTTATTTCCAAAATCACCTAGAAGGTATAATGTATTGTAAATTGTCGCTGATCTGTAACTATATGCCCTGCATGCATCCAAAAGAGTGGTTAGTTGTCTCACTGATCCAGTATTAGATTGTATTAAGGCGAACAGCCTTGTTTGAAGCCGTTTGCCTGTTAAGAATGTCGATGAGATTAGATGAAATAAAATGTCCAGACTTGCGCAAGGAGTAATTCCAACTGCATTGCTAATGCATACATAAACTTGCTTAGCTCATAACGATTAATCTCTTTATCCTGGTCCATAGATAATCGAAACGTATGTAAGTGCAGTGCTAATCGAGAGGTATCCACTGTGAGTCATGCGTCCCATTTATATATTAGCAATGACCTTTTGGCGACAGAGGAGTGCTGCTGTGGATTATTTAATTCTTGACATGAAAAAGTTTCTTTCTAGAATAAGAATATTGGGCTTGTACACTTTATGGAAAGCAGGTCATTGTATGAAATTTTGCATTTTTTAGAGAAGAGAAGAAATTTGGGTTTTGGGGAAGCTTACACTCAATCCACATCGATCTACCCATCCTGTTGAGAGCTTACTGCAAGATTTTCTTTAAAGTATTGGCGAGCTTTCCTTAGGGTGCATAAGCAATCATCCTGCAACCCTCTGTTTTTAAATTTTCAGAAGGAATGATGGTAGACGAATATGCCTGAGATCTTACGAGCTATACATACGTGATTATTTACCAGAACCACTTTAACTTCTCTCCACAGCATAGACATGCGGACCAGATCTATGTAACTATTCAAGATTATCCCTAGCACTAGCAGGATGATATCTGAAAACATTTGTAAGTTGTCGGGTATTGTGCAGCCTGGTCCTGTAAATTTTTATGATTTAAATTGCTCGTTTGGCATTTCGAATAGCGGTAGCATTAATCTTTAGAAGTCATCAGTTTTTTTGTCAAGCAACTTGGATTGAGAAGACTTTTCTTAGTCTAGATTCTTCTATTGTTACAGAACAAATTCTCAAAGAATTTTAGTCGTTGCCTTTAGCTAGTTTCAACAGTTTGCAGCAATTATTTTTGAGCTTTCCTAGTTCTGTCTGCCAAAGTGAATTTCTCTTAGCTCTTATTCGAATAAAAAGATCACAAGAAACAACATTTTGTCAAAGGCCATTATAGGTAGACCTTACTCACAAGCTCATTAGTTGTACATGGGGTGTAATTGGTTTAATCTGTTTCTCTGTATCTCTGTAAGTTAGTTGACGAGAAGGGATCCATACAGTATATGTGTGTGTGTCAGTATATGTAAGAATGAGTCCAGTTTTATTGCCTCCCTGACTCTGCGATCAGTTTAGGTGAAGAGCCCACATGACATTAGATAAAATATGCCGATGCTAGTCGTGTCCTTGAAAGTTTCTACTATTATTATTATGATATTTCGGTCGCCTAAAGGAGGAAGTTAATAGGAACTAAAAGATATTCTCACTAGAATTCTAGCTAGAGGATTACCTTCATTCGACACATGCAGTGATCAATACTCAGGACTCTTACATAAATCTGCAAACCAAATAATTGACAATTTATGAATGGTTCTTGTATTAATAACGAAGAAGGAGGGTGCCGGTAGCCTTTATGGAATGTTAAGATTAATCTGAATTAAATACAATGGCGCAAAATTATAGTCAGATAAAGTCCACCTTAAAATCATTTTAGTACGTAACAAAGTCAATGCTAGTGTTTTGATAATTATAGTCGAGATAAAACCCATTTTATCGTTGCAGCTTCGCGCAAAACTTAATAGCACATACAGTCCATTTTATCTCTTAGTATGGACCTGAAACGCCATTTAAGTCAAATGTCTTAAGAAAATTTGTTTGCAGATTTCGATATTTCGAAATCTCGTATTGTCACAAAAGAAAATTCACTTTTTTTTAATTAAACACTTTTTCTGCTTCCATTATTGATAAACTGCTATTTTAAAACTCGAAAAACTTGTTTTATATTTTCTTTGACATTTCTGTCAAATTCATTTCAATTTTTTAAAAGTGTACCCCTTAAACTGTGTTTGATATCCCAAACTGTAAATTCTTAGGTTTGTTTGACTAAAAATCATCGGGGGTACGTTCTAAAGTCAATACTAGTTGTAGGTAGGTTAAAAAGTGTTTATAATTAAATACAAAGTTAGGAGCTGGTTTTAAAGTTAACGTGATGTTAGTTAGTGCGTACTAAACCTACCTAATACACGGTGACTATAATTTTGCGGCAATATCTTTACTCTGTTATTTATATAGATCTTGCAATTCCCAAGACCTTGCTGAGATATACATCCATTTCTATGATTTTCTAAAATCTCCTATTACGACTAGTAATACGGTTGTTTGTTGTTTAGATAGGGTTGGCGCGTAACTATCTATAGAAAATGTCTTTCACATCAATTTTTCCAGTCTCGTTTGGGATTCAAACTGTACAAGAGTCACCTCATTCTATTTTGATTTTGGTTTCCCTAAGCAGACATGGACTACCGTCTACCAATTGGTTGTTGGAATGTTCATAGATTCCTGATTTCTGAGTTTCGGCTTGTTTTTCAGAGAAGGGTTTCGATAATCTGAATGATCGAGAAGATTGCTAGCATTTTTGGCTTGTTTAAGTTGTACCAGTTCCAGAAAACGTGAAACCTTATCAAATGTGTTTAACATTAACATTTAATGGATAGGGGTCTATCGAACTACTTTTTTCAGGCAAATCACTGCTACCTTATTACTTCTTTGACTTTAGGTCACAAATCTTCTCATTTAGCTTTAACTTCTGAAATGCTATGTACTTCATTTCCGACAGAATTTTTTTACTCAGTCCACAGATACATGCCAAAGTATGACTTCTCAATATTTTAAACAACATATTCAACGCAGAGTTTTAAGTTTTTATTCGATTAGCTACTCTAGTTCAGCCCCGCGTACATATTTTTGAACACTTTAACCGCTCTACTGGTCGCAACTACCGTCCTGCAATGCTAATTTGTGAGGAAAAGGTCATTTAGTATAGGAAAATAAAGCTATGGGCTAGCAAATAAAAGCCATCGCGTAGTCAAGGTGTTGCTTGTGTTGTTGTCAGAACCCATCGATTTGCTTTATTTATTAAAAAATATCCTTGCCGCGTGCCGTTCTAGATTTTGAACACCTCCGAGAGCTTATTTTTATCCAAAACATGAGTAACGATGTGGTTGATACAAGAGGATCCCCATCGAAAGATAGTGCTTCATTCCTACAGACAACACACAAGTTTCTCTCCGATCCTAGCTCTCTAAAAGACTTTATTTTTTTTGCAAGCTTGACTTTTCCGCAAAAGGCTCAGTTTTTCAGGTTCCTCTACTCGATTCAGCACCTAGGCGAAATATTTCCTCCATCCCCTGAATCAATTCACATTCCACACAAGCAAAGAACTCTGCAAGGTTTTCACTATGTATTGTCTAGAACTGTGACCACTACTTAACTTTTTAATGATTCCATATACTGTTCTGCTGTCGCACATACATGTTTGCATCTACTTCTACTTCTGCCGCGTTGGTATAGTTTCGTTTTTATTTTCACATGCTACGCCCTCGTTTTTTCTGCCCTTAATACAATACTTTCTGTTCTTCGATCAGTCCCACATGTTTTCGAAAAACCAGGCGCTCTTGCCATCTTACGCTCCGAAAAACATTTTCGGTTCAATGTTATTTCATGATACGAGTATATACATAGATGATTCCCTGCCACTGATTGTTTCCACACTTTGCGAAGATGTTTTCTTGGTTGTTGGCCCACGAAATGTTATCGTTGTACCTCAGAATCTCTATACGGAGTCTTGTTATTAAAGCAGTTCATGCGCCATTCCCGTGTCTTTTCCTCCTCTGTCTCAGACGTTTAAGAGGCAACTTCTGAAAACACGGCTTGTCGCCAGCTGATGGAACTGACTTTGTTACAGGACTTATCCTCCTGCCTCTAATGATAAAAAGGTTATCATTGCAGAAAACCACTGGCCGTTCAGAATTCCGCTCTCCAAAGCCTTGTGTCCGCATGAGTTGAAAGCAGTACTTAACACTTGGCAACTCTAAAAAAAACCGTAAGCCTCCAATTTCTTTGACTTGCCCCATAACTCCCTCTCTTGGTGAAGCATAAATTCCACTTTATCTTCATTTTTCAACTTTTATTGAAAATTATAAAGAAGCAAATTCGCATTGTTATTATAAAGTTTACGAGGCTACAAGTATGTGTAGGTATAAGGGTGCACACCCAACACCAAATGTGCAATGTTCATATCTATTTGCTTCCCCACAGACTACAGGCTGTAGCACGCGATTTAAAAACTTTCTGCGTCTGTTTGCTGTTTGTTTTTTTTTTTTTTCAATTTTATTAACAGACTTGCTCGGCATTTTCGAACTCCATTCATATGAGCGTTTGTTTTTATGTTCTCAAGTAATAATTTGTTTTTATGATTTTCTACATCAAAAACGTTATAATCGACATTGGCATCATTATCATTATCGCGGCATAATCATTGCCATCAGTGGCGCCATCATTCGGGTCGCGGTTGAGTTTTTACATTCTGAACTAACAGACTGTCATCTGGTACATATGTCGATGGTCGCTGGTATAGCGCGCATATGTTTGACACATGCTTGTGGGAGGTTGTTTTTATTATTCGTATTTTTTGTTCTCCTTTTAGTTTCCTAGTTCTAACGGTAAGGGGTTGGAATTTGTAAATATATTGACATAATAAAGTGGCCATTGTTCCGTTTATTGTTTAATTAAATTTTGCATGTTAAGCACAGGGGTGTTTTATCGAGGCGTTGTGTTGTAGAAAAAGCCCACACGCATTAGTGTTTGCATTGTTCGAGTACGAATATGTCAACAATTAGAGAGTGAAAGTTATTTAAAAATTAAAATCCATTAACGAACATGAACACACAATTACGGTAGTAAATGGTGGACTAATTGCGATGGAGAATCGGCTGGGTAAAGATTTATTTAGAACATTTATCGAAGTGTCAAAATTTTACATTGACATAATTACTGCATATGGAGATAGTAGAAAATGGCAAATAGACGTTTAGTGTGTTGAGAGCTTTACATGTTAAACTTAGAATGTGAAATATCAGCAGGTAAATATTGAATATTCACCAGGAATGTAAATGAAAATCAGAATCGATATAACCAAAAAAGAAAGGCCTCGTGCCTCGATAATAATCCAATATAAAGTGTCTTTTATTGCAATGTCAATTCAGATGATACCAATGACAGATAAAGAATCTAACGTGTGCGTTACACTATGTGAAAGAATGGTTGTTGTCTTGAATATCTAACAATAAATTTTTCTGAATTCCGAATAATTATGAAGGAGGGGAATATGTCACCCTGTCACCCTGGAGCAACCTTGTTAGCACTGATAATGCGTCATTTTGCTTATTGAGATCTATTTAATCATCTGGATGTGCCACATAATTGCCAATTTGAACAAGTCTGCTGTTGTTTTGCCTAGTTATATCGACAAATTTCAATTTACTCACGTTTCCTGTTCACAAGGATCTTTAGCGTGAGCTGATGCAAAGGAGACTGTCTTCGTTTGCGTTTTCCCACCGGGTTAGATTCGAAAATCCGTTTTCTTAAAGCACTGAACTCGTTGCGCTCCACGTGATCTAGCCAAACTGTTCCTTGTAGTTTTTCATTGTACCGCCTTCCTCATACTCTGTAAACGCAGGCGGAACTGAAGGTCATACCGAACATTTTTTGAGGACTTCCACCCATTCTAGAGAGTGTCCATTCCTCTGCGACGTGATGAGAGTCGTATATAGTGCCTTCTTCGTTGATCGAAATTGCCAGCAAATTGCCTTTTAACTTATACGAGTACATAGAAACATCGGTTGGTATTTTTTGCTTAATCTCCACTCTGATGTGGATGGGTTCACGACTGAGCCCAGGTGGGTAAATTCCTTTACTATCTCAAAATTATAGTTTTGTTTATTGTTGCGCGTATAATCTGACGAGTAAAATTGGTGTTAGCTGACCTATTTTGATTAGAGCATTTTGTATTGCTTTCATTAACTGTAAGGCCCATTTCTACTCAATAAAAACAAATGGCACACTGACAGCTCCCTGTTGTGTAATGTCAGTGTCATCTGCATATGCGAGAAGTTGTACAATTTTTTAAAATATTATGCTTCTCTGGTGTTGGCTTGCGAACGATGTTGAAAAACTCATATCAAACGATTTTTTGATGTTGTCTTCCAACATTGACAGTGCAGCGTCATCCTGCACAACAAAACGCGTTTAACGTAACTTCAGCTCTCTTTAGACGCTAACTTAAGCAACCCTAAAATCGCTGAAGATGTGCTGGATACCGAGCAGAGCGAATATTTGGTCGATGATGGACTTACCAGATCCAAAGCTGCATTGACGTGGGCTTGTAGTCAATTCATATCAGATAGATTCTAGATTTTGACATAATACGGCAGTTAAGCGTCTTGTACATATATATGCGATGTGATATTTCATGCATTGTCCTCACTTGATCATATCCTCAAAATAACGGCTAACTAATCGGTTCCTGATAAAACTCAGCTTGGAGAGCGCAGGTCTCACTTCAATTTGGTCCGGTGACATGGTAGTTTTCACATCCTGGCTGACAGCGGTATATCCATCGCCGTTTTACATTCTGCGAAGGTTATTCTCGCAGATTTCCAGCACCAAATGCGTCTTTATTAGTCTTTAGTGGGCTTCTATTCGGATTTTGTTGCCCTGATACAATTTTTATACTTCTGGTAAAATTTACAAACTATGAACTAAAATAACATCTTTTGATTGATTGCTCCTTTCAAACTCCCTTTTCCTCCTGCCGTAAAATTTGATTGCGACTTCTCTCTTCGGATGCATGTCAAGAACATCTCCAATTTTAGGCAATATTTTAATTAGTCTGAGTCTGTTTTCAAATATGATGTGATACAAGCTGTATATGCCCACGGCACGGCTTTCTTTTCTTTTGTGCCATTGGAGTCAAGTACGGTTTTAACAACGTACTTTGGATGATGCCTTTCTAAGAATCCGCAGAGGCCTTCGTTGGTAGTATTGTCTTCTCCTCTGTTAGTCTGAGCTTATTTTGAAGAGTTTTATCATAAAACTGATTATCTGACTGATTATTATTCGCCTAAATAAGATTGTTTTATCCTTAAGTTTGCTTCCAATGACAAAACAACACCGAGATATGCGCTGTCGACTGTTATATTTCTTGGATTGTGATTCTATTAGGCGTACGAGTATATACCTGCAGTGTCTTCACTAGGTTTCTTGTGCGATTCCAAGTATTGTACATCACCCGATCGCCCTTTCGAGTAGCAACGTTTACTTGGTCAAAAGTGAAAACAGTCATACTCGAGCGTGTCGTTGCTTTCATCACAAAGGTATTCCCTTTTTACCTATGCTTTATGGATTAATAGCGGCATTTATCGCTCATGGTAAGCCCTAGAGGATTTCTTGCTATAAGTTCTGAGACACGTTTATAGGCGCCCTTTAACATGGGCAGACCTCTTGATGACATTTCATTTACGTTTACAATCGGGGACACACTTGGGCATAGTAGTTTGAAACCTACACCACATACATGGTATAGGGAGAGTTACATGCGTCGTCTAGATATATGTATCTGAGGCATTTAGAGCCTTAAGAAGAGAGTACACAAATATCCACCCGCCATTATATTCGTATATTGACCGCAGTCAACATCTGCAAGCAAGGTTCTGTTCATTAGCATTGCTTTATTGCCGAAGGCGTACTCATTCCTATCGATGGCACATCTTACTCAGCCCACTAGATTTTGCCAAGTAGTCTCACAAGATCTTCCACGTTGATTTGCATGTGGCGTTTTAGATACGTGCGTTCACAAACAGATTGAGCATGTGAAATTCAACCATTCTCTCTACCTTCTTTAGCAGGAAGGATGTCGTACTTGTGGAGGTGTGAATCTCTTAACAAGTGAGCAATTATCCTTGGTAATTTTCTGTATACAAGCTATTCCCACGGTTCGTCAGAGGTATGCAGACCGGTATCAGGCTAGCAATGAAGATTCTCCTCAGAGCTGGCAGCAGCTGAAGATAACTGGAAATATGCCATCATTATCAGAGGATTTTAGGTCACCGAATGGCGTATTTAATAGCCTCATCTGTTACCAAATCTAATGCCAGATACTAGCCTCATGTGGTATAACTTAGCTTACTTGCAGTTTCAGTCAAAGGACCTCCTTGTAAATCGCTTTTAATCTAGGCTGCATTGCTTTCTGTCCTGGTCGGATCTTATGTGGAATTTTGACGGGTTGTGTTGGTTTATCTCTTCAGTAAAGTCAAAACTTGGAATTTGATGTGCCTATGGTCTGACATAGAAACCTCCAATAGTACGTACTTTTCAGCTGATATATCGATTACATCCTGTCTTTCTTTCGTAACTCCTCTGAGTGAGTAATTTCTGGCAAAATATAATTTTGCTATTTTGTGCCATTCAAAATTCGGACTTATAAGTTTAGCAAGTAAGGTCTAGTGAGACCAGTACGCGGTGGCTACCACGTAGAGGTAAAATAAGCACAATTGATGTGAAATCACTGATATCGCGATGTTGATGCAGGTCAGTACTTATCCTTTCTAAAACAAAATTAAAAGGTTTTCACTTATTCAGATCAAACAAATTGATTCGTGCCATGAACACAAAATCTTAATGAAAAATGTTAAAGTATTTTTTATAAATTGTTTTTGAATGAACATACACTAGGCTATTTCTTAAATTTAAAAAAAAAAATTCTTAAATATAAAAATCATTTGGCAAAATGTAAGTCCTCTTTGGTTCGTTTTTACAAGCTAGTGTAAATTTTGTAAAATTTTTTATATAATGTAGCTTTAGCACTTAACTTATGCTGTAAATAAAATCACGCCAATCGGTACACCTACTTGTTGAAATCCAAGATTGTATATATATGTACATAAATATTATATAATAATCACAACATCACTCCCTTTCATATAACATTGCATCGTTGTGTACATTAAGACAAAACAAAAACAAACACGCCAAAATGTTTCAGCAACACTTCTAATTCACTTTCACTCTTTTCGATTACAAAAAACAAAAACAATAAAACTTTCAACATTACCGTTGATTTAATACATTTTCAAATACAAAAGCTGTTGTATTGTACTTTCCCCCCGCTTAATAACGGTGTCATCCTCACCCGAGTCAAGCAAATCAAAACCAAACCGCAGTGGAACTATAATAAGAACAAAAAAAAAAAAACTGCGTACAAGAAAATTCGAAAGAAATCATTTTCCCCATATTCCACAGGGTGGTCATTACATTCAATCTCAACCGAATTATCAATCTTCATATCCAAATCAACAACAACATCAGCAACCACAACAACAGCAACATAATCAACCGGAACCATACTAT
The DNA here is from genome assembly GCA_963966105.1 of Volucella zonaria. NCBI lineage: Eukaryota > Metazoa > Arthropoda > Insecta > Diptera > Syrphidae > Volucella > Volucella zonaria. The sequence continues at coordinate 44,567,366 of OZ014534.1, forward strand.
CTTCAGCAGAGACCTTCCCAACCATCAGCAGCTGCTGGAAAGCCCTCCACTGTATCCTTTTCGGGCGGAATTGCCCAACCGGTTTACAATACACCAAAACCTAGTCCTCAACCACAATACCAATATCCTGCCCAATCCCAACCACCACAACAACAACAGCATCAGCAGCTGTACCAACAGCCTCCATTCTCCCCAGAACCCCCCCAGCAACAACAACAACAACGTCAATATCAGCAGCAATATCAACAGCAACCCCAAACCAACTATCCAGTACAGGAGGATGAACCTCAATTACTTAACGAGCCATCTCAATCTCACCGCTGGGGTCATGTAGCCTCACCAGTTCCTCAACGTAGTGGCTACGTTCAGCCGGGTAGTCCGTCTGTTCAACCACCATTCAATTCTGCACCACAATTTGGATCCCCACAGCAGCAGGTATTGCCACCAAAATGCAAAGTATACTGCACGAAAGTTTTTCTCGAGATTTTCTAGCGCCAATGCTAATTGAAAAAAAAAAAGAAAAAAAAAAAAAAGAAAAACGCTTTGCCAGATGACGGGAAGGTGGCCTTCCCATACGCTGCTTCTAATCCTAAACGCAGGTGCTCTTACATCCAATTAAAATTTAGATCCTTTCCTCTTCTAGAAGTAGTCATATGTGTGTAATTAATTTTGCTGAATTAACTACTCAAAAACGCTGCGCTATGCTCGTTTTGATCTTACTAACCACCAAAATAATATCCACCTCCCTTGTATCTATAAAACATTATACTAAGCCAATTATTTATATCTTTGTTTTGTTTTGTCTATATCCACCACTACCTATCATCACCACCACAACCGTCACAACCCCCCATGCACTATTGCACAAAAACAAAATTTCCAAAATCATCTGTGAATACACTTAAAAACATCCTTCCCACACACATATCTATATGTATATATATACACGAAACAAAAAAAAACACAAAAAAAAAACATGTGCATAAATATAGAACCATTATGGGGCAACATCTGTACCACAAGTGAATCACAGTTACGATCGCCAACCATCCTACGGAACATCTCAGCAACATCAACCAGTTGCTCCTGCTCCTATTGCTCCTGCTACTGCTGCTCCGCAGCAGTACTACCAGGCGCATCAACAACCCCAACAGCAGCAATATTATCAATCTTCTCAACCAAATGACAATCAATATAATTACTATTCACAGCCCGAGCCGCAACACCAACAACAACAACAACAACAGCAACAACAACAATACCAACCATTGCAACAACAACAGTACCGCGGTGAGAGTCCTGGCATTATAACATTGCGCAAAGAAGCCCCAGTCAGTCAGAAACCAGCACCAGTATATTCATCGCAACCAGCCGCCGCCAGCTACCAAGGTAAGTACCATTTTTACCAAAATCCAATTTTTTCAAATTTAAAAACAAAATGATGCGTATACGCAGCAGTGATTTATTAATTTTTTGAGAGCACCGTATCTCGTCACCCTAGCATGTGACGTGTTCTACTGACAGCTGTCACTTTCAAAGTTTTCTCCTTCTTGAATCCCGAACCCAGAAGATATTCTGGATACATCTACTTTTCACCACGGGATAGATTCACATTTTAAGTCACTTGTACGAGTAGTACTGAAAATTGACAGTTGAAAATCGTTGTCCCTGGATGTTTCCAATTCGAGGGCGATTTCTCTGACAGATCGTTTCGATTTAAAACTTTGGATCGCGTCATATGTCGACCTGAATTCCGTAGAGCCATATTGACTGCCATGGTCAACTGTCTAGAACTCTCTCTTATATTTTCATTAGTGTGTCACCGATCAGTAGTTGCTGCGATTTCTCGTATCGCCCTTGCCTTTATACAGTGAAACATTCTTCCTTAGCCGATCGCCCGTCATCATTTTATTGAACAAAATTGCTAGCCATTTAAACCTAAGATTTCAAATTAGGGGCCATACTTCGATGTACATGATCCGGTCCGAATGTACGCCATCGGCTCATTGTCTTTACTGCTTCACTAACTTCAGCTCTTGTAGAATCTGCCATTTCCTCCTCGAGTCGAGAGAATGGTATTGCGCGAGAGTTCATCGTCCAGGAACGCATTAGGGTACCCTTTCCTTTCATAGCAAATTTCGCTGTTTACTGTTAGCATGTATCTTTAATACATTTTACCAATTGAATCTCGTGCTTCGAAGTTGCACTTCTTATAAAGGGTGGCCGGACAAGAAATTTAAATAACATAAAACAACAACGGTCGCGAAATTTCTCCTTCACAACTTCCAGCGTTACATCGCTTGTGTGGTATGTAGCGCCATCTTGTAGTAACCACAGTTCGGATATATCGATGTTACGATGTCTCCTTCCTCATTTCGAAAGAAAAAAGGTCCGATGATGCCGCCATGCCATAAACTGCACCAAACAGTCAATCCTTGTGGATGCATTGATGCTTGGCCGAGCACTTGTGGATTGTGTTCGCTTCAATAATGGCAATTTTGCTTGCTTTGCAAAAATCGGCCTCTTCCGAGAAGATGATTTTCTGGCCAACATTTCCAGAGCCCAATTAGCGAACTCATGCCATTGTCTATGGTCATCCGACTTCAATTCTAGTGTTAGCACAATCTTATACGGATGCAGGCCCAAATCCAACCGCAAAATAATTTGGGTTGACCCTCTGGTGATGCCCAATTCATCTGATCGGCGTCAAATCGACATTTCTGTGTCTTCTTCGATACTGTCTGGTTGGTGGCTTAAGATCCAAAAAAGTGTACTCACGCTTAAACGGTGCGACGAATTGCCTGCACACTGAAGCCATGATGACGACCGACCGACGAAATTCACGTTGCGTATTTACAACTGAGCTGGAGTTCCGATAATATTTTTTTAATAATGTCCACAAGTTCGCCAAGCGTAAAACAATGCATGATGAAATGGCAAACTTTACTGAATATTTTGACAGCTGGATTTCATTGGTAACTTTGACAGCTGCTGAAACATAACAGTTGGAAAAACTATCATTGCTATCTGGTCACCCGGTACTACTTGCCGTGCTCTTTTCCTTTACTACTATTGTACGTGCTCTAGTTATCGCTTTTCTTGCTTCTGTTCTGAAACATTCACAGTCTAGTTCACAACGCACTTTATCGGTTTCGATATTTCCGCTATATTTATTCCACACATGTGAGCCTTTCTTGGCTTTCGTCTTCGTCCCGTCATTCTACCATCGCGTTAATAAGTGGGGCCGGCCTTTTAAACCACAGAGCTGAGTTTTGGCAATACTCTTACATTTTTCTTCAAAGTTGTTCTGCATATCTTGCATGCTTTGTTTTGCTTCCTAGCTTACGTTCATTCTCACAAATTTAACTGCCAAAAATAGTCTCTTTCCCGGTGAGATTTTCTTCAAGGCTGTATTCGCATACGTAGTTCGATTCCCCGTCGTATCGATTTAAATCTGCACCAGTTAAAAGCGTTTTCTTAAAAGCTCTTCAAAGAAGCGACAAAATAATTATTCTTCTGGTTGCTCACTGCATTCTTGCGCCTTCCCATAGGCGCTAACAATATTCCAAACTTCGTGTTCGATTATCAGTTTTATTGCCATTAATCGCTCAGTAATCATCTTATTCAAGAGTTCAGTCGTGGGTGGGTGGTTCAGTGGGTGGCCATGGCGCAAGTGGTAGTGGGTTGGCTTCCAAATCGGAAGGTTCGGAGTTCGAATCCCAGCCTCGCCCGAAAGATATTTGGTATCATCCATTTTTTCAGTTAATGAAAATCAAATAAGATGAGCAGTTGACTAAAAATCAGCATCAAGCCAACTTCCACTAAGAATTTAGTCTCCCCATTGAATGTTGGATGCCACCCATGGAGCGTAATAACCACTGTGCCCAAACATCTTTCTTCCTCTCTCTATCACATTTTCTAAAAAATTTAACACATGCTGAGGCATTATAAGTGCATTCATACCCATTTGAGTGTTAAGTTCTTTTAAAAAAAAAAAAAAAAGTTGTCAAGGTGAAGGGAAGGAAGACTGTCTTCATTTTGTTCCCTTCCGTAATAACACATATTATTCGGTCTCGTTTGCAATCTTAAGTAGCGGGTACTTATTCCTACATTTCGCCATTTGGTTTCCTGAACTCATATGTAAATTGCAGTTATACGTTTTCAAGTTCCAAACTTTTTCCCGTCATTATGCCGACGTTTCAACTTGCTATTCGTGTGCTGAAGAAGTTCCCGCACTGATAATGTATTCATTTAGGTTCACCAATCTCACCTTAGGTGTTATAGTGCTTGAATATTATTTTACGCAACACGGCATTCCACCATGCGCTGGTTCATATAGCAGCTGTCATTTTTCCAGTTTAAACATTTTTGTAATTATAACAGTCCTATCCATCGTGCCCTCCAAATCTCGTTAGCGTTTTCTTTTCACCGAGTGAGGTACCGACGTACAGTATATGTACGTCCGAGGTGCGAACTCATTGGTCATAGTCGCTGGATGTTTTGAATCGATCCAATTAGAAAAATTAGAAAATACAATACACGGAAGGCACATTTACGAGAGTTGCCTGAAAAGTTTCCGACCGAACAATGATACAAGACATTTTTTCTTAAATTTTTTTTTTATTTTTCTACATAGTCTCCTTGTAACTCCAGACTCTTCTCCCAGCGATGCTCCCATCTCTCTAACTCCTCTAAGTAGTACTTGGCGTTTTTCTCTGTAAAATAATTGTTCACGAAGGTGATTGCCTCTTCATTTGACGAAAATCTCTGTCCTCCGAGCGCAGTTTTTAGATGAGAGAAGAAAAAGAAGTCGCTTGGGGCTAGATCTGGTGAATAAGGTGGATGGTCAATCAGTTCAAACCATAATTCATGGATTTTCGCCATGGCAAACGCTGAAGTGTGAGACGGCGCGTTGCTTGGTGAAACAGGATTTTCTTTTTCTGCAAATGTGGCCATTTTTCCACAATTTATGCCTTCAGCTTGGCAAGTAATGATGCGTAGTATGCTCCTATAATGGTTTTTCCTTTTTGAAGATAATCGATTAAGATAATTCCTTTACTATCCCAAAAAACAGTCGCCATCACTTTCTCAGCCGAAAAAACGTTTAAATTCAGCTGTCCAAAATTTCACTGTGGTAAATGATGGTGCAGAGTCCCCATACACAGAGTCCAACTCATTTTTGCCTTTCAAAAACAAGAATTTAATAGCAGCTCGATACTCAATTTTTTCGATTTTCACAAAAAACACTCACATCGAGTCACTCAAACGACTGTCAACTAAAAACTGCGCTTGAAAAATGACTGAAACTTCGGTAAGTAACTGTCACAAGATGCAAAACTAGCACTCACTAGCTTTTATTGACGAGTGCCGCTATCTTTACGTTGCGGTCGGAAACTTTTCAACCAACCCTCGTATTGCTGTCCAGCAAAATCATTGCAGAATGTGTACACCATTTTAAAATGTTTTCTGGCTCCTTCACGGCCTTTTTCTTCCTTAATTTTTGCATAGCAAATGCTGCATTTTCTCCGTACCTTTCTGCCGTCTGGATTAATTTGTTGGGCAAGATGGTGTTTGGATCCTAATGACCGAGGTCGGTTTCGTTGCCTTGTATATCCAACAGATTTGTAACTAAGCACTCCCTAAAAGCACGCACCTGAGTTTTTTTTTTTTTGTTTTTTTTTTGTTGCATGGTTATATACAACTCATGCGTTCACAACTGAAACTCCAAGAATTGGATCCACTACAAGTTTTCTATACCATTTTCCGGAGAGTCCTCGCGTACGAGCCTATCTGGTCAGACATGTAGATCTTACATACTTTCTATGTAAGAAAGAACTGAAAGTAGTCTTTGGAGATTTGTGTCTTCTTGATGTTTCCTGAGCTTGGCTGGTGGAAAGCTGAGCTGTAGTGGCTGCTGCTGGCAATGTTGGCCTCCTTCTGAGTTTTAGTTGTAGGTAGCAATATAGTAGCATGTTTAGTCGATAGGCTCCTCACATCGCGGGTATCCTTCCATTTTAAGACTACAACCCCATTTCTATCCTTTTTTTCACTTTCCTTAAGTTTTGCAAGAAGGACTTTATTGGAGGTCTTGGGTTTTGTTTTCCAACAGGTAGCTTGCAAGTTCGTAACTTTCAAAAGTTTTCAAAAAAAATGCACCTTCCTTCATTTATAAGACCTTCACGTCAATTCGACGCAAACATTTTGTGCCAATCTAATTTGTCTTTCTCTTGAGGCAGATTTCCCAGAGTAGAAAATAATTTAAAACCAGGCGGCCTCTTCACGAAACAAGTGACCTATTGGTGAATATTTCTTCGATCAGGGTAAAAAAAATCCTTGAATTTTTTTCTAGACGGTCTTCTCGTTTTTTTTCAAATAGATTGAAAAATATTTATTTTGGGTTTTGTTATTATATTTAGAATATTTCTTGGGTTGACCAATATTTTTGAAGAGAATATTTCCAACTCTTACCAGACCCTTCCATCGTATCATTAACCCCAAAAATTGTTTCATTTCGTCAGTATCTGTTTTGGACCAGTTTTTTATTGTATTTCTTGTATATATCTGTTCCGTCTTAGTCGATACTTTTTGCTCTGCGAATCTGTTTGTGTTTCTGACAATGTACTATGTTACTTCATCATCTATCAGCTTGTAAAACACTTCCAGAGAAGTAACATTTGTTGAAAACCCCTGCCGGTAAAGGGAAAAGATTTTTGCCTTCCGATATACGAGTAGTTAGCTGATTGTTCTTCTCCAATATTTTCAATGTCTTGATTGCCAACGTCTTGCAAAAGATCGTTAAGATTTTCGTTTTCTTCTTCAGCTTCTAATCTACGAAGTAAATCGTTTATAATTTCCATACCATCATCTTCTTCGTCATCTGTTAAGTCTGAGACCATGCGGGACCATCAATAGAATCTTCTGATTCGATATCGAGCTCGTTATAGGGTTTCCCAACAAGATTTCCTACATCCTTCTCTGTCAGCCTTCGTCGCTTGCTCATCTTTTTCTAAAAGAAAAATAGTAAGACAATGGTTCCTTGCATACGTCTTAAATACGAGTATATGAATGACATGGCCTGCAAAGTTAAAATTCATCGAAAATTTCATGCAGCACCGTGTCATTCATATGTAAATGGCAGTAGTTCGTCCGTCTTACCGGGTCAGTCTAAAAACAAAAATGACCAAAATGTATTGCAAATATATGTATGTGTGTATGTTCTTTTACTAAAACAATTAAAAAACAACCATTAACGTTTTTTTCCACGTTCATTTTTTTTTTTTTAAATTTGTTTGGCCTGCAACGCCTTATCTAAATGCCATTCATTTTTGAATGCCATGGCCTGACAGTGGTCTATATACGTCATACAAAAATGGGGATATCATTCATATTTGGATGACGTAGATTCATTTCATGGTACTTGCCATAAGAATTTACAAGATAGTTAAACTCGTTACATACCTGTCTAGAGGATGCCGTGGGATGTGTTGATTCAATTTAACGCATGTTCAAAATAATCTGAAGGCGTTTCTGCTTATAACTGCACTCGATATAATGTGTTATTCTCGTATGCTCCATGATATCCTTCTTCGCGTCGCGGATCATGCATACTACATGTACTTACTCTGTTCCCGATATCTCACCCGTCAACAACCTAAGTTACATCAGCCTTCTAGGGATTTCTGTGCTGCTTCCTTTTCCTGTTTACTTCGACGCAATAATAGCAGATTGAATTACCTTCGAGTTTTGACTTGAACTTTAAGGAGATTGTACAGGATAAAACTTTTTGTTCATTTGTCAATAGAGGTAGAAGTTTGTGTATTCTACCGTTGAAAGCTGTTGAAGTTTCTAAAAAAGGACACCAGCTATCAGAAGAAAAATACATAGGTGTGGGTTTAGACAAGGAGAAGGTTTTACTTGGCATTTGAATGAGATCTGTTGGCCTATGACAAATTGTACTCTCTTGACAATGCCCTGGAACACTTATGTACATTCAAGAAACTCCATCTCCACTACTATTCTAATATTTGAGCAATTTCACTAATTGTATTTCCATCTTCGTCGTTGTCGTCGTCCTTGGGGATTTATCCACTTCCTGTCAAATTCGATGTGTCATTAAATTGGACGCTTTAATGTTGTTTTTTTTTTTTTTTGTGAATTGTCGACACTTTTTTCTACGATAGCCAATTTGACAGCTGACAGCTGATTCGTGCTCGAGTTGGTTAATCTTTTTACCATGAATCCAGTTTTATTGGATTTGTTCACTACTAAACGTTTAATTGTTTTAGCTGTTGGCAGTGTCAGACCGCAATATTTTTTAGAGGACTAATTTAGCTCTTTCTTAGCATGTAGTACTCCATGGTAAAAATTGTACTGGAATGAAGATTCTAACACAACCTGTTAAATTTCGATTTGACAGTTCCTGTCATTTGTATTCTCTTTGAACATATAGGTCCCTATTTGGTTCAAACGTTGCATTAAGGCGACACTTTAGAGCTTTTCGTTCTTGCATTCCATCTGTCCACAGAAAGCCAAGCTCTATTTTCCTTGCCATCTTTTGCTCCGGAAATAAAAACATTTTGCTCAGTATTCCTGAATAATAGCCAACTCATGGTTTTTCTGGGTATGATTGGTCTTTGTTCACCTTACCCTTAAAAACAGGATTTCTCCCGAGAGAAACAAAATTGTCATCTTTGTCGAGGATAGTACTACCGCGAAAATGAGATCATTTGTGCTTTTCAGTAAAGTTTGTTTACTTTAGGAATTTATGATCCTTATGGAACCGATGAGTCTTAAGCATCTAATTTCCGCATTAAATACGAAAATAAATTGAAAAAAAAAATACATTTACGTATCCTATTGATCCTTTGAATATGATTTTTTTTTTTCTTAGGAGGCTCAAACATGCGTGGAGACCTGAAGTGGCCACCACCAGAATACAAAGAACAGGCAGTTGTTGAAAACGAAGAGCGGCGTAGAATAGCCCAGGGACCAATATGCCGGCCAAGACGCATCAACAAAGTATTTCATTTACTCCATATCATGATGTATAAATTTGTAATAAATCTTCATGCTTTCCAGGACTATACCCAGTTCTTTGCTAAAAATGCCCTCAGCCATCATTACCCCAGCTACAAAGTTCCACCGGGCACACAACACATTTATGGCAGCTACTAAAACGGACAACGATTATGGACGATTTGATTTATTTATCTAGTTAACAACAAAAAAAAAAACAACAAAAAAAAAACAACTAACCCAGATTGCATAATGGAAAAAAAAAATAAAAAAAAAAAATTTCAATAAAAATTTACTAACCCACTAACAAATTCTTAAGGTTTAAGTATACATCTCCTACATAACAACTTTGGAGTACATGATCGTCTTTCGGAATGACTCTACCTGACTGTTGTACTATTTGTTTCACCAAGAATTGGGTTATCCCCATCAGATACTAGATATTTCTTCATAAGGATCTCAATAACTCCGCACCTCATCACGGCAATTCTAAAAAAAATAATGTAAGAACATCTACAAAAAGGATGCGCAGCTATTGACGTCCTTTGAATTAATATGCCCAACATCATTCTAAGGTGACACAATCTGCGCACTGCAGTCGGAAATTGTCATCTAAAAATCTTTCTGGATAAACACTTAAATATAACAATAATGTTAAATAGAAGAAAAAAACATATTTTAAAACAATATACCATATATTTATGCATATTTATTTATTGATATATTAACCACTTCTATATATTTATTCTCGAGTGTCAAATTACTAACATGTTTGCTGGAAAAAAAAAATTATATATTTTGTTGTTGCATGATAAAAAATGAGAAAAAAAAATCAAAAAAAAAAAATAAATAAATAAATCTAAAAATATATTTAGCTAACTTATAGATAAAACCAAAATGAAAAAAAGGAAAAACGAATAACCAATTTAAATAACGAGCTTTGATATAAATAGAAAAAATAAAATCGAATTAACCAATCGTAGTGCAGCTTGTGAGATCAAACAAAAATCAAATGTTTAATTTAAAATTATAACTACAATTAAAGAAAACGAATTAAAATAATAAAACAGTACTCACTGACTTATTGACATCCCTTTTTGGTAATATAACGTTTATTTAGCGCTAATATTATCAAATATTACATCACAACAAATTAGATCTTAGTTGGAAATAGAAAAAAATCTTATTTCAAAAAGAAAACACACAAAAAAGGTTGAATCAATAAAGAGATTTTTTTTTTAAAAAAAAATGCCATTTACAGTGTTTAACATCGATTTCGAATGAATTTCTATTATTATTATATTATTTTTTTTTAAATAAGTTTTTCGTTTTTTTCTATATTTTTGTTTTCTTTTAATTTAAACTCGAAACGAAAAAAGTTATTAAAGAAGAAAAATCATTTTAAATATTTAAATATTTAATATTGAATATTTTTGGTTATTTTTCAAAGAAAAACAAAACGATTTTTAGCGAATATCCATCTTTTCCTTTTGGGGAGTTGAGTGAAATGAATAGAAAATCTTATAGGTTAAATAATTTGGCTAAATATGTATTATTATATGAATAAAAAAAAATGAAAATAAAAATTAAATGATTGATAATGCTCCGTTATACGTATAGAAATACAAATGAATATTTTTTTTTGTTTAAGCCATATACCGAATATTCGCCCAATTAATAATTTCTAACTATTATCGATGACGAAGGGAACTTGTACACTTTTTATAAAATAGAAGATCTATCTGATATATCTAGATTGTGAGAGAGCTAGTTAGTAGATAACTAAAATAAAAATAATTAAATAAAACAGCGTTGTGCCATTTTGAGTTGAAAAACCAATATTGAAAGCTAAAACATCAGCAAGAACAAAATATGCGAACACAAACTTATTTTTACATATACATATATTGATTTAAAGGACACCAACACCTGTAGATCCAAAAATCCAATAACATCATAACAACTTTGTAATGAATTTCTGTTGTTCTTTATTGTAATAAATGTGAAATTTCTAAGCTGGATAGCTCATGATGTTTTGTTTTATGCGTTTTATGGTAAGTATGTATGAACTTGTTTCTTTTAAGGTCCCATCTATTTATTTTAGGTACCTGTCGCTCTTCTAAATAAGACAGATTCGTACTGGATCACAGATTTATCGAGTTCGAGAAGAATGTCCTCGGTAAAGTTTCAGTCGAAGAAAGATGGGTAAGAGCTTCGGTAACAACGTGTCTATAGTACCAGCGCACAACCAGGCCAGCGCCGAGTAGTCAGCGTAGAATGTTGTAAAACTAAAATGCTTAACAAAAGTGTGGTACTCCATCACAATGCCACTAGTCTTTCCTACTGAAGTAGAGTAGGAAAGGCCCAGACCTCTTAGAGACACTTGGAAGCATACGCTTGATCATCCGGCAACCTGGACAGTCATGTCATCTACAGATACACTCATATGAGACCCAACTGTCAATTCAAGCCCTAATCGAGGACGCAGGTAGACTTAACGTAGGTTCGAGTTCTGAAAAACTCTCCTCTGAGCCTTGACTAACAAATTCATAGGCGATTTTTATTTGCATGATCCCATTGTGATTAGAGACCCAGACAAAACTCAGTAAATTCACCCTTCCGACGACGTTTCATCAATGCGCCATGGTGCTCTACGATTTTTTCCATGCTCTTCAACATGAAAGAAGTAGGACTTATAGGTCTGAAGCTGTTGGTGATTTTCGGTATAAAGGCCACTCTCAGCGTTCGCCAGGATTTCGGTATGTATCCCAGTCCGAAGCTTGCAGTGAAGATTCTCTCCAGAGTTATCAATAGCTAGTCTATACTTTTTTGTAACATTACTGGGTATACACCATCGGTGCCAGGCAACTTGAAGCCATTGAAAGAAGCAACAACATGTTATCCGTCACCGCAACCTATATCAACTAAAATGTGTTAAATTATTCATCTCACTAGCAAAGTTATTCATTCGGTAAACCAACGTCAGAATTTTCACTTCGTAGCCTTGCTGAGTATCGTCGGTACTTGTATTTACTGTGTTTGTTTGTTTCTGATTATGACAAGAGAATTCAGGGTGAACGTAGCCAATATACATACGTGGGCTAAAATCTAATCACAGTACAGTACAGTAAGTACAGACCAGCAGTGAAAAACAAGTAGATCCCCGCCCACACCTCTCAGATCACTCTAATCTGAAGCTACCTGGCTACGAACTATTGCCATTATTCTTCCCTCACCGCTGTCTCGCCATTTACGTGCGTAGTGATATATCTTACCAAACTTCACCGCAATGTGATCCATGTTTCAATCTGGAATTCAACTTCATGTGATTAAAATTCCATCTCCCTAAACAAATTATCCACTATTGCTTTATTTACAGACGCCCCAAACTGGACAGCAATTCCATCTTTAACTAGTTTGATGCGCTGTCTGACTCCATACAAAGAATTGTATCCCTGTATCCTCATACTGAAATCGTGATTATGGGCGATTTCAATATAAACTCCGACATTCTGGACAGACAACGCCCGAAGGACGGTGTTTTGAGATCTTCGCTGTAAAAGAACCGTATGGCAATACGAGAAAGCCAATGGGAGCGGACTTAACACCTTCTTTAGGAAATTTAACTGGTTCTTATGTTTCCTCGATGACGACGTGGATGCCGCTGCTGATATGATCACAGACACCATTCTCTTTGGAATGAGATCCTTTATTCCTCATCGAATGAAGAGTATCAAATCAAAAGAAGAGGCATGGTAGGACTCGAGCTGTAATGGCGCTGTCAGGGTTAGAGAAATGTTTTTTCGGTCCTACAAGACCAACCCGACAGAGGAAAAACAAAAAAAGTTCAAACGATCCAGGAATGACTGCAACGTCTTTCTTAAGCGTGCGAAATTTCAATGCCACCAAAAGTTGGAGCATAAAATACTAAAATGTCCCAAAGGTAGTAAAAGCTGTTGGTCCTTTGTCAAAAACATTTGAAATTCTGCCTAATCCTCCACCCCAACGCTCATTTTCAATGACATTCTAGCTGTCAGCTCTTTAGCCAAAGCCAATCTGCCTGCGGCACACTTTGCGGCGGTCTCAACACTTCCAGATTGTGCTTTGTTTCCGCCTACACTTGAGTGTGTGAAGTAGCAAGAGTACTTAAAGATCTCAACATAATTAAATCCGCTGGTCCAGATGGTATATCTCCCCTTCTTCTGAAGAGGTATTCTTCCACGCTGGCAAAACCACTGCGTAAGCATGTTCATCAATCCTACTCTTTAGTACTCTTTCCGAGCAGATGAAAAACAGCATTTTCCCAGCCCGTCCTTAAAAGAGGCGAATCTTCTTCTCTCTCCTCCTACAGACCCGTTGTTTTTACCTATGTTAAGCTCATTAAATTCCGATATTAACTGCGTAACCAATTGGGGAACTATCAACAGAGTGGAATTTAATGCTTCCAAAACACAATGCTGTCTGCTGTCGTCAAAGCGAAATTTAAGCACCCAGCCATTACCCATTACCCATTTGCATCGTTGAAACCGAAAAACTTTCCATTCTCGGTATGTGTGTCAATGACAACTTACGTTGGAATGACCACATATTCGATGTCACCAAGAACGGTGCGAAATGTCTAGGTTCCTCAAACGATGTAAGAAATACTTTTCCCCTTCTGAGCTGGCCTCAGTATATAAAGCAATCATCCGCCCAAAATTGGAGAACAATGCAGGTGCGCCTTATCATCCCTTCACCTTCTAGATAGGATTCAAATTCATTCAGTCAATGGACACCCTCGAAATGTCTTTAACCGAAACACCCGTCTCGCTACGAATTCTCATCAGCCTACTTTCGGACGTACTCTGAAATATCGTGATTCGTTCCTAAGCCGAAGAACTCGCTTGTGGAATGCCATGCCGAGCTCTCTATTTCCTTGTCATTATAACATTGAGACATTTAAAACCAACGTACATCGGTACCTATCTTTCTTTCCTTCGCCCGCGCTGTGTGCAAACATTTTAAGGGTACCTTAACCCCTTGAGCGCGGGCTACTTAAAAAAAAAAAAAGCAGCTTCGTTAATAGGAGCTGGTTGTGAACTTGTTCCGATTATGTTACTTGGTAGGTGAGTCTCAAGTATGAGAAGAAGAGTCTCTGCTTTTGACTCAGTGTACGAGTAGGTGCCATCGGATTTTCTGAGGGACTTCAGCCTGGTTGATTCTCCTCTTTTGCGGACTTTGAGTAGCTTGCTGGTTTTACCGACAGTTTCGATCTTTTCGCAGGAGTCCTTATAAGAGACACTTTTCAAAATCCGAATTAGCTTCTTATATCCTTTTTATTTCGATCTGTGAATACCCCAGTCTTTCTCCTAATAATTCTTAATGTATGTAAGTGAATTTTTTAGAAGTGTTCTGGTTGCAGATCTGCATTCTACCAAGGAACGGGCGATCTGAAGGATGGTTTTCTAGCTGGGTTTGTCAACTCAAAACGCTTGATGAGGATACCGATCATGTTTTGTACAACTTCCTCTAGCTTTTGTGCTACTCGTAAGTTTAGAGGGGTACTACCATACTTGCCGAGCTCATCTTATCCAGTTGGTGTTCAACGTATCCAGTTAGTGTTATACGTATTCCTCCTCCGATTCTGAGTCCGATGTAGCCATGGTTTGACATGGAAACCTCCAATAGTATTGAAGGCAGATGATCTCCTTAGCATACCTATTGGATAACGCTAAGGCGATTACTTGCTGTCTTGCTAAGTTTGAGGCGCATCAACTGTCGCTCTGGGATATAATGAATTGAAATCGGCACTCATTCAGGAATTTAAATTGCCGTTTGTCGCCAAGATGTATATACATACATAAAATGCTGAGCTAACGACGATGGCACAGATAACAGGAATCGCTTCGTTGTAATATTTTAAATATGCAAGCGATTGTCAAGCGTCCGGACATTAGTCAGACAGAAGTTATCAATTTCATTGTAGACGGAGTGAGTAGTGGTTTGCCGGATATAAATTTGCTGCAGAGCGCCCGTACCATTGACGACCTACAGCGACTGATTAAGCGTTACCAGCAAAGATTCCTGAACCAAAACACATCAAGGGGGTCAGGAAGAACCACAAATTCTGCGGTAACAAAACCTGCCGCCATGACGAAACCTAATGCCGACAAAAGTTATGGGCTATGCTATAATTGTTCACAGACGGGACACATTAACCCATATTGTCCACATCCATTGCATCAGAATGGATTCTGTTTTCGATGTTGGAAGATGGGACATGATCACCGTACGTGCCCAACTTCGAGAAAGGTTTTATCTAGTGTTGCTGCAAATGCCGACAAACAATTATGTATGTTCCGTTTCATTGTGCCCCTCGACGACTTTTCTATTTTAAAAGAATTAAAGTGCAGTCAATAGTAAGTCGGTTAGAAAAGGACGGGATCATTTGACCAAGCCGTTCTCCTTATGCTTCCGCTATTGTTTTGGTTAAAAAGAAGAATGGAGAGATACGTTCGTGTGTCGATTATCGTGGTCTTAATAAAAATACAATTCGAGATAATCAGCTGTTGCCTGTCGTTCATTTCACCGCGTTTGTGACACCAAGTGGAATGTGGGAATATTTAAAAATGCCGTTTGGGCTGAAAAATGCGCCAGCCGTGTCCCAGCGGTTTATTAATGTTATTTTTCGGGACTTAATTGATTCAGGCAAAATATCTGCTTATATGGATGACTTATAGCTTTGTTCAGTGCGGAAAAACTAGAACAGAAAATTACAGATTCGTGAAAAATGTCAGATCAAAGTTAGAACAGAAAAGTACAGTCCATATGTCAGCTGTCAAAAATGTTGACATTCGGCATTTGTGATTTCTTGTGAAGCTGTGAAAAGTTGAAAACATTCTCAAAGTGAAATACAAGCTTCAATAAATGAAAATGTATTAGAAGAATTGGTGGACAGTGATAGTGGTAGTGATATCAGTTTGTCGAGTGATGGAACAACAGATTCCAGAGATATGAAGACTTTAGTGAGCGTTATTCCTTTTTCTGTGGGGAAAGATTCAAGGAACTGTATCGCACATTTCTTGAAAGAAATTCCTTCCTAAAATGAAAAGAAATTTGTGACACATTTCCGCATATCTCGCAGTCTCTAGAAACGGTTGGTAGTCACGTTTGCAACATCGGATATTTACGTCAAATTAGAGTCCCGCAATACATATTCTACTGAAATGCATATAGCGCTCTTTCTTTGGTTTGCTGGGCATGAGGCTGGCTCCTACAGGGATTTTGCCGATAGATTCAACCTCGCCTTAGGAACTGTCTGCATCGGTCATCCGATAGCCTACTGAAGATGAGAAAATGGAAACCAGCTTGTATATGAGAAACAAAACTGAAATTGAAGGTGTTATAGGTATTAAATTAATTGCATATAATAATTGACAAACGATGTAGTAACTTACCTCTTTTCTTACTTTTGCAGGGATCATAGATGGCACAAAAATCAAAATTGGCCGCGCTAGGCATGGAAAAGACGACTACATTGATAGAAAGGGCATTACAAGTCTATCTCTTCAAGCAATATGCAACGAGAAAAAGAAGTTTACAGACATTTTCGTTGGATATCCGAGTTCTGTTCATGACAACAGGGTTTTTGAGAATTCGGATATACCATATATTCTAAATTACTTAATTTATGTGGGAGCGGGTTTATATTGGGAGATTCCGCTTATGCGTGCTCGCAGTTTCTAATAAACCCATATCGCGACAATGGCCACTTATCTTCAAGGCAGAAGTTTCTTAGCCGGAAGCTAAGTTCCGGTAGGATCGTAATAGAATACTCCTTTGGTGTTCTTAAACAGCACTTTCGACAGCTTTGCTATTGCAAGCTGAGAGGAGTAAAGAAGCTCTGCCATTTTATTCGAGCTTGTATTGTGCTGCATAATTTATGCAACGATTATGAGCTGCCATTTGAAATTGTCGAAAACATTGAAGAAAATGACAATTTCAATACAGTTGCTGACCAACAATATGGCTTCAGCCTTCGAAATAGGCTGTGTGAAGAAGTGTTTTCGTATTTTAATTGAGGAGATAAGAAAAACTAAATAAAAAATCATAAAATTATTTTTATACTTTTATTTTTATGCATTTATTTTTTATTTAAAGAATCTATTAGGGCCAAACGCAATTCGCGCTTCTCTTCTCTCTGTTTGGCCAGCTCAGCAGTTCTCTCTCTATAGGCCTCAAGCTTGGCATATTTGTACACGGTCTGCGCTCCTTTCTTCAGCGAACTGCTCCCTCCACTTCTTCAGCTCTTCTGCCATAGTGCTGGTTTTCTTCCGTTTTCTTGGGGGCTCTACGTTCTCTGAAGATGTTTCTTCTATGTTATCCAGCGGAGTATCACTTTCACTGCCTGGCATTCCTTATTAAAAAGAAATAGATCGGCTTTGAATGTTTTGTATTACACTTACTTGCAATGGAAGAAATTCCAGCTTCCACAAGTATTGCCTCCTTTGCGTTTCCACTTCCAGTGGTACTGCCCAACCGATGGCCTGGAATAATTGCAGGTCGGTCCAGCAGTACATCTGAGAGCTCCCTATTGTGTTTATGGAAATGGGTTTATATTTATAATATAAGAAATTAGAATGTATGAATATAAATTACATACTTTTCATATGCACAGTGGCCCTGTTGTTGCCTGTTGTGGCATTGTGCTTCATTTTAGTCTTGAACCCACGTTCAAGACTCTTCCACTTCCCCTCAACCTGAACCACAGTGAAATCTGATCCGAACTCCTGCATGCGGCCAGCAATCTGCTCCCGGAGTTTTTTTTTGTTTTGAAGGAAAATATTTTGCCTTTGGCTCTAAATCTTTATAAAGATTTATGAGGAGCTGGCAGTCCTTCTTCAGCCAAATTGCTTTTTGTTTTTCTTCTGCAGTTGTTGCAATTTCTACAAAATCCTGGCTGGTGGCTGATTCGGCTCCATACGATTGGTTAAACATTTCCTGGCGAAATTCTTCACTTAAAAAAATAAGAAAAAATCTATGTAAAATATGTTAAATCCATTAAATTTATACTTACTATTTTGTAAATTCTGACGTTTATTTGGAGAACATTCAACCAGCACAGATTGCAAATTTTTCCCTCTTAGCTCTATTGTTGAACTCTTTTTTCATTCAAAATGCACAAAACAATCGCAAACAAATAAATGTCTAGAAACAAATCAAAATGACAGCCAAATTTGATTTTGACATCTGCACACCAGTCTACTCTACCTCAAGAGTAGGTGCAAGTTTTTCTGTTCTGACAACCTCACTGAACACAAAGTAGAACAGTTTCGGACAGAAATTTTTCTCACTGAACACAAAACCTTGTACTTTTCTGTTCTTTTCTGCCCAGAACAGTCTCACTGAACAGAACTTATGTCGTTTTTGTTTGGGCTTTTCTCCGCGTTCCGGAGAAGAAAAGTGACGTAAAGCCATTTTCAATCATTTTTTTCAGAATCGAAATCTCGGTTCTCGTTTTCATTTGAGAATCGAAATTTCTCTCCTCGATTTTGTGTCAAAATGTATAAACGTCAAATAGTATTGTGTCCAACTAGATTTCTGTTTTCGTGCAAACGGCTGTGTTCGGCCAATTTATTGTTCTGAGTGTTCAAATTGATTCGCAAGCAAATATATTTCAAATATAAAAGTCCGAAGAAGTTTTTAGTGTTCCATTTAAAGAAAAATCAGGGTACACAACAAAAAAGCCTTCTGACAGCTCAAACGAAAACGCTACATTTACTGTTGTTACGAAATGTGTTGCGACGTATTACTCAAAGAAATTTTGTCAAATGTAAATTTTGTTATACAGAGCTAGAGTACTTAGAATACTCTGTATCATCTCACGGAATTTCGCCGAGCGACTCTCACATTGCGGCTATTAAATGATATCCAGTGCTGAATAATCAAAAACAATTGCAATCTTGTATATGGTTATTTTCCTACTTTCGACGATTTGTATCGTCATTTTCCAGAATTGCAAAACCATTGCAAGATTTATTGAAGAGAGATGACGATTTTAATTTTGATGAAAAGTGTCTAAATGCTTTTAGTGAACTGAAATCCAGATTAGTAGAAGAGCCAATTCTTGCAATTTACAACCCGCTAAGGGAGACTCAATTGCATTGCGGTTCTAGTTTGATTGATTTTGGAGCTGTTCTACTTCAGAAGCAAGACGACGGAATATTTCATCCTGTATCATATTTCTCGAAAACTACATCTGCTGCTGAGGCGAAATAACATAGTTTCGAGTTAGAGACGCGTGCTATAATTTATACCTTGAGACGGTTTCGAGTATATTTAGAGGGAATACCTTTTAAGATCGTGACAGATTGTAGCTCACTGACGATGACTGTTGCAGTAAATTGGCAGCACGGGTCTTGGTCATGCAGATCTCCGATAGAGGGAGCTCTGCATAAGCTTCGTCCGTTGGCATATATTACCTTTTGTCCTTTGATTCAAACACTTGAGGAGCAGCATTCGCCTTAGCAAGCAGCAACAAGACAATATTTATGGTAAAAACAATTTCGAAACTCATAAAGGACAAATAATCCAGCCTCAGCCGCCATCGCCATAATAGTTTGTTAGTTTTGTTCGGATTAATTTTCAATAAACAAATATAATTAAATTGTATTTTTGCATTAACAATGACGTTAGAGAAAAAACAAGTTAATCCACGAATTTCTAGGTGGGCAGTGGAGCTGGAAAATTACAATTATAATATTCAACATCTTAGTGGTATGGTAATGGGACATTTAGGTGCCAAATTGCATCGGTTTGAGAAGTTGGTGACATTGACTTTCAAATTCAGATTGCTCAAGGAAGGGACGAAGTAATTAAGGATTTGCGGGATCGTATGGAAATCGAGGAAGTAAAAGACTTTGAATTAACGGATGGACTTGTATTTAAAGTCAAGACAGGGGAGCAAAAAGTATTATACGTTCCAAGTGAAATGGAGAATAACGTCATTCAATTGATCCAAGGAATTTGAACACCAAGCGATTGATAAGGACCTTGGCAAGATTATTTCTCATTATTGGTTTCCAGGTTTGCGCCAGAATTTCGAAAAATTCATTCACAGCTGCCTAAAGTGCATTATGTACGCTGCCCTGGTACGTACTAGTGAACGTAACTTGTATAATATACCCAAAAATCCGTGCCATTCGATACAATCCACGTGGACCATTTTGGTCCGCTGCCTTCAATAAGCTCCAAGAGGAAGCATATTTTAGTTGTAGACGCGTTTACAAAATTCGTTAAATTATATCCCACAAAATCTACAAGTACGAAAGAAGTAATTGCCGCTTTAGATAAATACGAGTATTTTCATTATTATGGTAGACCAAGACGAATTTTCTCAGACAGAGGTACGTGTTTTACATCATTTGAGTCTGAGGACTTTTTGGTATAGCGAAATACTATATAGCCCATGTAAAAGCGGCCGTGGCTTCACCCCGGACTAATGGCCAGGTAGAGAGGACGAATCGGGTAATCAAAGCGATGTTGGTTAAATTAAGCCAACCGAAATCATGCCGATTGGTCGTGTAAATTATTGCAAGTGGAGTATGCAATTAATAATTCGGTTCCATGATACAAATATAGAGGTACTATCTTGCGCATGTATCAGCAAAAGAAAACAAGAAAAAAAACCAAGATGGCTGACCGATGTGACATTAATATTTGTTTACGTTTATTAGTGCTTTGCGAAATACATTAGTTTGAATTCTTTATGAAAATGTTTCTTTATTTATAGTTAGAAGTATTAATTAATAGAAATTCAAAAACAACAATCGCTTGTGATTTAGTGCGGGGGTATCTGAAAATAAATTTAATATGTGTACGTATGAGACAAAAAGACGACTTCTATTGTTTGAACACATACTTACATATGAATGGTAAATGCAGTTTATTGATACACAAGTTTACATCAAAATTATTAAAAGAAAATAGGTCTGTTTGTTAACTTGAAATATCGTACAAATTTGTACAAATTCGTACAACTTCCTGTTGAGAGCCGATGTGAGAGATAAACATTTCCACTCCATTGAAATATAGTAGTTGCAATTTCCTGCCTCATAAATTTCTGTAGGTAAGCTGTGTAACAACTGTTAAAGCAAACAGCTATTCTGCGAAAGAATTTATTTGATTTGTTGTTATTTCTTGTGATGGGTGTTTTGACTTGACTTTTGACGTTTTATACATAAATGTGGTTTACTGCGTTTGTTTACTTTCTTGCAAGTTTCTCTCTCTCTCTCTCTCTGAGCGAATTTTCTGCCATCTTTGAATTTTGACAGCTTTTACCCATTTCACCACAAAAAGTAACCAAACAGACCTAATATTACAAGTTCGAAATAAAATTACTTACGTCTGTTGTTTTGTAAAATTGTTTTCGTCATTTCTTTTTCTTTTTGTCAAAATATTTTCGATTGCATAATTAAGTTGCTAAATTCTGAAGTACATACATTCGCGACCGAAAGAAAATTTCTTTGACTTTTTTTCGGAAGGTATGTTTTTTGATAAATTTAGCAATTGTTTTAAGTAACTACGACAGTAAACTAATTCATTCTTATTAAAGTTTTTTAAAAATTGCTTCCATTCTTTCCATATTAGCCATCATTTCGGATTTTTGAAGAAATCCCTCCGTCAGCTGATTAGTCTAAGTAAATGACGCATTGCTACATATCTTGAATCGGATTTTTGATCCTGTGGCAAATGTAGCCTGCCAAATCTTCCAATCCATCGTACTGCAAAGATTCCATTTCATCCGCCGGTTCTTCAGTCGTTGGAAAGTCAGGATTTAGTGTCATTAGAAGGATGCTACTTAAATAGCCTGTGCCTTCCAAATCTGGTGTGCCATCTACTGAAGTATTGCCTGCGAAAGACACAAATAGTACTATATATTGTGTTGCATTAAAATAATATATTGGGTCTACAAGTTAGTTTCCAGCGTTTGTCAGAGATGGCGCCACCAGTGGATCCCGGCCAGAAATGTCAGACCCCATGTGTTTTATTTGTAGGTTTTGTATCTGTCAACAACTTTGCAGCGTTATATTTGAGCAATTCTATCGGTGTCGTACATTTTATCGAGCAAAATGATGGCAAGTTTCTAGCCAAATAAACGTCATTTGCGGGAAGCGCTGCTTTTATTCTTTAATATGAAGAAAAGTGCGGCTGAGGCCTATCGTTTGCTTTCGGAAACTTATGGGGCGGAATGTATTGGTGAATCGACGTGCCGCGAGTGGTTCAAACGGTTCAAAAGTGGTGATTTTGGAGTTGAAGACAAAGATCGCCCCGGAAAGCCGAAAAGTTTTGAAGACGAGGAATTGGACGCTTTACTGGATGAGGATCCATGTCAGATTCAAGAAGAGCTTGCTGCATCATTGGGCATCACGCAACAAGCCGTTTCCCTGCGCCTAAAAGCACTGGGATTCATTCAAAAGGTTGGAAACTGGGTGCCGTATGAATTGAAGCCAAGAGACGTCGAACGGCGATTTTGCATGTCCGAAATGTTACTGCAGCGGTATAAAAATAAATCATTTTTGCATCGTATTGTCACTGGTGATGAAAAACGGATTTATTATGATAATCCTAAACGCAGAAAATCGTATACAAAACCCGGCGAGCCCGCCCAATCGACGCCGAAACGAAATATTCACGTGAATAAGGTCATGCTCTGCATATGATGGGATCAAAAGGGTGTCGTATACTACGAACTGCTTCCGAGTGGTGAAACCGTCAAAGGACCATTATATCGAACCCAACTAGTTCGTTTGAAGCGGGCATTAAAAGAAAAACGCCCATAATATGAGACCAGGCATGAGTCCGTCATTTTTCATCACGACAACGCTTGGCCACATGTTGCGGTTTCGGTGAAAAACTATTTGGAAAATAGTGGATGGAAAATTCAGCCTCACCCGCCTTACAGTCCAGACTTGGCACCATCTGACTACCACTTGTTTCGTTCGATGCAGAACGCTCTTACGGGAATACGCTTCAGCTTAGTAGAGGAAATCAAAAATTGGATCGATACGTTGTTGGGCTCGAAAAACGAGAAATTTTTTTGGTCCGGAATTCACAAATTGCCAGAAAGATGGGGGAAAGTTGTAGCTTCCGATGGACGATACTTTGAATAAGTCATTGTAACTATGTTTTCATAATAAAACTTCAAATTTTGGAAAAAAAACGCTGGAAACTTACTTGTAGACCCAATACAATTACTTGAAGAAAAGAAACAATATATACCATTCAGTGACAAACTACCTCCATTTCGTCCAAGTACGAGGGCGGGTCAATAAGTTTTGAATTTCTGACCTCTTTACTGAAATATCAACACTGCTCCTGTCAACAGGCATCTGTCAGTTGACTCCTGTCAAAATTTAAACTTGCTGCGTCAGTTAGTTTGTGTTTGACAGCTATTTTTATCAGACTACTCACTAATTTGAGGAGAAAATGGAAAAAAGTGAATTTCGTGTGCTTATTAAGCATTATTTCTTGCGAAAAAAAACCATTACCGAGACCAAGGCTAAGCTTGATAAATACTATGGGGACT
The DNA here is from genome assembly GCA_963966105.1 of Volucella zonaria. Lineage (NCBI taxonomy): Eukaryota > Metazoa > Arthropoda > Insecta > Diptera > Syrphidae > Volucella > Volucella zonaria. The sequence goes on from OZ014534.1 coordinate 44,590,947, forward strand.
CTGCACCATCGATTTCAATGGTAAAAAAGTGGTTTACTGAATTTCGTTGTGGCCGTACAGGCACTGAAGATGCCGAACGTCCTGGACGCCCAGTTGAGGTCTCTACACCCGAAACAATCGAAAAAATTCACGAAATGGTGTTGGCCGACCGAAGATTGAAAGTGCGAGAGATTGTGGAAGCCGTAGGGATCTCGCATGGCTCAGTGGTTTCAATTTTGAATGATCACTTGGGCATGAGAAAGCTTTCCGCAAGATGGGTGCCGCGTTTGATCACAGTCGACCACAAACGCAATCGTGTAACAACTTCACAGGAAGGTTTGGCGTTGTTTAATCGCAATATGGAGGAGTTTTTGCGCCGTTTTGTAACTGTGGACGAAACATGGATCCATCACAACACACCAGAGAACAAACAACAGTCAAAACAGTGGGTTTCTAAGGGTGAATCGGCGCCAAAGAAGGCCAAGGTGGGTTTGTCAGCCAATAAAGTTATGGCGACTGTTTTTTGGGATGCACGCGGGATAATCCACATTGACTACCTTCAAAAGGGAAGAATAATCAATGGGGAATATTATGCCAACTTATTGGACCGATTCAATGACAATTTGAAAAAAAAAACGACCTCATTTGGCCAAGAAAAAAGTTCTTTTCCACCAAGACAATGCAAGGGTGCACACATGTGCAGTTGCCATGGCAAAAATCCATGAATTGGGCTATGAATTGCTCCCTCATCCACCCTATTCTCCAGATTTGGCTCCGAGCGACTACTTCTTGTTCCCAAACCTGAAGAAATGGCTTGGTGGAAAAAGATTTGACTCCAATGATGAAGTCATCTCGCAAACAAAGGCCTATTTTGAGGACCTCGACAAATCATTTTTTTTGGAAGGGATAAAAAAATTGGAGAAGCGTTGGACAAAGTGTATAGAGCTCAAGGGAGACTACGTTGAAAAATAAAATTATTTTTTTATCAAAAAATCGGTGTTTTAATCCAAAAGTCACGGACTTCTTGACCCGCCCTCGTATATAGGTATGACCGAAGTCGGTACATAAATTCCAACCGGTTTGGATGCTCATACAGACCACCTTTCGATCGAATCGTCCCGAAAAAATTCTCTAAATCATCTTGATTGAGCCTGTATGTCAGTAAATACAAATTAACCTATTCAGTTCTCAGGTCATTGTACAAAAGTTTTAGAGAATTATTCGCCATGATAATGCCTAAAAGTGATTTATAATTATAAAAAAAGGACGAGTTTAATTCAACAGTACCTTTCTGGAAGGGCATCATGTTTTTTTTTTTCCTTGTACTCTCATGTTAAGCATCACTTCCGTCATCTTATCGATGATTTCGTATTGAAGCGATTCTGAAATTCCAACACCTTGAATTCTTTCGCCACTGTCTTGGTAAGGAACTCTTACGTTAAGACAATCGAACCAATCATTCTCCTGTTTGAAAAATTCAGAACACCTAAGCAATCCTTCGGAACTTAGTTCACCCAAATTGCCAGCACGCATAATAGCTTGAGATACCGTGTGTGAAAAAAGTTTGGTAGCTAGCTTCATCTTTTGATGCTCTGCACCTTTGATATTCAAATTCGTTAGTGATATTTTGTATCCAATACTTACATCAGACTTATCATTCGTTTTTGAAATAAGTTCTTCAACGATTCCTTTGGAAATGATGTGCCCGTCCAAAATGAAACCATCACTATCGACAAAGTTGCTCCGGATGAGTTTTATTAGATGAAGCACGTCAGCAAATACATATACCTTCTTCGATTCATCCGTTGGATTTCGGAAAAAATATGTTGTTACAGTGATTTCGAGTTCACGCAGTAAGCCTTAATTTCTCCCCCCAAGATTACAAACGCTTGCACGCACTTTGAAACCACACGCACTTAATTGCTCGATAATACTAAAAACTATTTGTTTGGTCATCCGTTGGTCGAAACCGTAAAAATTGGCTGTTTCCAATTGCCAAACAAGCCCCTTATCATTGTAACTTGAATTTATTTTGCAGGTTTAAGCGTTCATCTTTGAGTTTGTCGTACACTATTTTCTCTTTGACTTTCATTTCGTCAAATGAAAGTACACAGATTCTATCCATTTCTTCCATATCCACGTTTGTCATTATATCCAACACGGGTTGAATTATTCCAGGATGCACATCTAGCTTTGAGCACCACTTTTTCAAAGTGATTACACTTGGAAGATGATATTGCTTTTTCAACAGCAATCGGTAAGCCCGGGTGCCAACTGCATGTATGGCTATTCAATTCGCAATATCTTCAGATGACCATTTCATCCGGGCATTCCAATTTCTTTATTTGCCCCTTGGCAAAAATATGGCCAACGGAGTCAATGACTTTTTGTTGTTTCCAGATCTTGGCTTTCAGCTCTGCTATATGTTCCAGTAATCTGCAAAATACAAACATATGAGTTGAACTTCTTTTTTAGCGCGTTATACTTATTTAATTTGTGATTTACTTACTGGGAATATGTCGGGGTGAGCTCTTCAGTTTGCGTACTGCAATTGATCATTGTAGGTTCAATTTTTGATCCGCAGTCTAACTTAGTAGTCTCCTCGCCTGTTTGTGTGGAGCAATTGATATTGTTCGATAGGAATAAATCATCCGTGGGGACTTCCAACTCTATGTTCTCTTTGTCAATTACTGGATCACTAAAATAAAAAATTAGTTGATGTTAGTATACCTGAATAACGAGTATAATAATTAATCTGCACTTGCCTGGAGATAAAAAGTCTATTTTCGTGGTTTCGCTTCTGTCATTCGGAAATGGCAACAAAACGGAAGGCATTGCGTCTTCTTTGAGACGTCTGGTTTTTAAAGATACTACATATTGTTCATACAGTAGGTTCTTTGGCACAAAATCACTTTTTTCAAAATATTTAGAATAAATTCCTGCTGTTTTCGTGTTGAACTTATCTTTTCCGGCACAAAAAAAAACCCACTGCTTGTACATTTTGTTTTGTTTTGGGAATGAATGATATGATATATCTTCATTACCAGATTTATTTTTATAGTTATTATTGTTCACAGAACACCCAAAAACTGCACAGCGCATTTTACTACTTTTAATCTTCCGTGTTCACTTTCAATAAAAATATAACCAATGTAAACAAAGTTTCTTTCGTCTAACTATGTCACAGACGGCAGCCATATTGAGAGAATTTGACAGATGCGCAGAACGAAACCAAAATATTTGCACGGAGTATATAACCTTCTATACATGTACCTTGATTCGATTCATTGTATTACATTGCACGTGGTCGACCAACTGTCAGGTCGGCCGAGTTGTAAACGGTTTGTATAAAACGCCTTCTGTCAGTTGTTAATTAAAGTACTCAAGTTGGGTGTTGAACAATACATATTATAATAATGAAAAAATCACATCCAATTTCAGTGCTTTTTGGTTTTTTTTTTTTTTTTGTAAGAAAAAAAGATTAAACAGTTTAAGCAAAGATTAAAAAGTTTTGATTTTTATATGTGTATGTAATCCCTCTCTTGACAATGAAAAGTCCGTCCCTTTTCATTTGTTCTTATTTATTAATTTTTTTTTTCTTTTTACTGAAATTAAGTTTTTTTTTATATATGTGTAGTATCTTACGAAAAAAGTGGATTTTCGGTTATGGAAAAGAAGAATTTGCTATTTTTTTTACCTTGTGTAAGCACTTTCTTGACAAACGTACATATGACCGACGAGTTCATTGAAGTTGTTGCCGGCATACCTTCAGAAAGGATTGGCCATTCTAATGGCTTTCCTTTTGGAATGTGAATAAGTCATATGTCAAAAATTTCGGCCCACTAAACGAAATATTAAAGTACTCGTGGCAACCCTGTTTATACAGTGAAATCTTTACCTACTTGCAATGCCATCTAGGGGCGAAATTGAGTAAAATAGGACACTACACACGTTTTACTCTAGTCCATGAATTCCAAAATGAAAATTCATACAGCAAAACGTTTTCAAACAGATTCCAGTGAGTTTTTCTAATTTTCCAGTCATTTCTGTTAACCATAGTAAGTGGAGAAAGATTTAATATGAAATTGTTACATTTTACAAAATACGTATTTGGAGAAATTCAAAAGTGTAACGCCAAATATTTCTCCAGATGTAACATAGTTTTGAACTCACATCCGGTTCCAGAAGTATTTCTTCTAGAACATTCATTATATCGAGTCTCGATGAAAACTTTTCAACGCTAGTCAATAATTTGTCAACTGCAAGTCACATTTGCGAAAAGAAGCGTGGTCCGGCCGGTCATTTTCTTCATTGTGGTCTCAGTTTGATTGTTTAATTCCAATTCTTGTTAATTTACCACCTTAGTAATTGTAATTAAAACTTGCAAAGGTAAGTTTCGACTTTATTTCGTTTTTCTTTTTCCCAAATTGACAATGAAAATCCCTCCAGATGCCAGAAGAAGCAGAGACGTTCGCTTTCCAAGCTGAGATTGCTCAGCTTATGTCCTTGATCATCAACACGTTCTATTCGAACAAAGAAATCTTCCTTCGTGAGTTGATTTCTAACTCGTCTGATGCTTTGGACAAGATTCGCTATGAATCTTTAACTGATCCAACAAAATTGGAAAGCGGCAAGGAATTGTTCATCAAATTGATTCCCAACAAGGCTGCTGGTACTTTGACCATCATCGATACTGGTATTGGTATGACCAAAGCTGATTTGATCAACAACTTGGGTACAATTGCCAAGTCTGGTACTAAGGCTTTTATGGAGGCACTACAGGCTGGTGCTGATATTAGCATGATTGGTCAATTCGGTGTGGGTTTCTACTCTGCGTATTTAGTGGCCGACAGAGTCACAGTCACATCGAAGAACAACGATGACGAACAGTACATTTGGGAGTCATCGGCTGGTGGATCGTTCACAATTCGTCAAGATGATACCGAGCCATTGGGACGTGGTACCAAGATTGTTCTGCATATTAAGGAAGACCAAAGTGAATACTTGGAAGAAAGTAAGGTCAAGGAAATCGTCACCAAGCATTCGCAATTCATTGGCTATCCCATCAAACTGCTCGTGGAAAAAACCCGTGACGAGGAAGTCAGTGATGACGAAGCTCCCGAAGATCAAACCGAAGAGAAGAAGAAAGACGAACCAAAACTTGAAGATGTAGGTGAGGATGAAGATGCCGATAAGGACAAGAAGAAGAAAAAAACCGTCCAAGTCAAGTATACCGAAGATGAAGAACTAAACAAGACAAAGCCTATTTGGACCAGAAATCCCGATGATATCTCCCAAGAGGAATACGGCGAGTTCTACAAATCCTTGACCAACGACTGGGAGGATCATTTAGCTGTCAAGCATTTCTCTGTTGAAGGTAAGCTTTTAGAAGAAAACACGTGTTGGCTTGTTACAGGTTCTAAGATTTTATCAATTTTCTAGGTCAATTGGAGTTCCGTGCTTTGTTGTTCGTACCCCGTCGTGTGCCATTTGATCTGTTCGACAGTCAAAAGAAGAAGAACAATATCAAGTTGTACGTTCGTCGTGTGTTCATTATGGACAATTGCGAGGATCTTATTCCATCCTACTTGAACTTCATGAAGGGTGTCGTCGATTCCGAAGATTTGCCTCTAAACATCTCTCGTGAAATGTTGCAGCAAAACAAGGTGCTCAAGGTTATTCGCAAGAACTTGGTCAAGAAATGCTTGGAATTGTTCGAGGAATTGACTGAAGACAAAGAGAACTACAAGAAATTCTACGAGCAATTCAGCAAGAACTTAAAACTGGGTGTCCATGAAGACAATAACAGCAGGGCCAAGCTCTCCGATTTGTTACGCTACCAGACTTCTGCATCAGGAGAGGAGGCTTGCTCCTTGGCAGATTATGTCAGTCGTATGAAGGAGAACCAGAAACACATCTATTTCATCACCGGTGAGTCCAACGATCAAGTTAGCAATTCTGCCTTCGTTGAACGTGTCAAGAAACGTGGCTTCGAGGTCATTTACATGACTGAACCAATCGATGAATACGTTATCCAACACCTCAAAGAATACAAAGGCAAACAATTGGTGTCTGTTACCAAGGAAGGCCTTGAATTGCCAGAAGATGTCGAAGAAAAAAAGAAGCGCGAAGAGGACAAAGTCAAATTCGAAAACCTCTGCAAAGTGATGAAATCAATCTTAGACAGCAAAGTCGAAAAGGTCGTCGTCTCGAATCGTTTGGTTGAGTCACCCTGCTGTATCGTTACATCACAGTACGGCTGGTCTGCGAACATGGAACGTATCATGAAAGCACAAGCTCTACGTGACTCATCCACCATGGGATACATGGCTGGCAAGAAACACTTGGAAATCAATCCAGACCATCCAATCATTGAGACTCTTCGTCAGAAATCCGATGTCGACAAGAACGACAAAGCCGTAAAAGACTTGGTCATCCTTTTGTTCGAGACCTCCCTACTATCATCTGGCTTCTCATTGGACAGCCCACAAGTGCACGCTTCACGAATTTATCGCATGATCAAGCTGGGGCTTGGCATCGATGACGACGAACCAATAACTACAGAGGAAGTCACTGCCGGTGCCGGCGATGCTCCACCAGTTTTAGAAGATTCCGAGGATGCTTCTCATATGGAGGAAGTAGATTAAACAACACAATCTAACCGAACTACTTAAAGCACAAAAAGTATTCCGCACATAAACATTTTAAAGCAAAAGTTCCGATAGTCTAAAACAATTCCTCTCCCACACCCCACACACAAAGCAATGCTGCGTTCTAGTGGCATGGACAAACATTCTACGTAACCTTATCGAGCTCTAAGCGTTTAGCAATTTTATTTTTAAATGTGTTACTGTTACCTTTTATTCTAGACTGGTGTGAAATAAAGTCCTAGGCTTTGAAGGAGTCAACATTGTTTTTATTTCAGTCGGAAGGCACTATTCTATTTTCTTTGTTTTGGAGAGTGTTGTGCACTGTTCGTAGTCCATGACTACCGAGAAGGGCTTGGCAGAGATATGGCTTTCAAATCTGTCATATTATAGAAATGCGATGTTCGGAGCTAAACATTACTACTCGCATCAATGGAAATGAAGCTATCAGATGTTAATCGCCTTTGCCTCTGAATTCCCTGTTCTTTAGTTAGCATTGTTCTGTATCTAACTGCTTTATCCCGAAATTTCTCTTCCATCTTCCGATAAAGGTGTAGCTGTGGGTTGTAATAAATTGAACCGAACACGTAATTGGTAGTGATTCATCTAAATTCTTTGTAAGACAACAATAATGAAATAATCTGAAATAAACATTATCTCAGCCTATGCTGCATCGTTTGCTTTACTTTAGGTAGCGCTATAGCCAGGTTTGACTCAGCCCTGGTTATAGCAAAAGCTCTATTTGTTTAACGTGAACTTGAGCTGATCAACTTCAGTTGATATAGTTGGGGGAGAAGAGTTTCCACTTGAAATGCCGGTGTTAATTCGCTCAACATATCCTACCAATTAGGCAGATGAATTCTGGACTTCCTGACAAGATCAATGTCGCTGTATACGCATATAGAGTTCCATGTTGTATCTTCTCAAAAATAGGAAGAGGAAAATTTTTCTCGAGGGAACCAAGACCACCTTCATCCGAACGATTCTTCTCCGTCATATAGTAGAACTGGGACGATAAGAGTCATAAATAGTGTTTTCTTCAATGACCATGAGAAGGCGTTATTTCTCAATTGGCTTCTTAAACCTAAAAACAAATGATGCGTTATCGTAGTGATTGTTGTTACCATTAAGGGTACAATGACTGCTCTGCCTCGTTTTGCCTTTTAAATCGGTATTGATCTGAAGCTCTCGGGTTTTCTTCGCATCGCCCTTCCATAGTATGAATCTGTGGTAAGCTGTGGAATTACCGTGAATCATCCAGCACTAATAGGGGCCAATTGCACTTTTTACTTGATTTTAGTCAGACGAAGGTTGGGTGATATAGAAGTAGGCTAGGCACAGAGAGGTGTTAACCTGGCGATACCCAGTGTTGTAACTGTTTCTACATATCATTTGTGCTTATTTTACCTCCAAGTGGTAATCTTCAGTTTCTGGTCGATGTCCATCCGGACTCGACTTGCCAAATTTATAAGTGCGAGTGCTGACCACCAGACAAAAATAGAAGCACTCCGAGTATAAACAGGGCAGCCGATTAATTTCCCAGATGGAATCAACGCTGAAGTAAAATCCCGGAACAAACCAAATAAGACCTTATCCGGGCTACTCCGACATATTTCAGGGTCTTGGAAAACAGATGGTGGAGGATGAGCCCTTAATGGACCAACCATAAGGGTACAATGACTGCTCTGCCTCGTTTTGCCTTTTAAATCGGTATTGATCTGAAGCTCTCGGGTTTTCTTCGCATCGCCCTTCCATAGTATGAATCTGTGGTAAGCTGTGGAATTACCGTGAATCATCCAGCACTAATAGGGGCCAATTGCACTTTTTACTTGATTTTAGTCAGACGAAGGTTGGGTGATATAGAAGTAGGCTAGGCACAGAGAGGTGTTAACCTGGCGATACCCAGTGTTGTAACTGTTTCTACATATCATTTGTGCTTATTTTACCTCCAAGTGGTAATCTTCAGTTTCTGGTCGATGTCCATCCGGACTCGACTTGCCAAATTTATAAGTGCGAGTGCTGACCACCAGACAAAAATAGAAGCACTCCGAGTATAAACAGGGCAGCCGATTAATTTCCCAGATGGAATCAACGCTGAAGTAAAATCCCGGAACAAACCAAATAAGACCTTATCCGGGCTACTCCGACATATTTCAGGGTCTTGGAAAACAGATGGTGGAGGATGAGCCCTTAATGGACCAACGGTAGCGCTCACATCCCCGAACGGGTTACTGGCTTCGGTCTAACCGATCCCTTGTCCTAGGGGTGTCTATAGTGAAACTGGCATTCCAGGTTGGGGGTGGTGCCGCCGGGGTATCTGCTCGTCCATGGAAAAGAAAGTTAAGTTACAAAGAAAGGGGCTTATACTCGTAAAGCGACTCTGCATAGAAGGACTAAAGCTCCTCACGAGCTATGAGCAGAAGTTTAGAGACGAACACCGACTTGTGAAATTGAGAGATAATACTCCAGAAATGAGATTCGGAAGCTTTATCAAAAGGTAAAAGAAACATGTCAAGGACACAAACCCCGAGCCGAAGCCTGTAGAGACAAACAAGGGAACATAGTAGTAGAATATCATTTAATGCTGAGGATTTGGAAAGAAAGAGCATTTCTGTAGACTATATAACGCCGATGACGAACCAAATACCGCTTTCATGCATAATGAACCTTTCAACCTGGACGAGGTAGAACAACAATTCTGTCCACCCGACTTAGATGAAGTGAAGATAGCCATATCTAATCTTAAGTCCAACAAAGCGGACGACCTGACTCAAAGCGACAGGTGATGACTTGGTAAGGCACTAACTCATCTATAAAATATCCCCAATGAATGGCACCTCAGCATTATTTGTCCCATCCTCAAGACAGGAGACCCTTTATACTGCGTCTTAACATCGCCTATAAGATCCTATCTCCTCTATTGTGTGAACCCCTGAAGCCGTTCGTCAACAACTTGATTGACCCATAGCGGCCTTATTCACACTATGGAAGATCTTGGAAAAAGCCCATGAGCTCCAAATAAATACTGGTGGTTCATCGATTTTAAGACCGCGTATGACGGCATCTATAGAGACAAGCTTTACAGAGCAATATTTAGTTTTATCATCCATGTCAAACTCATCCATTTGTGCAGGATGATGGTCAGTAAAGAAGTCACCGAGACCTTTGACGTCAAAAAAAGGATCTAGACAAGGCGATGCGCTCTCTTGCGATTTCTTTAACATTATTCTTGAAAAAATAGTGCATAAAAAAGAGGTACAATCTTTCAAAAGCCTGTCCAATTACTCGCACATAGAAGAACTAATTTAGATGGCAAACTCTACTAATACTTTTGCAAACCCTTTACCTTCGCACAGACGCACCGTAAGTGGATTACCAACACATTGAATATCTCTATAACCTGCCAAAATTTGCTAGAATGAGAAGAATTTAGAAGTAACATAAAGTCGATAGAATGAGAACGATTTGCAGAATAGCCCTTTGTATCGTCTTTTTCCAATATAGGATCCTGAACGTAGCAAAGATGACGCAAGAATTACATCGTCGAGTTCTAAGAATGTAGTTCAAGTGTGTACTGGAAATATGAAGACCCTGAACAGATAGGTACTCTCGAAAACATCGTGGGGACACTGATGCTGATATTGCGCACAAGGTTGAGATAACTGATGTTCAAGGAATGAGACATGTACCGTGCAAGAGAACGCTCAATAAACTGCGACAACACTAGCGCTGTTCGAGATTTGTCGTTAGAAAAGCACTAAAGAACAAAGGCATGTCCCTTCGAATAATAAAACGACTAGTGACAATCTGCGTCAGGACTAAATTCGCCAACATCAGTCATATATGTATGAGCGCATACGTCGGTGAGAAAGCTACCAAGGAATGCTTTACGAACTCATGAGGAACCTGTGAGCGACGATGAAAATTCATACTAAGTAAAATTTTACTTGATGGCTTTTAGCCACATTGAATGCGGTCGTCCTCCACTGCGCCATCTTTCGTGATAAGACCCTTCGGACCGGAGCATGCCCCAGCCAGCTCAGACTTTCGATCCATATACGACTGACTTTGATGGAACAGAGAGAGTTTGGCAGGAATGCCAATACTAAGCATAGCTCTGTATAGCTCGTCCCTACATATGAACGCCGTCATATACGGCTTCGAATTCGATAGTGAGTGTCGATCTAAAATTCCTGGGTCTTTCACAAGATCTGCCCTAGTGTGAATATTTGATCGATGGTGGAACTCCACTGATATGGACCAGCCACCAGACCATGGTATCATAGCTGGAGCATGGAGCATTTGAGTATTTTTGGTCTGAGAGGTCATAGAATTCATCTTTAATGCTGTCATCCTTATCTTCTGTAAAGGCATGAACGCAAATCAGGCTTATATTTCTAAATTAGACTTTGATGCGGATTGTTATGAGACGTTCGCTTACAATTCCAAAGCTTAACACTTTTGGCCTATGTCTGCCACGAATAGCAAATTCAAAATACCTTCAAATAGACCATGATTCTCCTTTCCAAAGCAATCACATAGGAAATTCCACAGTTTTCCATTATTCTTTGGCCCGGCCTATCCCATTGAACTTCTTGGATGGGAGTGATATCCATTTTGAAACAGCAGAGAACCTCCGCTTACTCTTCGGCTGCATATGAAATATAGATTTTTACGTGGTCGGGCAGCTATCCCGTTCAGCCCCAAACTGAGATATCAGAACCTTTATAGAAGAACGCCCACTGAGACGTTAGAGCGCAACCGTTGGTTCGCTTGAAACTCCACCGTCACCATCTCTATTTCGACAACCCGGCTAAATACTGCAAAATCCTCACATGCTTTTGCTCACAGTATATCAAAGTAGCGAGCTGACTCCCTATGGGAGAATCTTTCACATTGGGCTTTGCCCGAAAAAATTGAAGTTTACCCAGGTACATACGTCCAGACCCGTACTCAGACACATTTACGAAGCATACTGCAAAATGTCGGTGGTTATCCTCAGCGAATGCCCCTCTTCTTTCTCAGAAGTTTCGGCATGACCATCCGGTCAGCTTCTAGCAAACCCACTCTAACCCTATGATGCCGAAGGCCTTTTCACACACATTTAGCCAGGCACTGGGTCTTGGATTAATTCCATTACATGCAGATATCAATTACGACGCCATTACTATCATGACCACCCTAAAGCTAAAAAGGTTGTCTTGAAATAGATTATCTTCAGCCCATTATAACAGCGCTCTGTTATTTATTGGAAGGACTTGTTTCAGCATTATCCCTTTTCGGAATGTGGCGCTCCACGGTCAGTATCCAATTCGTTCTAGGTCCAAGAGGATTAATACAACGCTTGGCATACCGTCTATTTCCGACTTTTTGTTCATCAGATTCAGAGATGCGTAGGAGTTTGTCTTTTCACAAAAACAAATAATCGTCCATCGGTGTTGCTTAATTGAATTTGGTGAAACCTTGATTCTCTGATCGACGAATCACATCACCCAGAATACAAAAGGGTACCAAGGCACGTCTTGAGTAAGTTTGACAGCCTGATACTATCTCAGGCGATATTACAGCAACTCAAACATGTGTAAAACACTTTGGTCAAAAATAAATATCGACAATTAAAAAAATAAGCAAACTAAAGCAGGGAGATTATAGGTATACCCCATGAGTGGTATACATAAATACCACCTCTCGTCCATGTCATCCAATACAAAAAAGACTCCCTGGAATGATGTCCGTAAGTGCATCTTTATTGCTACAAAATTAAATATTTAAATAAAAATGAGTACAAACCACAGCCCTGTACAGTAAAGAAACAATATTTACCACGAAATTTTATTAACTAACTTTCGGATTCCTTTTTTAGGAGCTCCAAAACTGCTGCCGGCGTTGTTACGCCCTTAGTAACTTGAATAATCTTATTTCTTGAACGGGATCCCTTGTCCAAACTAACATCACTTTTGCGAAGGCTCAGCACTTTTGATAGATACTTCACCAGCTCTGCATTCGCCTCACCTTCTGATGGTGGTGCAGCAATTTGGACACCAACACCTTCACTATTAATATCAGTTATTCCATTTTGCCTAGCACCGGGTTTGGCTAGAATCTTGATGCAGATATTTCCATCTCTGTCCATTTGAACTGGATCATTGTAGGTGGCAGTTTTGGCTCCAGGAGGAAGTACTACTGTAGATTTTTTACCTTTATTTTTGGACATGGTTCTAAATGAATAATGTAAATATGAAATACGTTTCATAGAAATTTAAATAAATTTGTTCTTTATTGTTTCCCCGGCATTTCTTTATTAAATTGACACATGAAACGTCACCTCTAATATTGAAGTTTTTAAATTGTGGTGCGTTCACACATGTCCAAAGAGTAAAACAGTACCAGGCATTGAAATTAGAGACACTTTGTTTTTTAAATTATGCTACTGGGTCTAGAAAGCGGTTGTATCGCAGATTTTACACAAAAAATTGTTTTCTTTTATATTAAAAAAATAATCTTCGTTTCATTACGTTTCCATTGGAGTTTCGCAAGATGAAATTAGACATCATGAAACATGCAGAATAATGACGATCCCAAAAATGAAGCCAGTGGTACACTTTGGATGAGCCCTTTTAGGTATAAATAATGTTCATTGAAACGGCTTTGAATTCTTGGGGAAGGAAAAATACTTATTAACTCGCCCTTTCACTAAATCAGAAATTTTTCACGAGCTTCCGACATATAACTACATTGTTTACTATATGAAAAGTGCTCGCTTAGCTTCCATTTGTTTTGTTATTATTTTCTTGAAGGGCTCTAACACGCAGAATAGAATCCTAAATAATAAGACCTGTTGTATTATTAGCAAGTGAAATTTGACTAGTTTTTCTTTGTTATAGACAAAAGTTTTTGCAAATTACTACATATGAGGAAGATTAGAAGTTTTTATGCTCCAGTTATTTATTGAAATCTATTAGCTTTGTTAGGTGCTGTATGCTCTGTTGCGTTCAGTGCGCAATAAAATAACGGTCGAGAAGGAGTAGGAATAGTAATAATATGTATCATCATGGGGAGATTCATTAGCAACGTTAGCATATCGTATGAGTTTGCTCCAGAAATTCGTTAAACTTATAGGGCAACCTGAGCTTCGAACTTGTCGAGTTGTAGAGGTTGAGTAAGGTCAATGACGAGAAGTTCTCCAGATGAATCCAGAAATTAAAGGGTTTTCAAGGAGTGGGAAAACTGTTGCAAGCCATTGTCTTATCACTTCTTTCACCCCAAGCCACGGCCTTGCTGCTGCTATTAAAATTCATCCCTCAACGGAAGAATTAGGGGGTCAGCTCTGTCGGCAAGCTGCATTTAAGGCGCTCTATATAAGTCGCCAAAATGCTTTACGCATTATTAAAACCATCGGATTTATTCCGGAGGTTGAGAGAAGTGCGGACATAAAGAGCAAGATTGAGTGGGCTACAAACACCCTAAAAGACGTTAAAGGACTCCCCCATGCCTCAGAAATCGTTAGTGGAAACCCTGCAGGTTCCCAAGAGTCCCAAGCCTAAAACCCTGCACTTACCAAAAGTACATATCTGAAATCTTTTAGCGAAGTTCTAAAAGATGAAATAACGATCGATAACACCTGAATGATGGCAGTTGATCAAGATGAAACTTTCGTGCAACTTCTTGTCCATCATGCGGGAGAACACCGAGCCACCTCCCATCACAAGCCACGTCAAACTTATCGCATGTGCCGATTAAAGATCTCTCGATCTATACACCAAAGGTGGATTAGAAGAAATTTGGCCAGGTGCAAAACTCGAGGTCGTGGCTAAGGAGAATATCCCTAGCAGACCTAGAACCGCATCTGAATCCCAGCGGAACCCGCGCCAATTGTTCAAGATTTCGAAAAAATGGAGAATTTTCTCCAAGTCTGAGGAGCTTTAGATGGCAAACGTCTAACTTCTATAACTACAAAGAGTTCCATAACATAATTTCATTGGCTTTGGCTGATGCCCATTGTCGTTTTATTTAGATAGATGTCGGCGCAAATGGAAGAGAGTCAGACAGCTCAATCTACGGCGATGAAAAAGAAACAAAAACTTAAATAGGACGAGAATTGCTCTGTAATGTGCTTGCTTTGTGCTTCAGAATACTTTATCGTCCTATGGACGTCAGGTCAAATTACCAGCAAGCCAACTAGTAGCCTACTTGCAGGCAAAATTGATGTGCTATTAAAACACTGCTGGACTAGCACATTTAAACCCTACTAGGTTGACTAGCCTGTGTAAAGCCTGGGTACCGTAAACTGTCTTCACTCTTGTACAAAGAAAATCCTAGAGATATCTCAGATTTATTAAATCATTTAATCTATTAGAGCGAACATTCTCTCTCGCCTCCTTAAACTCAACACACACGCCTTCCACTAATTTCGACCTCAGAATTAAAGCCAAGTATCCTAACTTCATCAGTTCTCACATTTTAAACCGCAATTCTGACATCCTACCTGTTGCGTCATCAAACCCCTCTTCTTTAATCAATCTCTCTTCTTCGCTGTCCACTTTTAAATTAACGCAGCAAACTAGCGATAACACCGAATGTGCCTATGTGCTCTCTAGGCTTAGGGCTCAAAAGATATACGAGAATATACGTCTATATCTCGCCTATTGGTAAAACAAAAACAAGGCTCATGATCTCCACCCAGCAGGAAGGCCTACCCACCGATGTTACCAGTCTCAGAAAACTGTATATAAAGTATCTTGCCGCTCTTCGCCACTAGGTGCACTCTGAAACAGTCTCACACCTACATCCCAATCAACCTGACCATAATAAATTGGTTCGAACCTAATTAATGCAAAAATTTTCATCTCAGATTCTATTACTAGAACGCAAGAGGACTACGTTGTAAAACCCATGCCTTTTTGGGTCAATCTCATGCTCTCCCATTTGATATCTACGCTCTGACTGAAACTAATCTTATCCCCTAAGAGTTATTCCCTCTTTCTTTTAATGTTTTTCAGCATAATGATCGCACACGTCCTTTGATCGACTCTCCTTATCGAGGTGTCCCAATGGCCATTCACAACAGCTTGGGCTCCTCCCTCGTTGCGACTTTCTTGTTCTTCTAAGCACGAATTCATCTCAGTTAAAATAACATTGGATGCTTGGATCTTATGTGTTGCAACATTCTTCCGGCCCAACCTATCGAATACTACCAACTTGCAATTGAAGCAATTGACAATTTGATTGACTTATCGGACCCCCTTGATGATAGCATTATCTTCGACGATTTTAATCTGCCTCTTCTGAAATGGACTCCATCTGAAGACCTATCTTTTTCATCGCTTCTAATCCCATTTCTACTAAGGAATGTCTCTTCTTAGATCGGTTAACAGACTCTAGTCTATGTCAAGTCAGTGGCGTTTCCAACTATGCACATATATGGAAAGGCAATTAGACCTAGTTTAAGCCTTAAAAAATGGCAAAGAAATCGATGTTATAGCAACTGATTTCACTAAAGCGTTTGATCAATTGATCCTCTTAAAATTGTCTGCTCTCGGCTTTGAACCTATTTTATTAAAATGGATTTCTTCTTACATAGTAAGCCAATATTACAGTATTTGGTTTAGATTGGCCTTTCTGTTCCTTTCCTGGTTTCAACTGGAGTTCCACAAGGCAGACATCTTGGTCCTCTTCTCCAATTAAAAATCGTGAGAGGGTCATTAAACACTCCTCACAAACCCCATGCCTCGACCCTTCTTCAAAAAGACCTGGATCGGTTTTCAATCTGGTGCCATAAAACTGCGTAGAACTTAATATCGCCAAATGACAATCTATAACATTAACAATCTCACGTAAATGCGACTCGTCTTCTCCCCGAATTTATTTTCTCTATGGTCAACCAATTCCCCTGGTTCAATGTTTTCAAGACCTTGGCATATTATTCCGTTCACATATCGATAAGATGATCCCTAAAGGCAACTCATCAGTTGCATTCTTTTCATTCATCGACTACTCCATGTTCCATCGCGTGCGCATCCCTTTTCAACTTTATTTCCTTCAACACCAACCCACGTAATCTACGTTGTCCTCGTCACTGCTATCTGCCGATCCACTGCACCTGTTATAGCTCCAACGAACTAGTCTCCCGTATGATCCGAAAGGTCAACTCAAACCTCTCTGTTTTTGATTTCAACCTGTGCACTCCTTAAGCTGAGCGTAAGCCAAATAAATGAGAGCCTCAGCCCCCACCAAAAATTAGCGGTGAATGCGTCAACTGCATATGGGTGCATATGGGATCGACGACTCTCTTATTCAATGGATTAGAAATTACCTTTCGGGACGTTCAATTCAAGTTATGTTGGATGGTTTCAAGCCTGATATTCCCAAAATTAATGCTGGTATGCCCCAGAGATCGTTCTGACTCCGACACTCTTTTTAATTTTCATCAATGATCTCTTGTGTGCTACTTCTAATCTACATAATATGTTCCTTTGCTGGCGACAGTACTCTCTGCTTTTCATATTCGTTCCCGAACTCGCGTCCCTGCACTTCGGCTGTAGAATGTGAACGGCAGCGTATGCTAAGCTCATTAAACTCCGATAATAACAGCATAACCAACTGGGTAATTATGAACAGAGTGGAATTTAATGCTTCCAAAATACAATGCTGTCTGCCGTCGTTAAAGCGAAATTTAAATACCCACCCATCATCTATAGATGGCACCTGCATCGTTGAAACCGAAAAAACTTTCCATTCTCGGTATGTGTGTCAATGACAACCTACGTTGGAATGACCACATATCCGATATCGTCAAAAATACTGCGAAATGTTTAGGTTTTCTCGAGCGATGTAGGAAATACTTTATCTCCTCTGATCTGGCCTCAATCTTTACTTATCCTCAGTCACTTATCCGCCCAAAATTGGAGCATAATGTCCACACCTGGTCAGGTGCGCCTAAAATATCTGCGCACCTGTTAGATAGAATTCAACAGTGCGATAAAACTTATAGATGATACTAATATCGCTGAGACAATGGACGCCGTACAACCTGCCTATCGAATGCCCTGCCAAGCTCTCTATTTCCTAGTCGTTATAACTTGTAAACATTTAAGACCAATGTGCATCGGCACCTCTCTTTTATTTCCTCCCTAAGTTTCCTAAAGAGATAACAATGGTATAATTTATGAGAAAAGGAATGTTTAATGACAGCAGAGCCAGTTCAAACTCGACATGACTTTCATTTCATTTCATTTATGGAAAGTGACACCATCAACGAAATGCAATGCTGTGAGAAGTTATTTCTAAAAAATTCTACAGTACCGCGGGTTATCACTCGAAAAAGTATTTTTTTATCTCTAAGATTGCGAGATAATTTGCGAATATCTACATTTGAAGGGAAGGACAGAACTTACCCTCTGACAGCGTGTGGTTCTGGTTCTCGTTAGAATTTCCCTGTGGAGTGCAGATTGAGGAGTTGTTGTTGGTTGCATTATTGGATTTGGAGACTGAAGTTAGTCGCTGTGGTGATTGTTCATTGCCTTTGCGCTCGTGACGTGTTTATCTTTAGAAGAGGAGCGAATCGATTTAAAGAGGGTGGAGGGAAACTATAATTTCCATTCTCTATCGAAGCTGCGACAGCTCTATGCCTTTTACTAGGTGAGCCCCATTCGATAGTTGTTGTCACCATGGGTGTTGTTGGCCGTTGAGATAATGAGATTATTGCCACTACGGAATCGGTTGTGTTATTAGGAGTAGCTTGTATATAGTTGTTGAGCAATATCAAGTCTTAATTGAGCAATTCGGGATGACGTGGAAATTGCATTTTTAGGTGCACATATGTTTAAAATAGTCCTTGGCTTTCATCCGGTGATACACTGCAACCCAGTTGCTTATGAAATTCTCCAGATTAGACTACCGAACATAGCTTTTCGTCGGCAGGATAGCGCGGCGTCGTCAAAGATGTTGCAGTGCCTATGTGCCTGTTCACATTGGCGAGGGGATGAAAGTCCTCACCATGAACGTCGGGTTCACATTTTCATGGTGTTGAAAGACTTTTTGGCAAGCGGAACATTTGAACCGAAACATTTTCAATTTTTAAATTTGAGCAGTTGGCCAGAAACATACCATTTATACTCTTTTTTACACTTCCTTGCTTATCAACGATCAAAACTAAAATGAAAAAATATGTCAGAAATGGAACGATATGGAAAAAAACGATGTGCTTCACCCGAGAATCCACTTTAGAAATGGATTTTCGGTGCAAGTAACCCTTCTTCTTTCCACTTCAAAAAAAGCGTTCCCTGTCTTTCGGACAATCTTCCTGCTCACGCCAATGTGAACAGGCACTATGGATATACATGATTTTAAAAGATGTCATAGTAGCAGCTCTACAATTAATTTAGTGGGACCGCAGGGCGCTGCACCCGCACCAAGCAAATTTTTATTTGTAAGTTATTTAAAATCGATCAGTATAACAGGTTAGAAAATATTAAAAAAACGTTGCCAAGATGGTAATTGTACGAGTAAGTTAATCAAACTCACTTTGGTGTGTCCAGTTTGGATAATTTTGTGCGAATTCCCAATAAAATAAAATTAACGTGGCCGATATGGCGCCACTTTATTAACCGTATTGGCTTTTCCCGCCTTATTTTCGAAAAAATCTGGCCCTATGACACCTCTGGTCCATAAACCGTACCAAAAAGTTACCCGTTCTAGGCACATTGGCATCTCTTGAATCACTCGTCGATTTTCGAAAACACGATTTTCGTGCAAAAACCAGTAATAGCATGCATGTTTTCCACGACCCAATCCGAGAACGTACAGGGCTGCTGGTGGTCGGCCGGCTTCAATTCTTAGGTTAAATGGACTTTTCGTCAAAATTTGGTGCAGTGTAGCTATAGAGAGAGGTAAAGCTCCTGAGAACGATGATGAATGGAAGTATTTGAGTCGTTTTTGACACTTTAATATATTGTGGCAATATTTTCCATTACACGTCCTAAGCGAACCCGTTTCTGCATTTTCATATCTTGTACTGAGTCCGTCTCTTGGAATTTTTTGATGATGTTGTTCACATCATGTTGTTTCGGAAGGCACATGATTATATGCAAAATCGGCATGCATGTTTACGCATGCAGTAAGGGTTTACTCATGCAGGCTAAAATGGTAGCCTTAACCCTTAACCGCCCACGTGCAGCCGAACAATTAGAAAGAAATAGCACTTATTGGGATGCAAATTTCCCATATGCGGCAGACTTAAGCAAGAAGTCCTGAGCTTTTGACGCATGAGCGAGCGTTTTATAACAGTCCGCAAGAACGCTAAGTTCGGAAATATAGGTCTAATATGCGCCCATGGCCCTACGGAAAGCAAGAACGATACCATCAAAAAATATTTTTCGAACACCTCGACAAGACATATGAACAATGTCCGCAGTATATATGATTTCAACACCATGAAAGGAAAGTAGAACGTTTGGCAACGGATTTAGGCTTATTGACTTTGTGGCGAGACGAAATATTGCTATAGCAAGTACATGGTTTCCACATCTCAATATACACAAGGATACATGGCGGTCTCCGGATCATCTACCGCTAACACAAATTAATCATTTTGCGATAGACGTAAATCATAGTCCAAGCATTCTTGGTGTCTGAACGTTCCGGGCAGCCATCATTGACTCCGATCACCACCTTGTTGCAGTAAAGGTGCGAATTCGGATTTCCGAAGCGCCACAAGAAAGAAGAACTACTCTGAGAAAATATAACGTAGAAAAACTGCAATCGCAAGAGACCGCCAGAATCTTCTCCGAACACGTATCTCGAGATCTCTCTATGCTGCCAGCATCAAATACAGAAGACAGTGGCAACGCTGCAATGTGCCATCAGAGACGCCGCAACTGATGTGTCACCACTAAGAAATCCAAGATGAAGAATGCCGGCAAGCACATGCTGCTAAAGAAGAAGCCAACGAAGCGGTGCTGCAGCTACAAGATCGTATCTGCCATATTGTGTGAACGTCTGAAACTCTTCGCCAATAATTTAATTGGTCCCTATCAATGTGGTTTCAGACCTGCAAAAAACTAAAGAAGTCCAAATCGATACCCACCATCGATTTCACATGTAGCGACAGCATTCGTCGCTCTACATACGTAGAGCCATATCTAATTTTGGCATCCCTGCCAATCTCTTCCGTCTATGCAGAATGACGATGGAGAAGGCTCGCTGGTCCGTCAAAGTCGGTAACGACTTAACCGAGACGTTCGATGACAAAAAAGATTTTAGACAAGGTGACGTGCTATCTTGTGGCTTCTTTAAGATCATACTTGAGAGAATTGTACGAAACTTCAAGCGAACTGCGGTGGCTCCGCATATCTTTGAAAATCCTGTCCAACTGCTAGCGCACGCCGATGATATTGCCAGAACCCAGTGGGCTGTTAACGGTACGTTCGCTAATATTGAGACGGAAGCTGCCAAAATCGGTTTAGCAATAAATGAGGACAAAACCGAGTATATGCTGTCAACAAGAAGGGACAAATAACATCAACGAATTGGATAGAACGTCACAATCAACAGATATAATTTCGAGGTAGTAAAGGACTTCTTCTACCTTGGATCACTCTTGCCAATCGCTGTTTCTTTGGGCTAAGAAGGCAACTGAGTAGTAAAGCCCTATCCCGAAAACCTTGATCATTCCAGTCCTACTTTATGGTGCAGAAGCTTGGACCCAATCAAAAGCGGATGAAGATATCCTCAGTTATTTCGAGAATAAAATCCTTCGAAAAATATTCGGTCCCGTTTGCGCTGACGGATCTTGGAGGAGAAAATTCAACGACAGAGACCTAGTCGGAAAACTGCGCATCAGTCGCCGGAGATAGCTAATACATTTAGAGTGAATGGACACCAATGCTCCGGTGCCCGGTAGAGTCTTCGAATCTAACCAGGAGGCGCAGTAGCGGATTCACCTTAGGTAGAGCGCAGAAGTAGAAGGGAACCTCAACCGACTTGGAGTGCGCAACTCAAGAAAATTAGCTAAAGACCGGACTGACTGGGGAGGCTTGCTGGTTGAGGTTCAGGTTCACTCCGAACTGTAGCGCAACTTACGAGTAATTAAGTACATAAGGACTTTGGACGATTGGGGTTGGAAAAAATTTAAAATATTTTTTTTTATGTATGAATTCGTGTTAAGTAAATTATTTTTTGTATAGACGTATTTGAATGGATACATGTATATTATATGAATATATCATATATAGAGGATTAGGCCTCATGGGAAAACCTATTTGAAAAGAAAACGCATTGGAGGTCCTACCTCAAAAAATGGGTTATGTGAAAACGGAGGTGAGGCATGAAATTGACGTAATGGATGGCAAGCCTTTGACAAGGTTGAAGGCTTGAAATATACTGATAACGTATCTTGAGAAAGGGAAACGAGATCTTGGAATTCAAAAAAAAAAATGTAGTCAACGTAACGCAAGGGCATGCTTTCGGTTAGCTTCTATATATCTTATATACCCGTGATATACCTCAAGAAGAGGGGGCCGTTCTAGCTACGTTTGCTGATAATACTGCTATACCGGCATTGGTAAAACGATCGAAGGAACAGCAGTTAAACTTAAAATGTACAAAGACCTGGCGGATTGCCCTCTGTTTAAGTAAATTTTGCTTACAGAAAACAAGTTACCTACCCTCAGAATTTCGGTTTGTATTCCGTTTGCAAACTAGGCCAAATATCTCGGAATGCCACTTGACGCAAAAGTTAAAATGGAAGTTCCACATGAAAAGAAACGTTAAGTACTCGAAAACAAAGACAGAGAAATTTACTGATACCATGGAGAATATTCAAATCTTAGCTATAAGCAAATGCTAAAGCTGGTGTGGACCTATGGTGTACAACTTTCTCTGGGGCTGTACCAATTAAACGAAAGCAATATTTTACAAAATTTTTAAAATCAAGTGCTAAGAAACATCGCCCACCTGTGGTAGTTTGTAAGAAATGACGATTTGCACAGACCTCATAATTCCTTGCGAAAAAGTTGTGTGGACCAAGACAAGGCACTAGCTCGTTCATCGCAGTGGACAAATTGCATGAATTACTCTTTGATAGTGTTGGGAACTCTCAACTAACCCTCTGGTTGTTTTTGGATGCATGAATAAATTAATGAATAAAACTATGTATTCGATAGTTGAAATCATTTTATAATTCTCATCAATCACATCGACCCTGTAAATGCTCTACAAATGCCAGATTTTTCTTTTCGAGCAATCGGCTCGAAGTCAAAAGATTTTAGTCTTCCATTGGAGTCCGAATTGCCCAACTTCCGGTGAGAAACCAACGTAAAACGCCATAAGTTAATTCTGTTCTGCAGAAAATGTGCATTATCGAACGCAACTAATGCAGTTCTTTGTTAGTGCGATGTTTTTGAAAACACCCAACCTAATCCCCCTGTTGAAGGGCTTAATCGATACATCAATAACCCTCTCTTGAAACAATTGATTTATCCCATAGCATACCGCTTATGCTTACATATTTATTCCCACCGGAACTGCAACTAACGACATAGTCTGAAATGGCCCATAGTGTTCCTATAGAGAATCTTGTTGCCTTTTCCCTTTCGACGGTCAAGATTTATTCCTAAACATGTAAGTTTCACGTTTATGCTTTTTTGCTAGTTATGGAGGCTCCCAGAGCACGTCCAGCATCTGCAACCTCGTTCATGTTCGCACAGAGTGCCTGAGTCTCTAAAAATTATGGAGGTCACTCAGCATTCGAAGCAAGCTGTCGAATAAGCAACACTCGCTTGGGCATATACTTCACCCGAGAATAGGATTCACGTAAAAAAACTTTCTTCCGCAGTAAGTCACTTTACCTGCAAGTTGTCTCCTACTTTGTATTCATTTTGAGGGAAGAGTGGTGCTTTGTCATCACACCTCAATATCATAATCAAATGTCGCAACTATTATGCTGAATGACTTTGAAATATCAAACCATCAAGTGCTCCTTAGAGCAACAACAAAAGTCGGATCTCAACCCAACGGCTGCCCATTCCAAGTAGACCTATACGTTTCCAGCAAAAAAGGAGAATTAAAAACAATTAATTTTCTTTTTACGTTTCTGTTTCCTTTTATTTCAACATTCTGTCATCTCTCGAGAAAATAAAAACATACTTTTCATTAAGAGCATTTAACCTAAGACGTCGGTCGCCGTAATTTTAGCAAAACACCCCGACTACTCTAGGACGACAATGCGTTTTCGCTGATACCGCTACAACGCGGCGGTTTAACCAAAATGGAACCATAAATTATAATTAAAATAGCTTAATTAATTTTAAATAAGTAAATTTAACGTTATAACGACCAATACTAAGCTAGGTTGAGACAGTAAGAGAGCTTAATCGACTTCTTCCATATGAGATGCATCTTCTGGATCGTTGACTAGTGGTGGAGCATCACCGGCGCTTTGGATCTCCTCGGTGGCCATTGGTTCGTCTTCATCAATGCCAAGACCCAGCTTGATCATGCGATAAATTCGTGAAGCGTGCACTTGTGGGCTGTCCAATGAGAAGCCAGATGATAGTAGTGAGGTCTCGAACAAGAGGATGACCAAGTCTTTTACGGCTTTGTCGTTCTTGTCGACATCAGATTTCTGACGAAGAGTCTCAATGATTGGATGGTCTGGATTGATTTCCAAGTGTTTCTTGCCAGCCATGTATCCCATGGTGGATGAGTCACGCAGAGCTTGTGCTTTCATGATACGTTCCATATTGGCAGACCAGCCGTACTGTGATGTAACGATACAGCAGGGTGACTCAACCAAACGATTCGAGACGACGACCTTTTCGACTTTGTTGTCTAAGATTGATTTCATCACCTTGCAGAGGTTCTCGAATTTAACCTTATCTTCCTCACGCTTCTTCTTTTCTTCATCATCTTCTGGCAATTCAAGACCTTCTTTGGTAACTGACACCAATTGCTTGCCTTTGTATTCCTTGAGATGTTGAATGACGTACTCATCGATTGCTTCAGTCATGTAAACGACCTCGAAACCACGTTTCTTGACACGTTCCACGAAGGCAGAGTTGCTAACTTGGTCCTTGGATTCGCCAGTGATGAAGTAGATATGTTTCTGCTTATTCTTCATGCGACTGACGTAATCGGCCAACGAGCAGTAGTCATCTCCAGAAGCCGACGTGGAGAAACGTAGAAAATCGGCAAGTTTTGTTCGGTTGTTATTGTCTTCATGAACACCCAATTTCAAGTTTTTACTAAATTGATCATAAAACTTCTTGTAGTTCTCCTTGTCTTCAGTTAATTCCTCGAACAACTCCATGCATTTCTTGACCAAGTTCTTACGGATGACTTTGAGAACTTTGTTCTGTTGCAGCATTTCACGAGAAATATTCAAAGGCAAATCTTCAGAGTCCACAACACCTTTCATGAAGTTCAAGTATTCTGGGATCAAGTCTTGGCAGTTTTCCATGATGAACACACGGCGGACGTAGAGCTTGATATTGTTGCGCTTCTTTTGGTTCTCAAACAGATCGAATGGAACACGACGGGGGACGAACAATAGAGCACGGAATTCGAGTTGACCTTCAACGGAAAAATGCTTGACAGCTAAATGATCTTCCCAATCGTTGGTCAAAGATTTGTAGAACTCGCCGTATTCCTCCTGGGAAATATCATCGGGGTTTCTGGTCCAAATTGGCTTGGTTTTGTTCAACTCTTCGTCCTCGGTATACTTGACCTTGACAGTTTTCTTTTTCTTTTTGTCAGCGTCCTTGTCGGCATCTTCATCTTCACCGACATCCTCAATTTTAGGCTCATCTGTATCCATGTCCTTCTTCTCTTTCTCTTCCTTGTCAGCTTCATCGTCGCTGACTTCTTGATCACGCTCCTTCTCCACCAACAATTTGATGGGGTAACCAATGAACTGCGAGTGCTTGTTGACGATTTCCTTGATCTTGCTCTCCTCTAGGTATTCGGTCTGGTCTTCCTTGATGTACAAGACAATCTTGGTACCACGTCCAAGAGGTTCTGTGTCATCCTGACGAACTGTGAATGATCCACCAGCAGACGACTCCCAAACGTACTGTTCATCATCGTTGTTCTTCGATGTAACTGTGACTCGGTCAGCCACCAAGTATGCAGAGTAGAAGCCCACACCAAATTGACCAATCATGCTGATGTCAGCTCCTGCCTGGAGTGCCTCCATGAAAGCCTTAGTACCAGACTTGGCAATTGTACCCAAGTTGTTGACCAAATCAGCCTTGGTCATACCAATGCCAGTATCGATGATGGTCAAAGTACCAGCAGCCTTGTTGGGAATCAATTTGATGAACAACTCCTTGCCGCTTTCCAATTTTGTTGGATCAGTTAAAGATTCATAGCGGATCTTGTCCAAAGCATCAGACGAGTTAGAAATCAACTCACGAAGGAAGATTTCCTTGTTCGAATAGAACGTGTTGATGATTAAGGACATAAGCTGAGCAATCTCAGCTTGGAAAGCAAAAGTCTCACATTCTTGTTCTGGCATCTACAAACAAAAGAAAAATCATCATCAATTTAAGTGCTTCGAAAATTTTCTTGAGTGTACATTTCCGGAATTTCGCACTGCAGTAACGCAAATGCCGGCGTTTATTTTTTTTCAAAATTATAAATGGAACCCACCTTGATTAATTGTTTTGTAATTGCTTCTTGTTTGAAAATACAAAATTACACACAATTTTTCTTGAATAAAACACAGAAAATAATTCGCTTTTCTTCTGTCACTCCGACAACACTTCAACGCTTTTTCTTTATGAACTGATATCGGGCGCTGGCTTTGGCGTACTTTTATACGATTTTCCGATTTTCTCGAAATTTCCTGACTTTTCTAGAACAAACTACTCCGACTTCCGCTTGTATTATTGTTGTGAATTGTTGTCAGTTTGTATGTTATTTCAAAACATTGATTATATTTGTTAGTGTTGATAGTTTTATATTAAAGTTGGTAAAATGTAATTAGTAACTCGGTTAATAAAATTAAAAGTTTTATTCATTTTATTTAAAGAAAAATGCAAAAACCAAACAGTATATACAATTTGACTATTACTACCCACAGTGGACTCTCAAACTGTAAAATGTATTGTCAAAAGTTGTTTCTAGAAATGTCAGTTGATTGTTGCCTTTCAATTGTTGTTGGGTTGCGTGTTAGGGGTAGTTTGATTTTTAGAATTTATCAAAAATTTCTAGAAATTTTCGCGGTTTGTATGCTGTTTTCCTATCAAGAATTTCTAGAAACATGTCTTTCGACAAGTTATAAGTTTTTAATAACTTGTTTAATTTATAATTATCTTCCAATAAGTTTATTTCGGCTGAAAACAATGCCATAAAGCAGCACATCTTTCGAGAAGAATTCATTCATCGAATCTAAAATGAGTAGTTCTGCATAAAATGTGATTAATCCGTAATGAATCATTTGTAGCCCATATTTAAATATAAATATTCGTTTCCCTTGAATTTGTAGTTTAATTTTTGTCGCACATCATATTTTTGCCATCGAAGGCAGAGATTTCTCAATTTCGTAACGTTTGGGTTAATGTAAAATCGCATCATCCTGGGTAAATCGAAGATCAATCGGTTGCATGTTATCAGTTGCAGCTGAAGTAAGCTCATCGCTTCTCTAAAGTGTTCGAGAGTTCAGAAGAAAGTCATTGATTGCCAGATTGTCCAGATTTCCGCTTGATATACATAAGTTCATATGCATATGGCTGCATGGACTCATTTAAAAAAAAATAAAAAGCGCTGTAATACAGAATGCTATATTACATGCACATGCAATACGCGGATTTTATAGTCAAGGAATCCATTTGCATTATTGCATCCATGAACTATAAGTTCAGAATTCCGTTGAGTATTTGCTATACGTATGTACATACATATATATTTACTCCTTAGGCTTCAAAGTCAAAAAGTCTCGGTTGCTTTGTTTAGTTTTCTATCGCTTATTTATTGTAGTCTATAAATAATTCTGCGAGCAGTCTCCTGCAGTTAGACAACTGGGGCAGTTCTCCCGCTTCATATTAGTAGCACGTGTTTCCAATTTGTATTATGCTGTGCTCCACAAATAGTCTGTTGTCTGTTGACAAATCTTCAAATACTTGTAAATATCAACAAGCTGTTTCAGGTAATAGTTTGGACCGTTGCTGCAGCATCATATGTGATAAACTCTTCTGGAATCAGTAACAGTTTAATGCTTTGCATTGTCAATAGACGTCTATAAGTAGTGTCCACTGGAACACAATTAGTTTTCAGTCTATTCGAACTCGGGCATGCTGCTCTCAACTTCGGTACATTTGTACACACAGGGTCAGTTGTTTAAGTTGAAAATTCATTGCTCAAACAAGTCCAGGATTCGGTTTCCTATAGCAAAACTGATAGGATCGTAGAACGTCTGCTTTGTATTCCGATTGAGGAGCTATTAGCCTTTTTAACTGAACCATACAGCAGTAGTCTAAAAGGTCATGGTCATTCGAGTAGTCGGTACTACTCTGGGATAAATAAAATTAAAATCTAGTTCAAAGTTGCTGTTGCCAACCGCACCACTTTGTCCAAGACAATGGTCTTGATAGATCACCTAAAAACTAAACCGCGGAGCCTATTTGACACTATAGCCTTTCTTACAAAACAGAGACGCGTTTTTTGAAGATGTGTTATAACCAACTGATTTATGAAGAAATTCGGTCGCCTTTGAGTGAACTACCAGTTCCGCCGCAATATGCGGTACAATTTCAAAGTATTGTATGTAAATGTTATGCGATTTCTTCGTCTTAGTTGCACATTCGACATAAATTGTGAGCTATTGCCATAGTCAGGAGATGTTTTTTTTTTACTTTAAAGTGCCAGGAAGTCAAAGTGCAGTAACTGTGTTCATCTGAGCTGTAGAAGCTACTTAATTATTTTCAGAGAAGAAGTTAATAGAAAGTATTAGCGTGTTTGTTACCTCCAGTTGTCACCCAGTAATAGAGCGCCTCGGGTTCCAGCGTATCATTCCCCATAACGGTCTTGGCATTATAGATACTGAAATAGATTACGTCTAGCTAGTTTGTCTGCTATAGCCGAACTCATTGAAAACTGAATCCAGGAAGATGCGACTTATCATATGCTGCGATGCTAATGCTCAGAATACCTTTTGGGGTAGTAGCAAATGCAACGTGAGAGGTAATCATCTCCTGGATTTGTTGACTTTTATTTCGACAGTAAGACAGGAAGTAATCGATTTAACTCAATTGATGGTGTCGTATAGTATTCTTTATGATATCTGAAATCTGTTGAAGGACTGCTTTACTTTGAGAGGGAATGTAAATCTTCTGGTTTGTGATAAACGTGTTTGGGTTCTTTCTGATACAGAGCTCAATTATATGTATTGGGTTGTGAAGTATGAAGTGAATAGACTGTGAGAATCCAAAATTCAATGTGATATAACTTCGCTGCGACGCAACATTTTTACGCCGTTTTTGTTTTGTTTTGAAGGTACAGTTATCCTTTTTATTAATCTTTTTTATTGTGTTGAAAAAACTGTATATTTTTCATTTTATTTTCATTTCAGGGCAACCATGCAAAAAACTGAAATTCGTGTGTCGATGGAATACGAGTTTCTCCGAGGAACTAGAGCGGCAGAAACAGTTCGCAATATTAACGCTGTGTTTGGCACTGAAGTCACTTCACAGGCGACAGGATCCCGTTGGTTTGCAAAGTTCCGTTCTGGTGACTTCGAACTGACCAATGAGCCACGTGGAGGACCGGAGACGAAGGTGGATAAGGACGTTATGAAAGTCACAATCGAATCAAATGTTTGTGATGTGTCCAAGAAAACAATATTGACACATTTGGCTCAAATCGGAAAGGTGAAAAAGCTGGACAAGTGGAACGATGACCAAAAAGGCATTCGCTCCTTGCTCGCAACGATAATGAACCATTTTTGAATCGAATTGTGACGTGCCATGAGAAATCGATGCTTTACGACAATCGCAAGCGTTCGTCGCAGTGGTTGGATCAATACGAAGGACCGAAACGAAACATCCACCAGAAGAAGCTGATGGTGACTGTTTGGCGGTCTGGCGCAGGTGTGATCCATCACAGCTTCATGAAACCGTGTGAATCGATCACGGTGGATGTCTACTGTAGTCAACTGGAGGAAATGATCCGGAATCTTGCGATTAAACAACCGAAGCTGGTCAATCGATCGACCCCAATCCTCTCGCATGATAACGCGCGACCACACACTATATGAATGACAACGTTACAGGAGCTTGAGTTGGAAACTCTCCGTCGCCCACTATATTCACCTGACCTTTCACCAACCGATTACCACTTCTTTCGGAACTTGGACAATTGGCTGTGTAGGAAAATAATTCAATTCCCAACAAGCTGTGGAAAGTGCCTTTCAGCAGTTCACCGACTCTCGTAAGTGAGCTACCGCTGAGATGGCAAAAGTATATCGATAATATGGGCGCGTATTTTGATTAAAAATAATAAGTTTAAGCATAAAATAAAACCGATTGAAAATTCACTTCCCATGTATTCATTTCATACTTTAGTTTGGAATATGGATGCTCTACGATCTATGCTTCCGTAGGGGCATGCTTTGGTACTCGCACCGTAATTCCATTATGAGAAGCAGACAATATAACGCGTCTTTATTCCATAAAGGTTAAAAGAACAAAACGAATTAAGTTTATAGAGATATTACATACAGTCTGTTCGGACCAACAAGGAGCAGTCTAAAAACCTACAAGATGATTCCAATATTAAGCCTTAAGCTGAAGTTTGTTGTTGTATCCTATTTCCTTTTAGAATAACTCTAACTTGACTGTCCAAGGGCTTTGAAGGCACATATGCGACTTGCATATCGGTATTGATATATTCGACTTGAATTTGATCTCGGTTGAGAATATCCGGTACGAAATGATGACGAGTGCTGGTCCTTACGTGAAAACCGCTATACCTGGTCATGAATTTCATGCATTCGGCTTCGCCGATAATATGTTGCCTCTTGAAACACCAAGATATAGCTCTTTCTTGAGTTAGGGAAAAATAAACGGTTGCGGACATCCTTCCATCTGCGTTTGCCGTCCAGTCAGCATCTGTGTCTCCTAGGATTCTAGCTTTATCTTGAAATTTATACGTAAATAGCAAATTAAGTGTTTCCAAGGGAGCCCACACTGATGGCCTGGTTAAGAGTTGGAAACGGCTTAAATTGTTAACAGTGAAGCATATATTTGGTCAATTAAATTGGGAAATATATGTGCGTCAGGCCACTGATGGTTTTCTTGTAGGTTGATCTTTACTTCATAATATTTCCTGGATTAGACACTTGCATTCCAAAATTTCCTTAAATCCTTTCAATGTATTGTTCTTATTCTGCAATCGACTTCCAACAGATTAGCGAAAAACCGTACCTGTAGCTTGCACATTTTTTAGTGAATCTTGACATAAAGTCATCGGAGTTGCTGCGCTGGAGTTAAAATACAACTGTAGAAAACCCTTCGGCATTAAAACCAGTTGCCAATAACCTGTCTTTTTTGTTTTAAACAACGAATTATAAGTCGAGCCACATTATCTACTCATCTACTTAGAGCATAACAACTTACACTGTTTCGGTTTCTAATTTGGAAACAACAAAGGATTTCGGAAAGGAAATGTGCTGACCTGTGACTTTTTTGATCTGCGACTTTACTATTTTTACGTTGGTAGTAAGGCAGTTATTTACTTGGAAGACATTATCTTCCAAAAGTCGGTCTTGCTTTTTGGATACGCGGGCGACATTCTTTATGATATCTGATATCTACCGCGCCGTAGTAGAACGATTTACGGCAATTGATGAAAGGGCACAAGGATTTGGTTTTATAAAAAAAACAAGAGTAAGAGCAAATACATGTTATCAACCTTGGTCGACAAGGTGCAAGACAACATCACTATTGATAACAATAACTTCAAAGTAGTAAAGAAGTTCATCTATCTCGGAGTCAATATCAGTTGTTCGAATAACAACTTGATTTACCGTGGGAATCAACTGCCGCAATAGTTTGTCAAAACTCATATTTTACTCAAGTGCTGAACGATAGCCAGGTAAGAAGAGCTGATACGGAACTACTCGTATTTCATTAGAAACAATTGCCTTTGAATGTTTAGTCCTCCGATGACAGTTAGCCCGGTCGTATATCACCCAGCATCTAATTGGGCACCGATTACGCTCTGATATCGCTTTAGTATAACCAACTCGACTCGACGTCAAGTTTATGATCCAGGCGATCCAGTTGAAACAAGATCTATTTCGGGATACACCAAGTCAGTCCATTTTCTCATCTCTTGTAGGAAGTGTGTATTGTCGACTTCAATACTGCGAAATACCACAATTACTACCCTTACTATCTACCAATAATACGATTTTTTGTTAACTCTGAATAGCAGTAAGGTTTTGATAGGCAGAAGAATTCCCTTTTGGCGGTTTTCTTTTTTAGATTCCTTTTCTCCTTTTTGTTGGCCAGGTTTTGGATCCAGACCCTTTTCCGTATAGATAATCGGTAAACTACTTCACCATGGCACCACCACAAATTATCCTTATTGTCCAAGACTAATTCAAGGCATTTGACGTTCTCTACAAATATTTTCTTATGTACAGTATAGACTCCATTACCGTTAAGTTCATAGTTCAATTCAATTTTAAAGTCATTATACTTCAAAATTAAGTAAACAGAAAAAGCACTAGTACCTTATATATGAAACCTTAATGCCAAAGAATTGCGCTTCATCCCCCTGAATTGGCTAGAATATTTAATGCGTATTAATATTAATACTTCGGGAGGAAGAATCTTAGATTCCTAACCGCAGGGACGGCGCACTAGGAGAGAAAACCTAAGCCTAGATGGCGTGCACAAGTGAAAGGGGATCTAAATCTTAGAAAGCGTATCTGAAGGTAGTTGCTCTAAAACCCTACTAACTAGACAGATTTATTGGTTGAAGCTTAATTTAAATAAGTAAATAAATTCTGGTGATTATACGTGGTTATACATTCTTGCTCTGCGTTAATTTTGTGGTACCTGATAGTATATTCTTGTATACGTCTTGCATAAATATCTTTACTATTTACGCTCATTCGACTCATTGTCGACCTACCAATTGTGTCGCGTTGAAGAAAAAACTCACAAGAGATTCAATCGCCGAAATATCCTACATTTATTGAAGATGAGCAGGGGAACGCTCTAATACAGGGGACAGTGAAATTTACAATAGATGGAAAGAATACTTTAACGTCTAACTAAATGAAGAATTTTCTATTCCCTCGGGTGTAGCTTAGGAAGAGTGGCGGCAGACTTCACGGAAGCCACAGTTAGCGAAGCTTTAAAAAGAATAAGCCGAGGGCGTGCAGTCGGACCGGATGACCTGCCCTCCGAAGTGTGGGTGACAATCGGAAATCTTGGGTTTAAATGGCCTGGGGTTTTATTCAATAAGGTGATGAGAAATTCCTAACCAGTGGAGGAAGAAGTTTCTGGTTCCACTGTATAGAGACATGGGCGACAACTACCAATCAGTGAAACTAATGTCGCATACTATGAAAATATACGAGCGAGTTCTAGACAGTTGACAACGGAATATTATTAAACTTTTTGGCAGTCAATGCAGCAGTGTCAGGCAGGCAGACACGATTAATGGAAAAAACATCGCGTAGCTTCGAAAAATGTGCATATCGTATTCATCGATTTGGAAAAAGCGTTCGACAGAATTCCCAGAGATCTCATTTTGACGGCGCTAAGATCTCAAAGTGTGCACGAGTCATATGTAAGAGTGCGACGAAAGTTAAATGCACAGCGGAAATAACCTGAGAATTCGAAACCAAAGTTGAGGTACACCAAGGCAGGGTAAAAAGTTCACTGGTTTTTAATGTCGGGCAGCATTTTCTGTTGAAGCAGACATCAAGGAGTTCGGAAAAATTCTATTCTTTTCACCTATTATAGCGCTATCATAGGGAGCGACGTTACTGCTCTGTGTGCAACTCTTAATAATTGGAGAAAGGCGCTGGGAGACAAATCAGTCGTATTAATTAGGCATCATGCCAAAGTGTGAACAATTTTAAAACCTTGACTCTGTCGTTAACCGTCAATGGACTTGAGATTACGATGTGGCACATTTTAATTTAATTTGCTTTGGTTATACTGTAAAATATTCTGGTTTATATTTTATTGGTTGCTACTTGTGGAATAGCTGTTAATTTTTGTGTTAAAGAACTGTGTTCAGTAATTCGAATTTCTTCACATTCAAATTAGAAGCTCGGTCGATGTCCCTGTAAATTTCTGAATTAATAAACTTCTACAATCTCTATACTTTTCTTAAATTTGAACGGCTAGTTTTATTTCTTTATTTGAAACGGGATTCACATTTTTAAAAGTGATGAAAAAATGTTACGAATATCAGAGAGTGTAACAAAACGTGATCTTAAGAAAAGAAGAAGAGGGAATTTATGTTCGAATCATCTTTAACATCAGCGTCATCGAATAACAAATATCTAATTTTAAGTGGTTGCATGTTGAACTCATATTTTTGCAATTTGTTAAGGCATACTTTCATTTCAGACTGTAGAACAGATTACTTTCAGGGGCATTTTTTCCCCCGTTGGGCATTTGTTTGGTGGGGCATTAAAAATCAGACAGCTGCAGCTGTCAGTGCCAACAGCCATTACCGGCATTGTTGTTGTCGTAATTATTTTTGTGTTGCTCCAAGAAAAATCACCAATATAAAGAGTTTTCCTTGAAAAATCGTTGGTTTTCCTGGAAATGGTGTCTACCAGAGGTCCAAAGCACAAGTTCATCGAAGGCGAGAAAGTCTTGTGCTACGAACCAGACCCCACTAAAGCTAAAGTTCTCTACGATTCCAAGGTACGTTTACACTTTTGCCAATGTGTACCTACTCTTGTTGACATGGTTGCCATTCCTCATTCATATGCTTGTCTCTTCTTTGTTGTCTCGTTGGTTTTTGTTTTTTTGTTTATTTTCCGTGCCTTCGTTTTGGTGGCTTTTTGTTCGCGAAAGTTTATGCACTTCAAATGATGCTGCTACTGTTCTGTTCTGTTCATTTGTAGGTACTCGGAACATACGAGACGAAAGACAAGCGTGGCAGGAAGCAAATTCAATACAAGATACACTTTCAAGGATGGAGTTCGACATGGGATCGTAAGGTGAACTCTGATTTTGTTCTCAAGGACACGGAGGAGAATCGTCAGCTGCAGAAGAATTTGGCGGAAAAGGCTCAACTACAATTGTAAGTACAATGACCCTCAACAGTCGTGAGTTGTGCTGCTGTCTGCTGATGCTACTGGTGGTGGTGATGATGTGCGGAGTAGTATTTTTAAATCGTACAGCACTTTCACTGATGACTTGCGATTGTGGTGTTTGTTTTTTATTGTTTTTTTTTTATTCATGTATTCCTTATTGTTACATGTTCTCTTCGTTGACTGTGGTGCCGCTGCGTAGAGGTGCATATTTATATCGGAAAGAGCGTAAGAAACGCGCACGCAAAGGAGACGAATCGGATAGTTCGTCGAAAGTTCGCAATCGTGGATCATCAGAAGATAATTTTAGTTCTAGCAGTACGTTTGAGAAAAATGAGGGCGATTTCCTCATGAGGGACGGTTAGTAACTATACATACATAACTCGATTGCAATTGTGTATTGTTTTGAATTGAAATTGGTTTTCTTTGATTTTGATTAGAGTGCGAAACAGAATCTTATAGTAGTTCCGTCGAGAGTTTCCATGACGATGACCGTGTATTGCTCAAGGTCAGTGATCGACTTAAACAGTATCTCGAGTATGATCATGAGATGACAGTGAGAAATGGCAAACAGCACATTTTGCCAGCACGTATTTCTGTATTGGCGATACTGGAGAATTTTGTTAAGCAAAGTGCTGTACAGTTGGTGCTTTCGGCAACGCAAACCGAACCCACGCGACGCCGTAACACTAATCTGAGGGCGGATAAGAAGGAGCGTGATTTTGAAAAAGTTGTGAACACGTAAGTACATATGCCGCATGTGCTTTTAAATTTATGAAAAATTCCTTTAATCGATATGTGCACTCGTGTTGGAGAGCACATCAAGAAGCCATATGGACAATAGTGCTCGTATTTAAAATTATCCGTTAAGGGGGGGCAAATTTTTCAAGTGGATTGTCGATGGGTAATCTGGAAACAGATTGCGTTTTGTTCAAGGAGCTCAAGTATGGGCAATTTCGTTTATTGATTTCTTTCACACTTGTAAAAATCTTTAAATACGCGTTTATTTTTAGATTACTAATGGATGCGTGTTCAATTTGCATAAATTAGGTATGGCTTGTGCCGCCAATTGTTGGGCACTTTGTATGGTACAATTTTATCACTGGCGTCTTAGTCAAAGTAGGACTGATTATATCTGTATAAAAGTTCACCAGGTTAGCCCACCTTCTGCGACTCTGAGTGGACAGAACCTCATAGAACTTAACTCTCCAGCTAGCTAGTCAGCTTTGTCGAGTTGTCTGAGATCACCTTGAACTGTGTGTACGCAGTTGTGGTCTTCCTCCGCTACTCTATTCGTTAGCATCATTGGCGTCCATGGGTGCTTCTTTGACTAGCTCGTGATTGTTCGTTCTTATCTTCATAAAATCGTTCCCACTTTCCGTGAATACAAATGGGTGCGCTTGAATAACTTTTCGTTTGAAAGTGTTTTTCTCTTATTAACCGCTGGAATATGAAACGCCGAGGATTATATCTAGTGGTACACATTTTTTCCACGAATCTGCATTGATATTGCGCAGCTTATGGGGTTAGTTAAATTTTGCGGATCTTGGAACTATTCCACAGGCCGGCCTCGTTACTAAGTTTTCTGGCGTGTTTGTGCGCCTTTATCCAATTATTAGAAGCTGTCTTAAGGGCTATCACGTCGTTGGTTATGATTGCACTATCATCGTCGTGAAGAAGAGTAGTTATTCGTTCATATGCTACTTCAATAGAATATTTTGCATTACGCTAAAAAGCAACGGAATTTCTACACTTGGCCTCTTCTAACGTTAACTTTAAATTCTCCAGTTATTCCCACTGAACCTTCGTTTTAACGTAACCATACATAACGCGTACACGCGTATCGACTGCGTTAAACTCTCGTATATTTTCAGTCTGCGACAGTAGTTTCACCGACCGGTAGATGTTGCAATTTCTAGGCATTCGATAGCCTCTCATTTTATCGAGCAAAGCCACGAGCCATTTAAAGCCAAAATTCCCGATTGTCGACCACACCTCAGAGAGTATGTTATCTCATTCTTTTTACTGCTTCGGTAACTTCAGCAACTTGGGCTTCTGTAAAATCAGTTATTTCCTCATGTCTGACAGCATTCTTTCACAAGTAACGCGTTAAAGCATTTTTTCCATTTATTGCCATGCTCGTGTTATAAATATTTCGCCGATTGAAAAGCTTGACTTTTATTTCTTACCACCATTTTCGTCTCGTCGTTCCACCCCCGCATGTATTTTATTTTGTCGAACCGGCAGCATGTTATCAAGTGCCGGTCTTGCTTAATAAATAGGATATTTCGCGTAGTAAGACCGGATGACTTGCATGAGTTTCCTACCGTTTTATTCCTCGTTTCGAGACCATTTTCTCCATGGCAGGCTTCGTATTCGCAGTACGATTCCACGACGTGCCCGTTTAATTCTGCATCGATGAGAAGCATTTTCTCCCTTGATGTTCCATTCAAAAGTTTATCAAAGTTACGCCTAAACATTTATTTTTTTCTGATTGCTCACTGGCTACTTGGAGTCCGTAGGAGCTAAGTATATTCCAAATTTCGCGTTCAAGTATCAGTTGCATTGATACTAGTCTTACTTACGCTACGATTCGGGATAAATCTGGGCCTCAACTAACAAGCCTCTCCAGTTAGTCCGGTCTTTAGCTAACTTCCTATAGTTGCGCACTCCAAGTCCGTTGAGGTCACCTTTTACCTGTGCGCGCTACCCAAGCTGAGGTCTTCGTCTACTGAAGACTCTGCGGGCCGGAGTATTATTGTCCATTCGCTCTACATGTCCTAGAAATCTCAGGCGACAGGTCGATGTCGTTGTACAGCTGGTATAGTTCGTCGTTGAATCTTCTATTCTAAAGCCCGGCAACATAGGTTGTACCGAGTATTTTCCCCTCGAAACAACTGAGGATGTCTTCATATTTTTATTAAAAAGAATATAAGTTTTAAATCAATACCAATAAATCCTATAAACTATGAGGGAATACATTTGGAAATAACTGATAAGGGGGAAATAAAGTATATTCACGCAATGTATAGGCGGCCAAGACTAAGTATTGCAAGATTTGTAGAAGAAATTACTGAAGTAATCAAAGAAGGCAAAATAAGTGTTGTACTGGGAGATATGAACATAAAAGTACAAGATATGAACAACTCCCTGGTAATAAGATATATGGAAATTATGGCTGCAAAAGGTCTTACAAATGTAATACAGCAACCTACCCGTGTGGTTGTAAAGAGAAACACTATTACCTTCATTACGCTTTTAAAGCTAAATATATACTCAGCCATCATCGAAACAGATCTCACTGATCACTATGCGATCTTATATGCAACAAAAAACCCTATTAAAAGTCAATTAACAAGTAAATCGAACGTTGTACATATAAATCAAGAAAAAGTAAATATGTTAATAGAAAGAACAAATTGGGAAAATATATTAGAGGAAAATAATGTTGAAAGTCTATACAACAAGTTTGTGGAAAAAATCAACAGGATATATACTAAAGCTAGCGAAACCAAAACAATAAAAAAACCAAGAAAACAGAAACCATGGATTACGGCAGAAATAATTCAAATGTGCAGAGGAAAGATGTGCTATATAGGAGATGGAGAAACAATCGAAATAGTCAAAGTTACGAACAAGAATACAAACATTTCCGAAATATTGTCAACATAAAGATTCAAGCCACCAAAGCTAACTATTACAAACAGCAATTCATTAATAATCGAAATGATACTAGGAAAACATGGAGCATAATTAATGAACTATTAGGTAGAAAGAAGCTTTCAATAGATGACTCTATCCTCAATAATTTTACTACGAATAGTAATGATTTAAATGACATTGTGGAACATTTCGCTGATCAATTTTCCAATCATACATCAGCGATCATGCACTCATGTAACTTCAAAACGTCAAATCACGAGAATGTGCAGCTACAAGAGAGTATTTATGTTGAAGAAGTTACAGAGGAAGAAATCTTTCAAATGTTGTGTAACTTAAACATTAAAAAAGGTCCTAGAGCAGATGAAATAAGACCGATAGATCTTAAACTTAATGCCCGAAAACTTTGCCCGGTAATACAAACAATAATAAATAAAAGTATTACACAAGGACATGTACCACAATTAATGAAAACTGCTATTGTTCGACCAATATACAAATCAGACATGAAAAACAATATTCAAAACTATAGACCTGTCTTAATTTTACCTACTATTGAAAAGTGTTTAGAACAGGTCATTGTCAATAGACTTAATAGCTTTATAAAGAGAAATGCAGTTTTACATCCAAACCAGTATGGCTTCCAGAAGGAGAAAAGTACGGATAAATTGCTAGGCGAGTCTACCAACGTAATCAATGCAAGGCTAAATAAAAATCACAACGTACTAGTACTCTTTATTGACTTCAGGAAGGCATTTGATACTTTATGTCATGTCAAACTTATTGAAAGCTTAAGCAAAATCGGTGTGAAAGGAATCTTATCAAATTGGCTCAAAAGCTATCTTACTGATAGAAATCTGAAAGTCAAGGTTTCAACAACAATAAGCCAAGAAAAGCAATGTATATGTGGTGAACACACAACAAGAATACCCATCGTAGCTGTTAACAAACAAACAAACAAAAAAGCACATCGCGTGAGCGACAGTAACTGTGTCAGCTAACGTAAGATGTGATCAGCAGCCACCAACCAATTAGTCGTCAGATCGAAATAACAACCAGTCGTTGATCAGCAGCCACCGCATCAACTCGCGCTTTTTTTCATATCGTTTCAATTAAGTCGCGAATAATTGAAACAAATAAATTATATAAAGATTTAGATGCCGCCTTTTATTTGCTACTGTGCACACCACATATATATGGCGTACCACAAGGTTCCAAACTGGGCCCGATCTTGTTTATACTTTTAACAAACGAACTTCTGCGAATTTTCAAAAAGAATAATATATATGCTTATGCGGATGACATAGCTGTAGTTGTAAAGCGTAAAGATTTGAACTCTGCTGTTAAAATCCTACAAAGTGATTTTGATGCTATCACAAAATGGTGTCACGATAATGGACTTATAATAAACGTTAATAAAACTAAAGTTATGAATATACGTACATCATCAAAGCGGAGTGATAAAATTAACAAATAACGAAAAATTGAAATTGTCAGTCGGATAAAGTATCTGGGAGTTCCAATAGATGAACATTTTCTTTGGGCTGATCATATAAATGCCCTGCGTCACCAACTGAAAAGTACATTGTTTGCTATGGTCTACCTAAAAAATTTTTCAAGTATTGAGGTAATGAAATGACTCTGGCAGAGTCGCGCATAAGGTATGGAATTCTGGCATGGGGAAATGCGGCAAACATTCATATGGATAAAATTTCGTGCATACAGCATAGTCTTCTTAAAATTCTGAGACCTTCTAACACATCTTTCAAAGTTCTAGATGTTCGAGCAATATTCCAGATGACATCGCTTAAAACGTATATGTATGACCAACGATTTTTGAAACCAATTCAACACAACCAAAACACACGAAGACGAGCTCAGGGAATGCTATAGGTTCCAGATATTAACAACGTATATGGAAAAAGGGAACTTCGTTTTGTAATACCAAAAACAATAAACACAATACCTGAAGAAATAAGAAACATACAAAGTTTTAAAAGAAAAATTAAGCATATAAAACAGTTTTTTCTTGAGTTTTATTATATTTGTTAATCTTAATTTAAATTATCGTTTATAATTAATTAATGGAATTATGGAATTATAAGTTTTGAAATAATAGCTTGAAATCACCCTAAAATAATGAAATCTTGTGTTAACAACCACCTACAGATAAGCACTTTGCTTTGCGGGTAAAACTTGTTACCTATTAAACAGAAATAAATAAATAAATAAATCCGGTTTACTGGAATGACCAAGGCCTTATATAGAGTCTACTTAGTTTTTTCGGATAGGACTTAACTACTCAATTGCTTTCTTAGCTCAAAGAAACAGCGATTGGCAACAGTGACTCTTAGTTTTATTTTTGCTGAGGTGTTGTTAACAGAATTTATAACAGATTCTAGGTAGACAAAGCCCTTTACTACCTCGAAATTATTGCTGTCGTGACGTTCTGTCCATCTCGTCGATGTTATGTGTCCCATCTTGCACTGGTTTTGTCCTCATTCACAGCTAAATTCATTTTGGCAGCTTCCGCTCCGATACTAGCGAGAGCACTGGTGACAGCTCCCAATTATGTCGCTATCATCGGCGTATTCTAGTTAGTTGCACAGACTTTTGAAAGATTGTGCCGCCAGTGTTCACTTACGAGTTCTGCACAATTCTTTCAAGTATAATGTTAAAGAAATCACATGACAGCGTATGTAAAACCTTTTTTGGCATCAAAGGTCTCAGTTAAGTCGTTACCAATCGTCATTCTGCACAGACGGACGGGTTTGGCAGGAATTTCAAAAATAGACATGGCTCTGTATAGCTCGTCTCTATAAATGCTGCCATAAGCGGTTTTGAAAGATTTGGTCGATTATGGACTTTCCTGATCTGAAACCGCACCTCTATCACTTATTGGCGAAAAGCTTCAGACGTAAAACCTCATTAAGGATTTTAACTTGTCGTTATGATATAATTACGATATGATTACACACACAACTACTTTTCAAATAAAATCCTTACCCTTAACCAAATAAAGAGCATCAAACAAGCATTCGTGGTATATCCGAGCTTTGATTGTTATTTGCACGTCAACACGAATTTTGACTTTGATAAGAGGGTGTGAAATTTCGATAGATTTATCGATAGTTAGACGAAACAAAAATATATGGCCTGAAAAAGTTTGCTTTTGTTGACCAATATTGTAGAAAATCCATAGTTTAAATTTTTATTTATTGATAAATCGAAACAAATACATTTATATATAATTTTTATCAACTTTTAATATCAAATCAAATTACAAAATAGTGGAAAAAAGTTTAAAAGTCAACCTTATTACTTTTTCTTATGTTTATAAGTACTTTCTCTCACTAAACCCCAAATGTAGTCCTCCATCATATTTTCGTTGTATTGGCCCTGAAAACGTTGTTCGAAGTCCATGATATCTTGATGAAAACGTTCTCCTTGTTCTTCTGAGTACGCCTCTATGCTGTTTTCAAATTTATCTCAATGAGCATGCAGCATATGCACTTTTAGAAACATTCTGCAACCCACAGTTTTAAAATTGTCTAATATGTT
Source organism: Volucella zonaria (assembly GCA_963966105.1). NCBI lineage: Eukaryota > Metazoa > Arthropoda > Insecta > Diptera > Syrphidae > Volucella > Volucella zonaria. The sequence continues at coordinate 44,633,076 of OZ014534.1, forward strand.
TTCAACTACTTCTCAGTAATTTTCAAATATGAAATAAAACACTTGAAGCTAATGTTAATGTCTATGATATTTATTTAATAGATAACTTTATGCCATTAGAGTATCAATATCTGGCATATACGCGCCACGGCTAGCTCAAATGGAGCGCAATCGTGAAGTCAAATTTTCGACAACTTTATTGAGCAACTGGGACCTTATATTAGCAACAACACGGCGAATGTTGACTTCGAAATCGTCCAACGTCTCTTGTTTATCGGCATAGACTAGTGACTTAACATACTCCTGTGAGATCACAGGATCGTGGAGGCCAGTTCAAAGCTCCATTACACGAAATGATACGCTCAGCAAATGTTTCCCGCAATAAATTAATGGTGTCGCACGCGGTGTGGCATGTTGCGCAATCTTGTTGAAACCAAACCTCTGTCACGTCAATGCCATTCAACTGAGGAATGAAGAATTCAGAAATCATGTTTCTATAGCGCTTTCCATTGACGGTAACATTGTTGCCCGCATCGTCCTTAAAGAAATATGGGCCGATGATTCCACCAGCCCATAAAGCACACCAAACAGTGAGTTTTAATGGTTACAAGGGCGTCTCGAGTGGGTTTTCTCCACTCCAAATTCAGCAATTTTGCTCGTTAACATACTACCTTGATCAAAAAGTTCAGAAAATGGGATATACAAGTTCATTCATCTAAATCTATATTTTCCCCTTCAGAGTAATACCCATCGACTGCAACACACTTATGCCAGCGCTTGATCCAATCCTCGAAACATTTTTTATATTCGGTTTACGGTATGTCCATCAGTGCTTCCTGCGATTTTTCCATTACTTCCTCTCGGCTGCTGAAACGCGTTCCCCGTAGTGGTTTTTTAACTCGATTGAACAGAAAGAAGTCACAGGGAGCCAAATCAGGTGAACTCGGTGGCTGTACTCGTATTTGTTGTATTTTTCGTCAAAAAATTACGAATAATGATGGCACTGTTCGACGATGCGTTATCATGGTGCAAAATCCACGAGTTTTCTGCCCACAATTCTGGTCTCTTTCGACGAATTGCTTCACGCAAACCTCTCATAACTCCCAAATAATACGAGTACTCTTTGTTTACTGTGTGGCCTTCTGGCAAAAATTCATGATGCACTACACCGTTGTAATCCATGAAAACCGTGAGCATTGCCTTCTTTTTTTGACTGAAAACGACGTGTTTTTTTTGGTCTCGGCTCATTTGATGAACGCCATTCACTTGCCTGATGTCTGGATTGCGTGTCGTACTCATAAGCTCACGTCTCGTGTCCAGTAATGATCCTTTTGATGAATGTGGGATCGGATTCAGTCTCGCAAATCATCTCTTTTGCGACGTCAACACGGTCGCGTTTTTTGCATGAAATTGAGATCTTTTGGCACCAACTTTGCTGCTACACGACGGAAACCCAAATCATCAACCAAAATGTCTTGGACGGATCCATAGGCAATGTTCAAGTCCTCCGCTATTTCTCTGATAGTTAATTTGCGGTTATTGACCAACATTTCTTTTACTTTATCGATATTTTCGTCGGTTTTCGATGTCGATGGTCTGCCACTGCGTTCATCATCTTCGATTGACACATGACCACTTTTGAACCGCTCGTGTCACTGGTAAACGACCGTTTTCTTTAGAGAATCGTTGCCGAAACACTTTTCCAACATTTCCAACGTTCGCGCACCATTAAATCCGTTTTTTACGCAAAATTTAATACAAGTTCGTTGTTGCAAATTTAAATCCATTTCTAAAATTATAAAAAATCGCCAACACACACAGAGATAGATGTACTCTTGGTTACGTAGCTTTTGCAGATGTTAAGCTATGACGCTAAGATTTAGAGGGAATATCAACAACAGATTTACCAACTTAACAAAAAAAAACAGAATTCAAATCGGAACAAAGGAAGCGCCACACGGTGGTGTCCCCCGGGAACTTTTTGATCAAGGTGGTATGCATTTCACCAAAAATGGGCCTCATCGGAGAACAAAATTTTGCGTTGAAAATGAGGATCAAGCTAAATCATGCTTTCGGCCAATTCACCGAACCTACGACGCGTATAATGGTCACGCGATTTCAACTATTGCACAAGCTGGATCCTATATGTTTTTAAGCCAAGATCTTTCCTTAAAATCTTCCACAAAGTGGATGGGCATAACTCCAAGTGTGCGAAAATGTTTGCTTAAGAATCCAATTATAATATCTGACGATATTGTTTCATGGGGAATCCTTGTCAAGCTTTTTAAAGAGGATTCCAAGAACATCTTTCAAGTGTACTTTAAGCTAATCGAGAGTCATATAAACCCGAAAAATTGTCAGTGAAATTGGCTACCCAAGTTTTTAGTGCTAATGTTGCTGCTGGAGTCTTCAACGGAATGTCAGCAAATTGTTTTAAAACTGAAGCCGATAAGAAGATTGCTGGCTCAACGGCAACTTTACTTGCTATAGAACTAATATGGGAAAAACCAGCAATTCCTTCTACGAGTAATTGCACATCTTAATACTGATGTTGCAAGATTTATTCGTAATTTGAAGCAAATTATTTTCAAAAATTTAAAGTCGCCAGAAAATTCTGGCGACGTAGATTCTGCGGCTGAGTCGTTATTGCACGAAGCTGATTGCGAAGATCTTAACTGTGATGACAGTGAGGAATTCCACACTAAAACTCCAGTAGAAGATCATTTCATATGAATACATAGATATTCTGAGCAGTATCGAATAGCATACCAATAGTTGCGATGACGAGTTTGATGGTGATGCCAATGAGACAGAAATAGTTGTATCCAAAGGATGTTCACAGAAGCTGCAAGAAGCGGCACTTACATTTTCTGCCGGGTTTGCTGCTTTTAAGTTGCATAAAAAACTTAATTGTGAAAACTGCACTCTGTTCATGATGAGTAAAACAGAAAAATTTCGAGGACAAGCTCTGTTAATAAATTTACGAGATTATAACACTTATGACACATCATCCGGATTTGGAACGTTAACTGTTCCTTCTCTAGCATTTGAAGCTTATGTCAAAAGTATGCAAACACTTTTTGAAAGCCAATTTCCAAAAATACGACACGAAGAACCCTTGATTGAAGCTTTGCTTAAACCCGCACTGAAAATGACAGCTTCCGAGAGCGTGAAATGTGACAATGATGAGCACAGACACTCCATTTATAAATTCATTTTAATTGGTCTAGTCAAATTTTCGGTTAGGATAATCAATAAGGACCTCTGTGGAGTCCCCCTCCCTCACCTAATGTACATACATACATAAATGTACATACTTGAATAAATATTAATTTCTGATAAACGCTGTCATTTTCATATACATGTACCATATTCTAAGACTCAGTTCTTTTCTTTGTGCCGAAATTATACATACTTCTCCGAATGGAAGATTCCCAACATCTGGAGTAATAAAATTCAAACAAAAACAAATCTATCCATAGCCACGATACACCCCCTTGGCACTCTGCCCAACCACCACATAATCACACCACCATCCCGCTGGAAATATATTTTTCCATCCCTCAGCCAGACCAGCACTTGAACTTAAAACCTGACGCTTAACGTAAAACTTTTTTATGCATCTACCAAACCACTACCTGATCAGAAAAACTTACATCTTTTTATTCAACAAGGATAAAGAAGTACACAGTAATAACCTGTTCAATGCTTGTCGTTTAATCAGTTTCTTTATTCATTTTCTTGGCAAAGTCATTCACTCAGTTGCGTAACATGTAGACTAAAATTCAGAGTGAGAATGGAAACCCAAAACAGGTTTTGTTTACTTTGTTTGCACTCATCATTCACTCTTCCTGTCATTATAACTCCATTCTCAGAGAGTAATAACATCTTTCTTTGCTTGCGAGAAATGAGAGCTCGCCACCTAGGCGGTCAAAGTGAAAAAGATAAAATATCGCTTGATGATAGTATAGCCCGTAGCAACTGAGTTTGCCAACGGTCGATTGCGCAGAGAAAGGATTTAAGAGAACAAAAATGGTACGAAAGAGTAAATATTTTTGCCTGAAGTTTACAATGCCTAACCCAACTTTACATGGCTTAGAACTAAAATGCTGTTGCAGAAATTACTTTAATTTTTTTATTGGGTCTACAAGTAAGTTTCCAGCGTTTGTCAGAGATGGCGCCACCAGTGGATCCCGGGCAGAAATGTCAGACCCCATGTGTTTTATTTGTAGGTTTTGTATCTTTCAACAACTTTGCAGCGTTATATTTGAGCAGTTCTATCGGTGTCGTACATTTTATCGAGCAAAATCATGGCAAGTTTCCAGCCAAATAAACGTCATTTGCGGGAAGCGCTGCTTTTATTCTTTAGTATGAAGAAAAGTGCGGCTGAGGCCTATCGTTTGCTTTCGGAAACTTATGGGGCGGAATGTACGAGTATTGGTGAATCGACGTGCCGCGAGTGGTCCAAACGGTTCAAAAGCGGTGATTTTGGAGTTGAAGACAAAGATCGCCCCGGAAAGCCGAAAATTTTTGAAGACGAGGAATTGGACGCTTTACTGGATGAGGATCCGTGTCAGATTCAAGAAGAACTTGCTGCATCATTGGGCGTCACGCAACAAGCCGTTTCCCTGCTCCTAAAAGCACTGGGATTCATTCAAAAGGTTGGAAACTGGGTGCCGTATGAATTGAAGCCAAGAGACGTCAAACGGCGATTTTGCATGTCCGAAATGTTACTGCAGCGGTATAAAAATAAATCATTTTTGCATCGTATTGTCACTGGTGATGAGAAATGGATTTATTATGATAATCCTAAACGCAGAAAATCGTATACAAAGCCCGGCGAGCCCGCCCAATCGACGCCGAAACGAAATATTCACGTGAATAAGGTCATGCTCTGCATATGGTGGGATCAAAAGGGTTTCGTATACTACGAACTGCTTCCGAGTGATGAAACCATCAAAGGACCATTATATCGAACCCAACTAATTCGTTTGAAGTGGGCATTAAAAGAAAAACGGACAGAATATGAGACCAGGCATGAGTCCGTCATTTTTCATCACGACAACGCTCGGCCACATGTTGCGGTTTCGGTGAAAAACTATTTCGAGAATAGTGGATGGGAAATTCTGCCTCACCCGCCTTACAGTCCAGACTTGGCACCATCTGACTACCACTTGTTTCGTTCGATGCAGAACACTCTTACGGGAATACGCTTCAGCTCAGTAGAGGAAATCAAAAATTGGCTCGATACGTTCTTGGGCTCGAAAGACGAGAAATTTTTTTGGTCCGGAATTCATAAATTGCCAGAAAGATGGGGTAAAGTTGTAGCTTCCGATGGACGATACTTTGAATAAAGCATTGTAACTATGTTTTCATAATAAAACTTCAAATTTTGGAAAAAAACGCTGGAAACTTACTTGTAGACCCAATATTATGGGGTCGATAAATTTCAACGCACTTCATATGTAATGCTACCTGTCAACTAGGGTGGGATTGGCAAAAAATTCAAGTCAGGTAGTTTTCTAACTTTGCCAGCAATAATGATCTACGAAAGTATAATGAGCAAATAATCAAAAACCGTATAGCTACATAGAAACACAATCACACAATCAATTCATGCGAGACTTTTTGCTTCATTTATCCAATCGTCATCATACGCAAATCCCATACAGTACCAACAGATATACAGAACTTTTTTTTATATATTTTATCAGAATATAATTTTCTCGAAGTAAATTTGGCATATAAAGATCTATGCCCGTCCCATCAGTGCGTTCTCAACTTCAGTTTAATAGAAGGAAAATAAAAAAACCACCCTCAGTCAGATCGCAACTGCGATCTTTAAGGCAAGCTTGGGATGTAGATCCTTTTTGTTTATGGCTCCATCCATTTTCGTATTTCTTAGGTCATATTTGCCAATTTAAGAGATATGATAAAAGAAATTTTAAGAGACTTGCGCAGTAGAATGGCAAACTCAGCTGGTACGGGCTGTACTATAAGTTTCATATACAATGGTATTACGAAGCCAAGAGAGGCTCAACTCTTTTGATGAAACTGAGAATCTCTCTAGTGGAGATTTTGAGAATTTCCCCAAGTATTAAAATTTTTCTGAGGAAGTGGGGTCTCCTTAAGTCACTTAGTGCCATGCATTCACATAAAATGTGTTCGGCAATTTCATCGTCTTCCATGTAAATATGATATTCAGATGGGCTAATTTCTGAATTCGGGATATTACGATATTACAGAACGGCTCAGAGTCGATGAAAGAATCAGCCGAACCGTTTCTAGCCAGTTGGTCGGCTATTTCATTTTCACCGAACCCGACACCCTCCGAAGTTTTACCATGTTCTTATGGGAGGTATCTTGTAGTGTATTGAAGGAGTGCATGACTGATTTGGAGTCAATGACATTAAAGCCTAACGTTTTAATGGCTGCCTTGCTGTCCGTGGGTATATGATGGGGACACCATTCATTCCCTTATCGAGGATGAGATTGGCGCTCACATGAATGTCATTTGCGTCTATTTCCGCTTGAAATACGCTGGGACTTCTTCCCATTGGTAGCGATATTCTGGTGTTTGGTGCAAATATACCACCACCCACCTCGGTGTCTTGGATCCATCCGTATAACATTTGATACTTTTAAGGTTTGATGTGGGTTTTTTGTATTTCCATGCTTCTCGGCTGGGGATCACTATATTGAACCTTCTGCCGAAGCACAGAGTCTGTATTAACAGATCGGAGATTTCGGAGAGAAAATTCATTGGATCCTTATGAGCTGAGTGATTAATTTCTCATGTTTGTAGTAGCCTGACCGGGTTGCGAAGTGCTAGCTTTTTTATAAAGAGATGGAGTAGCGTTAAGGCTTCTATAGCTGCTGTGGGGCATGTGTGCGTTCCGTCGGTGATGCTGATGCCTGCAAGTCTTTATAGTCGCTGAAGCTTTTACTTCGTTGGAGTTGAAATCGCCAGTAGCATTCCACCCATTCAAACTTTCAACCGAAACACCCGTCTCGCTATGAATGCTTATCAGTATACCATCAAGCCCATTTTCGGACGTACTCTAAAATATCATGATTCTTTCCTAAGCCGTACAAATCGCTTATGGAATGCTCTGCCGATCTCTGTATTTCCTGGTCGTTATAACTTACAAACATTTAAAAACAATGTACATGGGTACCTGTCTTTTCTTCCTCCCTAAATTTCCTTCGCCCGCGCTGTGTACGAACATTTTAAGGGTACAAAAACCCCTTGAGCGTGCGCTGATTATAAACAAAAAAAAAAAGTACACAATTACTGTGAGATCTGCTCAAGGCTCAGATTTCCTTTACGAGTAAAGGGAACAAGTATGGCTTTACTGCCGTTGATTGAGAGATTTTCTGCAACACACCAGTCATTTACTATCTTTAGAGCAGCTGCATCTTATAGCAAACGTCTTTAGGGTGTTTACCCTTTACTATTATAATTAAGTCGTCACCATATCTTATTGTTTGATAGCCCAGATTACGAAGTTTTACTAGTAGGTCATGAATGACCAGGGACCACAAGGACGGTGAGAGGACAACCTTGTGGACAACCATTGACGGCTGATACAGGAATTTTAGTCTCACCGGTTTATGAGCATCGCTCTAACCCAACGGTTTTGGACATGGCTTCCGAAATGGATTCATATCCGGTATTACCAAACCACATAGGGAGGTACATACAATCTGTGTTTAGCAAATTTAGTAGATCGCCTTCCGTGGATTGGTGAGGATGCAGAGCTGAATTTCGGTTGAGAAAGTCTTTGATGTGTAAATCGATATCTTGCCACAGTTTTCAGAAAAAAATGATGTACCATAAGACTTATGGGTCAACAAGGTTTAAATAGTTCACTAGGTTTATCTGGTTTGGGCATAAAAACTCCGTTCACCTTCCTCCAAGCTTGTGGGACGTACTGTGTGTTGTTAAAATGGCCGAGTCTGGGAAATAAATCTTAAGTAGGTCGAGTAGCTGTGAAAGTACCATCTTCTTTTTGTAACAGACCTAGGATTTTTCCAGGTTCTCGCAATTCTTTCTCCAGGATGCTCTGTGGAACTTAAAGGGGACTTGTATACGAGTAGGTCCCAATTACCGGTGTGTTTGGATTTGTTAAAAATTCCTCTCACCGTTTTACACATCAGTTCAAGTTGAGAGTCCCACCATGTTACACACCTTTTAACAATATTGCGTTTCAACTTGCAACTGCATATAAATGATGAGATAATGACTTCATTTAATTGAAACGCTGCCTCATTTATGTCCCCAATGGACTGTAGAGATGAGGACAGTGAGTCACCTTTGATAGCGAGATTTTCTTGAAAAGTTCGTGAGTTCCTTAACGCATTTACAATAGTTTGACCCTGTCCGATATATTGAACTTTATGTGCATATGGTCCCATAAAGATGCCTCATCTGACACATGCCAATCAGAAGAGATGGTGAGGTCAAGTACCTCCCCAACAGAATTGATTAAAGTGGGTTTGTAATAGTGGTAGAAAGCAACTCGCCCCTTTTATTGTTGTCGCTGCTACCCCAGATGTTGTTGTGGGAGTTGGCATCACATCGAAGAACGAGATGCCAGTTGCGACGGTGTCATAGTTCAATCAGGTCCTGTACCAAAATAGGAAGAATCTCATCTATGTGTCCGGAGCAATGCATTCCCCTGAGGTAGTTCGATGATTGCTGCCACTAAATCTCTGGTTTTAAACCCTGGAATTAGAAGATATTTAATTTTGTTTGGAACTGATTAGTAAAGCAGCCCTCGGTCTAAAATCTCCTTGAGCAAATTGTGCTTTTCGCTCATTATTGTTGAGACCAAATATCTTACACTCAATAGGAGGCGACTTTAGAATGGTGCAGGTTTCCCTGCAAAACCTTTAGTGTTGCCATCATTGTTTTGTACCTACACGCGGAGTTCTGTATGTGGTTCGGTTTGTATTTTGTGTTTGTATTTGTATTTATTAAATTAAGCATCTCTGTGCATATTTAAATTTAAACAACTTATTGCATTGCGCAGTTAAAATTTGTTTTACACTCTCATTTACAAAAATTATATTAATCCTAATAACAAAAGAAAAAATAGAATATGAAAGCGAGAGGAAAAATGAAAAAAGAATAGAATAGGAAAGATGAAGATGAATAAATCTAGTTTTAAGTCATAAGAGCTAATTTTAATAGGCACACCTATCATTAATTGCGACTTGTGTAGTAATTTAATAGGGCTTTTTTGAAACGATTTTTTGTGTTCATTCTTTTGATGTTAGTAGGTGGACTGTTCCACTGGTGCACAGCAAGAGCGAAAAATTGACGACTGCTATTTAAAAATTTGTACCTAGGAGGTATTAAATTAAGGGTTCTCTGAGAGTGCACAAACTTGACTTTTGTGAACAAGTAATTCGGTGTTCCAGAGTAAATAATTCTATGCCGTGCAAGGACAGTTCGATATTTTAGAATTGTATCCAGTGAACACCCGGCTATTTGCTTAGTAAAGGAGGATATGTGATCATACCTTTTCAATTGAAATATGTATCTAGCACAGCTGTTAAATGCGACATTTAGCTTTCTCAAGGACGAAGAATCTAAGCATGCGAAGATTTCGCATCCGTATAGTATAATGGGCAGGACGAAAGACTTAATCACCCCAATTATGTTTGTCGTTTTCGTTTAACAATCGACTTGATTTCGACCGACTCGGAACATGTAACATTCCATTTGGCGCATTTGTTATTTGTAGTAGATTATAGGATATTTTCGACTTCAGTTGTCATTCTGTTTGTCGGATGGCGGGCGGTTAAATGTCATTTCGAGTCGAGAGCAAAAAGGTACACGACTGCTTCTGCGCAAACAAAGTAAGTAAATTGTTTGTTTGTTTTTAAATATGTCACATACTATATATGTATATTTTTTCTAATTTAAAGTTGATAAGAAACAAGGAAATCAATGTTTTGTTTTATGATGAAAATTACGAATAAAAGGCAGTTTGAGGTGTTGATTGCTTTTATTCAAGTAAACCCTTACCTTGCAAAGGGATTTTCGAAGTCAGTGAACAAAATTGACGTAAAAGATGAGTGGAGTTCTCTTGCTATTAAATTAAATAGTTTAGGTCCTCCATCAAAGGACGGTGACGGATGGCAAAAGGTTTTTATAAAGTTGAAATTGAACTCTCTCTGCTGTGGAAGATGCTGTGGTGGCTATGCTATCCATGAACGATATGGTTCAGCCTGAAGGCTATTCATTCGGTGATCCGGACCAAGTCATTTTGTCGGAAGGTCAAGGATTGACTCTAACCCCAAATAAGGAAACGTCGGCGGCGAAAGAATTACCATCAACCTCACGTTCCATCCCAGAACTTCATTACATTTGTTTTAACTATTTAATATAAAAATTTACTTTGTGTCTGGCAATTCAAAGAGATTTAGTTCTCAGCATTTTGCTATTTAAACGTAGCAGTGTCTTTTTTGATTCATTTTCTTCGTCTTCGCTGCTACTTATGAAGTGCTCAATACTTTTATTTGTTATTATTATTTTTTTTTATTATTTATTTTTTGTTAACTTCTTCAAAACACAGCGTTTCCACAATAATAAATGTTTTGTGAGCTGTCAAAACAAAAAAAAAAATATGTCGGCTGTCGAAAAAAATCTAGTACGAGTAACGTCAGCACTCCCACAATTCTAAGAAATAAAATGTGTTGACATTACTCTTTCTGAGAATATGCATCGCAGAGTCGCCATGTCATCTGATACCGTCTGGACAGATCGTGCAACTCTGCTGAGTTGCATTGTTCTTTATTAATTAAGTTGAGAAAAATAAAGTCTCAGTTTGAAAACTCATCTCTGGTTGTGTTCATCATTTAATTTGTGTGGTCTGGTCTCGTGATTGGTGCAGTCGGTTTTTCAGCGTTTCGTTCCCATTTTTCGCCTCTTAACTTTGAATTTTGTTTTTGGATTTGAATTTTTGTGTTTGTGATTACATAATTTCGTTCGAATCGTATACATATATAACAGTTCCAACAATTGAAAACAAAACAACAAAAAAAAAAAAACCAAAGAAAGATCTTTATCTTCTGCCTTCAGTGAAAGTGCTATAATCTGATATGTTTTAGACAAAGGAAGTGCAAACAACAAAAGTGAATTTACAAAATGAATTTCGGTTTCTCCGAGACTTGGTAAAGGAAGCCAGGAGTCTTCCATCATTTAGAGGGGACGCCTCTTACGCAGTAACGTCATATATCTCGGAAGGCGATTACATGCTTTCGATAATCGAAGACGCAGCAGCAAAGGAATATATAAAAAGGATAATCATATCCAAAATCCAAGGCGAAGCACTGTCAGCTATACGATCACTACCACCGAACAGCAGCTGGGAGAATATCAAAACTCAACTAAAGAAGTCATTTGGCGTATCAGAAGAATTTGCAACACTAAAAAACAAAGCAGATAACATCAAATTTATTAATGTAAACCAATATTATTCTGACCTTAAGATAATTTTAGATAAATTAAATTTAAAGTATAGACTAAAAACAAATCCACCGTTAGACTACAAACCTGAGAATAATGAGGAAAGTATATTATCTAAATTTTTGTTTAAAATACCTAGGCAGGAAGAGATGTTTCTTAGAACTAAAGGTGTAAGCACTTTAATGGAAGCTTATCATGCTTTGCTAGCAACAGGAATAAAAGAAAAAGTAGAATATATTGGGTCTACAAGTAAGTTTCCAGCGTTTTTTTTTTCCAAAATTTGAAGTTTATTATGAAAACATATTTATAATGCTTTATTCAAAGTATCGTCCATCGGAAGCTACAACTTTCCCCCCATCTTTCTGGCAATTTATGAATTCCGGACCAAAAAAATTTCTCGTCTTTCGAGCCCAAGAACGTATCGAGCCAATTTTTGATTTCCTCTACTGAGCTGAAGCGTATTCCCGTAAGAGCGTTCTGCATTGAACGAAACAAGTGGTAGTCAGATGGTGCCAAGTCTGGACTGTAAGGCGGGTGAGGCAGAATTTCCCATACACTATTGTCCAAATAGTTTTTCACCGAAACCGCAACATGTGGCCGAGCGCTGTCGTGATGAAAAATGACGGACTCATGCCTGGTCTCATATTCTGTCCGTTTTTCTTTTAATGCCCACTTCAAACGAATTAGTTGGGTTCGATATAATGGTCCTTTGATGGTTTCATCACTCGGAAGCAGTTCGTAGTATACGAAACCCTTTTGATCCCACCATATGCAGAGCATGACCTTATTCACGTGAATATTTCGTTTCGGCGTCGATTGGGTGGGCTCGCCGGGTTTTGTATACGTTTTTTTGCGTTTAGGATTATCATAATAAATCCATTTCTCAACAGCAGTAACAATACGATGCAAAAATGATTTATTTTTATACCGCTGCAGTAACATTTCGGATATGCAAAATCGCCGTTCGACGTCTCTTGGCTTCAATTCGTACAGCACCCAGTTTCCAACCTTTTGAATGAGTCCCAGTGCTTTTAGGCGCAGGGAAACAGCTTGTTGCGTGACGCCCAATGATGCAGCAAGTTCTTCTTGAATCTGACACGGATCCTCATCCAGTAAAGCGTTCAATTCCTCGTCTTCAAAACTTTTCGGCTTTCCGGGGCGATCTTTGCCTTCAACTCCAAAATCACCACTTTTGAACCGTTTGAACCACTCGCGGCACGTCGATTCACCAATATATTCTGCCCCATAAGTTCCCGAAAGCAAACGATAGGCCTCAGCCGCACTTTTCTTCATATTAAAGAATAAAAGCAGCGCTTCCCGCAAATGACGTTTATTTGGCTGGAAATTTGCCATGATTTTGCTCGATAAAATGTACGACACCGTAAGAACTGCTCAAATATAACGCTGCAAAGATGTTGACAGATACAAAAGCTACAAATAAAACACATGGGGTCTGACATTTCTGCCCGGGATCCACTGGTGGCGCCATCTCTGACAAACGCTGGAAATTTACTTGTAGACCCAATAATAGCTATCCGTATGTTAGAAATCAGTAGAATAATGTTACTAGAAACAACTACCAACAGCAACAAAATTCAGGACAGTTTAGTAATAGTAACAACAGAAATGCTCATAGCAATATGGTAGAACAAAATCGAACTAACTATCAGCATAACGATAACAGGAATAACTATAATAATAATGTCCAGAACCAAAGTAATTCAAGGCAGACTAGAAACAATAACTCAAGGCAATATAGAAACCATCGGCAAGTTGAAACGATGGATGTTGATAATATAAATAAAAACACAGTACAAGTGGCAGAAAATTTTCATGTCATGGCCTCGGATTCAATGCATTTCCAATAGTTGAATTAATTATTCATGGACGTAAGATCGACTGTTTGATAGATACAGGATCATCTATATCAGTTCTTGATCAGTCCATACTTCCCCAAATTGTAAATAATAAAATTACACCAATACCCATTAATACTGTTATCGGACAAACATTCATAAATTTTGAAAAAATCACAAAAATTCCAGATAAATTTAATATCAATGCTACAATATCGTGGAAATTGCTGGATCTTACTAACAAGAAATTCGACGCGATTATAGGAACAAATGTTCTGATACCTTTAGGAGCTAAAATAGACTTAAAAAACCAGGAAATCGAAGTAAATCAAAATATAATTCAATTTAAAAGGTTCGATTGTCCCTTTTCTTACGAGGACGTTAATACGCTAGAATGCATAGAAGTCCATGATAATCTTCTCAACAAATTGGATACATTGAAGTTAAATGAAGAAGAGTAAGCTAATGTCTTCGCGACATCTTAAGGGACAACAAAGAATTATTCTTTTTTGAAGGGCAACAATTAACAAGTATTAACGCAGTAAAACACCAAATTATTACTACATCTAATAAACCAATCTATTCAAGAACATCGATTTCCACCTATTCACGAAAGAGAGGTAGAAAAGCAGATTAGCGAGATGCTAAATCAAGGAATAATAAGGGAAAGTAATTCCCCTTATAATAGCCCCATATGGATAGTTCCAAAGAAAATAGATAACTCAGGTCAGCAAAAATGGCGCCTGGTTATCGACTACAGGAACCTAAGTGAGATCACAGTGAGCGACAAATTCCCAATTCCGAATATAGATGATATATTCGACAAATTGGGAAGCGCTCAATATTTCACCCACATAAATCTCGCAAAGGGGTTCCATCAAATTCTAATTGATGAGAAAGATCAAGCAAAAACTTCTTTTTCTACACCTCAATGGCATTACGAGTTCATCAGAATGCTCTTTGGCCTCAGAAATGCTCCGGCCACTTTCCAACACATGATGAACCAAGTGCTCAGAGGTTTAATTAATAAAATATGTGTAGTATACCTGGACGATATTCTCATATTTAGCACGAGTCTCGAGGAACACATAGCAAATTTATATAAAATATTTGGTAGGCTGAAAGAACACAACCTAAAGATCCAGGTCGATAAATGCAATTTTTTCACGAAACAAACAGAGTATTTAGGCCATCTTTTAACAAACAAAGGAATTAAACCCAATCCTTCGAAAATAGAAGTCATTAAAAAACTGAAACTTCCGACCACTCCAAAGCAAATTAAAAGCTTTTTAGGCTTAACCGGATATTATCGGAAATTTGTCCGAGATTACGCTCGAGTGGCGCAACCAATAACGAAATATCTAAAAAAAGACATGAAAATTAATACCTCTGACATCCAATATGTAAATGCATTTGACAAACTGAAAGAATTGGTCACCAACCCACCTGTATTACATTACCCTAATTTCAAGATGAAATTTCAGTTGACGACCGATGCGAGCAAATATGCAATCGGCGCAGTACTGAGTCAGAATAACCATCCTATAGCTTATGCAAGCAGGACATTAAATAAGCATGAAATTATGTACAGCGCAATAGAAAAAGAACTATTCTCGATTGTTTGGTCAACGCATTATTTCAGACCCTATCTTTATGGTGTCGAGCTCGACGTTTTTACCGATCATCAACCAATCAAATGGCTACATTCGAAGAAAGAGTGTAGAAATTTAAGTCCTAGACTTCAAAGATGGCTATTGAGATTAGGTGAATATACATTCAAATTAGAATACATCAAAGGGAAGCAAAATAATGTTGCTGATTTTCTAAATAGAATCAATGTCGATCGAAACGAAATTGGTCAAATTAAAACTGAAAATTGTCCTGAAATTCATGAAATAAGTGAGGTAGGAAGTGTAGATGTGGAATCAATACACAGCCAGGAGAAAAATCAGAGTGATCACATTCCTATTGTGGAAACAATAGTAAACAAATTTAGGACACAAATCATACTGGTAGAATCAAAAACTAAGGAAATGGAAACTATTAACAAGAACAAGAAAATTTATATTTCAAAACAAGACATTGAGGAAAATAAATTGAATGACATTTTGCGAAGATCCACAACAAAAGGGACTATAGGAATACACTCCGTATTAAATGATCACTTATACAATCAGGTACAGTTAAAGTTAATAGACTTGTTCAGTAATGATAAAAATACAAAATTTAAGAGGTGCACCTATCTTGCAGAAGAGTTACAGGATGAAGCAGAAGCTATAAGATATGTAAAAAACGTTCATGAAAAAGAATCGAATCATAGGGGAATCAATGAGAATTATGAGCTTCGATACTATTTTACATACTATTAACCTAAAGGAAGTACAAAATTTAATATACCAAATAGAACTAGATATAGCAACAACATTTGACAAAGATGAAAGATTAAAAATATTAGCTAAAGAACTTAATGACTTAATACATACTAATTATACATTGATTCCTCATAGATACAAAAGAGGTTTAATTAACATAGGAGGCACTATCATGAAGTGGCTTTATGGCACCATGGATAGTAAGGATAGAAATATAATAGAAGAACACCTCAATATTATAGACACTAACAATCATAAGTTAATTGAGAACTCTAATAACCAAGTACAGATCAATAACATTACTAATCAAAAACCAGCAACTGATCAGAATAAGAATATTAAGAAATGACCTAGACAAAATACAAAACAATATATTTAACATGAGAACAGGACACATGACCAGCGATATACTTACGAACGAAGAGATCGACAAATACGACATAGATTTAATAAAGCTAGAAAATATAAAATTAGCACTTGGAAAATTCAAAGACACCTTAGCGTTTGTAGTAAAAATTCCTGTATGCTGATGCATACATTTCTGTACATTCATTGTTCTTTATTAATTAAGTTGAGAAAAATAAAGTCTCAGTTTGAAAACTCATCTCTGGTTGTGTTGATCATTTAATTTGTGTGGTCTGGTCTCGTAATTTACGTGTATTGTCGGTCGAATAAATTACGGAATCTAGATTTTCTATCGACTCGACTCGACAAACGACTCTGGTCGTATTCGACTTTGCGACAAACGTAATTGGGGTGACTAAGTTTCATTTTTGACTTTGACAGGCGGGTATCGGTTTGTCGGGCTCAATCCCCTTAGAACGCCATATATTTTTGAGACAACGAAGTATATGTGATCGGTCCAGTTGAGTTGTTTGTTAAAATATATCCCCAAATTTTTAATTTTAGTAAGGGACTCAATGACATCATTATTAATAACAACAGGCAAAATCACAGTTTCCTGATTGTTGCTACCAATCAGCAGTGTCTTAGTCTTTGAAAAATTAAGGCTAAGGCAGTTTTTTTGTGATCAAACAAATATGGAATCGAGGTTTGTGTTAAGGTTTTCGACGCTAGAAGACCCTGCAGATGTGGGTATTGTTTTTTGTATAACTGCACGTCATCCGCATAGATATGATAATCGCAATAGATAATCCTTTTATATATATCATTTATGAACATCGTGAACAAAAGAGGACCAAGGACAGATCTTTGAGGTACCCCAGTTGATACCGGCAAGCTCGATGATATTCGATCACAAAGAAATACAGCTTGGTTGCGATTTATGAGGTATAATGCTAGAAGTTGATACGCCTTATCATCAAAAGCAAATTGATTCTTTAATTTGTATAAAAGAATGTCATTGTTTACGGAATCAAATGATTTTGAGAAGTCCAAGAAAACTAGAAGTGACATCATGTCTTTGTCAGTTACTTTTAATAACGCAGTTGTGCAGTTATGCTTTGTTCTAAAATCTGATCGATGTTGGGTTACTAGGTTATTTAGTTCAAGGAAGATCTTCATTTATTTGCTTAAAATTTTCTCGAACACCTTACAAAGGAAAGGTAGGATAGCTATTGACCTATACTCTGAATTATTTTGCGATCGTGATTTTGGAATAGGTATGATTTTTGCTTGCTTCCATTCATCAGGAATAGTTCCCGCCGTTATAATTGTATTAAACAAATTTTTAATCTGTTTGGAGAGAACTGGCAACAAGATTTTAATAAATTTCGGGTGAATATCATCCAAGCCTAGGGCATTTGACAGAGAGAATAGCATTACCTACAGTCGTCTCATCAACACATTGAAGGGAAAAAGATTGCGGTGCCCCTAGCTCTCGTTGGGGCCCATCAAAAAAGGAAAAGTTAATCTGCCTATTAGTTAGTTGGAGGTGCACTGTTTGTAAACTATCTATTAAGTTCATTTAAGTCAATATTGCTACACCCAGATTCACTTTTCTTAATGCCAATCTGTCGAATGGATTTCCAAAACTCCGAACTTGACTTATTGGAGTTAAACTTAGCTTGGTAGTAGTTACTTTTATTTTTACGACTTAGGCAGATATTTTACATACTATTAACCTTCGTTTCGCACTTGACGGAATTCATTATATATATATGGACATTGGTATCTGCGCCATCTAAAGCATAACAAATTTCTTTTTTTTTAATAAGGTATACAACCTGTTGAGTGAACCAATGAATACTGGGTTTCTGTATTCTCCTTTTTACAAGGGGTACATGTTTGTCAAAAAGATAGTCAAGATTGTTTTTGAGTCCAGAAAATTGAATATTTACGTCAGATGTGCAGTATGTAGGCGGTCAATTCAGATTGTCACAATCATTGAACAATGTACGAACATCAATGGACGAATACAGAGACGAAATTGTACAAGGACATCATTGGAACTAGGAGGAGCAATATTTAGTAGAAGAATAATCATGTCATGGTATGAGAATCCTGGTGAAGAAATTTGATCATAATGTAATACCACGTCAGTGTCAGAAACAAGAAAGACATCTATCAGCGACGGCACTTTGTCAGGTTGAAAATGAGTGGGGTAGACATCATTAGCAAAATGGAATCCCAGTGAGTTGACCGTATCTACAAATTGTTTATTTGTGCTTCTTAGAATATCGAGATTAAAGTCTCCACATACTATAACTTTAGTATACAGGGGTCTTATGTCTTTAAGATGTTTCCTTACTTTTTTATAACACGATACCTTAGGTGCCAAATATAGGCCTACAATAAGACATTTTGTATTTTCAACAACTATTTCAATGCAAATATATTCTGTATCGTCCAAAGTAGTGAGGCAACTTTGTGCTGCAAATTATTCTTCACAAACACTGCGACACCTCCACAAGGCCCATTGAGTCGATTAGCGCGATACATTTTATATCCGTATACTTTAAAAAGGTATGTCTCCATATCCGGATTTAACCAAGTTTCTGTAATACAAATAATGTCCATAGATCCACCCTCAAATAAAGAGCGCACTTCGTCTATCTTGTTGACAATGCTTGCACATTGAAATGACAAACACTGATCCCCAAATTATTTGCACTCAAAATGTTTAGCAACATCTTCGATTTTCCAAAGTGTTGCACCAGTGGACATTCGCAGCTCCCACCCGTGTCACTTAGTCTGTGCATTGTCTACGAGGCAAAAGAGTGAAACGAAGTAAAGAACACAGAAAAACATAGTAGCGCACTAAAATTGAGATCAACAAAGAAGCAATTAATTTGTATCGCTTCTCCGCAGTATGGGAACCTCTCCATGGGATAGGCCTCACCCTCGCAGGACGAGCTGTGTTTTCTGCCGTTTGAAGCCTAGGTAGAGGTAGTGGAACTTTACTTTTGGGTCTATTTATAACAGCTGGTTCTTGTGTTAATCGGCTCGTTGAGGCTCTATCACCCTCATCTGCAGCCGTATAGGCTGTGTTGTTTAGTAGTTTAGGTAGTTTAGGTTAAACACATTACAATGTTCTAAAAGGTAATACAAATTATTGGTCGCTCGTCAAAAACGTAAAGAATTCCGCCTCATCGCAACGTTTATTGACAATGATATTGCAGGCGTCAACTCTTTAAACTAGGCCTATCCTATGCATCATGCGCATTCTGCAGCCAGTTCACGTTTCCAGATTATGCCATGTCTCCCCCTGTATTCGAGCGTGTCGAACACCCAAAACAGCCCATCTTCGTACTTAGAGATCGTAGACCACGCAGACAGAACTGCTGGTCTAAGCGGCTTGTCTCAAATACTTCTGAAGAAGTATTCTTCCACACTGCCAAAATTTGTGCGTAACCTTTTCCATGTATCCTACTCTTTAAGACCATTTTCGAGCAGAAGAAAAACAGCATTTATCCAGCCCGACTTTAACAAACGGCCAATCTTCTCCGCTTGCCCTAGGTGCATTGGGAAGGTACAAGTTTTATTTCAAAGGGCATTTGAATGGTGCTAAACTGTCACCTTATGAAACACGTTATACATTTCATTCGTTCAATTCATTTTTGATAATATTCTTATTTTTTTAATTCCCAGTGTTTCAGTGCTTAAAGAAGTCGCCGACGGATTGCGTATTTATTTTGACTTTACCTTGGCCAACAGTCTTTTGTATAAGGAAGAAAAGGAATATGCGCTGTCTTTGCTTTCTGAAGAAAATTTAAAAAACTTTTCCTATGTTCCATCCCCTGGGCTGTCACCAGATTTCCTAATTCCAAAATCGGAATTTGATTCCACGATAGTTGCAGATATTACTGAAAGCCAGCAAACGCCTTCAGATACTCCAAACGCTTCAGAAGATCCACAAAAGCGAAAACTGCGATCTCATCGTAGTGAGGACTGTGATGCTATGTTGGAAAATTGTTTTTCCAGGTAATCGAATACATTTGATTAATTTGTTTAAATACAAATTATTTTGTTTATAGCATTGCGAGTACGAGTTCGGGAGGATCAACTCCCTTACAAACAACTGCTACCACTTTCAGCTTAAATTATATCAAATCTCTGCAACCGCTGGCATTAAGCATTCCTCCGCAAGCGAAAGACTTTTTACAAAAAGTTCTGTCGTGGCAGATTTTACCATCCAATGCTAATCCAGCGCCGTCGATGATATTTGGAGCAACACACTTAGCCCGCTTAATTGGTAAGAAACAAATTTACTCGTAACTTAAATTATTAATATTAAATATTAAAACTGATTTTGTTTTTAATGTTTTTTAGTGAAATTTCCAGAATTTCTGAATGCATCAACGATAACGGAAGACAAACTAAAATTATTGCTTCAGCACTTGGATTCGTTCGTCCAGTAAGTATTGTACTATGATAGGAAGTTTTTGATGGGCTTTTCTTAAAAAAGAAAATCTCTTCCAAAATACTCAGTCGTCTATTGGGTCCTGTAAAGAGAGATCTACGATAGATCTGAAGGAAACATGCAGTTTTGTTTGCCTCATTGATTCCTCGTATTATAGTCCTGAAATTGTTGTAATCTGAATTTAAGTTTATATATGCTTCTCGATCTACATTCAATCTATTGGTGCCCTAATGTTTCGGTTGTTACATATGGAATAGATATTTTTGAAATGAAACCATGCGCATTTATAACTTGAAATAATTACTCAAAGTATTCGTTATTAGTCAAAATTTTTGCCAACGCGATAATTATGCATTGATACCTTTCTTGTAAAAACTAGGATTCCTTGAGCTAACAAAGACACTACGAAGGCGTTTTCGACAGCTCCGTCGCCCGTATATATTTTCTCCGCAACAAAATAATCCAGAAATAATGATTTTCCTTCGGGGGAAAAGTTCTGAGTATAAGGTGGATGGGCGCCTTGAGATAAGTGATGCATTTGCAAACATTATTCACGATTTAGAAAGTCGTTAATAAACAAAACGATCTGATTTGGTTAACGAATATTCTCGATATTCCGAGTGGATTTACTAACTCGAAAATTTAACCAATACTCTTTCCGCTTTTATGCAACGCTATTACCGCGACTCGATTCTCTTTAACGCCCCACTCCATGTTAATAGTTTGCAAACTGAAACCAAACTGACTAGCATTCTTCGCTGATCAGTGTATGTGTTCTGAAAAAAAATTTAACGGTTCTAATCCCGCAAGACGTTTTGAACGAAAAGCGCTGGAAATTGTGTAACAGAACTTATGGCAGGACTAGGTAGTAACCTAAGCAATTGTATTACAATTTGTCAAATTATTGGGCAATTTCGAATCTTGGAAAACGTCGGCAATTTGCTTTAAGTGATTCATCGTATAACGTGAAGTGCTTATGGACGCAAACGTCCTTCGAAAACCTACTTTTTTTTCAATCCCTAAAAAAAATATGCATTTCCTCCGCGTTTTATCAGAAGAAGAGGTAGCTTCCACAGCAATTACCTGCTGCAACCGCTTCTTCAAAATGTGACCTTCTCCAGATGAGGACGGGGCCACATCTCAATGTGGCGCGCTATCAACGGCAGCAGCAATGATCGTCTGAAGCCATTGATAAGGGTATGTGATTTTTCACTATTCGAAATTTTACTTACTCTTTTTGGCTAACAAAACCTTTCAAATTCTTTTTCATTTGCTCATAAGAACCGTGACCTTCTTGTAGCATGATGAATGGTAGCCAAAAAAACTACGTCTCTATCTGTTTCACTCACACTAGTCGAAATGGCGTGTTTATCCGTCTCAATACGGCGTCTGTCTCGCTCACACTTGGTACTCATTTTAACTTATTAAAAAGAATCAACTATGAATCGGGTTTCTTTAACAAAATATTTTTTTTGTCCTCAGCGTTAGTCTAGCAAGTGTCATACCATTTTGGAATCCAGACTAAATCCGCCATCTTTTAAAGTTACTTGTCATAATGATATAGTACATTTTGTTGTCGTACAGTCAGTTCAAGTTGGGTGATTAATGATTTTCAGATACATGGATGGACAAAAAAGCAATATTTTCGTTAAAACCGATATAGTTATGTTTCAATTTTGTACCGTAATTTACAGAAGAGTTAGTCAGGGTTACGTGGCAATAAAAAAAATCGAAGAAAGGCAACGATTTGCGGTCACAGTACTTGAAAGATCGTCACATGGTGTCAGATTTCTCGATTTTTTTTTAATGCCAATAATTTTAAAAGTAAATGATTCAGATTTTTTTTTATAATTTTGTGATAACCGACACCACTTGACCTATCACCCGTTTTCGGCTTGAGGTTGATTTTTGGGACACCCTGTATACAGAACGTGCAAGTCACGCGCCAAAAATCATGGGTTGTCGATGTATCTGGCCAAATTATCACAGACAACCCTATATATTTGTTAATGGTAAGCTCTCAGCTTTAATTTGGTATATTTTACAATTTTCTTTTTTATGCCTATAGTCCGAGCCATTTTTCAAAATTTGAAATTTTTCGCGAGCCGCAATTAAATACGTATTTAAAAGGTATTAAAAACAATTTTTTTACAGAAATTATATTTATTGCAAACATATAAATAAAAGTACAAAATATGTGTATTGAATTTAAATATTAAAAATTAAACATATTTATTTTACTTCTTTCGATAATTCTTTAAAATTTGGTGATTAATTGGTGACAGCACTTCTCAGTAATTCTTTTAAATACTGGTTAGTTAATACTGATCGGTGTTTGGATTTCACGAATTTTAATGTGGAATAAAATGATTCACATTAGTACGTTGTTCCGATAATTGAAATAATTCGACAAGCAGCCCTTTTTAATTCAGGTTACTTCGATTCTGGTACATATTTCCAAAATTCAGTAATCAGCGTCGACTTACTACCTTGATCAAAAAGTTCCCGGAATGTATTCAGAAAATTAAAAATACAAGTTTATTCATCGAAATCTATACTGTCCCCTTCAAAGTAATCCCCTTATGCCAGCGCTTGATCCAATCCTCGTATACTCGGTTTTCGGTATGTCCATCAGTGCTTCCTGCGATTTTTCCATCACTTCCTCTCGGCAGCTGAAACGCGTTCCCCGTAGTGGTTTTTTAGCTCGATTGAACAGAAGGAAGTCACATGGAGCCAAATCAGGTGAATTCGGTGACTGTTGGATGGTATTTGTTGCATTTTTCGTCAAAAAATTACGAATAATGATGGCACTGTGCGACGGTGCGTTATCATGGTGCAAAATCCACGAGTTTTCTGCCCACAATACTGGTGTCTTTCGGCGAATTGCTTCACGTAAACGTCTCATAACGCCCAAATAATACTCTTTGTTTACTGTCTGGCCCTCTGGCAAAAATTGCGTGTCATACTCATAAACCCACGTCTCGTCTCCAGTAATGATCCTTTTGATGAATGTGGGATAGGATTCAGCCTCGCAAATCATCTCCTTTGCGATGTCAAAGCGGTCTCTTTTTTGCATGAAATTGAGGTCTTTTGCCACCAACTTCGCTGCTACACGACGGAAATCCAAATTATTAACCAAAATGTCTTGGACGGATCCATAGACAATGTTCAAGTCCTCCGCTATCTCTCTGATGGTTAATTTGCGGTTATTGAACATTTCTTTTACTTCATCAATGTTTTCGTCGGTTTTCGATGTCGATGGTCTGCCACTGTGTTCATCATCTTCGATTGACTCACGACCACTTTTGAACCGGTCGTGCGTGCCAATGGTAAATGACCGTTATCTTTAGAAAATCGTTGCCGTAACACTTTCCCAACATTTCCAACGTTGCGTTTTTTACGCAAAATTTAATACGAGTACAAGTTTGTTGTTGCAAATTGAAATCCATTTCTAAAATTGTAAAAAATCGCCAATACACACAGAGATAGATGTACTCTTGGCTTTTGCAAATGTCAAGCTATGACGCAAAGATTTAGAGGGAATGTCAACAACAGATTTACCAACTCAACAGAAGAAACGAACTCAAATCGGAACAATGGGAGCGCCACACGGTGGTGTCCCCCGGGAACTTTTTAGTCAAGGTGGTATGTGTATTTTAATTGTTGCATCTCTATTAATTTTAATTCTCCAGATGCTTTTTGGGTCATAATCATATTGAAAATGGAAAACTTACCTTGAATTATGCTAATTTCAAATGGATTCAGTAAAAAATCAATCTAATAATTATTCTTTAACAACGAAGCCAGGTGAAACAAAACGTATGACAACTGCCAATTGTGGAAGATCTGTGATATCTGTCGAATGCAATACAGTTCTTTAAATCATTTTTTAAATTACATTCAAGAGATGTGTTAATTGCAGTTATGCGTCGTTCGGTTGTGTGTCTGGAGATGGGAATTTGCGAAACAACTTTGTGCAATGCTGCATTATTTGGATCTAAAACGTTAAGTATTGGGTCTATAACTTAATTCGTGCGGTTTGCTAAGAGATGGCGTAACTTGTATTATTCCATTGTTATTATTCCATTGGAACATGCGCTAGCTGAGCGAATGTGCCAAAAGTGGTTTGCACGATTTAAAAATGGTCATTTTGGCTTGGAAGACGATGAACGTCCTGGGCAGCTAAAAAAGTTTGAAGATGAAGGTTGTTGCCAAACACAAGAAGAGCTCGCAGAATCTTTGGGTGTCACTCAAGCCGCCATTTCAAAACGTTTAAAAGCAGCTGGATGTATTCAAAAGCAAGGAAATTGGGTTCTACATGAACTCAAGCCGTGAGACGTCGAAAGGCGGTTTTGCATGTCCGAAATGCCGCTGGAACGCCACAAAAGGAAGTCATTGTTGCATCGGATTGTTACTGGTGATGAAAAATGGATCCATTTCGACAACCCCAAGCGCAAAAAATCATATGTGAAACCCGGCCAAACAGCCAAATCAACGGCAAAGCCGAATATCCATGGCGCGAAGGTAATGCTCTGTGTTTGGTGGGATCAGATGGGTGTGCTGTATTATGAGCACCTAAAACCGGGTGAAACCATCAATGGACAACGCTACCGAACACAATTAATCCGTTTGAAGTGGCCGAAAAACGCCCGGAATATGCGACCAGACACGAGGCAATAATTTTCCATCGTGACAACCCACGTTGGCCCCACGTTGCAATTCCGGTTAAGAACTATTTGAAAAACAGTGGATGGGAAGTCTTGCCCCACCCGCCTTATAGCCCAGACCTTGTCCCTTCTGACTACCCTTTGTTTCGGTCGATGCAGAACGCCCTCACTGAAATACGGTTCACATCAGAGCAGAATATCAAAAATTGGCTTATTTCATTCTTGGCTGCCAAGCCGGTGCAGTTCTTTTGGGATGGGATCCACAAATTGCCAGAAAGATGGGAAAACGTCATAGCTTCAGATGGGCAATACTTTGAATAATATTATTGTAAATGGTTTTCTTAAATAAACGTTCAAATTTTGAAAAAAATCGCACGAATTAAGTTATATACCCAATAAATTTTATGTCTTGAAACATTGAATTACAAAGCTAAGCGTCTGATGTTGATTGATGGATCTGTTGTAACAGCACCCAGTATCCTTTCATCAGCCGAAATCCTTCTTACTTGTGGAGCTCCCGCATTCGGTCGTGTATTCGAATCTGATCCCGTTTCTCGAAGCCTTCGATACGTATTTAGAAATACTCTTTTATTAGGCAGTCGTCGGTTAGGATAAAGTTCATGGTATCTTTGTCGCGCACTAGTTGAACTTCCATTGCATAGCCCATAAAAGTAAATAATGTCTGCGTATTCTTGGTTTGTAAATGCTGACATTTCAAACAGCGTTCCTAAACAACTGATGAATTAATTTTTTTTCCTAATCTTTTATACCATTTTTGTTTAGTATATTTTCCAAATAGGCCTTCATACCCTAAACCTAACTCTTCTGATAACTTTTAAGGAACAGGGTAAGGAAATGAGGATTTTAACAGGTATTCAAATAAAAGAGCACGCTTTAAAACTCTTTGATAGCTATACAATTTTAAAAAAATATTGGAAAATTAGTAATTCGTGGAAAACCACTCTTACGAGTATGTATTGTCAACTGTTGTTAGAAACGTTGTTTAAAAATCATAAATTCCTTTTTTTACCTGCTGCATGTTTTTCCAAGTATCATAAAATCTGTGGCTTGTTGTGCAAATTTGATGATCAGTTTTTGTTTTATTATTGTTACTTTCATAAGCAACAAATAGAAAAACTATGTTAATTAGGCATTTTCTGGAGAAAAGTGACCTCAAAGTCGAAAATTAGCATGGGCAATGAAAATGGAACATTCTTAGAAATTGGATATCTTCTAAAAATAAAGTAAAAGAAGTATTTACCGTTAGTACTAACAGAGCAATTTCCGTTAACATGGGTCAGGGTACACCAAACTACTCCTTTTCTTAAATATAACGAAAAGTATGACTTATATACCTAATTACAAAAACAAAAACAAGAATTACAGCCCTTGTGGATAAATTCAAAGACAGGGCGGCCATGTACGAGTTGGGAAGAATGTCTGTACATAACTGTCTGGACGCTAGCAAATAGAAATTCATACAGGAAAATTGGAGACCGGTTTAATAAATCTCTCAGCAGTGTTTTTGAGATAGTCATGAAAACCTGTAGGACATGTATTCTTCACCAGGCTTTGCCTCAACTTTCTATTGTTCTTTCATGTACTCCAGCATTTCATTTTTCTTCTCTTTGCGCCCTGTGCTTGCAGACTCTTTCGACGTAGAAGCAGCAATATTTTCATCGTTTCCAAATATCTCACCGACCAACATGGAATCTCCCAAATTTGAATGGGATGCATTTACGAAATGCCTTCTCCCGTATACTGCGTCGAATTCTTCGAAATATTCCCAATTGGATGCTCCTCTTCCGGACTTGTTGTTTCTTTCTTTTATTCACTTGTAAGAAGTAAACAAATTCGAATATTTGTTTATTATTGCGTCGCAGCCAAAAGGGAAGTTACTGTCCTGTAACAACATTTCCCGTCGAACCCCCACCACGCGAATCTTTTTGATTTCTTTCCATTCTGGAAAGAATCTTCCGAGACCAATCTCACAGAGAGAAGTAGTTTGACCCTACTCCGGGTCTAGCGCTCCGTAATCTCCTCCTGGATTTGGTTCGGTTTAACCCTACAACAGTACTTCTTCGTTATTTTTACGTCATTTGACGTCATTTAAATTGGAATTGGAACAGGCAGGGAAATAGTGGGGAGGACTGAGCTATGCATGTCAGTTTTCAACAGAAATTTTCTTATTTTATTTACTTTTGCAACTAGGTTTATTATTTTTGTAATCCATATTTTATTAGTAGTGGACAAGAAGATTAGCGACCAGGATTTAGAGGAATTTTTGAACCAATTAGAAAAGGAGCAAGATTTTGATATTGAAGATGATCGATTTGAAATTGAAAGCATTCCATCTGATTTTTTCAGATGATTGTGAATTAGACGATCCCACATACTCTAGATAACGAGAATGATACCAACGATTACAACGATCAGGTAATGCAAACAATAGAGCAACTTCATAACAAATCTAAGAGAAAAAAACCCAATTCTCCGACCCTGCCTTCATCAGCCTCTAATAACATTATATTTTTTGACAATAGTACTATTGAGGGAAAAAACGGATTTTTATGGAATACTACAGCTACAAAATTAAGTGGAAAAGTACCCAAAAAAAAAATATTCATATTTCTCCTGGTCCTGCACAAGAAGCCAGAGATGCTTATGAACCAAATGAATGTTTCAAACTTTTTTTTTTTCTTTAGAAATAATGAGAAAAATTCTTAATCACACCAACGAGGAAATAAAAAGGCAACAATTGCGCTATAAAGAAGGTACATCTTGTATCACAGAGCTTGAAGAAGAAAAATTTGAAGTATTTTTGGGGTTGATAATATTAGCGGCAGCAGTAAAGAGTAATCACCTGAACAATGAATATCTGTTTGATTGAACACTCAGCGGAGATAGATTTAGAGCCACTATGGTCGAGCGCCGCTTTAACTTCATTACCAATTGTATGAGATTTGATAACAAGGAAACCAGAGCCGAAAGATTGAAACAAACCAAACTAGCTTACATTTCCGAAATATGAGATTTGTTCAGAGAGAACTGCAAAAAAATTTATAAACCTAGCGGAGATGAGCAATTGGTTGGATTCCGTGGACGATGTCTATTTAGGATATACATCCCTATCAAACCAGATAAATATGCAATTCCTTACTTAGGAAAAGGATCGACTCCAAGCAATAAAAACTTAGCTGAATACTTTGTAGATCAAACAGGTGTGTGACATTTGATAGCTGGTTCACTGGTATTCCACTTATTCAAACACTTTTAGCAAAATACAATAAAAAAGAAATAAAAGAGAACTTCCTGCACCTTTCACTGATGCAAAATTTACACAGTAATCTGACAGCAGTATCTTATTTAGCTAAAATGAACAAAATTGTAACCCTTGTTTCATCTCTTCATGATGAAGGAATTGTCTGTGAACCATCCAAAAAGCCAGAAATAAACCTTAATTACCACTGAAAAAGTAAATTAAAAATACAAGTTTATTCATTTAAATCTATATTGTCCCCTTCAAAGTAATCCCCATCGACTGCAACACACTTGATTCAATCCTCGAAACATTTTTTATATTCGGTTTTTGGTATGTCCATCAGTGCTTGTATTTGTTGCATTTTTCGTCAAAAAATTACGAATAATGATGGCAGTGTGCGACGTTGCGTTATCATGGTGCAAAATCCGCGAGTTTTCTGCCCACAATTATGGTCTCTTTCGGGGAATTGCTTCACGCAAACGTCTCATAATACGAGTACTCTTTGTTTACTGTCTGACCCTATGGCAAAAATTCATGATGCACTACACCGTTTTAATCCGTGAAAACCATGAGCATTGCTTTCTTTTTTGGACTGAAAACGACG
The DNA here is from genome assembly GCA_963966105.1 of Volucella zonaria. Taxonomy (NCBI): domain Eukaryota; kingdom Metazoa; phylum Arthropoda; class Insecta; order Diptera; family Syrphidae; genus Volucella; species Volucella zonaria. Next base: position 44,662,117 of record OZ014534.1, read on the forward strand.
TGTTTTTTTTTGGTCTCGGCTCATTTGGGGAACGCCATTCACTTGCCTGGTGTCTGGATTGCGTGTCGTACTCATAAACCCACGTCTCGTCTCCAGCAATGATCCTTTTGATGAATGTGGGATCGGATTCAGCCTCGCAAATCATCTCCTTTGCGATGTCAAAGCGGTCTCTTTTTTGCATGAAATTGAGGTCATTAACCAAAATGTCTTGGACGGATCCATAGACAATGTTCAAGTCCTCCGCTATCTCTCTGATGGTTAATTTGCGGTTATTGAACAATTCTTTTACTTCATCAATGTTTTCGTCGGTTTTCAATGTCGATGGTCTGCCACTGCGTTCATCATCTTCGATTGACTCACGACCACTTTTGAACCGCTCGAGCCAGTGATAAATGACCGTTTTCTTTAGAAAATCGTTGCCGCAACACTTTCCCACCATTTCCAACGTTCGCGCACCATTAAATCGGTTTTTTTCGCAAAATTTAATACGAGTACAAGTTTGTTGTTGCAAATTGAAATCCATTTCTAAAATTGTAAAAAATCGCCAACACACACAGAGATAGATGTACTCTTGGCTACGTAACTTTTGCAAATGTCAAGCTATGACGCAAAGATTTAGAGGGAATGTCAACAACAGATTTACCAACTTAACAAAAAAAAATAGAACTCAAATCGGAACAATGGGGGCGCCACAAGGTGGTTATTCCATAAGCTTTTTGATTAAGGTGGTATGTTAAATTTAGCATGCGTAAACGCGTTAGAGCTGCAAAACCTATGACAAGATTCAAATTTTTGCTTGCTTTGCGAAGTCATAGTATGACTAAGAAATGACAATTGAAAAGATATAAAATGCAAAATCAGCGAAAAGTTATCAAAGACGCTATAAAGACAATTTTGGGAAACAACTTGGGGGTACCAGAATAGTCAGTGCAAACAGAGGAAGCGCAAAGAACCCATTGCAGAATTTGCGATTATAAAAAAAACGGAGGATGACAACAACAAAGTGCATTTCGGGTAGTACTCCAATATGTGGAGAGCATTCCAGGAAGATATGTTTGCAGTGTGCTCAATAAACTACAATATGTTTAATTAACTTTTTTTAAGTAACAATAAAATGTATGCCTTTATCAAACTAAAAGCACTAATAATTTTATTTACGAGTATTTCGCCCTTTTTTAAAGCAGGAAAACTTAAATAGGCAAGAGTTCGTAAGAATTATGAAGTTCTACCGTTACAGTAACAAAATAGATAGTACCATTCTAGGGTTAATGTATAAGATTCATAAATTATTATTTAGAATAAACAGAAAAAATTACCGTTCAGGTGACCGAGAGCAAGATGAAGAAAACTCGTATGAGGAATCGCTATCCAAGTTCTTCCTTACTGCCCGGCAAATGTAGGTATTTCCTTTAAATCAATAAAAAGAATTTATTTTATTTATTCTTAGCCTTTATTTAAGTGAACAAAAAAAATTCAATATTATGAAATACTTTTTTAATAAAAATTAATCTGATTCACTGGAATCGCTTAGTATAGTAACTGTTGTCCTATCCAAAGAGATGGGATCTTCCGATTCAGTTTTTTTTGATGTGCTGGGTATGTTGATATTACGACTGCAACTTGGCTGTTCTTCTTCTTTTTCTGCCTTTGTCTTTTGTGATAGTTCAATATTCCAGTTATGAGATATATGTACATGTGAGTTTTCCGACCTTTTCAACAGTAAGAAGGTGTCGTTTTTTACTATGTATCCAACTAAATTTACTGATCTTTCCGTGGCTGTTGAAGTTACAGGTGCTGATAAAATTCGTGCTGCAATTTTGCTTAAATTTTTGCTTGCAAGACCTTTCCACCATATTAAAGGTTCTATTGACGAAGCGCTTGACCAAATGCCTTCCTTGGATCGATACATAGCCAAATCAGACATAAGATCCAGCCCCATACTTTTCGATACTTCATAAATAAATTCCATCGACATGGCTTGATCAGAATCATTTAAAAAGCAACCTTGATTTGATGGGTCAAGAAGTGCAGCGACGAGGTATATTTATGATCTTGGAAATAGAATTCTTTCTCTAATTTTTTCTAAAAGTTGATCTCTTTCCAAAGCATTTAGAATTGTCGTTTTCCCTGTTTCTAACAAATTGATTGCCGAATTAAGTAACTCCCCAAAAACTTGATGGACCTTGTGAATCGAGCACTTATCTGACTCAAATTTTGTAATGCAGAGAACAACTTGTTTGATTAAATCTATTAATTGCTGAGTTTCCTTTCAGAACGGTTCTTCATTTATCAGAGTTGTTTTTATTTCCTTTGAAAAAGAAGAAGTTTCATTAACCGCTAATGTTTGAAGACTGACTTTGGATGACAAGGCTTCCTAGGCAAAATATGTAGCACCCCCATCGAGTTTTACACGGAAGTTTCAGTGAAATGGTTACGCGTTTTTCTTTGTTGATTTTGTTGAGGAAGGCACTTAGAACCGGCCTGCTTTTAATTGTCTTCACGATGGTTACTGCTTTGTCCATAATTTTTTGAGCTGAATTGCATTTGATGATATCATTGCAAAGCAAATATAATGTATGTGCTATGAACCCTAGGGGAATTAGATGATTGTACATAGTTTTCCTTTAGCAGTCGCAACGTTTTTTGCATATTTGCAGCATTGTCTACTATGACAACAAAGAATTTTTCTGGTCCATATTTTTCAATATTATTATCTTTAGAAATCCACAAAAATTGGATCCGGTTTTGATATGATGAAGTTAATAATGCCTTCATTGCGGATATTACTCCAACCATCACATTGCAGGTGTAAATGTTGTGCACTATCTAGTTGATTTGCAATTTTGCTTTTAACCTCCTTGTATTCTTCCTCCAAATAAGTTGTTGCCAACTGCTTCCTGGATGGCAGTTTGAATGATGGCTGTAATTCCTCAAAAACTGACTTCCATAATGAATGCTGAACTAACGATAAGGGGAACAGCTTACGTAAATAGCTCTTGCTAGCATCTTGTTTAAGGATTCCTTAGATTAAATAATTAGTAAAGCAATATTATTATTTAAATAAAATATCTTAATAATAATAAAAATAAGTGGATGATACTTACCTTTTTAGTTTTTGATGTTGATGATGAATTATTTAAACACACATTTTCCTGATCACCTTGATTGCTCTGAAGCAGCGTATTAAAGATATCACTACTTTCGGCATCGCTTGATATTTCTTTGACAGAATGTTTTTCCACATCTTTTTCACTATTTATAAGGACTTTTATATCCGATGGACACTTAAAGCAAGTGACTAAATGCTTAGCTATTTTATTTATATTAGGGAAGTAGTTTTTTCCGCAAAATTTGCACTTGGCAGTTTTTTCCGTTTTATCAAAATACTTCCAAATAGTGCTTTTAGGTCTTCCCATTTTTTTTAACAATATTTTTAGTCTCAGCTCAAAAAAAAACAGTGACCGGAAACTCATTTAAGTTCAATTATACTTTATTATGATGGTTATTATTAATTATATATTAAAAAAACGAAAAAAAACAAATAATAAAAATTTTCCAAGTAACCAGTCAATAAACAACTTCATTTAATTCTCTGTACCTGCAATGGTGCCCCATTATCAATTCATTTTTTTTATGTTAAGCCATAAAATAAAAATAAAGCAAAATAAATATTCAACCAGGGAGCCTTTGTCTAAGTACGAGTATATAAAAAGGGACATATAAAACTTCTTAGAAGTTGTTTGCACTTTTCCATCAACACTCTTGATCAGCGATTTCTTTGAAGAGAAATTGAAATAATACGAGGGCGGATCAATAAGTCCGTGACTTTTGGATTAAAACACAGATTTTTTGATAAAAAAATAATTTTATTTTTCAACGTAGTCTCCCTTGAGCTCTATACACTTTGTCCAACGCTTCTCCAATTTTTTTATCCCTTCCAAAAAAAATAATTTGTCGAGGTCCTCAAAATAGGCCTTTGTTTGCGAGATGACTTCATCATTGGAGTCAAATCTTTTTCCACCAAGCCATTTCTTCAGGGTTGGGAACAAGAAGTAGTCGCTCGGAGCCAAATCTGGAGAATAGGGTGGATGAGGGAGCAATTCGTAGCCCAATTCATGGATTTTTGCCATGGCAACTGCACATGTGTGCACCCTTGCATTGTCTTGGTGGAAAAGAACTTTTTTCTTGGCCAAATGAGGTCGTTTTTTTTTCAAATCGTCATTGAATCGGTCCAATAAGTTGGCATAATATTCCCCATTGATTGTTCTTCCCTTTTGAAGGTAGTCAATGTGGATTATCCCGCGTGCATCCTAAAAAACAGTCGCCATAACTTTATTGGCTGACAAACCCACCTTGGCCTTCTTTGGCGCCGATTCACCCTTAGAAACCCACTGTTTTGACTGTTGTTTGTTCTCTGGTGTGTTGTGATGGATCCATGTTTCGTCCACGGTTACAAAACGGCGCAAAAACTCCTCCATATTGCGATTAAACAACGCCAAACCTTCCTGTGAAGTTGTTACACGATTGCGTTTGTGGTCGACTGTGAGCAAACGCGGCACCCATCTTGCGGAAAGCTTTCTCATGCCCAAGTGATCATTCAAAATTGAAACCACTGAGCCATGCGAGATCCCTACGGCTTCCACAATCTCTCGCACTTTCAATCTTCGGTCGGCCAACACCATATCGTGAATTTTTTCGATTGTTTCGGGTGTAGAGACCTCAACTGGGCGTCCAGGACGTTCGGCATCTTCAGTGCTTGTACGGCCACAACGAAATTCAGTAAACCACTTTTTTACCATTGAAATCGATGGTGCAGAGTCCCCATAGTATTTATCAAGCTTAGCCTTGGTCTCGGTAATGGTTTTTTTTCGCAAGAAATAATGCTTAATAAGCACACGAAATTCACTTTTTTCCATTTTCTCCTCAAATTAGTGAGTAGTCTGATAAAAATAGCTGTCAAACACAAACTAACTGACGCAGCAAGTTTAAATTTTGACAGGAGTCAACTGACAGATGCCTATTGACAGGAGCAGTGTTGCTGTTTCAGTAAAGAGGTTAGAAATTCAAAAAGTCACGGCCCTCGTACATTAACAATCAGCAAATCCCTCTTTTTTTCAGATCATCAAACTTTATCTTAAAATAGGTTTTAATAAAAAAAAAAACATATTCAATTAGCCCTTAACGTATAAAAAATTATAAAATAATAAATACCCCATTTCAGGTGGGTAAATACGATTTTCGGTATATGACATACCCGGTAAATACCCTGTATTTACCCTATGATAAATACCTACCGGGTAGGAAAAAAAACGATGCCCATCACGAATGACGTTTTCGAAAATATGACAGAAGCAAACTGCATCCCCATGCTAATGCAGTTTGACTGCAAATGCAGCTTTGATGCAGGGCCTACTACTGCACGTAGCTGTCCATGTTCATCTTTGCAGGCTTCCATTCTAGCGTTATAGCTATGGAATGTTCATAAATCTATTGAACACCTCTCCATTTTCTCGATCGCACTGTTTGTTTTTCTTTCCGAGAAACCATTCATTTCTGCTTTTATCAAAAAGAATTTTAATTTGAATTTGCATTGTTAGTCTGCAAACTTTAAAAATTGGTATCTCTTGCAGTTATCTGGAATCTCGCAAAGAATGGTTCGGTGAGCACAACTACTTTAAAGAACTGAAAATAGACGTTGACCAATTTCCCGACGACCAGAAAATTGATGATAAACCACCTCAAAAATAAATAACTCCAACGCGCATTTTTTTTTTGTAAGGAAATTTCTTTTTTATATTTTTTATTAATATTTTTAAAGCTTTTTTTTTTTAATTTTCTAAATAACATTTTTTTTTTATATTTATGTATAAAAAATAATGAATAAATTATTGTTTCATTTTTTTGTTTATATAGTTAGTGAAAATTCTAATCAATTCTTATCTCCATTTGATTTTTTAATTGTTTTTATATTTTTTGTCAGAAATTATTAACACAAATCGTAAGTAGTAAAGTAGTAGTAATTAATTATAAAATATTATGGCGTGTTTTATTTCTTGAGAATATAATCGTAGTGTTAAGTCTTAAAATTTGTTTGCTTAAAATTAGTTAAGGAAATAATAATTGTAAAAAAAAAAAAATAGTAATAATAAAAACAGTTAATATTAGTTAAGAGAATATAACAATTTTGATTTTTAATTTTGTGCAAAAATATATTTGTTATTTGTGTTTTTTTTTTTCTTATTTTTGTTTTTTTTAGCAAAGCAAAATCAGACATTTGAACAATAATACATTCAACAAAGAAGCTTTTGTTTTGTCTTTTCTTGTCCTTCTTCTTCGACGACGGCACCTTGATATTTGTTTCTTTTACTTATATAATAATAAATAATTCTAAAATGTAATTTTTGTGAATGTCATTTGGTATTTAGTGTTTGCAATTTATCATACAATGTTTATATATATATATATAAAAAAAAAAATTTAATAACAAGTGAATTCAAAAATGCAACATGATCGTTGTGACACAGAATTGTTGTGGAAATTATTTTTGTAACGCTTCTGCCGTTTCTGACAACGTTGCGTTCTTGAATTCAGCTAATATTAATATTTATAATACATATATTGGTTTTATGCGTGTGTGGTTTTTTGTTCAATAGGAGGCAACAAAGTTATAGAAAAAATATATATATACCATATTGCAAAAGAAATGACGAAAAATACAATTAGTAACGAGATTTAAGCACAAAATCTGTTGTCCTCCTAAATTATGTGTGAGAAATTCGAAAATTGTGGACGGTTTTCAATTTTACACTGGACAATTTGTTCAATATTTAATTTTTGTGACTGAGAGTTAAGACTGTAAGTTAACAAGATTTTGTGACAATTAACAATTTGTGTGCACGTTTAATTCTAATACTAGTGTTTAACTTTTTTAAAATGTTTTTGCTACACATTTGTATAAGTCTACTGTTTTGAATATATATTTTTTTTTTAAACGGACACGTACGTACATATGTATAGTTTACAAAAATATTTGCTTTCTAAATGTTTTGTTTGTTATGAAACTCTACGCGGGGTGTCGATGTTAACAGTATGCAAGTTGCTTCATGAGCTTACAATGTGCGTACTGAGATGCGACTATCCATTGTTCTGGAAAACTCATTTATATCTACCAATCAGCTATATACCCCCATTGTTATATGTATTTGTAAATTCGTTATTACTTTTTTTTTCAAAAACTTTTTACTTTCCTCTAGTCTCGCTTTGAAGGCGTTTGGTTACGCTGGATGCAGTTGGTCTCATGAAACCACTTAAACGCGATGCTACAGCGCTTGAAGGTCGCGATGGACTTCTCTGTCTATTAATTAAAGTTGGTGTACTGCTTTGTACGTTAGTAATCGAAGCCTTAACTAGCACCGCATTGCGATTTGATGAATTTCTTGGCACCAGTGAAGTTGTAGACGCATTCGTCAAATGATTCTCCTTAAAACTTGTACTCCCCAAATTCGAAGAACTTGTTCGAGCGGATGAGGGTTTTCGAACACTTGCACCGACACTTGATCCACTAGAGCTACTACGACTGGCCGGCACTCTCTGATTGCGTGATGAATTCTGAGCAGACAATGGTCGTTTACTGGGCGATGATTCTACAGAATTTGTTAGAAGCGGCTTGACTGGCATACGTCTGACGGTATTAGTGGAAATTCCACTATTTAACGATGAACGGGAACTGCGAAGACTAGTTCTTGAACTACTACGTTCAACATCTCGTTTATTAGATGTGGTAGCTGAAGCAGATTCACTTTTTCTTAATGAATTGGCACGACGCATAGCAGCTGATGTTGATGTTTGTATATTCGATGGCACTGTTAAGGTATTACCAGTAGGATTTGTTCTTAACGAACGAGATCGATCCAAGCTACGTTTGTTTCTTTCGAGAATGCTTTGAATCTGGGATTTTTGAGGATTGGCAGACATTCTGGATTTTGAGGCAGAAGAATCACGACTAGGATGATGACTATTTGAACTGCTGGCAATTGTGACTGTATCTTTGTTGTTGCTACGATTTTGTGATCGTGGTAATTGTTTTGTGACAGCTTCGTTGACATCATTACACGAAGATGTGCTCTCCTTACCATGGGATGGTGTATCTGAGACTAGACTTTGGGTTTCTTCGAATCCTTCATCGTTTAGTTCGTGATTATTAGTTGATACCTTTATGATGGTAGTTGTAGCAGGCTTTTCATTATTAATTATCTCACGTGGTGGACTCCAGATGCGCTCTGGTGTCCCAGTTGGAGATTTAAGGTTTCGTATGGCTTCGCGTACATCTTCTTGATTGATAGAACTAATATGGCGTCCAACCTTTTCCAATTTGGCAACAGTTTTTTCAGAAATAGCAGGTTTTTTGGTTTGAGGCTCCTCATGTTTGGTATGACTCATAGTTTCAATTGGAGTACTTTGGCTTGGGCTTTTCACTGGTTCTTTAATGGAATTTTCAACAATAGTCGAGGAAATATCTTCATTACCACTATTGTAGTCAGTTGGGCGTTTGTAGCGACGTGTTCTTCTTGTCGCTGAGTATCTGTCGAAAAGTCCAATTGGTTCGTTGTCAGCTAATGGATCTCCACCTGGACTAATATTACCGCCATCGCATTCTGTTGTATTAGTCGCGTTTAATGTGACCGTTGTCGGTGCATACGTCGGTCTCGATGATGGACTTTGTATGCTTCGTCTAATAACTGGCGGTGTTTCAATGTTATCGGCATCGATTTCTTTGCGACTGTATTTGTCGTTATGCCTGTCCCGAAGAGTGCTGAATCTGTCGACTGCCGTACTTGAAGTGGGCGATTGAATTTTGTATTTGGACGGGCTGTTGTCGTTTTTACTATCGAAAATCATTGGCGGCGACTGCTTTGTATCAGTAGCATTTGGTGTAGATGCTTTTGATTTGTTATCGCTATCTTCGACGGGTTCCGATGGACGGCGTATGTAGATTTGTAGACGATCTGATGCTGGACGTTCACCTAATTGTTTTATAATTGATTTACGACGTTCTTCATCTTTCGAAGATGATGATGCATGGGTGGCAGGTGATATTGGCGGCGAAGTTGGTACTGATTGTTGTCGTTTTATTTGGCGCGGTGACTCTTCCCCAACAAGTACTTCTTCAGTACTATTTGACACGTTTAAGTTTGATTTTCTCCACGAGGATTTGTCACGAGTATTACTGACATCTATATGAGAAATAAATCAATGAATTAGAACTAGAAGAAGTGACGGAATATTTGTTTATACCTTCAATAGCTTGAATAGTTCCAACGACATCAGTTTTTTCTAGTGTTTTAGATGGCTTCCAATCTGAATATACACGTCTATAGGTCTCAACACCATTTGCACTGACTGTAACTTTTTCTTCTGGCAAAGGATCTAATTTGTTTCTTTCGCTTTCTGCTAAATACCAGAAAACAGAGATAAGTGTTAAGAACAAATTTTCTAGTTGGATGTCACTGAATTTTGTTGGATACCTGAATCGTTTTCAAGCGATCGCCTGCCATTGTTTACTAGCCGTCGTTTCCGTTTATATTCTTCGTTTTGCTTTTCATCGTTCTCGTTTGACTGCAGCCAAGATTCAATCTTTTGTCTCCATTCGCGAGATATCCTACAAAGTACAAAGAGATTATGAATTCGGTTTCTTTTTCGATTTCAATCTTACCTTGGTTTATTATCTTCGCTTGCAGCTGGTGGAGGTTTGGATTCTGCCATCGGTGATGGTGAATTGGCTCTCTCACGATCTGCACCAAAATCGATGTTTAAAAGTTCTGGACGTTTTCTACTTGCACTGCCTGATCTTGCGCGTCTGGCCCATGAACGATCTAAAATTTATAAAAATGTTAACATTAATATTTCGGATATTCAGATAGCTTCACGTATCACAGATCAATTATAAATATGTATATTAATTCATTCCTGAGTCTTAAAAATCGGTTCCATTCCTTACGAAAAAAAAATAAACTTACCCAAACTTCCATAGGAAGAAGATTTTCGTTCTCTATTGCCATTATCATGACCTGAACTTCGTAGGAACTCCATCAGATCATCTTCCTCAGTCAAAACACGACTCCTTCGTCTTCGTAAACTGCCGTTTGGTGTAATATCTGGCGACATTCCATCTTCTCGCAAAAAGTTACATTCCCCACCGGTATTAAAGGATCCCATACGTCTTCTTGACAACGCCGGACTTGCTCTTGGATCAAACGATGGATCAAGAAGTAATGGATTTTCTGGATCAGATACTGGTGTTCCACATTGACTTACTGTAATAAAATAAAATGGATAACAGTAATAAAATTTGATTTTTATTTTTGTTTGCCTATAGATGCCGAAGATGAATTTTCTTGAAATAAACAACTTATGGTTAAATGAAAAGGAAGCAAGACAACTATAGGATATAGTCCGGCAGGTTAATGTGGATTTGTATACGCATATTTTAGTACGCCCCAAAGACTCCAAATCAAACAAATAAAAGAGAAACGGGATACAAAATTCAGCATATCGCGTGTGAGATTGAACAACTAGATTGGCAAAAGGACATTTATGTGGGTTTTATACCACATGGGTAACAAATAAATTCCTTAAAGCGGTGCAAGAGTATTTTCACGAGGATTGAATGATGGTAATCCGAACAGCGTATATGAAGGTCTTAGGCCCGTTAAAGTATTTAAGACGGTTTGGTTTTGAAACAAAATATCGTGACAGATGTGTCCTTAATTTGCCAACCACACACGCTTAAAGATGATAAAACTCTCAATGACTTCGTTAAATGCATAAGGTCTGTTAACGAATATTGTGCATCCAAAGTGGAGGGTCTACCGTTAAAGTAGATCCGGCCGCCTTCCGCAAAAAGTCTTCAGTTGTTGGTATGTGAATATGCGATAAATAGTACTGCATCTCCTTGACATACGACAGTGATGAGCCGAGAATTTTTGGTAAACGGACGTAACTAAATAACAAGTGTGTTATGATATCTTCGAGCATAATAGAAGGAAGATTGGATAATGGCGACGATCGATGGTATCCTCCGATAGAAATAGCAATAAAGGACGGAAAGGACAGATTCCGCAACAGACTAAGTTATGTTAAAAGACAATACTTGCCGTTGACATTGACATTCTAATTATTACGGCATCTGAAACCGGAATGAAAACAACAAATGCTTTGTCGATTTTTACGATCAACTGGATCCTATCTAGCAATATGCATTCTGTAACAAATGCGGGGCCAGTGTAGGTTATTGACTATTAGCCACTGTTCTATTCGTACATTCGTCAACAGCAATCGCTTAGTAACTACTACCATCACCAAAACTGACAGCCTCTAATGTTTTCTAGATCGTATATAATTCTGAGGTAATCTTACTGTGCATGAGAACATAGGGGATGACTGGAAGAAAGGATTTGTAGGTGGGGTAGTTTGACCAAGTTAATTCTGCAGAAAATCTGCATTATTGAACGTAACTAATTCAGTTTTTTCTTATTATGACATTTTTGAAAACATCTGTAGTTATAATATACTGACGCGGAAGAATAATGTAGTAGTACTCGTAGGAAGTAGACTCGACAGCAATTCCACACAACTTCGCTGCCTGCTGAGATACGATTAATACGAGTACATAAAACGAGCTCTTAGAATGATGTTTTTCTAAAATCTGGCAAGAATGACAAAGCAACGCATTCACAAATACGCATCCGACCATCCACTATCTCAGTTGAAACTGACACTATTAGATCTCTTAGAAATAAAACAGGGTGATAGGCATTGTTTTCATTCCTGTGGAGGCTTTCAAACGATATTTTAATAATCCAACCAAAATCTTAAAAAAATATTAATGGCTTCAAGCCACCAAATAAGGAAAATCCGATGGAATATAGAAACTAGAAATTGGTGATGAATTTCCGTTCTTCAGAAGTAGCGAAGAAAGATAGTAGTTAAGTGGATTAGAGACAAATTGACGCGTAATCTTTTGAACTCGATTTTTCTGCATAAAACTATTCAACAACCTTACAGATCATGGTTCGGCAAGATTTAATGCTCTTCCCACTGTTATTGGCAGCTTTAATAGCCAGTAGGTAGCAAGGAGGAATTTTATTGAGGAGGAGATTTCTTACTCAAGTCAGCACGATGAAGTTCGCTATCTAGTGCAGTAGCTATACTATATTGGCGATTTGTTTTTTTTTTTCTATCGGTATAGAGCACTCAAACTAAAAGAACTGGTCTGTTATATTCCATTATTATCGACGAGTGAACGAGTTAATGACAAAGTTTTTTAAGTAACATCTCCCATGACATCAGCGCCGACTATCCATAGCCTGATGCCGACATAAGTCAGACACTCACAAAAGAAATGCTCCATTATGTTATCACCGCTGTCATATGTGTCGCAGGATGATGCATCACGAATCCAATAACCAGTCTTTCCCACTGAGGGGCAGCTGACCTTCAGCAGACGTCGGGAAGCAGTCGTTTAGTCTGCCGGTATCCTGGAGAGTCACGCCATATGCAATTATTCTCACCTGTCAACGGCAACGCAGGCAATCCTAGCGCGATTCTGGGTCCTCTGCTGTAAGTCTTGCCGCCTCGGCGACCTCCAGTAATTTCGTTGTGGCCTGTGATCAAATAAAACCCTGTGAACAGTTCCATTTCAAAACAGGACACATAATGGTATCCGCTTATTCAATAAAGCTAAATTGTGGGGTATAAACAGCCCTAGCAGCAATGAACGGCTGCATTTGAAGGTATAAGAAAAGAACACATCGAAAGTCCAACCTGGTTAATGCTCATACATTCGCTCAATTTGGTTGAAATTATTTTTATAAGGTGTCTTTAAAAACATCAAAATATTGTACTTACATTGTCTAGCTCGTCTAGCCAGCTGTTCTTTTCTTTGCTTCCTTCGCAATATAGCCTGTTCTTCTTGCTGTTGTCTACGCTCGTTCTCTTTAACAGCTTGTTTGAATTTTTCCGAGAAATTTTGGAAAATTTTAAAGCATTCTTCCAGTTTAAATGAGCCCGGATCTTCACAGAAGAATTCCGATAATTTCATTCTAACTGCTTCAACTTCTTTCATGCCACGTTGCAGAATAGTAACCTCTCCTTCGGCAGCCTTCAGAAAATAGAATAATTAAATAATTTTTTACTTTTTTTTAAAAGAAAGTACTCATTTATTTACTCTTAGAAACTCTGTCATTTGTTCCTTAATATCCACATCAGTAGCCGGCAATTCCACTTGCCGTTTAATCTTCTTGATCTTAGCATCCAGCGCATTGATCTCGTTGTTAATTTGTTCCGAAGTTGTTCTGCGAAGTAGAAAATTTTAGAAAATCCTGTCAAACCAATGAAAATCATAAAACTCACTTGGAAGCATTTTCCAGCATCGTCAACTGGGAGGGAAAGTTCAACAATTCAGGATTTCGTTTTTCCGTTTGCATGGCAACGAAATGAATGAGATTCATGCCGGGCTTATTGGCCCGAATATCTGTTAGCTTTTGCAAAGATGAAAGTTTAACACCAGCTGCGTTGCCTGCATAACCTCCAGAGTTGAGAAAATTTCCAGCCACCACAACCATATAGAGGACTTCTTGGAGCATTTTGTTATTCATCAGATCTGTTAAAAAGGGAAAAAGTTTAAAAGTATCCTTTTAAATAGAACTTACTTTCTTACCATCACCCGCAAAAATCATTGCGTTGATACAAGGATCTAAGTAGCTGACGTTTGCGGCGAATTCTTCCTTCAGTAGCATGCTTTCTATTCGAAGCTTATAACTTGAAAAACAGAAAACCAAACCAGTTAGTTGGGAAGTATGAAAAGTTAAAAATCGACTTACTTTGGTACTTCAAGCAGTTGTAACAAGAACTTTTCTGCATTTCCTAAACGATTTCTATCACCGTTGTAGGTTTTCAACATATCGAGTTCGTCCACTTCTGGAAGGATCTTCAGTAACCCACGTAGTTTCTCAGCCCCAATGTCATCGTGCTCGCCGTTCCTTATAAGTTGAATAATATCCTCGTTCGATCTAAGTGTTAAGAAGCAACAATTAAATTACATCGTTGGCATTGTAAGGTTTAATGGGAACTTACGTTCTAAACTGCTTTAGGAATATGTTCACATTGAGACTCCTTTTGCCGTCCAGCAGCGTTATCTGTAAATATATATTAAAAACGTTTTAGTTGTTATAAACTCTCAAAACATAAAATTGAGAAATCTAAAAATGAAAAACTCTCGAACATAGAGAGAACTTTAAAATAAAATTAAAAAAAAAAAGAAATACGTACGAATCGTGATAATAATCATGATGTTGGCTTTATTGAAAAATAATTGTGCATAAATATAATTTCGTGCTTATGAGCGCAAACTGCAAGCCAAATTTTCAAGCAGCTGGAGCCGTTTATCAGCCATAACGCGGCGAATGTTGCCACCTAAGTCGACCATCATCTCTGGTTTTAACTGCGTTAACTGACATAAAGTCCAGAGTCGCGTAAATTACACGAACTAGTTAGCAGGCTTAATAAGGGATTGTGGATTTCCTTCACTCCAAATTCGGTATACACAAATGTGCCTCAGCAGTGAACAAAATTTTATGGATTAAGATCAATCTCGTTTTCGCCCCATTCACGGAATTTGCGCAGCACACGTCGCACAGTGGTTCATTTAGGAAAAAGTTCTTGCATAATTCAATTTTCGAGCCAGTCAAAGTTGAGTAATTTTTAAGGCGTTTCAAAAAATCATTTCTTTTTCATTTTGTGTCATATACCTATTCATTAGTGAAAACAAAATTGGACGCAGTTTTTTTTTTTAAATTTTTTTAAAACTATTCAATTTAATGTTTTTTGTAACGCTACACTCGGCGCACTTTAGCTTGCGTTTAAATAAAAAAGGTCTGAAAGGGTCTGGCATAAACTCAACAGAAAATTAATTGCTATACAGGGTGTCCCAGCTTAGGTTTTCGTCTTGCTTTCTCAAGATTCCTGAAGTATTGCAGGGGGGGTCTATTTATAGGCCCTTAAAGTGAGGAACCTCTAATTTCGTGGTAAAACTTCTTAAAAGGCCGTAGCTTTCTAACGGATTCAGCTTAAGAAACCGTTGTGCGCATTTTTGAAAGAGAATTTCAGTGTGCATAAAATACTACTGGGTTCGATGAACGCCAGCCAAAAATATGGCATTTTAAAGCTAACATTTTGAAAAATCGTTGGACTAATTTCATCAGAAAAATGCGTTTATGTCAACTTTTTTTATCAAAACTTTTGTCTTCTCTTCATTATCTACGATTTTTATGTATGACTTTTCCACCTACGAACAACGGAAGTTATTACAAACCGGACAAGGACCAGCTCGGATATCAATGTTATCGAGCTCCGTCTACAGAAAGTCGGTTAACATCGTTCTATAACTGAGACCATAGACGGTGACGGTGTATCCTTCCTCATTTCGAAAGAAATAAGCTCCGATAATGCCGCCATGCCATAAACCGCATTTTGATATTTTTTAATAATATCCGCACGTTTGGCAAGCGTAAAATGATGCATGATGGCAAAATGGCAAACTTTACTGAATATTTTGACAGCTGGATTTTATTGGTAACTTTGACAGCTGCTGAAACATATCATTGTTATCTGGTCACCCTATAGTATATCTACGTGAGAATATTTTAGACACTAGAGAATTCGAGCATATTGGCAATTGGCTCTGACGTGTTCTTCAGAGTCACAGTTCACCAGAAATTTCATGGCTTGTGAACATCATCTGTCATCGGATTATATTCGTAAAGGAAGTGAATTCGAGTTATCTGATCTATTTGTGTATAGAGAGAGAGATATACAATCATGAGAGAATGAGACTTTTCATAAGCAGTCGATTTCAGTTTGGGAGATTTGCCGAAATTATGTATAGTGACGTCAGAAAAATAATTTTTTTGTTTATCAATGTTAGACAGTGATTCGAACTCAAACTTGCTGGCGTAGTAATCGACGAATTTAAATACTGCGTTAAGCCACAACTGTTATCCAATGGCCAAAGTCATCTGTATTTGCAATGGCACCTCTGGAATATGGGGACTTTATTTGACCAAAGTATATAACTGAAATCCTAATCAAAGTTCTAAAAAAATATGGAAAAACAAATTACATGGTGTCGTATATAATGCTTCCGCACTCCTTAATCACTCAGTTTGTAGTATTGTGCAGGCCAGCCTGATTCTTAGAATCCGGTTCCGTAACTTTTAAGATCGCTTGAGCTAGACCTCTCAGGGTGCTCAATATATCTTTTTTTTATCGCCTTTCAAATGCATCCAGCATTTTTCAAGGAGAAATGCTCGAACTACAACGTCGGCAGAAAGTCGTAGGTTCAGAATGAAAATACAAACAACTTAGTGAATGGGAAAGCCCTTAATCTACCACGAGCTCACTTTGCCCCCTATTGGGTCTACCCCGAATTTAAAGAAAACGATGAAAGTGTTTCCTTTCCATCAAAATTCCTAGTAGTGCCGGGTAATATCCTTAATATTACGGCCCCCTATTAAAAACAAACGCTGAGTTTTGCCGTAAGTGATGTCTTATCGTAGAGGCGTCGTCTGTCCGCAGCTGTTTTACCGGCTTGGAAGACTAGCAGTGCTGATTATTATTATTACTATTTTTTTTTTTTTTTGATAATTCCATATTGCTATTATTTATTTGACACACGAATACTGTAAGGTCCTTTCAATGCTGATTATCAAAATGGCAAACGGCAAATTTTCACGATACATACATAATATGTTCATATACTCGTAATAGCAGTTTGTTTGCCCCAAAAACGAGGGTGTTAGTCTAAGTCATCACTCATATAATATGCCTTCGAGTCGGTTTGAAAAATACATTTTTAAGTTTGTCCTGTTGCACTTCAGACTACAATTTTATGGATTATAACTCTGGTGTTTTGTACTAACGAATAAAAGCCCTCTAAAATAGCCGGATCTTTTCCAATAAGGTTGCTTTGTGTTCAACTATACGGTACATCCTAGAACGAACATTAGCCAAATGAGGACCTTTATTTGCTCACCGAGAGTAAGAGGATCTTTGGCTTTGGTCAAAACAACATCTATATTTGTTGTTTGTTAAAATATTCGTATAAATGTTGATCTACCCAAATACCAAGATATCAGACTACATTTCGGCATATAAGGGCTGTTGTGTTGTGCCACCATTGAAAATTTTCACCATAGATTTCATTCGAAAGTATAAATTGTGCAAAAAGACACGATCTTCCGGGTTTGGTTCGGTACGACTAATGCTAAAGCATTAGTAAATAGCCGAAAGTTTCGTAACTAAGCGGCTTCATTCTTTCTAATTACTGCTGGGTAGTGGAAGCTGTATATCGTAAAGATATTGCATATACATATGTATGTTAGTTCGTCGACAGTGCATCTTGAGCCTGTGGTGAGTACTTAGCCATAAATTACAATGCCAGACTGACGTTACAAAAAGCCAGCTTAAGGGGTGTTCTGAGTAAAAGAAAAAAGCCTTTTTGTGTCAACAACTAATCTGCCTCGGATGTGAGGGATTTAACTGTTGGCGACTCTGGTATACGAAAGGACACCGATTTTTGAATTTGCAGGTAAAACGTTAAGACAGACCATCTTTAATGTCTTTAACTGAGGACTTCGAGCATTTATGAAATCCGATTTCACTACTAACCACTTACCGCATGAATTATTAAAGAGATGAAATAAAATTTTTTTTTTGCGAAAATGTGTTTAATTAACCTTAAATGACAAGATCAAACTGAGAAAAAAAAATTATTTACTTATATTTTAGAAGTTACGTATATAAGCCATATATTGCTTCGTATGCACAGTAGATAAAATTCAGTCAGTCATATATGGCTTCGTATGCAATTACTTATACGACGTGAAATTCTTTATAGCAATTGCGTTTGGCTTTATAACACAAAAAAAAATTACATTTTTCACATGATGTGAAAGAATGAAATTTGGAACAATATTGGCATAGTTGTCGGGGATTCTTCTTCCAAATCGGATAATGGCTAATCCCATCAGAGCGTACCGAATCCAAAGGCATACTTTGATGTCTAACAGGAGTTTGTCGTGGATTTTTCGCGGGTACTGGAGAGTCAGGCAAACCGGAGGGAGTGCAGCTCCGTCTGGATATCGGTGTTCCGAGACTACTTGACGGACGACCATGTTTTTTTTGTAATAACAGGTTTCCCTGACTTTCGTATGTGCTCGGAAACAGCAAGCTTAAAATCATACAAAGACATGTAGGTGTCTGCGTCTGCATTGATTCCATTCCTGGGCCATAACAACCAAGCATTTACAAGGGACATGTCCCAAATGTGAAAAAAAGTCCTTTTGTACCACTGACGAGACCGCAAATGGAATCTGTAATAACCCTGCATGGAGTCAAGTAAATCGACTCCTCCCATATGCTAGTTATAAACATCGACAGCTTGCAGAGAAGATATGCAAACATATTTTTTATACTGTCGAACATAACGTCGCAGAGTGGACCGTTTCATACATGCTAGACGTAAAAAATTCTTAAGTTTAAGTGAACGCTTTTATTTTCGATTATTATACATAACATACAATTCATATAAAACAAAATTTTTTGTTGAAAACATTAAATTTTGCTATCCGAAGTTAAAATAAAAATGAAAAACACTTTTGCTTATGACAGAATTACCAAAAAGTAAAACAAGCGATTTTTCCTTTTATTTTTTAATTATTGTTTTTTGATAATACAGTTTACAGATTTAATCTGATGAATCCAAATCGGTACTGAATGCATCTGAAGTTATGGTATCTGAGTTCTCAACTTCTTGATTTGTTTGTTGTCTTGTGTTTCCAACCAGATTAGGTTCAGCTAAAAATTGTGTGATGTCTGATGGTATTTTTGAAAGGTTTTTCTCAAAAAGAATCTATTATCGGATCAGAAGTTATCAAAAGTATATTTAAAAGGTCTCGGTTAGTATTTAGTCTTGAAGTTTTTCTGGTATGGCACATTCGAAAACGTCTGCAGTCTTTATTCCGAGGCTCTTGGCTTTCTTCGAATAATTGTCCTATTGGAAGTATGCATTGTTTAATTACTTCGACAGAATGACAAAGCAATTTATATATGCAGATGGGCATTGAATACCAGTTGTACATTCCTAAATATGCTAGTTTTGTTTCCTCCAAATATTTTTCAAAAAGGCCAATGTTAATTTCGTGGCCCGATGATATATGTTACAACTTAAAATGATATAAAACCGTTTTAATATATTCGCATCAATTCCTGTTATTTCAGCGCTTTTTACATGATTTTTGAAAAACCTCCTGGCAGTATTGCCATCATTTGTCTTTCCGAAACCCGGTTTCGGTTTGTCTACAATAAGATCCAATTCAGTTTTGAAACGAAATTTTCATTTCTTCATTTCTTATAGCCCATTTTTTTACGTCAAGTCTATATGCTATATATAAAAAACACTCAAGTGCTTTAATCCAGGCATGCAAACTTGACCAACCATATTCATAAAATTCTGCTTTTTGGAACTCTATTAATCAATACTTGATTCATCTCACTTGGTTTGGCTCCACAAATATAATACGATTGAGTTGACCGGTTGGATGTAAGGAAGTTAACAACTTTACCGTCTATCATCGTAAAAACAAATTTAGAAATAACTTTGACATTTTTACCGCCAACCAAGAATTCGAGCTCTTCGATATTTGCAATCTGATTCCGAACTGCGTTAAATTCTCTAAGCGCCATATTTTCTGTTTCTTTAGCAAACATAAATTTAATTGAACGGCATAAACGTGTGGATGAAGGATGGGGATTTTGCCATATAATCATTGTCGGATCCGAAACCAATCTAAGCTGAATGGGAACAAATGAAATAAGGAAAAAACATTCGTCTGAATTTGCTTGTTTTTCAAAAGCTTGCTTGTAGTTGCTATGAGCTGAGCTACCATCACCTCCCCATTTACAAATAAAAAGAATTGACGATCCGTCTGCTATGTTTTGGGATACAACTCTCTCTTGCACTAATAACAAACGCTTAGCTGTGTGATAAACTATGTCTTTTAAATTTATGTAGGCACTCGATTTATCGACACATATTGCATTTTCGGAAGGAAAACAATCCTTTTTAACTTTGGCTAAACTGTAAACTGATGGATATAATGCATGACCTCTTTCGATCGATTGTTTTCTTAAAATTTTGTATGTATGACGCGTAAGTTTTGTGTCTATATACAAAGTAAGGGCCTCGTCATTACTGTAAGATCGAACTTTATCTAACATCCTTCGACTAGTTTTAAATTCTTTTGCAGCTTGGGGATGCTCTGTTACTTCTTTTATAACATCCGCAACTATACGCTTTCCACTTGCACATGAAACCATTTGAGTAACATATAATAGTTCTGAAGGAGATCTTGATTCGAGGAGATTGCGAACCTTGACGCGTTTAGAGTGATTAACACAATCCTCAAAACTTTTTCTTGGCCTTCCACGCTTAGAAGTATTCTTCTTCATTTTTACTTTCAAAATTATTTGCTTTACGTGCTATTGTAGAATAAAATCATTCCCATTCAACCAATCTTCATATTTCAAAAGAAACCTTTCTTTTCTCAAGCCGGCTGCTTTCCATTTCTTATCGAAATTTACTGACAACAGTCGAGTTTTATTTTTTATTTGCTTGGAAAGCTCGCAATTTTCTTCAGAAATATTTATTTTGTTTGAAACATATTCAAAAATTTTATTAATACGGTTTTTCTTTTTATTGGAACACCAAATTTCAAAATACTCCATTCGCGGAATCCCATACTCTATCAATTAAAAGGAAGAAAATCAAGTTTTACAATTTCGTGCGGAGCAAAAATGACACATATTCTTTAACTAGAAACGATACACTTTACAAAAATATATAACTCATCTGGACACATAGCCACACTCATATTTAGATTATCTAAAAAAAAAACAAAATCTTTAAATTTTACACCACAAAATACGACTTGCTTTTGAGGCTTATTAACAAGACAATTAAACGAGGCACAAGAAATCAAAAATGGATAAATAAAAGAGAACATACCGACTAATAAGCCTGCCATTTCTTGTAAATTGTTTCCTTTTCAATTTAGAGTTATAATGAAATATATGAGAAGCTCACAATGCAATTAATACACGCAATCACTGAGAAAAACTAAAAATTGGCCTCTGATTAGCCAGAACTTGTTGCTAAATCAATTAAACAGAATTTGGATTACAGTTATATGATCAGTGGCGAATTGTTTTTGTTCGGAGCTACATCAAAAACAATGAATCGCAGTCGACTTTTTTACGTCTAGAATGTATGAAACGGTCCACTGTGCGTCGTTTTGCTGTCGTTGGCTCACTTCCAACGTAGGCTGAAAGAAGGTTCACATTCTTGTTATCAAACCAGGAAACCAGGCTTAACTTTACTTCATTTATGACTTCTACCTTTTCTTCCATGCTTCCGCAACCTCGCTTCTTCAGTTCCTTTTCTGTTGGCATATTTGAGTTTGGCACACAGGCACAGTTCCTATGGGAAGTAAACCGTTTTTGTAAAGATAAACTTGGAGATTTGGGCTGTTGAACCAGTTATCAAAACAAATCTTGTAGTTTTGATGTCGCGGAATTGTGGATGTCAATCGAGTGTCCGCATTTGGGCTTACGCCAAGATCTGGCGCATCTAAAGGGTACTAATTGCTTTGGTCTCCAGCAAAGATGTCAAAGTCATAGCTAAAGCCAGTAACGCCGCTCATGACTTGGTTTTTGTAACCCCATTTGTGAGGTTTAGCTGGGTAGTATTGTTTTAATTCATGACGACATTTGGTAGGGATTATTTGTTCGTCTACGGCTAAATATTTTTCTTTAGGCACTAATATCAAACGCCCACGAATCATATCCAATAAAGGTCGAATTTTAAATAATTTGTCATGGCCATCTTCTCCACGGGGTACAAAAGTCTCATTATTCTTAAAATGTAAAAACTTTTGATAGCTTCGAATCTATTACACGTTATTATTTCATAAACTTGCGACACCCCTATTTCTTTTGACCAATACTTCCTCGCTGCCGGTAACTTAACACATGACATAACGATGACAATTCCTTTAAATTTTTCCATTTTGTTTTTCGTGATCATTGCTGGTTTGTTGATATTGTCTTGAACAGATTTGAGGTTAGAATGCTCAATAATAAAATTAATCATATCAGCTGTAAACAAGAACTTGAAAACGTCTACAGGAAAATTCAGTTGTTTTACTAAGTATCCGGTAAATCTGTATTACCCAAGAATTGGAAATTGTTAACATCGTAAGCTGGCATTTTCCCCTTTTTTCCAAATAACCCTTTTAGCAGTTTTTCCTCTGGATTTTGATATAGTTGCAGAATGGAAATTTATCAAATTTACGTCGTTTTCTTCCGAAAAATCTGAGTCAGGCTCGGGTATGATAATGTGCTTTTTTGGAACTGAACTAAGATCATCATCACAATCGGAATCAATGTCATCATCTCTCACGTTTCATCAACAGGAATAGTATTAACATACTTAGCAGAGCCGTAGAAGCGTGCTGGTTGCATTTCTGGAATAAGTGTATATGGTATGTAATAAAAGTAACCTTAAATGCATACCAAGCCACATATGACAAATTTGGAAAAGTGAGAAAAAAACACAAAAAAAGCAAAAAAAGCAAAAATTAATATTTTCCCGCATTTAAGAGAGTCCAGAGAATGTAGTTTTATTTTTTTTCACCACTTTACTCACCCTTTTGATATTTATTTTTTAATTACTACTCACACTTTTTTCAATGCACCCGGCCCGTCGCACGCGCTGAACATAATCTTCAAAATATTTGACAGATCACAATTGCAATGTACGAGGGCGGATCAATAAGTCCGTGACTTTTGGATTAAAACAGATTTTTTGATAAAAAAATAATTTTATTTTTCAACGTAGTCTCAGTTGAGCTCTATACACTTTGTCCAACGCTTCTCAAATTTTTTTATCCCTTCCAAAAAAAATGATTTGTCGAGGTCCTCAAAATGACGAGATGACTTCATCATTGGGGTCAAATCTTTTTCCACCAAGCCATTTCTTCAGGTTTGGGAACAAGAAGTAGTCGCTCGGAGCCAAATCTGGAGAATAGGGTGGATGAGGGAGCAATTCATAGCCCAATTCATGGATTTTTGCCATGGCAACTGCACATGTGTGCACCCTTGCATTGTCTTGGTGGAAAAGAACTTTTTTCTTGGCCAAATGAGGTCGTTTTTTTTTTCAAATCGTCATTGAATCGGTCCAATAAGTTGGCATAATATTCTCCATTGACTGTTCTTCCCTTTTGAAGGTAGTCAATGTGGATTATCCCGCGTGCATCCCAAAAAACAGTCGCCATAACTTTATTGGCTGACAAACCCACCTTGGCCTTCTTTGGCGCCGATTCACCCTTAGAAACCCACTGTTTTGACTGTTGTTTGTTCTCTGGTGTGTTGTGATGGATCCATGTTTCGTCCACGGTTACAAAACGGCGCAAAAACTCCTCCATATTGCGATTAAACAACGCCAAACCTTCCTGTGAAGTTGTTACACGATTGCGTTTGTGGTCGACTGTGAGCAAACGCGGCACCCATCTTGCGGAAAGCTTTCTCATGCCCAAGTGATCATTCAAAATTGAAACCACTGAGCCATGCGAGATCCCTACGGCTTCCACAATCTCTCGCACTTTCAATCTTCGGTCGGCCAACACCATATCGTGAATTTTTTCGATTGTTTCGGGTGTAGAGACCTCAACTGGGCGTCCAGGAGGTTCGGCATCTTCAGTGCTTGTACGGCCACAACGAAATTCAGTAAACCACTTTTTTACCATTGAAATCGATGGTGCAGAGTCCCCATAGTATTTATCAAGCTTAGCCTTGGTCTCGGTAATGGTTTTTTTTCGCAAGAAATAATGCTTAATAAGCACACGAAATTCACTTTTTTCCATTTTCTCCTCAAATTAGTGAGTAGTCTGATAAAAATAGCTGTCAAACACAAACTAACTGACGCAGCAAGTTTAAATTTTGACAGGAGTCAACTGACAGATGCCTGTTGACAGGAGCAGTGTTGCTGTTTCAGTAAAGAGGTCAGAAATTCAAAAATGCACGGACTTATTGACCCGCCCTCGTATAAATTATTAACTGTTCGTTTTACGATGAAACTCTGGTTTTAATGTAATTTAATGTTTTTTGATGATGTATGTAATAAGCCTATAAAAAAATCATAAACTTTGGAGTCCAAATATGGCTTCGTATGCGGTAAGAGGCTAATCATGTAGAATGGGCAAAAAATGTATGAAAATCTTTGACATCACTACAGCTATGGCCACAGGTGACAGTATCAGTGCTCATTTGTATGTGAATTTGTTATCGAGCTCTTCGACAAGATCTACAAACTATGTCAACAAAACGACGTTTACATCGGCTTTAGGCGATTTTAATGGAAAAATACAAGAATAGGTGGTCGTCTTTGGTAGCATATTCGGACCAGATAATCCGACTGTCAATCAGATAGAACTTTTTACGATCAAGACATGTCTCCACTATTTTTGTAGTCTACATCTTCCGAGTGGCAATCATCGACTCGGATGAGATAGTAGCCATTTCACAACGGCATGACAACAACGGCTAAACTCAATGAAGGAAATTGAACTCAGCTACACAAACGATCGCAAGAAACTATGCCGATCGTGTATCCCCTAGCCTCTCGAGAAGTTTAGACATCCTTTTCAACCATCAAAAACGTTACCTCTAGTGTACTTAGTTCCCTCCCAGCAGCAAATACGTATACAACAGTATAGGGGCTTTGCACGAAACGACGAAAGCAGCTCGCAAACTCTACACAGAAAAAACGCTCGATCGGGAACATGGAAAAGTTCTTACAAAGGAATTACGCTTGAAAGTTTTGCCAAAAATTAAAACGAATATACTAAGGATTCAAGGCCCGAACAGGAATAAGCCAACAAAATTGGTTGCAGATATTGAGATCCACAAATTTCCGCTGCCAGATAAAATAGGCTACTCAATATAGACGATGACCTTCAATAATCCCCCTTACGGGCAATACAATATCAATCGACCAAATTCTAATTCATTTGACAGAGTTTGGCATCAGGCTCTTTTGTCGAAAATGCGTGCTTTTGGGATCGATGACTCTCTTCTTCAATGGATTAGAAATTACCTTTCGGAACGTTCAATTCAAGTTGTCTTGGATGGTTTCAAATCTGATATTCACAAAATAAATGCTGGTGTGCTCCAGGGCTCCGTTCTGTCTCCGACACTCTTTTCAATTTTCATCAACGATCTCTTGTCTGCTACCTCTAATCCAATATATTCCTTTACTGACGACAGTACTCTCTGCTTTTCATATTCGTTTTCGGACTCACGTCACTGCTCTTCGGGTATAGAACGGGAACGGCAGCGTATGTTAAGCTCACTAAATTCCGATATTAACAGTATAACTAATTTTGGAACCACTAACAGAGTAGAATTTAATGCTTCCAAAACACAATGCTGTCTGCTGTCGTTAAAGCGAAATTTAAACACCCAGCCATTATCCATGGATGGCACTTGCATCGTCGAAACCGATAAACTTTCCATTCTCGGTATGTGTATCAGTGACAACTGACGTTGGAATGACCACATATTCGATGTCGCCAAAAATGCTGCGAAATGTCTAGGTTTCCTCAAGCGATGTAAGAAATACTTTACCTCCTCTGATCTGGTCTCAATATACTCGTTATAAGGCATTGATGAGCCCGAAATTGGAGTACAATGCCCACATCTGGTCGGGTGCGCCTAAATCATGTCCGCACCTGCTAGATAGGATTCAAAACCGTGCGATAAAACTCATAGGTGATACTAATATCACTCAAACAATGGACACCCTCGAACACCGACGTAATGTCTCGTGTCTCACTCTGTTTTATCGCTATTTCCACCACCAGTGCTCTATACAAATCGCCAGTAGCATTCCGTCCCTTCAAACTTTTAAACGTAACACCCGTCTCGCCATGAATGCTCAAGCGCACTTTCGGACGTACTCTAAAATAAAACATTATGGAATGTCCTGCCTTGCTCTTTATTTCCTAGTCATTATAACCTTCAAACATTTAAAACCAACGTTCACCGGTACCCCTGATTTTCCTTCGCCTGCGCTGTGTGCAAACATTTTCAGGGTACTTAAATCCCTTGAGCGCGCCCAAATTATAAAAAAAAAAATTATTTCGGTAGATCTAAGATAAAACCAATGAGTTCTAAATCGATGTCTACCACCTAACATATTTACTGGTTGGAAAAGAGCATACGACAGTGTAAATAAAGAGTTATATGTATAGAGCAATGCAAAAAATGACAACGGGGAATATATGCTACTCAGTTAAATTCCGAAAGTGACAGTCACAGATATTGAGAGAGAAGTCGCTGGGTTTGACAATAGAAATACTATAGAAGGTGAATCAAAACGAGTAGTCCTAGAATTGAACGAGTACAATATGCTCGTAAATAGTCCTTTATTTGCGAAAACGAAGCCTAGTTTCACCATTTACTGACACTGGCAATTTCCAAGCTAATTTAAGGCTACAGTTGGTTTTTCCACTTATTTTGGAAAGAGACAAATAGAGCGTTAAAAAAAAACAATTTAGGCGTTTATATTCATGGCAGCTGTCAAAAAGTTGGTTCTAACCTAGCATTATAATCGTTTATTCAGGTAAGCAGATGATTTCATTGTTTTTCAGTGTTTTACTATGCCAAATCTTTGTTTTTTGCATGTTTTTTTTGTAGTATGACCTCTTATCTGTAAAATAAATGATGAATAAGTGTTTTGTGTGATATGTATATGTACAAAGAAATCGTGGGTGAAAGACTACTCTACCTAGATGGGTACAGCGGCAGAATCCATATAACAATTTCACTTTTTTTTTCAGGTTTTTCTTACGATGAGTTCAAAGGTTTTAGCATTTCAAACTACTCGTATTACAGCGGGTTCGAGGAAGCAGTTAATGCCGTTTTAGAAGAAAGCGTCAATGACGCTGATTACGACTTTGCGATCATACAGCCAAAACCTAGTGTGGTAACAGACGAAGGAGAAGGTGCCGACGAGGACATGGTCGCTGCCGTTTTGGCGCAAGATATGCCTGGTAATATAGAAGTATTTAGGTGTGAAGATCACATTATTTCAAGTGGTGATAACGACAGCAGTGATGATGCCTTGGCCGAAAAGGCAGAGAGAAATCGTCGTCAACAGCCAGATCAGCAAGTATGGCGTAAGTGTCCTCCGACATACTCTTCCATAGCTGAAGAGAAAACTGATGTGCTACATAGACAAGAAGAGGTAAAAAAACAGCTTGAAGATTTAACCCCAGTACAAATATTTGATGAAGAAGTGATAAGCTTGATAGTAAGAAACACAATTTTATATGCTAATCAAAACAACAGACACACATTTCAACCAGACTCTGTTGATTTGAAAAAGTTTATAGGCATATTGATATTGTCAGGGTATCACGAGTAGTCCAGGGAAGATTTGTATTGGCCTTATGATGAAGACGTTGGTGTTGAAATGGTATCAAGGTGCATGCCAAGACAAAGATTTCGAGATATAAAAAAGAATATTCATTTCGTGAATAACGACGAAGCTAGTACTTCCAGGGACAAAATGTTTAAAGTTCGGCCACTAGCTGATATTCTTATGAATACAGTTCTCCAGTGGGGTATGATGCACGACCATTCAATTCAATTGATGAATCGACTGTAAAATATTTTGAGCATCATCCTGGCTAAACAGTTTATCCGAGGAAAATCAGTTCGGTTTGGCTATAAAATCCGGGTAGCAGCAAGTTCCACGACATACTGCTATACCTTTGATTTTCCTTGTGGAAAAGCCCTTGAAGTTTCTACAGATCACTTAGGATCAAGAGTTGTCAAAACATTACAAATTATAACCTCTTGGTGGATCTCAAAAACGAAGGATATCGGGCAACTGGAACAATAAGAGAAAACAGAACAAAAAAATTGCCTCTAAAAAGTATTAAAGAGATGAAGAAAGAAGATCGTGCCTCATATGATTATAGGTTTGATAAGCAAAATGAAATACTTCTGATGAAATGGAAAGACAATTACTACACTGTTGAACTGTTGGGAGTTGTAAAACGATGATCTCCTGTAAAACGCGAAAAGACTGATGTCAACACACTAAAACTTTTCCAAACTTACAACAAAAATATGGGCAGAGTGGATGAGTTTGATCAATCTATTTCACTTTACAGGATTGCAGTTCATGGAAAAAAGTGGTGGATTTTGTTTATCTACATGATAGATATAGCTATTGCAAATGCTTGGCGTTTGCATGTAATGAGCCACAGTGATAGCATACTACCTATGCCAAAAAAAACGCAAAATAAGGCTCGACCTTCATCTTCCTTGGTTCCAGGCTTGCCAGGCTACCCTCAAAAGCTGGAAAAGCCTTTACGATGTGTAAAATGTCACGCCAGCGTTCTCTGGCAATGCAAGAAATGCCAAAAAACATTATGTGTAGAAAAACAATGCTTCGAAAATTTTCACCTGTAATACGCCGCTGTACCCAATCAAGTACACCTCCCTCTAATGGAGCGCAGTTATTTTTTTCCTTGTTCACTTTTATATTTATTTGGTTTGTTAACAATATTAAAATAAACTATTCTCAAAAATACCACTGCGGGTTTTATTTTAGCGGTTGATGGGCTAAGGTTCAGAATATCAGCTCCACTATTGCCGTAAGGCGCTAGTAAACTACTACAAGTGTGTTCGGCATAACTAATCGATTATAACCTCTTAGCATGGACAATGAATTTTAAGCCTCACAAAACTATGATTTCGGCATGTCTGCTATACCGTGCTAGGTTGTGCGATAGGAAAAAGAACAGGACAAGTACTAAAATATTCGAGTGAAACGTTTTCGTTGCATGCGAATGAAGTGAATGAATACAGGAGAATGCACTCTATTCTTTCAAAATTGTTTTACAGATGCAGTCGGGAGTAACTAAAATAACAAGGCACAGACTGGCCCGGCAACATCAAGGGATTGATCAACAAGCTGAGCGGGTATTCAAATTCAAGTCCAATACGTCAAGGAAATCTCTAGTTTTTGTAACAAATCTCAGGCAGAGATCATTAACAGTCCGGAAGTCGTTTATATGTACATTTTAAAAGGAAGATTCGTCTTAAACAACTGGACGTGTTTGGATAGGAATTTACCGTAAAGAATCTTGAGTTCAACCTGCAGGAAACAATCGCACAAATAAAAGTAACAAGCTTACATTAACAGTAAGATTATAGCAAACCGAAACATTGAGATAAAATAAGTAAAACCAAATCTGGAATTGTTAAATTGATGTTAAAACTCCTCACCTCAGTATTTTCTTTCTTCGTCTTTCTGTCCAAAGTATCCGTTCCGGTGTCTCTACCCAACTTTGGTGATCCTTGAGCACTGGTCGATTGCAAGCAAAATAATCCTTCCATTTCATTCCAGTCTAAATCAGCCATTGGACTATCCTGATGATTGTCAGCGACAATTGCCCAAATATTCCTCTTTCCGATAACTTTATTTGGCGGTATCTTATTCCAATTAATAGTTTTCATTTTGGCTTTTGGTGCAGGTGTATCTTGTTGTGGCAAGAGCACCGATATTTCATTTAATCCCGGCTCTGGTGTCTTGGGTCTATGGTGGCTGTTAATCGAGTTACTCGTTAGAAGATTTGGTGCAGGCGGCGGTGGGGCTGGCGGAGCTCCAGGTATACCATTGTAACCAGTCATGAATGGTGGCGGCGGTGGGGGTGGAACTCCACTACCAAAACCAGGAATTGGTGGCGGTGGCGGAGGTGGTGGAGGTGCTGCTGGTCCACCACCACCTCGACCTGTCGGTGACAGTGGTGTATTTGAAAATGGTAGCGGCACCGGCGGTGATGTATGGACACTACTCGGTGTTAATGGCACTACAGATTGCTTTCTACTTGGACTTGTTGCATCGCCACGACAATGTGGACACGTGAATTTTTGTACACTTGGTGCACGCAACAACCGCACAGAATCTTCATGGTTCTCAAGGAGTGTTGCTCGATGGACTAGTTTCTCAGTTGTGTCCCAAATGATATCGCTTAGTGCTTCTTTGGGATCGATTCGCAACAAATGCTGTAGTATGCTGAGAAATGGTATTTCCTGAGGTGTGTCAGCTACCTGTTATAAAATGAAACATTGACAAATAGGGTTATAAGTGTTATGGATTGGCTGTGATTATTACAGATGTATTTGTGTATGTATGTAAAAGTGCATTAATTAATTAACATACCTGTCGTAGAATGGCGTAGAAAACATCAAGATGGGAATTTAGATTTATACCGTTGGGTCCCTGTAGACTCTGGGCTTCGTCGCATTCTCGCTGTTCGTCGAATACGTCCAATTGCACAATGATATCACCCACACTTTGAGCGACTTTTCTGTAATTAAAATTCACTTTAATTAGTAAATGGAAAAAACATGTTACTCACAAGTCAAATGCCATAAAAGGAAACGCATTAATACGATTAACAAACGAAATCGGTAGCAAATTATTCAGAGCAATTAGATGCGGTCGCTTTTTACTCGAATGCTAATGAGTTTTCATACGCTACTACCTCGATCTCCACCATCTAGATCGAATAGGACTCAGTGAAAACGAAATGCCCCGAAAAAGAGAGCAAAGTAATCCGAACTACACTTAATGAAACAGAACGACGGAAGTAGATTCTATGCGAAAAGAAAACGAGGATCTCCAGGACTCTTGAGTACCGAAAGAAGCCGAGGCAATGCCAAACCGGCCAGCAAGTGAATATTTTGTGGACGAGGAAGAACTAGCAAGATGCATAAGGCCGGTTCTTCAAATGAAGGCTTAAAACTGAAAGAAAATAAACCTACCGTTTTAAAAAAGGCAAACGCCCAAGCGGAACGTCGCCCTCCACCCGCAATAAACGTCCGTGGACGTTGATGATATTTTGAAAATCAAAACTATTTTAAATATTAGGTTTAAAATCGAGCCCATGCGTAAGTGCAGAAGAAAGATACCTCAGTTCAAACGATGCCAAGGCGTACTGCCGTACTGTACAAATAAGAAAACTCTAACGGTTTGCGCTAATTGTACAGGATATCACCCACCTAATCATCGAAGGTTGCGAAATCGCCAAAGAACTTCAAAAAAGACGCTGTACTCTCAAGAAACAAGTTCGCCCAAACTCAAGCTTAAAACATCCCAAATCCGATAAGCCCAAGACCGTTAAATCAGTCAAAAGGACGAGACAGATAAAAGAGAATATAAAGAATGCGAAAGAGAAGACTCGCAGTTAAAGTGCAATGAAAAAACCGGCTGGCGCGAGATCATACGCGGAAATCACGTCACAGAAACAAACAAAACAATATCGGCCGCAACAGATCCGGTCTCTCAAATATTATCTGTGATTCTGAAAAAAACTTGAGGAACAAACGAAGATTAATCAATTTATATTCGGCAAATTGAGCAAGCTCGGAACATGAATATGAAGCAGTTGCTTGAGATATTAACATGGAACGTAAACGGTCTTCTGGAATAAATCTGGAATCCTACAGAAAAACAATATTGATACTCGTATATGTATGCTTGATTTCGGAGGCCCACTTCAAAAAAGGAATTTGGACCCAAAATGAACGGTTCCAATGATTATAATGCGCGCCACCTTCGGAAAATGCGAATGCATTTACGACTCCGAGAACATAAAAACAGAGCTTGACTCTATGCAAACAAGTTCAGTCTCCGTAAAAGTAAACCAATTTGATTATAGTTATTTCCCTCCGCGAAATAGGCTGGTAGGCGAGGATCTCGTTCGCCTCTTTGACTCACTTGGGTCAAATTTTATCATCGGTAAGAATTTTAACGCGAAACACGTATTTTGGGGCTCAAGCTGCAATGTAAGGAAAGGCAGACTACTGTAGAAAGTCGGTATGAAACATGGTGTGGACTTTTTTTTTCGACGGGAAAGCCAACGTTTTGGTCAATCGACCTAAAAAAAAACCCCTCACTTCATCTACTTCTGTATCGCAAAAGAGGTACCCAGACACGAACGTATCTGCTATGATCTTTGCTCGGACCACTAAGCTATAGTTTTGAAAACGGTCGGATATCTAGCGAACACAGAAGGAGCGCCAAGATCAAAACTCCGTTCGAAATAGAAGAGGAAACAGATTCGTAGAAGCCATTCAGAGCGTTGCGTGGAATAACACCTCTCTCCGAATGAGAGGTGTAAAGAAGGGCAAAACAACATACCCGCTCCAAATATTGCAGAAGAACTCCTACGAGAAAAAAAGGAGAAGCCCTTGACCACCTTACCTAACGTGTTCTGCAAAATTTTAAAAATAGTGAAAGTTTTGCTTACCTTGAAGGATTGATCGCCGATAAGAGCTCAAACTACTCGCTGAGGAAAGGCGTGAAGACCATAAAAAGACCCGTAATGCACTCGGCACCAATAAGAAAAGCTAACAGCGACTGGGCAAAAGGAGACAAAGAGAAAGGCGATCTATTTGCCAAGCACTTAGAAGAAAGGTTTAAGCCGTTTAAGCCGGACAGCCATCGGCAAGAGATCACAATGCTAATATCGGACCTGACAACTATAAACCGTATCACTCTCTGAGCTTCGGCAGGCAATAAGAAAGTCGGAAAATAACAAGGCTCCAGGATATGACTTAATTACAGGGGAAATCTTGAAGCAGCTACCGAAAAAAACGTTAGTCAAGTTACTTTACATTATAAATGCCTCTCTGAAGCTTTTATATGTTCCAAGGCAATGGAAAGCCACCGAAGTCATAATGTGCCCGAAACCGGGAAAATGCTCAAACGATAAGAAATCATATAGGCTTGTTTCGGTACTTCCGATAATATGTAAGGTCTTCGAGAAACTTCTGCTAAAGTGATTACAACGAATACTTGTAGAAAGACGCTTGATCCCGGATCATCCATTCGGTTTTCGGATCTATCGAATAATGAATGCAATTGAAAAAGCCCTAGAAGAGGAAAAGAATTTATTTCTCGACATATCGCCAGCCTTTGACAAGTTATAAGCTACGACAAATCTTGCCGGAAAAAATATATAGAATATTGGAATCTTACCTCGAAAGCAGACTCTGTCGTGTTAGATACGGGACTGAATACTCGTAATCCAAAGAAATTCATGCAGTCGTACCACAAGGAAGAGTTTTTAATCCGATTTTGTTCTTACTTTACACAAGATACATACCTCAATATGAAGAGATAACGTGCCCACGTTCACGGACGAAGTAACTAACTTTGCTCGCAAAACTTAGTGCACGTCTTCGTGATCATTTTAACCATGAAATTATCCGAACTCTGGACAAGACAAACCTTGTGCGCCGACTACAAAGAACAAGGCCGTTCGACCTAGCGTCGTAATGTATTGGGTCTATAACGGTTTGCGGTTTGCTAAGAGATGGCGTAACTTGTATTATTCCATTGTTATTATTCCATTGGAACATGCGTTGGAAAGCTACTG
This sequence comes from Volucella zonaria, assembly GCA_963966105.1. Classification (NCBI taxonomy): domain Eukaryota; kingdom Metazoa; phylum Arthropoda; class Insecta; order Diptera; family Syrphidae; genus Volucella; species Volucella zonaria. Next base: position 44,695,749 of record OZ014534.1, read on the forward strand.
TTATTGTACGTCATTTCAATATATGTCATTCATTTGAAGCGTAAACAACAATAATTTTTTTTCACTCAAATATGTCGAACTTTGTGCCTGAAAAAGTGTTTTGCGGGGAGTTCTTCTTCATTACATATGAAGAAAACTGCTGCCAAAATTCATCGTATTTTGATGGAAGTTTATGGTGAACATGCGCTAGCTGAGCGAATGTGCCAAAAGTGGTTTGCACGATTTAAAAATGGTCATTTTGGCTTGGAAGACGATGAACGTCCTGGGCGGCTAAAAAAGTTTGAAGATGAAGATTGTTGCCAAACACAAGAAGAGCTCGCAGAATCTTTGGGTGTCACTCAAGCCGCCATTTCAAAACGTTTAAAAGCAGCTGGATATATTCAAAAGCAAGGAAATTGGGTTCCACATGAACTCAAGCCGAGAGACGTCGAAAGGCGGTTTTGCATGTCCGAAATGCTGCTAGAACGCCACAAAAGGAAGTCATTTTTGCATAGGATTGTTACTGGTGATGAAAAATGGATCCATTACGACAACCCCAAGCGCAAAAAATCATATGTGAAACCCGGCCAACCATGGCGCGAAGGTAATGCTCTGTGTTTGGTGGGATCAGATGGGTGTGCTGTATTATGAGCACCTAAAACCGGGTGAAACCATCAATGGACAAGGCTACCGAACACAATTAATCCGTTTAAAGAGAGCAGTGGCCGAAAAACGCCCGGAATATGCGACCAGACACGAGGCAACAATTTTCCATCATGACAACGGTCGGCCCCACGTTGCAATTCCGGTTAAGAACTATTTGGAAAACAGTGAATGGGAAGTCTTGCTCCACCCGCCTTATAGCCCAGACCTTGCCCCTTCTGACTACCCTTTGTTTCGGTCGATGCAGAACGCCCTCACTGAAATACGGTTCACATCAGAGTAGAATATCAAAAATTGGCTTATTTCATTCTTGGCTGCCAAGCCGGTGCAGTTCTTTTGGGATGGGATCCACAAATTGCCAGAAAGATGGGAAAAAGTCATAGCTTCAGATGGGCAATACTTTGAATAATATTATTGTAAATGTTTTTCTGAAATAAACGTTCAAATTTTGAAAAAAAATCGCACGAATTAAGTTGTATACCCAATAAGACCGCACGCAATGGCGGTAATAGTAGGTGGCTTTGCAGGAAAAGTACCTATCTAACGCTATTATCACTACAGAAGCGTAAATTGCTTGCTAAGGCAGCTTAGTCGTAGTCAACAAAAAGAGAAAAAACGAGAGGATTGAATCTACTATCACTACTATTTGTCGATCGGAAAAATAGGAAATGCTAACAAGCACAGCCAGATGAGGAACCCATATTGGAATTACTTAAAGACAATTGAAATATGCGTTTGTTCTGCGACTCCGAATAGCACGGATTTGCAGACGTTATTGGCAAGAACTGGAAAAATCAAAGCACATAATTAGCTGTAATGGGATCCAGTTACCCCGTTTTGAAAGCTTCAAGTAAACGCGTATAAGAGTTACCGACGAATGAATAAGTATTTCTAGCAAGCCTTTCAGTTTGCAGCAGAAATATAACACTATATGGAAGAACTAACAACGTGATGATCACCTAACTTGAGCTTTTCGAATGTATTCGAAGCATCGCATCACTCTTTAGGTCAAAGGCTGTAACAAAGAAAGATTAGAGCTTTGGTAAGGGGTTACTTATATTTCTGAACAGTGAACAAAAATTTAGAAGAAGTTTGATGACTATGCAAAAACAAAGATAGTGATAATGACCTTTATGTTTAATTATTTTGCAGATGTCCTAGAGTACTGTGCAGAAAAGATGGCGGTCAGTTTTCCAGTTACAAAGTAGATGGAAACCTATGATATGTTCACACATATTATGGTTCCTATGCTTCGTTGATAAGATTAACATCTTAGGGTTGGAACACGTCTGTTAGGCACTCCCTTGCCATTGGCCATCAAGAATGAATTCACCTACGAAAACCTTGATCATCGAAAGTCTGAAACCGCAGAAATGAGTTCAATCGAAACTACAACGGAAAGAGAAGACCATTGTCAACGAAGTGAAGCTGCCAACCAAATTGCCAATACCATAAATGACGTGCTGATCTTTACTTATTTTATATGGCGCTATAGTCTGATGTGTCCCTTGCCCAACAAGACTTCCCATCCAGTTCGATCCTAGGCTAGCTGGCTCTAGTCGAATTGGTCGAGATAATTTTCGATTTGAGCCCGCAATGCATGGCACACTCCGAGGTTGATTTGAAGATTCTCCGAGTCGTAGCGTACGTTTCGTAGGCAGCATACACTTCGTTGTGCCCTCGTTAACTCATGGACCCATCTCCACCGCCTACAAAGCGACATTCACCAACGAATTGGTGAATTCTTTCTATTATGTCAATAGTCAATATTATCGGCCTATGCGATTTGTTGAACCATTTGAAAATTTGTGTTTCTAGTGTTGGTATGTAAGCTTTAGACAACAATGAGGTTGCCGATAATATGCACCCAAAAAAAGTAAAAAAAATAGGGCCTTGTTGGTGACGTTGAGGAGACTTATACTTCTATAATTGACGCAGTTTAAAGAGCCTTCTTTTCCTATTCTCTTTATTCAACCCAGGTCGGTTAGACAAAATTGTTACTTGCTCGTATCATCGTTAATATTTAATGGCTCATTCGGTGGCTCATTCGGTACGGCGGAGGAATTCTAATCATCGCTGCTGTTATACAGTCTGCAAAAATGGTCCTTCGACACCTCAACACGGAACGATTCTACTTTGGACGCGAGCACCTTTTAGCCTTAACATGCACTTTTTATCCTTTGATACAATTTCGGAGTATCATTCCTCGATCATACGCTTTTCAAGTTCTGTTCACGCCTCTTGTTTCGCTATATGTGCTTGCTATTGTTGTTTGCTTAACCACCACATCTGAGGTGGCAACTAGCCGTCCGACGTCAAATTTCTCGCTGTAATTTTTGGGATGTTTGCCCTATCCAGATTCGTACCTTGGTATTAGTCTTAATCAGCGTTTGTCCCTCGGAAAGTTCAAATATCCATTATACTCGAGGAGTTCCTTGCGTCGATAGCAATGTGGCTATAGCGTTTCACCCAGCAAAGAAGTCCATTAACCTAAATTCGCTTTCGGTCCCTTTCGGAGGTTATGTCGTGTAGGCTATATTTTCCAGCAGTACAATTAAACATGAACTCCGTTGAATGTATTGTACTTAGAGTTAAGGTCAATTGGGATTATACAGAATTGGGCAGAATATTGGAGAATTGCCGAAGCGGGTTACTGACTTCAGAATATCTGGTCTCAAAGAGGCCTAATTTTCCAGGGGTTAATCTGGGACTAGGACTAAAAGAAATTTGTTGTTGACAATCTGGCAAGACAAAAAAAGGATAACCTTGAAAAGTCTACGTGCAACTGAACTAACAACGAAGGCCCAAAAGGTATTCAACAAATATAGGCCCCATCCAGCACGTGAGGTAGGATGGGTTGGAGAAAAGGACGACCAAAAAAACTACAGAACCCAGGAAAATCGACTATTTGGGTGCTGATTTATTGAAAGGGGGATACCAAGGCATGAAGCCTTAGGCTTTCGGGACGTGGACCAATGCTTTGTACCAATGCACATGAAGCCAAAGTTCCTCAATATAAACCTGATATGCGCTCGATCCACTTGACAAAACCTACCAACAAAAAGAATATGAGAACAGCTTTGACTGTATAACCATAAAGCAAAGCTTGCGCGATACCACGTCTAGAAACGGAATATCGCTATAGATTGCACTCGGTTTCCTCAACAATTGACAATGTTGTGATAGACTCCATTCATTTAAACAGGAATAAAAATGTTCGACGATTCCGAGAGAACAAGATAGACTCCGACTAATTATAGCAGATATAGTAGTAGAGTCGGTGCTAAGGATAATGCAAGAAAAAACTTCTTAAACGATGACAGATCAAACCATTTAAGCTGGGCGATCAAAGTCAAGCTTTCTGTCCACCCGACTAAAATGAAATGAAGATAGTAATACCTAAACTTAAGTGTAATAAGGATGCCGGACCGAATAGAAGGAGATGAATTGCTAAAGAAACTAGCCGAAATGGGTGCATCGGTAGGTCATGCCAAGGAGCTCCTGATAAAGAGAACTTATAGTATTCTCCAATTGTTTTTGACATTTCTTATCCTTTTAGAATTTGGAACAATTTGATTCGAAAATGGTTAAGCTTGAAAGGTTTTGGCAGAGCCTATATTTAAAGATTGGAAATTCCACATCAACATCAATAGCTGGAGTGCATCTGTATTCCTGGTGGAACCAGAAGGGTCTGATGTATTATGACCTGGTTAAACAAAATAAAACGATAAATGCTGAGTATTATTGTACTCAGCTTGATTTTCTGAAACTCGGCGCAACCGCCCATATTTGGCCAATAGAAAGAGCGTAGTCTCTTATTCCGACAACCCAAGTCTCTCGACACCATATATCTTGATAAACAGTTTTAACCAATGAAATAATATACATTTCTGATTGCCTAATTTAAAAAAAAAATAGAAAAAAAATAGGAAGCATTTCAATACATTTTTATGCCTTGCTTGTTCAGAGGAGGATGCGAATAAGCCCTCCTGTCATGCAATTTCTTATTTTTGCCTCACCAAAGCCTGCCTATCAGTCATAAAAAATTGACCGATCAGATCTAAGACTCCCTGTATTTACGAAATCGTAGTTAGCGCCTTTTCGGGGTAACTGCCCGGGAATGGAAACGAAAGTTAAGTTACGAAACAACAACAAGCAAACGAAACGAGGACAATGACCTCTGGATCTGCACATGGAATGTTAGGTCCCTTAATAAGCCACGTGCAGCCGAATAACCAGCGGAGGCCCTGGACTGCTACAAAGCAGATATTACCGCCATCCAAGAAATGTGATGTGATGGGCCGGACAAAATAAGGGGGAAAAACTGCGACATCTACTACGGAAATTGTTTTCGACAGCAAAAGCAGCGCCTATTTGGATGCGAAATTTGTTGTCAGAGGCAGAATGCATGTGGACGAACCCCTCGTAACAATCCGTATTAAGGCTAAATTGGCCAACATCAGCCTTGTATGCGCGCACGCCCCCAAAGAGGAGAAAGATGACAACAGCAAAAATAGCTTCTACGAGGTCTTGAACAAAATCTACGACCAGTGCCCTAGCTAAGACATTGACATCTTTGGTAATACTGTCGGAAGGTAGAACCTGCACGACACCACCTCTGATAACAGATTCAGGTCAATCGACTTTACGGCGGGGCGAAACATCGATTCGAATCATATCTTGTTGTAGCCAAGGTACGGGTTCGAATATCACGAACATCCCAAAGGCGAGCTAATACTGTGCGGAAATTCGACGTCGGACGGCTACAATCGCAAGAGGTCGCCAAATACTGTTCCGATCGATTCTTCCTAAATCTCTTAAAAAAATCGTATGCCGCGAGAATCAAGTATTGAAGAACAGTGGCAACATTCCAACTGGCGGCTATCAGAGATGCCGCCTCTGATGTGCTGGGTTTCACTCGGTCATTACAACGAAACCCCTGGTTTGACGGCGAGTGCCGGAAAGCACATGTAGCTAGGGAAGAGGCATACAGAGTGGCGCTACACAGAAGGACTAGAGCTGCTTCTCAAGGAGCAAAAACAAGGTTGAGGAAATTGAGAGATACTACAGCAGGAATGAGGTTCGAAAGTTCTACCAAAACGAACCGAAGCTGAGGATTTGGAAAGAGCAATGTATAACGGCGATGACGAACCAAATACCGCTGTCAGGCAGAATGAACCTTTCAACCTGGTATGTAAACCAACAATTTCATCCACCCGACCTAGATGAAGCTAAGATAGCCACATCTAAGTCCAACAAAGCTACTGGAGCGGACGGTTTGACTTTGCCGAGCTCTTCAAAGCGGCAGGGGATGTCTTGGTAAGGAGCAGACATCAACTTATCTGTAAAATATGCCCGATGAATGTAACCTCACCACTCTTTGTCTGATCCTCTTCTTAGCATTGTCTCCAAGATCCTATCTGCCGTATTGTGCGAACGTTCGTCAATAACCTGATTGGTACATATCAGTGCCGCCAGAAAGTCCACCATCGGCAAAATATTCATACTACAGCAGATCTTAGAAAAAATCCATGAGCTCTAAATCAATACACTCCATCTATTCATCGACTTTAAGGCAGCATATGACAGCATCTATCGAGCTATACAGAGCATTGCCTGGTTTTGGCATCCCTGTAAAACTCGTCCTATTGTGCAGGATGACGATGGAAAATGCACGCTGCTCCATCAAGGCCAGTAAAGATCTCACCGAGACCTTTGGTGTCAAACAAGGATTTATACAAGACGATGAGCTATCATTCGATTTCTTTAGCATGATTCTTGAAAGAATAGTGCAAAATTCATGCGCCAACACAAGATGCACAGTCTTTCAAAAGTCCGAACAATTACTCGCATACGCCGATGATATTGACATACTCGGAAGAAAGCAGGGTGATGTCAGTTGCGCTTTCGCGAGTATTGAGACTTAAGCGGCGATGGGTTTGACGGGCAAACAGCTTAAGACCAAGTATATTTTGTCAACCAGAAAGGACACCCAGTTTCGACGTCTCGGATAGAGCGTCAGGCTCGACAGATATAACTTTGAGGTAGTTAAGGACTTTGTCTACCTAGGCTCCGCTATCAATTCAGAAAACAACACCACCGCTGAGATTGAATGAAGAATATGTTACTTGCCAACCGCTGGTTCTTCGGGCAAGGAAGGCAATTAACTAGCAAAGTTCTGTCTCGAACAACAAAAATGACTGACCCTATATAAGACCTTTATAATCCCAGTCTTGTTCTATGGCACAGAGGCATGGACTTTATCCAAAGTGGATGAGGGTGCTCTTAGCTGTTTTGAGAGAAAAATTCTTCGGATGAAGATCGGTCCCGTCTGCATAGACGGTGAGTGGAGGAGAAGATACAACGACGAAAAGTACGAGCTGTATAGCGAGATCGACTTAGCCAGGAGAGTGAAGGTCTAACGAATGCGAAAAGTCTTCGAATCCGCCCCCAGTGACAGCGCCGTTTGGGGACTCAGGTGGCATACGCAAGTGTACCCCATCCAGCATTCGAAATTGGAGGCGGCTGGCTAACGATCGAGCTGACTGGAGACGGTTGTGCATTGAGGCCCAGGTCCACCCCGGACCTTAAGAAGAAGAAGAACTTAGTGCATCTTTATCGATCTTAGGCCTCGTATGAAACCATCTATCGATGGTTGTAATGCACTGTCATGTGACTCTTCTTCAGAAAATTCACAAAACTCGCAAGTCAATACTGAAGGAGCCCTTTTCCAAAACTTTGTGCAACTACGAATCGCTCTTTTAATGACAATTCATCTGAAATCAAACGAAGGGTTATATTTGCCGATCGCTGTTTCTTTGGCCAAAGAAGGCAATCAAGTAACAAAGGCCTTGCGAATAACTACTACTCCATGGTGCAGAAGAAGCCTACGGATTTAAATTTCCTTGGTCGTTTTGAAAGCAAGATTATTCGAGTATTATTGATCCCGTTTGGATTGACGAGCTTTGGAATAGGAGATTTCATGCAGCGAATTCTACATCGACGTTAACCAGCTCAGAAAAGTGCTTATCAGTCGCCATGTAAAGCGAATGGTATTCAATGTTCCGGCCCAAGTGTCTTTCAATCCGTAACCGGGTGGACTATGCAGTAGATAAAGACTTCGCCTTAGGTGTACTGGCAAAAAATGGGTGTAAACCTCAATTGTATTAGAGTCCGCAACTGAAAGAAATTGGGCAAAAAAGGCAGCAATTGGAGAGGTTTATTGGTTGAGGGCCACGGAGTGTAGAACCAACTACTTAGTATGTTACACATATAATCTATTGGGTTATAAATTACCGTAGGGCTTTCCCCAGCACTGTTGTCTCAGTTCCTTTTGCTTAAATGAACCCCACCTTCCTTGTTATATATGTACAATAGACAGTTTTAGAGAGTTGGTTTTGAATATCACTCGTGGCATTATATGATACCTTTCTCGTGGCACCAGAACAGCGGTTTCGGGCAATCAAGGATTGTAATCGAATTTGTACGTATGGTCTTTTGACCAGACATTCGACCAGAGCTGGAAGATGTACATATTACGAGTTTGCCTTCGAAATGGAGAGCACTATTCTGATGATTCTGCACTACATATTTTGTAATATTTTGGAGCCGTACTTGAAACATCGTTAAATCCTTGATAGGTCTTGCCTGACTCGTAGGTCCTACTGAAACAATATCTTCAAGGAACTTGCTTGATAAGATTCAGACATCGATTTTCGGCATCCGAATTGACTTTGCAATTATGATTTTGACTTCTGACGATAGAAAAACATATGACCCCCAAGGTTCTGTTGGCTGTCGAAAACACACGGTGTTCTTTTAGAAATGACTGCATACGTAGGTCCAGCGACTTACATTTTCATACTATTCCTTTTGGGCTCTACATTTGCCAATATGTTGCACAAGCGATATTACATTAAACAGGGTGGCGACCTTAACCTACCGCCAATATAAGCTGTGGTCACTAGCAAGGACGGGATGGCATGAAATATCAAACATCGCTTCTAAATCTCACAGGGTTGATATAAGATCTAACTGGTATTTTGGCACAAGAAATTTTTTTCAAAATTACTTCCATCACACAATCACTAATGTTGCACAATTTAAAATTCTCAAATTTTCACATGTCCTTAATGTCTGCGGACTAAAAACCACAATACTTCCACCGATTAAGTTTGACCTAAAAGTCGACGGACACGATACCAGTGAAAGCGACAGCATGCAATTACAATAGTTTATTCCAACCGATGTTTATCTCAAAATTCTGAAGTAAATAAAAATCGAATAACAACAACTCCAATGCAGTAAATTGGTTCCCTAAAATCGATATCGCACTACAAACACCACACTCACTGTCAAAATCAGGCTACACAGTGAAGTTTTTTTTTAAGTCGACGAAAAATTTGTGTAAAGTTCAATATTTTTCACTAAAACTCACTTCAGATTTTTAAAGATTCGAAAATTTCGTAATCCACTAGGGCGTAGGGAACAACAAAACGAAGCACAACGCAATGGTCGCTGCTTTAACTCCTCCACGGTCACGGGTCACGGATGCTGACCGAATCCCCTTCGCAGGCGACAGTAAAAAGCACAATTCTAAGATTTATCGTATCTTTTCTAGTGTAGTTGGTGTTCGCCGGAGTAGTTATCCATTCGTATGTACGAGTAGTTAAATTCCAGTGCAACTCTGCACATTAAATTTAAACTTTTTCACGGTCAGATGTTATGTAAAGTTTCGTGTTGTTTTTTTCCTTCTGTCCCATGTGTTTGGTTACTTTTGTCTTTGTTTGTTTTTTGGCTCTTTTATCTTGTGGACGTATGCTATTGTTGCACAAACTCCTCCTGGGGGAATACACACGAAAACGGAACCGAATGGATTTCGTTCTTATTGAAAACTACATACGGATATCAGTTTGCTTATACATAACTACGATGTGCTGGTAACATAGAGACACAAACGCTTAAACATAAGTTATGCGGTATGCACGTGGTGCGCGCGCATATATTCTTCATAATTACCAAGGATCCTTAACTTTTAAAGTTTTCAACACGAAAATAGAGCGAAAACAAATGGAAATGAACTAAAGCTTTCGGAGAGCACGTGGTGATGCCATATCCTGTGGCAATTATTCGCAAAGTGGTATTTTTCTCTTGGCGGAGATTTGATGAGGATTTTATTATGGATAGTACAGTGAGGCACTTGAAGATTCCATACATCATCCATATAAGACAAAATAGCAGAAAAGACAGTTAGCGCCTTCTGTAAATGCCATCCTAGTTGAATTAAAAGTCGAAAAATCGGTTTTCTTCAAGATTTATAGGAGCTTGAAAATTTGGTTGTTGCGAAAGAAAGAGCGTTGATTTTAAATGTTTACTGATGAGCATTCATAGAGAGACGAATGTTTCGGCTAAAGGTTTGAAGATACGCAAGTCCACGGGCAATTCCGATAGAGCTCTGGTTCTGAAGACCAAGAAATATTGCGTCACCTATAAGTTTAATCACACGTTTTTGAGTCCTATGTAAGTAGAAGGTGCAGATAGATTTTGAAAGCAGTTGACTAGCTTATAAATTGAGGCGAGATGAGACTGGATAAAGTGTATAAAGCATTGATAGTAGACTGCAAATGTGGTGGTTTTAATGTAGGTTGTCATCGACACACAAATCGAAAATCGATTGTTTTTGGGTTTCGACAATGCAAGTGCCATTAATGGAAATCGGTTGGTGTAGTTCCAACGGTAGTTATTCTGTTAATATCGGAGTTTCATAAGCTTAAGATACGCTGCCATTTTCATTCTACAGCCGAAGAGCCAAGGGACCTGCGTCTAGGAATGAGTATTGTAGTCAGCAAAGGAAAATACCAGATTAGAAATACGAGTAGCAAACAAAAGATCATTTAAGAAAACGCAAAAGAGTGACTGAAAGAGAACGGAGTGGATATCAAACCTTAAACCCATCAAAATATCTTGAACTGCATGTTCCGAAGGGAAATTTGTGATCCATTGAAGGAGATATTTTTAAATCCCAGATGCTGGCCTGATGGCAAACTCGGTTAAATAATTTTGAAATATCATGTGCAACTAACTTGCTCGATTTGTACAGACTTGCATTCCACTTTTCGATGGAGTCAAATAAGCCGTGAACCTTTTGCTACCAAAAGCGTACTGCCGGTCATTTAAAAGTTTCCGAGTCTCGATATACCACCTTGATCAAAAATTTTCCGGAATTTGTTCAGAAAATTAAAAATACAAATTTATTCATCTAAATCTATACTGTCCCCTTCAAAGTAATCCCCATCGACTGCAACACACTTATGCCAGCGCTTGATCCAATCCTCGAAACATTTATTATATTCGGTTTTCGGTATGTCCATCAGTGCTTTCTGCGATTTTTCCTTTGATATTTACGCCTTGACTGAAACCAATTTGATTCCCGACATAAAGAACCAGGAATTGTTCCCCTCTACTTTTAATGTTTTTCGCGACGACGATCCTACCCGCCCACTTGATGATTCCCCCTCTCGAGGAGTCCTACTGGCGATCCACAACAGCCTTAACTCTTCTCCCATTACCATCTCATCATCCTCTAAAGTCGACTTTGTCGCTATAAAAATATCACTCCCCTTCAAGTCCCTTTACGTTTTATGTTGCTACATCCTGCCAGCTCAGCCTACCGAATCTTACCAACTTGTTGTCGATGCGATCGACTATTTAATTGACCTGTCTGACTCTACTGACGATATCTTTATTTTCGGCGACTTTAATCTTCCTCAGCTACAGTGGACTCCATCAGACGATCAATCGTTCTTCATCGCTTCATAGACTCAAGTCTATGCCAAGTCAGTGGTGTATCCAACTATATGGGCAGGCAATTTGACCTTATTTTCATAACAGATTCAATTAACTCCTCAGTCTCACTTTGTCCCCTATCTCTCTGTACAATCGACAACTACCACCCCCCCTTCTACTTTCATTTTTTCATAACTCTTCTTTCCAGTCCACTCCTCCCACAACTCTCTCATCCTACGACTTTCATAAAGCAAACTTTCACAAAATCAGTGACTATCTGAGCAGATCCCCCTTTAACTTTCACAACCTAAGTGTAAATGATGCCTTATCCATTTTTTATAAAGAAATATTTAATTCTTTTAGCCTTTACGTTCCGTTTTCCCGCCTTAAAACATCATCTACTAGTCCTCCCTGGTATAATCACAAGCTTCGTTCCTTACGAAATAAGAGAAACAAGTTATGGGCTGTTTTCCTGCGTACCAGATCCTTGCCCGACTATTCCAACTATCTTTGTGCTTATCTTCATTTCACCGAACTTTAGGATTCCCTTTACCAGCGTTACCTTAATAATGTGTAAGTCAACTTATAAATGACCCTAAGTCCTTTTACCAATTTGTTAACTACAAAAGAAAGTCCGATGGGTACCCTCCTTCCCTCTCTTTCAACAACAAGTCATCAACCTATTTGCCAGCTTCTTTAAACAATCCTTCACCAACGACTCCTTTGTACCAGATCCATCCTATTTTCGTTACCTACTGAACTTCTTCAATGGCCCACTTCTCTCTCACATCTTGGACCCCCCTTATATCGAATATAAATTACACCAACTCAATGACGAATTTACACCCGGTCCAGATGGCCTCCCTGCCATATTTCTTAAAAAATGTTCTTCGTCTCTTTCCCTTGCCCTTTCTGTTCTCTTTCGTCTATCCCTTTCACAAGGTGAATTTCCTCAGGTTTGGAAAACCTCCTTTATAACCCCGATCCACAAAAAGGGATCAAAGAACGAAATAACAAACTATCGTCCAATCGCTAAACTCTCCCATATACCCAAACTCCTCGAAAGTATTTTGTATGAAGCTCTAAGCTTCCAATGCAAATCACTTATTTCCCCTAGACAACATGGCTTCCTAAAGGGTAGGTCAACCACCACAAATCTTGTTGAATTCGTATTCTTTGCCATTTTTGCCCTAGAGAACGGCAACGAAGTCGATGTAGTTGCAACCGATTTTATCAAAGCCTTCGATAAAATCTCTCATCGATTAATACTCTTCAAATTGTCTGCCCTCGGCTTTGAACCCATACTGTTAAAATGGATATCCTCTTACCTCGAAAACCGTTTTTACAGTGTTCGTTTTAGGTCAGCCCACTCCGCTCCACCACCACATCTGGAGTTCCTCAAGGTAGCCATCTCGGTCCCCTTCTCTTTATATTAACCATAAATGATCTCGATAGGATCATCAAACACTCATCCGTCTCCCTTTACGCCGACGATACCAAATTTTTCAAAACCATTTCCTCTCCCCATGACTCCTTCCTTCTTCAACAAAACCTTGATAGTTTTTCGATCTGGTGCCTCAAAAATTGTTTGGAACTTAATATCACCAAATGCCAATCCATCACCTTTTCACATAAGCGGCACAAATCTCCTCCCCGACTCTACCTTCTCCACAACCAACCTATCTCCTCCGTTGAATCTCTTCGCGACCTCGGCATTTTGTGTGATAGGGAGCTCAACTTCCGTTTGCATATGGATGGGATAATCCTTAAAGCCAACTCTGCACTAGGTTTTGTAAAACGATAGTCCAAAGAATTCACCAACCCATACGTGACCAGGTCCCTGTATATTACCTTTGTTCGTCCCCTCCTAGAGTACGCCAGTCAAGTATGGTCCCCATATCATCGCGTTCATATCTCGAGAATCGAAAGCATCCAGCGCCGTTTTCTTCGATTCGCTCTTCGAGGTTTGCCCTGGGATGATTCTTTTACTCTGCCCCCCTATCAAAACCGTCTCAACCTTATTAACCTAAACACCCTTGAGGAACGCAGAGATGCAGCCGACTTTCTCTTCATTCATCGACTTCTTTCAGGTCAGGTTGAATGCACGTCCCTTCACAATTCTATTTTCCTCAACACTAACCCTCGTAATCTACGTACCCCTCGTCTCTTCTATCTCCCAACCCACCACACCACCTATGGCGCGAACGAACCAATCTCCCGCATGCTACGAAAAATTAATTCAAACCCTAGCGTCTTTGACTTCCACCGCACCACTTCCTACCTCAAATCGGTTCTCCTTCACCGAGCCGAATAAATGGGGGCTTTCGCCCCCACCAAAATTAAAATTAAATTCAATTCCATTACTTCCTCTCGGCTGCTGAAACGCGTTGCCCGTAGTGTTTTTTTTAAACTCGAATGAACAGAAAGAAATCACAGGGAGCCAAATCAGGTGAACTCGGTTACTGTTGGATGGTATTTGTTGCATTTTTCATCAACAAATTACGAATAATGATGGCACTGTGCGACGGTGCGTTATCATGGTGCACAATCCACGAGTTTTCTGCCCACAATTCTGGTCTCTTTCGGCGAATTGCTTCACGCAAACGTCTCATAACTCCCAAATAATACGAGTACTCTTTGTTTACTGTCTGGCCTTGTGGGAAAAATTCATGATGCACTGCACCGTTGTAATCCATGAAAACCGTGAGCATTGCTTTCTTTTTTGACTGAAAACGACGTGGTTTTTTGGTCTCGGCTCATTTGGTGAACGCCGTTTACTTGCCATTCACGTCTCGTCTCCATTAATGATCCTTTTGATGAATGTGGGATCGGATTCAGCCTCGCAAATCATCTCTTTTGCGACGTCAACACGATCTCGTTTTTGCATGAAATGGAGGTCTTTTGGCACAAACTATGCTGCTACAGGACGGAAACCCAAATCATTAACCAATATGTCTTGGACGGATCCATAGGCAATGTTCAAGTCCTCCGCTATCTCTCTGATGGTTAATTTGCGGTTTTCGCCGGTTTTCGATGTCGATGGTCTGTCATTTTCGACTGACTCACGACCACTTTTGGACAGCTCGTGCCATTGGTAAACGACCGTTTCTTTAGAAAATCGTTGCCGCAATACTTTCCCAACATTTCCAACGTTCGCGCACCATTAAATCCGCTTTTTACGCAAAATTTAGTACAAGTTCGTTGTTGCAAATTTAAATCCATTTCTAAAATTGTAAAAAATCGCCAACTCACACAGGGATAGATGTACTCTTGGCTACGTAACTTTTGCAAATGTCAAGCTATGACGCTAAGATTTAGAGGGAATGTCAACAACAGATTTACCAACTTAAAAAAAAAAAAAACAAAACTCAAATCGGAACAATGGGAGCGCCACACGATAGTGTCCCCCGGGAACTTTTTGATCAAGGTGGTATGGTACATACGAGTATATTGTGGTAATACAGTCCTACAGATTTTGGACTAGAAAAACCGATTGCATGGTTTCCAAAAGATCAAACCTTTGGACCTAGCGCGATAGAATTCAGCCGCATTAAAAAGCGGAACTTTTATTAGAAAGTCACCTGTCAAAAACTGCTTATAAACATTAATATAGTAAGGAGTTGTTTTTAGTGAGTAAGAATATCACACTACTATGAGCAGGCGATTGCAATTCTCATACTTGTAGTGTTTAATGGAAGATTTTCACCTACCCTGCCGGAACAAAAAAAAAAAAAAATTAATTGATTCCTACCTCATTTGAAACCGAGATGGACTAAAAGGCTATACTGAAAGCACCATTAACGTTGCTCACATCCGTTCATATTTTAACTTAGCCTTAGGTGACAAAGATAAGTAGGGACATTCACTTTGTATTCGACCGCAAATCACTGCCAAAATATGGTACCTAACGCGATTACCAATAATAATTATCTGGTTAAATCAATGCCACCGTTGATTTCAAAAGGCTTTTAGATTAACGACACCAATTTGTCTTATTTTCACATTTACCATATATGTAGATACATATATATATTTTTAATAAAAAACTTATCATTTGTAAAAATCGTTGAATATACTAATCAAAAGGAGAGGGAAACCCATTTGTCAATTGGTGGATGTTTACAAGTTCCATGTCATCTATATTCAAATTGATTTCAAATTAACATGAATCCGCAGACTTTTTAGTGAGAAGATTACCTGATTTACATTTAATTAGCGAATATAAATATCGAATTGGATTAATTCGACAGATATGATGTACGAGGGGTAAATCAATTTACCAAAAAAAGCCACTATTCATCAAATTGAGTAAGAAACTGTTTTGACAAAAAATAAATACATCTGTGCGTGGCATCTAATTGAATGTATCTAATTACAAGCGCACGCTTTTTGGTTTCATTAAAGATTCAAAAAAAAAAAAATAAATCCAAACGATCGTTTCGTAATTTTGAAGCGTGTGTTCCTCTCTGAAACGAGTTTTGAATTACAAATATTTTCAAGAATACAAGGTACATACTCGTACTTCTATTGATCTATAAGTTGGCGCCATTAGAAAGCTATTCGGAGGTAAATAAATAAACACGTGAGATTCAAAAAGGATTTGAAGGAATGACAGAAATTGCTGACTCTGCCTGCTTGTGGGATGGTAACAAATCTGAGTATAGGTACTATTGCACAATATGTAGAAGCTCTTAAAATCTGGAAAGGTAACGTGTTTTCATCGGTATGAGCTTTGATACTCGTATATCAAATATTACTCGTACCTCAGAATTGTCATCGTCAAACCGCTGTGTTATTTCCGTAATGGCTATGAATTATTGGGTCTACAAGTAAATGTCCAGCGTTTGTCAGAGATGGCGCCACCAGTGGATCCCGGGCAGAAATGTCAGACCCCATGTGTTTTATTTGTAGGTTTTGTATCTGTCAACAACTTTGCAGCGTTATATTTGAGCAGTTCTATCGGTGTCGTACATTTTATCGAGCAAAATCATGGCACGTTTCCAGCCAAATAAACGTCATTTGCGGGAAGCGCTGCTTTTATTCTTTAATATGAAGAAAAGTGCGGCTGAGGCCTATCGTTTGCTTTCGGAAACTTATGGGGCGGAATGTACGAGTATTGGTGAATCGACGTGCCGCGAGTGGTCCAAACGGTTCAAAAGCGGTGATTTTGGAGTTGAAGACAAAGATCGCCCCGGAAAGCCGAAAATTTTTGAAGACGACGAATTGGACGCTTTACTGGATGACGATCCGTGTCAGATTCGAGAAGAACTTGCTGCATCATTGGGCGTCACGCAACAAGCCGTTTCCCTGCGCCTAAAAGCACTGGGATTCATTCAAAAGGTTGCAAACTGGGTGCCGTACGAATTGAAGCCAAGAGACGTCGAACGGCGATTTTGCATGTCCGAAATGTTACTGCAGCGGTATAAAAATAAATCATTTTTGCATTGTATTGTCACTGGTGATAAGAAGTGAATTTATTATGATAATCCTAAACACAGAAAATCGTATACAAAGCCCGGCGAGCCCGCCCAATCGACGAAATATTCACGTGAATAAGGTCATGCTCTGCATATAGTGGGATCAAAAGGGTGTCGTATACTACGAACTGCTTCCGAGTGGTGAAACCATCAAAGGACCATTATATCGAACCCAACTAATTCGTTTGAAGCGGGCATTAAAAGAAAAACGGCCAGAATATGAGACCAGGCATGAGTCCGTCATTTTTCATCACGACAACGCTCGGCCACATGTTGCGGTTTCGCTGAAAAACTATTTGGAAAATAGTGGATGGGAAATTCTGCCTCACCCGCCTTACAGTCCAGACTTGGTACCATCTGACTACCACTTGTTTCGTTCGATGCAGAACGCTCTTACGGGAATACGCTTCAGCTCAGTAGAGGAAATCAAAAATTGACTCGATACGTTCTTGGGCTCGAAAGACGAGAAATTTTTTTGGTCCGGAGTTCATAAATTGCCAGAAAAATGGGGGAAAGTTGTAGCTTCCGATGGACGATACTTTGAATAAAGCATTGTAACTATGTTTTCATAATAAAACTTCAAATTTTGGAAAAAAAAAACGCTGGAAACTTACTTGTAGACCCAATATAAGCTGCAATACTGGTCGAAGGCAGATATCCTGTCAACGTCCTTGATTTTGGTATGGCTAGAGTATGTCTACAAAACGGCTTACGAGTACGTACATCACTACTGAACGATCCTTCAATTCGGAATGTAGCTACGAGTACCAAAAATGAAACTTCTGGCTTGTTGTTTAGAGTAGGGTAGATAGTGAACGGCATCGACCTGGCTTTGCCGAGTGCGAATTGTGATTTTTTTTATTGGACGAGTGGTGGACAAGAAGGAAATACCCTCTGTCAAAAACGACTAACTTTTAGTAGGAAGACGTACGGCGGTGGATGAATTTTTCCGCGATTGAATCAACGGTGACATGTAACATCAATAGTCAGCACTGCAGATTTCTCATATGGGCCAGTTTTACGTTCTTGGGGCTGAGGTTAATAGGGAATTTCAGAGCTATTCAGCGTGCTGAAACATAGATGGTAGCGTAGAACCCTTGAGTGCCTGGCCAACAAAATTAGGTATATTGTGTTAAAATCTTATTATTGCGAAGCACTCAAATTACTCTTGACGGCTATGAAAAAGGGTCTGCATATGGTATGTCTAAGACTTGTACGACCCACATGCTGCAGAACAACTAGTGGAGGCCCTAGATTGTTATAGAGCTTAATACAAGCTTAGACTAATTTAAAAATTAGGATTTCAAAACTAACAACCGTTTAAGGTTAGGAAGTAATGGAATGGTGGAGGAGATCAAATTTAAAACGAGAAGTGCTCAGATTAAAATCAAGAAAGGGAGAGGTTTGAGTTGACCTTTCGGAGATTGGTTCGTTAGAACCATAAGAGGTGCTGCGGTGAGTTGGAATATAGAAGAGACGAAGACAGCGCAAATTACGAGGGTTAGTGTTGAAGGAAATAGAATTGTAAAGGGCAGCGCAATCGTTCTGTGGAGAGAGCAGTCGATGAATGAAGAGAATATCATATACGTTTCAGCGTTTTTCGAGGGTATTCAGGTTAAGAAGTTTGAGGCGGTCACGATAGGGAGGTAGGATAAAGATGTCATCCCAGGGTAGTCCACGAAAGGCACATCGAAGAAATCGACGTTGAATTTTCTCGATTCGGGATATATGAACTCGCTGAAAGGGGGACCACACTTGGTTGGCATATTCAAGAAGGGGCCGGACAAGGGTAATGTAAAGTGATTCTGTTACATAAGGGTTACAAAATTCTTTAGACCATCGTTTGATAAAACCGAGAATTCAACTAAATTTGTAGTAGTTGATCTACCTTTCAGAAATCCATGCTGACTGCGTGATATACGTGACTTGCACTGAAGGCTTAGAGCTTTATTTAAAAAAACTTTCGAACATTTTAGGTATATGAGAAAGCTTAGTAATGGGACGGTAGTTGGTTACTTCATTCTTTGATCTTTTGGGTGTGAAAGATTGTACGCACACTTTTTGAGAAATATTACTGGGAGCCCGTCTGGTTAGGGTAAAAATTCATCATTGAGATTTTGTAACTTTCTTCGATAAGGGTGGGATCGAAAGATTGAGAGAGAGAGAGGCCAATGGAGAGATTGGCAAGGTACTTGAAATATGGTACTCCTATATGGGATCGGGTACGAAGAAGTTGCCAGCAAATGATTGTTTAAAAAAGTTTGCAAAATAGTTGGCAATAGTATGTGGGTCGATCGATGATGTATTATCGAACGAGAGAGAGGGGTGATAACCGGTTGATTTTCTTTTGTAGTTTGCGAATTGATAAAATGTCTTAGGATCGTTGATAATGTTGGTCTGCGCTGTGTCGAGAAAGCGCTGATAGAGACTGGGTGAATTGGAGGTAGGTTCCAAGATAGTTAGAGTAGTCTGTAGTCTGTCCATAATTTATTTCTTTCATTTCTTTATTTCACTCCAGCAGGTGCCGATTAAAGTCACCAAAGTTAAAGACATCGTCGATGGAATCACTTAGGTCAATTGCTTTAATAGGAAGGATGTAGGATTCGATAGGTTAAGCTGGAAGAATGTAGCAACACATAACGTACAGGGACCTATTGGGAAGTGTTATTTTAATTGAAACAAAGTCAAGTTTAGCAGAAGAAGATATAGCGATGAGAGAAGCGTTGAGGTTATTGTAAATAGAAAGTAGGACACCTCTGCATGGAGAATCAACTTTAGGAGGGCAGGATCGCTAGCGTTATAAGAAGATGGGAACAGCTATGAAGTTCCGTGGGATGGGCCAGCAGGAAGGAGACCAAAACCTCTGACATACAACGTCGGCTGATATAGAGGGCATAAGCAGCGTTCTTTTGGGTGCGGGTTTGTTTGAAGCGACAGACTAAGGCGAGAAGTCTTAAACATTCGGTATGTGAGCGCATACTTCAAAACAATCCACTTTAAGTCTAAGGTTGCTCACATCAGCCCGTGATGTGTGATCACGCCCATACAGAGGACAAAGACAATGGTATAAAATAGTATTTCTATGAGATCCTTACGAAAGCCAGCGATGTGCTATTTTTATTTTTCAAAAATTTATTCATTTACTCGTATGTACATTTGATTTTCTGCGAAGGCTTTTGGCTTCTCTGCAGAAGATTGTTGTTCAGGGGTATACATAACTGAAGTAAGCTTTAGATCAATAAAAGGTTAATATTACAGATTAGGGTGAAATAAAGAAAGAAATACAATTACAGTGGAACTTCTCTTAGGCAGACAGCCGCGGTGACCAAATTTGTGTCCGGTTAAGGGAACTTAAAAAATGTAAACCCTTTTTTTTCGCTTCAAGATGAAGATTTAAACGCACTAATTGATATCTTAATTTATTTATTTAATTCGTATACGTGAATGTAGGAAATTCAATAAGCTTGTACTTAGTCCTGTCTTAAATTCTATTACAAATATAAAATATTTTATATTCAATTGAATTTTTTTTTATTAGTCCATAATATTAGTTAATAAGAAAAATAGTGTAACTCGAATTTTGTGGTCATTAAGCAAATGCGGCAAGCACTGCATCCATGGATGTCTAGTCGCTGCTGCTTCCAATGCTGTTTTGAGGCTTTAAAAATTTCTGTGAGGAGTCTTGTAGGCCATGATCTCTAGTTCTAACCACAAACAATCCAGTGGATTCAAATCTGGATTTCCCAACGGCCAATCTTCCGCTCCTATAAAACCAGGAATATATTGACAATGAGGCACTCTTGTGTGGTTTTTGCTTTGTGCGCCCGAGTAGCCTCTTATTGAAATATCCATCCTTCTCCATTGAAAAGAGTATTGGTTAAACCCTTCACAACATTTCCCAGTACATCGTTTTGGTAAACTTTGGCACCCTTGTTCACCCCTTTTTCGCAGAAATGGAGGAATGTGACACCTTAGTGAGATACTCCCCACCATCGCGCCCGTAGCATAAGTCTTGTTATTTTGTTACTTATTTCGCGATAAAAATGTTCTCATCTGTAAACAAAATTTTTTCATGCCCATTATCCGCATGCCACCGGAAAAGCTTTTTGCACCTTTCCAGTCTGATTTTTAACAGCTAAGGTCTCGTTAACCGACGATAGGCTTTAATTTGAAGGTCATCCCGAATCAGCCTTGACATAAACTTGGTGAGTACCTCCAGTTCTCTGGAAGTGATTTTCTACTACCGAAGGGGATTTCTGCGAATTCGTTAACATACGGCTGTTACTATTGCATTTATACGTACGATACATGGGCGACCGCTTCTTAGTCTGTCCTCTACTTTTGGCAGTTCACCGAAGCGATTATACCACCGATGTGGTATCAACAATTCAAAAATTTGTCCAGCACTTTTTCAACACTTATGCAACGCTATTACCACGATCCAATTTTTTTGATGCCCTACCCCATGACAGGAACGACACTGACGGATCAATAACACCTGAACAGTGGCAGTTGGTAAGGTAAAGCTTTCGAGCAACTTCTTGGCCATCATGCGGGAATCCCCGGACCCCCAGGCCACGCCAAGCTTATCGCATGTGCCAATCAGAGATCTCTTGGTCTATTCACTTAATCCATAGGTGGTTTAGGAGATATTCGGCCAGGTGCAAAACTCGAGGTAGTGTCTAAGGAGGACATCCTTAGCAGACCTCGAACTCGTAGCTGGTTCGGTACCTAGCCGAACTCTCCAAAAGTTTAGACCAAATCCAAAACTAGTTGTTCGATATGTACAAAATTTCAGAATTCGCTGATAATCAATTTGTCAATCTGACAAGGCCTCACTCACGGTAAGTGCAGACTTACTGATTCTATTACGGGAGAAAGTTTAGAGCAGCGAATTGCTCGTCAAGCCTTCATTTCATTTGGTTTTTTCATTTTAAGTGCATTTTTATTTAATTCATTAGTTGATACCTACCAGCTATAAAAAAACGCTTAAAAATTAGCTTAAATAACTTAAAAATAATCTTAGTATAACTTACTGGCCCCATCCGGGCACCTCACTTTAAACTTAATACTTGATCTATGTCTGTCGACGTTTTGTACAATTTTACAGTTTTTTTTTTTTACATTTATTAAAACTGAAATTATGAAAACAAATTTTAGGTAAAAAAAAAGTTAGTGAATGGACTTTTTTTTCTTGCTATAATATAAAACTTAAAACTAAACCTATAAACTACCTAAAAATAAATCTTTACCTACTTAAACTGTCTAATTGTAGACCTAAATATAAAGGGTGTTTTTTTAGAGGTTTAGTTTTTAAACTGGCAACACTCTTTTCACAGATTGTCAATTTGACAGTTGAAAGTTGATTTGTGGTTAATACGATTTGCCATTCTACAGTGAATAGTTTAACGCTAGAACAACGTGAGCGAATTGTGCAAACTTATTTTGAAAACCATGGTTCGGTTCGCCATATTTATCTTGCACTACGCCCATTTTACGGTCGACATAATCGTCCATTTGAGCAAGTTATTCGGAACATGATGAATCGTTTTCACACCACGTACACTCTAGTGGATAATACGCATTCCCAAATATGACAAACAGTGCGAACAGAAAAAGTTATTGCCGTTGTCGTTGTTGAGCGCAGTATTGAGGAGAAACCGAATGAGTCGATTCGCCATCGTGCACAGCAATTGGAGCTATGCCCATCCACTTTGTGGACAATTTTACGGAAAGATCTTGGCTTAAAAGCTTATAGGATCCAGGTGGTGTAAGAGTTGAAACCGCGTGACCATTATACTCGTCGTAGGTTCGGTAAATGGGCCGAAAACATGATTCAGTTTGATCCTCATTTTCAACGCAATATTTTGTTCTCCGATAAGGCCCAATTTTGGCTAAATAGCTATGTAAACAAGCGAAATTGTCGAATTTGGAGTGGAAAAAACCCAGAAGCCTTTGTCGAGACACCCTTACAACCATTAAAACTCGCTGTTTGGTGTGCTTTATGGGCTAGTGAAATCATCGGCTCGAGCTGTAAAGAGGCTGTCAGGGTTAGAGAAATGTTTTTTCGGTCCTACAAGACCAACCCGACAGAGGAAAACCGAAAAAAGTTTAAACGAGCCAGTTGTGACTACAACGTCTTTCTCAAGCGTGTGAAATTTTAATACAACCAAAAGTTGAGGCAAAAACTACTACAATGTCTCAAAGTTAGTAAAAGCTTTTGGTCGTTTGCCCAAAACATCAGAAATCCTGCTTTCAAATTACATTCCAGCTTTCAGCCCTTTGGACAAGGCCAATCTGCTTGCTGCAACCTTTGCGACCACCTCACCAATTCCAGGTTGTGCTTTGTTTCCGCCTACACTTGAGTGCGTCGAATCTTCAATGGGACGAATCCACTTTCGCATTCGTGTAGTAGCAAGCGTGCTTAAGGATCTCAATATACATAAATCTGCTGACTCGGATGGTACGAGGGGCGTTCAATATATTCTCGGTATAGATATGAAGGAAAATGCGAATTCAATTTGAATTGTTTTTATTCTTCAATATAATCTCCCCTAATATCAATGCGTTTGTTACATCTTGAGATAAGTTTTTTTAAACCCTCAAAAAAATAAATTTCCTAAATACCCATTTATTGCCGACTTGAGTTCTTCATCATCCACGAAGACATTTTTTCAAATCCGGAAACAGGAAATAATCGCTAGGGGCAAGGTCTGGACTATAGGGTGGGTGTTGGATTTCTTCGAAACCAAAATCTCGCGCAGCAGCCTTGGAAACTCGCGCCGTGTGAACAGGAGCGTTGTCATGAAGAAGCAACACACCCGCTGCGAGTTTACCCCGTCTTTTATTTTTAATTTCCTCCCGCAAATTATGCAAAGTGGAAGCGTAGGATGTGGCGTTGATGGTTTCACCTTTTTTTTTGTACTCAATGAGCAAGATTCCCTTTGAGTCCCAAAAAACTGTGGCCATGAGCTTCCCGGCAGACGGAGTGACTTTGAACTTCTTCGGGGGGTCTGTTCCTTTTTTATGCCACTGCATGGACTCTTGTTTGCTTTCAGGGTCATAGTGGTGGACCCATGTTTCGTCCCCAGTAACAATTCGATCCATAACACCGTCCGCGTTCTCACTACACATCTCCAAAAGCTCCCTACAGCATGCGATTCTCACTTTTTATCTGAGGCGCTGTGAGCATTCGTGGCACCCACCTTGCACTGACCTTTGAAAGGTTAACATGGTCATGAAGAATGGTGTGAATGGTACCAATTGAAAGCTTGGTGATCTCTGCCATCATTTTCACCTTTATTCAGGCATCCTCAAGAACAAGTTTTTCGACTTCTTTGATGCTTTCTCCCGTACAAGCAGTAGCCGGGGCGCCGAAGCGGGGGTCGTCTTCAATGCTCTCTCTGCCTCTCTTGAACTCACTTGACCACTTTTGCACAGTTGATAATGAAGGTGCGGAACCTGGTAAACAGCCACCATCTCTTCATGAATAGTTTCTTGACTTTTTCCTTGCTTAGTGAGAAATTTAATTACAGCGCGATGCTCAATTTTCACCATCATCGTCTCAGTTGCCATTATGATTCTGTTTAACTAGAGATAAAACGCGAATTAAAAATCACATTTATATGAAATTTTACATGAATGCACTAAAATAATAGTATTACTTGATAAATAAGTCAATTTATATATACAACCACAGCTTCACCCCGATACCGGGAATATGTTGAACGCCCCTCGTATGTACATCTCCTGAAGAGGTATTCTTCCATGCTGGCAAAATCACTGCGTAAGCTTTTTCATCAATCCTACTCTTTAGGAGTCTTTCCGAGCAGATGGAAGACAGCACTTGTCCACCGCGCCCCTAAAAAAGGAGAATCTTTTTCCCTCTCCTCCTACAGACCCATTGCACTTGCGTCTCTTCTCTCCAAGGTCATGGAAACGGTGATAAACCGTCAGCTTATGGAATATGTCGAAACACGAAAACTTCCCAATGACCGGCAATATTTATTTATTTTATATTTCAAAGGATCGATACAAATAAATATGTGAAGTCCGGGATTTTACGATGGGGTGCTATGCCAATGCGGCGATTTTTTTTTGTCAACAGCACACGGTGTACCGAGTTCCCATGTGATCCGCCATCTAGGTACTTTCCGCGCCCAACACTGCTTGATTTCGGTGATCTAGTGGAAACCGATGCGTTTAGTGTGGCGAGGCCGTTGACCGGTTTTCGTAGCAACAGGTCCACTGGTGATTTGATGGCACGTCTCACCGAAAAGTGCAACCAAAGTGTACATCAATCTGGCGAAAGCAAGATAGTTGCACTTGACATTTGACAGAGTTTGGCATCGGGGTCTTTTGTCGAAAATGCGTGCACTTGGAATCGACGAATCAAGTCTGATATTCACAAAATAAATGCTGGTGTGCCCCAGGGTTCCGTTCTGTCTCCGACACTCTTTTTAATTTTTGTCAATGATTTCTTTTCTGCCACTTCTAATCCAATATATTCCTTTGCTGATGATAGTACTCTCTGCTCTTCATATTCGTACCTGTAGAACGAGAATGGCAGCGTTTGTTAAGCTCATTAAATTCCGATATCAACAGCATAACCAATTGGGGGACTATGTGGAATTTAATGTTTTTAAAACACAATGCTTTCTGCTGTTGTTAAAGCGAAATTTAAACACCCAGCCATTATCTATGAATGGCACTTACATCATCGAAACCGAAAAACTTTCCATTCTCGGTATGTGTGACAATGACAACTTATGTTGGAATGACCACATATTCGATGTCGCCAAAAATGCTGCGGAATGTCTAGGCTTCCTCAAACGATGTAAGAAATACTTTTCCCCTTCTGATCTGGCCGCATTCATCCGCTCAAACTCCAACTGTACTCCAACAGTGTTCACATCTGGTCAGGTGCTCCTAAAACATCTCTGCTCGTGCCAGATAGGAATCAAAACCGTGCGATAAAACTCATAGCCGATACCAATATCCCATGGACACCCTCGAACCCTGACGAAATGTCTCGTGTCTCAATCTGTTTCCACCACCGATACTCCATAGAAATCGCCAGTAGCATTCCGCCCCTTCAAACCTTCAAACGTAGCAC
The DNA here is from genome assembly GCA_963966105.1 of Volucella zonaria. Classification (NCBI taxonomy): domain Eukaryota; kingdom Metazoa; phylum Arthropoda; class Insecta; order Diptera; family Syrphidae; genus Volucella; species Volucella zonaria. The sequence continues at coordinate 44,721,768 of OZ014534.1, forward strand.
CCGGCTCGCTATTAATGCTCATCAGTATACCCTCAAGCCCACTTTCAGACGTACTGTGAAATTCGTTCCTAAGCCGAACAACTCATTTTTGGATTGTCCTGCCCTGCCGAGCTCTCTATTTCCTAGTCATTATAACTTTCGGGCATTTAAAACCAACGTACATGGGTACCTATATTTCTTTCCTCCCTAAATTTCCTTCGCCCGAGCTGTGTACAAACATTTTAAGGGTATCTTAATCCCTTGAATGTGTTATTGTAACTCGCAGAACAGCACTTCTTAACCTTTATTGGAACGTCTACGAGTATGTGTACTTGAACGCGGTTAAAATTGCTAACTGGCGTCATAGGTGCGTAGAGCAGAGGCGTAACATTTTATGCGTGGCCAATTGTATGTGTAGTGTCAGCCAAGAAGACATACCAACTGATTGAACCTAGATTTTGAAATAGCCAAGCATCATTATTATATTTCATTATAATATTTAGCCTGATGATGACACTTCAAATATCAGTTTGATCTGCTTACCTGATTGTCACATATGGAATGAAAGTTGTCAAAATAGTCTCACGTCAGTAGAGACAGCTGTCATTCCGTCATGTATGATCTTCAGATGAAGTGGAATCCCATCAGATTTTCTCACACATTTTGCTGGCCGAATTAATTTATTTGTTTTGTTTTTGCCTTGCGATTATCTGACATTCTTATCTCGGTCGAAGGCTTACAGTATTTTATTAAAATGCAATAGCCATTACAGCATTAGGTAATTTTCCTCTTTACTCTTCCAAGTCAACAACACGTCTTATGTATTTGTCGAGGTATGTCGAGTGTCGACCCGATCGGATCGAGTGTGCCATCGATATTAAAATCAACACGACCATTAAGTGGATATAATTAAATTATTAAAAATGATTAATGCAACCGCAGCTATCAGTGGATAAATCGCCAGATGCAAGAAAGAAAGCTTATTGTGCGCGGCCTTTGACAAATGACTCAGTAAAATATCGATGCTGCTGATCGCTCAAAGTACGTAACAAGCTCAACAGTTGATCGCGTTAAAATGATCGCGAACTCCGCCTCTTGACGTTAAATTTGCAATCAGGCGATATTTAAATTTTTTATGAATTTTTTGTTAACGTTAATTTGCATGCAAGTTGTATGCACAATGTATACGAGTATACTGTGCAGTAGTGAAACATGTTAAGGAAATTTATTACTTACCTCAGGTTATTTAAGAGTGGCAACACCTTTAGACCTGTGAAGTAGATAAAAATTATAAGAATTTGCATTACAAAGGGTTCGCAATTAATAAGTGTTTTAAGACAAACAGTGATAAAGTAGTTACATGATACGAGGATAGTCGTAGAAACACAAAAACCATTTAACAAAAGAGAGCTTAGAGAGATTTATTGCGGCACTCCTTAGGAAAATCTAGAATAATTTTGATCGTGATGGATGTGCTGGTTCTAGATGTAAATAAAGATACATATGTACGAGTATATGGCCGTCCTGTACTGAATTGAAGGCATGAAGGGGTTCATTAAGCCATTGTTTCTTACAGAATAGGGTAAGGGCAGTCTTCATACCATATACGAGTCCTCTACGAAATAAATCTGTAAGTTGCTAAGGGGGATCAGGAAAGATAACCAATACTTAATTTAAGGTTCCATTCACATCAACTGCTCCTATACCGTCAGCATCAAGTATCGAAGACCAGCGATAATGCTGCCAACGTGCCATTAGAGACGCCGCAACTGATGAGGTGGATTCCACCTAACCAGCTCTTACCAATAAATCCCTGGTTTGATAAAGAATACCTACAACCCCATGCAGCTAAACAAGAAGCGCACAAATTGGTTTTGCAACGAAGGGCGAGAACAGCTCGTGAGATCTACGAGCAAAAATGAGAAAATCGATTACTTCAGAAAAGGAAAACAAAACACGGAAGCGCGCGATCAAAGATGTTGAGAGATTGTACTCCAGGAACGCGTACAGCTTCTCCCCGTTCAAGTCTCCGTCAATCTTCAGAAGGTGTTTAATATTGAACTACGAATACCTACCCTACTCGAAAAATACATACGCTACAATGAATATACCCTAGACATAGAAGGAGCCTTTAATAACGTACACACTGAAGCTATTCACAAATATCTGATCTAGCTAGGAGTTGAGGAATCTATTAATCAAAAGATAGTCTCTGTGCTCAGATCAAGAATTATTCTGGCAACACTACGAGTAGGTAACACTCACTTAACAAATTCGGTACGCCATAGGGCGGCGTTATTTCTTTTCTACTCTGGGCTACTCGTTATAAATAAAATGCTGGGAAGACTAGACAAAGAAGGGATCAAAGTGGTTGCGTATGCCAGTGATGTTGTGATATTACTGACAGAGAAGATTCACTCTGTGATAAGCTAAATCATGGTGGCTGCTCCAGACAAGGCAAACACCGTAAGTTGTGGCCTTGGTGTCTACCCGAACTGATGCTATTCACTACTAAAACCAAAATACCTGATTTTACCCTTCTCTGTCTTAATGGCCAACCGCTTAGACTACCTCTAGCCCTAGGTATCTGAATATTATGCCTGACCTAAAGCTTAACTGGAAACAAAACATTGAACACAGAGTAAAGAAGGCATGCGTCGCCTTCTGTGTTTGCAGAAAGACCTTTGGAAAGACGTGGGGATTTCAACCAAAGATGACCTTGTATGATGAGCCGTAGTGCTGCTCACTAGCATGGGCCCGGGGTTGAGTAGCGGTTATAACCTCACGAAATTAAAAAGGCTCCAAACAAGAGCCAGTATAGGCACCACGGGCATATTGAGGTCGACCCCAACGGATGCCTTTACTGTGCCCTGCATTCTCTGCCTCTCGACCTACACACAAAAAATACAGCACTACGCAGCGCAGTCATACTTGAGGAATCTGGGTGCTGGCCTTATGGCCACAGAAGCATCCTGGACATCCAAACTAAACTTCGAGAAAAACCAGATCTCAGTGGAAGAAAGACTAATTAGTAAAGGACTTCGACACGGTTTTCTACACTGACGGATCAAAGATGAACTGTGGTGTTGGGGCCGGTGTCTACTCTGAATCACTGAAAATATCAATATCATACCGCTTGCCCTATTTTGCCAGCGCCTTCCAGGTGGAACTACTGACAATCCGATAGGCTTGAGCGCAACTTGAGCGTGACATAATTCACAAACAAAACGTTACTATCTCATAGATAGCCAAGCCACTATCAAAACTATCGACGCGACTATCATATCCTCGAAACTGATGCAGGAGTGTCGGAACGAGCTTGCCCGCCTGGGCGAACGTCTTATGGTCACACTGCCCTGGGTTCTAGGACACAGTGAGTGAGTGAACAGATGAACTGTTCAGGCAATCGACAGTTCTGCACGGCTCACTCACGGCTATGGTCGACATCCCGAGAGGCAGATGGCCAATCTCCAATGGATGGGATTAACTCACTGTGCCATATCAAGGATAATATGGCCGAGCTACAATAAGAATAGCACAAAGGACCTGTTTAATTGGTACAACATACCGTCAGAATCGCGGCTATAATCAGGGTGCATTGGCCAATTAGAGATCATTTGGACAAACTAGGTATCGCTTACAGCCCACATTGCCGCAGTTGTGATAATGAAAATGTAAAGGCAACTCTCTTCCATTTCCTCTGCAAATGCCCGACGCTAGCAAGAGCCAGGCTGCGTGCACGTCGTATCGACTGCCTCATATCGTCGGGTAAAGGAAAAGAATATGGGGATCTAGTCATCTGGATCTAGTCACCGACTCAAAAAGGCACATCTAGTGCTACTTGGGTTCATGGTGAACCGCCATCCACCTCTACCTACCTACCATGCCTGATAAATAGAGTTCGTTTGCCGGAACCACAAAAAAGAAGACCTTCTCAACTGAGGCAACTATAGAGGTATAAGTCTACTCAAAATTGCATACAAGGTTATATCTGTTATATTGTGTGAACGTTTAAAACCCTCCATCAACAACCTAATTGGTTCCTATCAGCTTGGTTTCGGGCCAGGAAAACCCACAACCGATTCAATTTTCACACTCCGGAAAATCCTGGAAAAAACTCAAAAAGTATTTATAAATACCCATCATCTTTTCATCGGTTTTAAGGACGCATGTTAGAGCATTTACAGAGACGAGCTATATAGAACCATGTCTAGTTTTGACATCAAGGCCAAACTCGTTCGCCTGTGCAGAATGACGATTGAGAATGCTTGCTGCTCTGTCAAGATCGGTAACGACTAAACCGGACCTTTGATGCCAAAAAAGGCTTTAGACAAGATGACGTGCTGTTTCATGACTTCTTTAACTTCAAATCTAAAAGAATTGTGGGGGACTCACAAGCAAACACCGGAGGCACAGTCTTCCAAAAGCCTGTACAGCTGCTAGACTACGTCGCACCGATGCTATTCACATAATTGGTAGAACTCAGCGGGCTAATACTGAAATGGAAGCTGCCAAAATGGGTTTAATCCATTTCTTCCTCGTCTACCATCAAAGTGGAGGATTTTGTGAGACTATGCTTGAATATATTGTGAACATATGTAGTTGAATATGCATTCGACAAGAAGCAAATGGCAAGGAGGGAGATGGAGAAGCAGCAACAACTCCAGAAACCTCAACAGCAATCGAACACAAACGTGGAGATTCAACAACAACAACAACAGAAACAACCAGTGGAAAAGCAAAACATCCAGAATCCTGCACAAGAGCAGCAGAAAAAGACAGATGCACATAAACAACAAAAATCTCAACCGATTAAGCAGCAACAAGAGCAGCAGCAACGGCAGCAGCAACATCAACAACAACAACAACAACAGCAGCAGAAACAACAACAACAGCAAGAGCAGAAATCCACTAAACCGAAAGTGCCACCAATTAACACTTTCAAATTGGAATTAAAGGACACCATAGAACTGTGTAAGTCGGCCATAGGCAACAATTTTTTTATAAAAAGATTATCGTTAGATAGGCATGCGATCCATTGTAACACAGTGGAGCGCTATCATAAAATAAAAAATTTACTGAAGGATTCCACGACGGAGTTCTTCTCCTACACCCCGAAGGGTGAAAAGCTGCAAACAATGCTGCTGAGGGGATTAGAACCGTCGACTGATCCGGAGGAGCTCCTTGCACTGCTGAAAGAGAAAGAGTGCGAAGGGCTCCAATTCGTGGGGGTTAAGCCTTTCACCACAGCCAGAGCCAAAAGGGAGATGCGGAAACTGCCGTTCTTCCTGGTTCAGTTAAGTCCCACCAGCAATCTGGATGGTCTAAGGAGCATCAAAGTCCTGGACTACCAGGTTGTACACTGGGAAAAAGTAAAACGGGGCGACAACATTTTACAATGTGTTCGCTGCCAAAGGTTCGGACACGCCGCGTCGAACTGCGAAATGCAGCCTCGATGCGTAAAGTGCGGAAAGAACCACAAGTCAGAGGAAAGCGTTCTGGGTAAGGACGGAACGTCTGAAAAAAGCCAGCTCTCTTGCGCGTTATGTAGGAACACGGGACACACCGCAAATTATCGGGGTTGTCCCAAATTCCAGTACATCAAAAGAATAAATCTGGCCCGGCAGCAGAAAGTGGAAGTTAAACGTCCACCCGTGCATTCACAAACTCCAGCCGTTACTCCCCATGTTACCTACGCCCAAATGGCGGCAGGTAGGGGAAATACGGTACAGCAAGTGAAGGTAGCTTCTCAGGCCCCAGCGTCTAGAGCACCGGAACCAGTACCTGACATGCTAGCTATCTTGCTCTCTATCCAGGGACAGATGGCTCAGCTACAACGTCATTTATCTGAGCAGACCGCGCGGGTGGATCAAATATACGCGCTGCTGCCTGGCCTAACGCACCTTTTGTCGTAATGGGTACGCACGTGGCGGAGCAGACACTGAAGGTCCTTGCAGTGAATGTGAATTCACTGATTAGGTTAGAACGACGAGCCGCACTATTTAAGTTGCTTAAAGACCAAGCCCCTGATGTGCTTTTGGTTAGCGAAACTAAGCTTACAAAAAGACACAAAATGAGGCACAGGAGATACAAAATAGTACGGAGAAACCGACCCAACTCCATTCAGGGAGGTGGCGTTGCGATTTTCGTAAGAAAAGGTATACGTTTTAAAAGAGTATACAGTCGTGTAGTACGTAGGTTCCAGGTGCTGGAAGCATGCATCGTGTATATTCCCCTCCGTAGTGGAAAGCGGCTGTACATGGTGTCTGTCTATGCACCTAAGGCTACTCAATCTACCTTATTCATCTCAGAGCTCGAGACACTTTTTCGATTCCTGAGGCTGGAATTGGAAGACAACTATTTTATTATCGGCGGAGATTTCAACGCCAAACATAGTGATTGGGGAAATAATACACCAAATACTAGAGGGAACCTACTATTCAATTGGTGGGGTCAACACAGCATAACGTATCGACTCGGGCTTAAGGCGACGGATAGTCCGTCGTTTCCCAGACACGGGTCCTATTTGGATCTTCTCCTGTTCGACTCACGAATACAACTGACATGTACTAACCAACAAACTACAAACTGTCTACGCACTTTCGTGTATGACAGTGACCATTGCGGTCTCAGCACCGAAATAACTGTTCCCAACGAAATTGCGGAATTGTATGAGTTTGTGCAAAGGCATTCCTACAATTATAGCAGGGTGCGTTGGACACACTTCACCACAACACTGACTAGAGCACTCTCCTCGAATTCGCTCTACCCACCATCCAACAGAAATCTGTCAAACGAGGAGACTGACAGTTATCTAAGACTAATGGACGAGACAATCAAACGAACAATGGACAAAACGATACCTCGGTATCAACACACTGACGACGAAGACTTATTCCGCAACGCAACTATTGACGCACTGCACCGACAAAAAAGTAGGCTGCTGTCAAGACTAAAAACCTTGTACAGACAGTTTACCGACAGACATAACCCGGAGATCATGACATTGAAGTCGTCGATTAAAAACCTCCAGACATTAATAAAGGAAAATTACAGAAATTCTGTAAGTTTGTATTGGAACAATAAAATTCGGGCTGTAAACACCAGCAACCCGAATATGTTCCCGCAAATAAATAAGATATTTCGGAGGAATAATCAGAACGACCTTCCATGTGTTAGAATCGCCCGAACGACGAACAACGAACAAGTACTTGTAACAGCAGGCATAGATCCAAATGAGGCTGTTGATGATGACAACTTCTTTGTGATCGAGGATCCGCAGGAGCAGGTAGAGGCTATAGGAGCGACTTTCCAGGAAGTGTATAGGGCGAATGCTATCATTGGCCCGAACCACGATCTGGAGAATCGAGTCCTTGTGCACAATTTCTGCCTTCGAAATGAAATAGAGAATTGGCGAATCGAGAGCTCAGGCTTCACCCAGTTTAGTGACGAGAATAGGTCAAATAATGTCATCACCAACGACAGGGTACTACCGCCGTTCATTTCGAAGGAGGAGCTCCAAACGATCTTCGAATCGCTTAGAAGTAAGAAATCAGTGGGAACCGATGAAATACCGAACATTGTGCTTCGACATCTCCCACTAAAAGCGGTTGACATTTATACCACCCTGTTTAATAATGCAATGAATAATGCACATTATCCAGCGTATTGGAAAACTGCGGTGGTACATCCCATCCCCAAAAGGGATAAAGATACTTCCAATCCGGCGAATCTCCGCTCGATCAGTCTTCTTCCAAACATCAGTAAGGTTTCGAGAAGGTAATCAATAGAGTCCTGACTAAGTGGGTTGAGGACAAACATATAGTTCCGGATAATCAATTCGGTTTCAAGGCGGGGCATGACATCATTCATGCTGTGTCGAAACTGGTTTCTGATATCCAATGGAACAAAAGCAAGAACCAGTGCACTGGTGCTTGCCTGATTGACTTGGAGAAGGCCTTCGATACCCTATGGCTAGAAGGACTCTTTTTCAAGTTGGACAGGTTGGGCATTAGTAAACCACTGCTGTATATTCTTTTTGATATGCTCTCCAGTAGACAGTTCATCGTGAAGAATGGCGATTTGACTTCCGCTGGAACATTTAACATTAAAAACGGTCTGCAACAGGGTGCGGTAAATTCGCCGATCCTATTCAACATTTACACAAGTGATCTGATAGGTTCACTTCCCCACAGCATTGCGTACGCAGACGACTTAATCGCATACAAATCAGGTCCAAAGATTGAGGTCATTAACATACTTTTGCAACGTGACTTCGATAAAATTAAACGATATTGCGATGACTGGAAATTGGAAATCAACTTTCAGAAATCGGAAACCATTCTGTTTAGGACGCCTTTGTCTGGGGCCTCTAGGGATACCAGAAAGAATTGGCGAAAGTTCTCTATCGTCGGACAACATGGACAGCCACTTACTTGTCGAAATGTAGTCAGATACCTTGGGATCTGGCTAGATCAATATCTGTATTTTAACAAACATATAGATGTTGCTCTGGCCAGAGCCAGAGGTGCTTTTGCCCTTACAAAGAAACTGTTTTATAACAGCCAACTCGATGCGAGGGTGAAGGTGGCTTGCTACATGGCCCTTATCCGGCCTATGCTTGTATTTGGATGTCCTGTGTGGTTCAACGTGAGAGCAAGTTTATTGGAAAAGATTCGGGTGTTTGAGAGGGCTTGTCTTCGGGCTTGTCTTCGATTATACAGAACACCAGAGTCTGAGTACATAAAATTCTATCCTAATGAGGTCTTGTACAATAGGGCGAACCTGATAAGAGTGGATAATTTTGTTATTAAGTTGACTCGAAGGCACATTGCAAGAGCAATGACATCGTCGAACAACCTGATCTCTGGGGCTTACTACCCCAATTATATGTATCACGAGAGAGCTCGCCTTGACGGCTTTATTCCTCCAGAAGCGTTCCTCTATCTAGATAGTAAAGGTCTGATCCAGGACAGATTGGCTGTGCCGCTAATCTTCCACGTCGCTCGAACAGCGGCGGACAGGCGACTCAACTACGACAGAGACGTCGCACATGGCAGTGCGGAGCGTCTCCGGTTCAGTAGGGCGGTAGGGAGTCGCGACAGGAAGGATGTTGCTTAGCAGCACCAGAAATTTTGGTGGCTTGAAGAAGGCGAGGATGCTTCGTGGTCGAACTCCTCCAGTGATAGGTAGCTTCATGTGAAGCAGAGTGGTCCTGCCTAATTTTTGTTTTTTTTTTAGCCATGGCCGGCTTACATAGTTTTAGGTAGGTTTAAGTTAGATTGTAAGAAAAAATATATAAAACCAAAAAAAAAATAAAAAAAAATGTACATATTAGATGTAAGTAGTTTAAGTAGATTAAGATTTATTTTTAGGTAGTATGTAGGCTTTTAGGTTTAAGTTTTATAAAAAAATAATATGTCCATATACTAAGTTTTTACTTAAAATTGATTTTCTTAGTTTTAGTTTCGTTAAATATAAAAATAAATATAGACTGTAAGATCCGTCGAAAGACATAGTTTAAGTGTTAGGTTTAACTTAGAGTGCCCGAATGGGGCCAGTAAGTTAGTATAAGATTATTTGTAAGTTATTTAAGCTAATTTTTAAGCGTTTTTTTGTCTAGCATGTAAGAGTAAATTAAGAAATATAAATAAAAATGCATAAAAACTGAAAAAAAAAAAAACTGATGCATTCGACAAGAAGGATTTTCGTAAAAATTAAGGGCGCTTTCTATGACGCAACTTTTCAAGCCATATAAAGGGTGTTTTTTTAGAGGTATACAAATTCAATATGAAATAAAACACTTGAAGCTAATGTTAATGTCTATGATATTAGCTTCATTTAATAGATAATTTTATGTCATTAGTGCTTATATATGATATCGGGTATAAGTGCACCACCGCTAGCACGAATGAAGGGCAATCTTAAAGTCCAATTTTCGACAACTTTATCGAGCAACTGGAGCCGTATATCAGCAATAACACGGCGAATGTTGACTTCCAAATCGGCCAACGTCTCTGGTTTATCCGCATAGACTAGTGACTTCACATACCCCCAAAGAAAGTAATGGAAAGGTTTGAGATCACAGGATCGTGGAGGCCAGTTCACAGGACCATTACGCGAAATTATGCGCTCAGCTAATTTTTCCCCCAATAAATTGATGGTGTTGCGCGCCGTGTGGCACGTTGCGCTATCTTGTTGAAACCAAAGCTCTGTCACGTCAATGCCATTAAACTGAGGAAAGAAGAAGTCCGAAATCATGTTTCTATAGCGCTCTCCATTGACGGTAACATTCTGGCCGACATCGTCCTTAAAGAAATATGGGCCGATGATAAAGCACAGCCATAAAGCACACCAAACATTGAGTTTTAATGGTTGTAAGGGCATGTCGACAAAGGCTTCTGGGTTTTATCCACTCCAAATTCGGCAATTTTGCTTGTTTACATATCCATTTAACCAAAAATGGGCCTCATCGGAGAACTAAATTTTGCGTTGAAAATGAGGATCAAGCTGAATCATGTTTTCGGCCCATTCACCGAACCTACGAAGCGTATAATAGTCACGCGGTTCTTGCACAAACTGGGTCTTATACGCTTTTAGGCCAAGATCTGTCTGTAAAATTGTCCACAAAGTGGATGGGCAAAGCTTCATGCTGTGCGCGATGGCGAATCGACTCATTCGGTTTCTCCTCAATACTGCGCTCAACAACGGCAATAACTTCTTCTGTTCGCACTGTTTGTCGTCTTTGGGGATGCGTATTATCCACTAGAGTGTACGTGGTGCGAAAACGATTCATCGTGTTCCGAATAATTTGCTCAGATGGACGATTATGTCGACCGTAAAATGGGCGTAGCGCACGATAAATATGGCGAACCGAACCATGGTTTCAAAATAAGTTTGCACAATTTGCACACGTTGTTGTAGCGGTAATCTATTTACCATAAAATGGCAAAACGTACTAATCACAAATCAACTTTCAACTGTCACATCTGTAGAAACAGTGTTGCCAGTTTAAATACCAAACCTCTAAAAAAAAACACCCAATATAGTATAACTCGGGCAGCAACTCAGTGAATATGAACTACTAGCTTTGTGGTTCAAAGCAGTTCTAGTGAGCAGAACCTAGGTTGCCGATGCTGATTGCATTCATTATGTTATGACGATTTGATTGTTGGTTGATACTCGACTAAGCCCTAGAACCGCGTTTGGGGTGCTGGACTCCCCAATCACTTTTTAGTAATGAATATAAGTCACAATTGTATAGGTGTTTGGATAGCTGTACACCCCAGTATTTTTCTCGATACATTTGGTGCGGTTTTAATTGTTTGTTACAGTTGAAAGTGAATAAGTCTAAGAATTTTTATAATTTTTGTGTCGGAAGAAGTTAAATTTGTAAAGCAATTTTTTGTGCTTCGATGATTCGAGAACTCATATAGCTCGATTCTTAGAAGATAAGCTGCCTCCATTTCATCATGTATGGACTCTATTTCAAACGAATTTGAAGTTGGCTTTCGTTCCATCCAAACAGTTGGCGATTGGTTAGCAGTTGATAATGTCGAGGAAAAGATGCAGCTTTCAACATATTTTGATTTGTAGATTCCAGAAGGAACTATCCATTATCAGCCGAAATGTATTTGGACACACAGCCAAATGAAGAACGATCGACTGGAATTTTACATGCCTTAGTCCTTCGCCCTGCACGGGGGCATTTGAATATTAGGGCAATCAATTATTGTAAAAAAGTTATCCATTGGCAAAAGATTTGTATGCCCGCAATACAACTCTAATCGGCACAGTTCGATCTAACAAACGCGAGCTGCCAAAACTGTTTGCATCGATTGAAGAAGAAAATGGGACCGTTCGCTTCGGTTTTCTGCTAATCGAATGAAGTATCGCTTGTGAGCTACACCACGAATTCAGAAAAAAAAAGTGTTCTGCTGATGTCGACTGCCCATTCTACTGACCATACCACCTTGATCAAAAAGTTACCGCATCACACCACCGTATGGCGCTCCCATTGTTCCGATTTGAGCTCTGTTTTTTTGTTAAGTTGGTAAATCTGTTGTTGACATTCCCTCTAAACCTTAGCGTCATAGCTTGACATTTGCAAAAGTTACGTAACCAAGAGTACATCTATCCCTGTGTGTGTTGGCGATTTTTTACAATTTTAGAAATGGATTTCAATTTGCAACAACGAACTTATACTCGTATTAAATTTTGCGTAAAAAACGGATTTAATGGTGCGCGAATGTTGGAAATGTTGGAAAAGTGTTTCGGCAACGATTGTCTAAAGAAAACCGTCGTTTACCAGTGGCACGAGCGGTTCAAAAGTGGTCGTGAGTCAATCAAAGATGATGAACGTAGTGGCAGACCATCGACATCGAAAACCGACGAAAACATTGATGAAGTAAAAGAAATATTCAATAACCGCAAATTAACCATCAGAGAGATAGCGGAGGACTTGAACATTGCCTACGGATCCGTCCAAGACATTTTGGTTAATGATTTGGGTTTCCGTCGTGTAGTAGCAAAGTTGGTGCCAAAAGACCTCAATTTCATGGAAAAAAGAGACCGTGTTGACGTCGCAAAAGAGATGATTTGCGAGGCTGAATCCGATCCCACATTCATCAAAAGGATCATTACTGGAGACGAGACGTGGGTTTATGAGTACGACACGCAATCCAGACGTCAGGCAAGTGAATGGCGTTCATCAAATGAGCCGAGACCAAAAAAAAGAAGGCAATGCTCACGGTTTTCATGGATTACAGCGGTGTAGTGCATCATGAATTTTTGCCAGAAGGCCAGACAGTAAACAAAGAGTACTCGTATTATTTGGGCGTTATGAGCCGTTTGCGTGAAGCAATTCGCCGAAAGAGACCAGAATTCTGGGTAGAAAACTCGTGGATTTTGCACCATGATAACGCACCGTCGGACAGTGCCAGCATTATTCGTAATTTTTTGTGGAAAAATGCAACAAATACCATCCAACAGCCACCGAATTCACCTGCTTTGGCTCCCTGTGACTTCTTTCTGTTCAATCGAGTTGAAAAACCACTACGGGGAACGCTTTACATCAGTCGAGAGGAAGTAATTTAAAAATCGCAGAAAGCACTGATGGACATACCGAAAACAGAATATAAAAAATGTTTCGTGGATTGGATCAAGCGCTGGCATAAGTGTGTTGCAGTCGATGGGGATTACTTTGAAGGTGACAATATAGATTTAGATGAATAAACTTGTATTTTTAATTTTCTGAATAAATTCCAGGAACTTTTTGGTGGTATACATGATAAAACTAGGAAGCCAATTATTATTCATGACTACAACGACCACAGATTCGACAAAATGGTGCGCGGCTATACCTGTAAAAGACAAACAAATCGTTGGCCAATGGTCCTCTTTCAAAATATGGTTGACGTTGCTGGATTTGCAGCTTTTTGAACTATGTCACCCGACTTGAAATACCAACAAATCCGAGAAAATAAAAATTTTTCTCAAAGATATTCGGTGCAAACTTCAAGTAAAGCCATCCGTGCGAATTGCGATGGATTTGATGGGCTACATAAAAAAAGACGTCATCCCCTCCAAAAAGTTTCCGAAAATATAGGTAAAAATCAATAATTTTCTTACGTAAACTTCTCTAATTCATCACCTCCCTACAGACTCAAAATCCACTGCGTAGATGTGAGCCATGTAAGGTACTACACACGAAAAACAAAGATACAAAAACAGCCGCCATTTGTGATCTATGTTGCAACCCTACATGCGTCAAGCATTACATTCGAGCTTGCGAGCGGTGCTGCCTTGCAAAGTTCAAAAGCCCGTCTGACGACGAATTTTTGGACGAGGATGATGATTCATTCAGGCCAGGGACATCTGCATCAGGTTCATCAACATCATGTCCATCCCTACCGGGTCCATCCAGATCACGTTCAGCCGCTCGATACCCACTACCGGTCAAACGAGTTCATACCAATTCCCCAACGCAGTTATAAGATATCTGATTTTATGTAAATACTTGAGTTAATCTTATTTAATGCATATTGATATAATATATACCATACATGTATTATATAAATGGATAAGGCCGTTTTTATAATAAATCCATTTTTATATCTAAGATATACAAAACCGTTTTTAAACTTATGCGTATATGGTATATTAATGAATTAAATAACAAGAAAAAATTCAAATATCTTAAATTATACATTCACTGCTCAATCTTCATACAAAATACAGTGGAGAGCACAGATCCCCAAAACACGGAAATATGTTGAAAAGGCGGTACACGGTTCTAAGGTTAATGTTGTTAACTGTGTTTTCGTACACGCTTATGCACATGCAGTTGCTGGGCCTCTACCATCTGTCTGTCTATGGATTGCCCCAAATTGCAAGTAGCTACCTAATTATGAAAAGGAAGGGGTAATTTATCTACGGCGTATAGGCAGAACAATTTATTTCTTCATTAAAGCTTAGTGTCTTCGTGTATGGATAGTAAGCTTCTTTAAACTAAAAATATTGTATCAAATGTTTGCATAGCGCCCCTGCCGCACAATCTGACGAATCGCTGATTTAGCGGAGTTAAATTAATAGCGCACACAAATAAATGTTTTTGTTCAGGTTTTTTGTTTTTTGTTTTTTGTTTTTTGTTTTTAATTGAAATTGTTCACAGAATAGAATATAACAAATTTTTTTAACATATGACTACAAATAAATTTCAAGACAAAACAATACATAAAAATCAGCTTATTTTAATTTTTTTAATTATTTGGTACATCTAAAAGTTGCAAGACTTCATGTTCCATGACACTTTTCTTTCTTCTCGGAAAGCATCTTAGACTTGATAAGATTGGATTTGAGGTTATAAGCAATCGATTTAAGAGGTCAGTATTTGTATCTACACGTGAAACTTTTCTAGTAAACAGTTCCCTAAACCTTCTATTTTCCTTGTTTCCTGCCTCTTGCGTTTCTCCTGAAAGTTGTCTAATTGGAAGTATACAAGTAGAAATTATTTGTTTTCCATGAAACAAGACCTGATGCACACTTACTGGCATAAAATACCAGGCATAATTTTTAAGATATAGTTGGGAACCTAGACCCAAGAGCTTCTAAGATGATATGAAACTTTTTAATAATTTCTTTATCTATCCCTGTAATTTAGGCAGTCTTTTCCTCATCTCTAAAAAATCTACTAGCCGTGTTGTCGTTATTAGTATTGCCAGACTGTTGAGTTGGCATATCTACTATACCAAAAACCCTGTGTCTCTTCTAAATTTTTCTTGGATTAGTTTTTTTCTGGCTTTGACTTTTCTTTACTGCCTTGGTCTCTTACCTGCCACACCTTGACATCTAATCTATACGCTATGCGAAGGATGCATTCCATAAATCGTATCCATGAGTGAAGGGGGCTTAATCCAAAGGACATTGCTTCTTGGTTCACATGCCTAGTTGGAAGATTAGTTAAATTCTTCATTTCGGAGGGTTTGGCGCCGCAAATGTTACACGTTTGTGATGAAGATATTGTAGATGATAAAGCAGTACACATTTTTCCATCAATAAAAAGACCGGTTTAATTATGATATGCAAACTGTTAATGTTAAATTCTATAGGAAGTAGGGTTTTAATTTGATCTTGAATTGATTCCACCAGCTCTGTGGTTTCCTTAGCAAAATTTAATTTTATTGGTCGACAATATCGGGTTGATGATGGGGCAGAGTTTTGCCCCACCATATTTGTACTTGCTTAATTTCAGCCTTAAAGAAATACTATACATCTGGATGGGAACCATTGAGATACAAAACAGATTTTCATCCGAATTATCACCAGCAGAAAATTTTTGTTTTTATGATTTCTGTTGAGCACCATCACAGCCACATTTTATTACCAAGGATAGTTCTTTTAGGTCTGCAATGGAACTTAAAACGTCTTTTTGAGCTAAACATAAACGCTCAACGCTGTGATTTACTAAACTTTGCAGTCCACATTCTGCACAAGTTTCGCTCACAGTTTTATCATTTGGGTAGCATTTCGTCTTAGCTTCTTTAATTTTGTAGTATGAAGGTAATAAATTGGGAATTTTGTTGTTAATTTTTAGGCGTAGTAATTCGTACTGTTGAGTTGAAAGCTGAATGTCCGTAATTAATGCTAGTGCATCATCTGCAGTTATTGGTAAAAATCCAGGGGCAGGTGTTTTTAGCGTTTTCCTCACAATAGAACTTTAATAACAAAATTTAACCTACAAAAATATTAAAAAAAAAAGAAAAAAAAAACAAAACAATCAAACCTCGGTTCGGAGAACTTTCAGATAATTTTTTCACTGCAATAGCAGTATTTCTTTTCCCGTCTTGTCTAAGCCTTTTTTCATGAGCCATTGCAATTTCTTCAGCGCTAAACGAATCTAAAATGTTATTAACTTTTCTCTTTTCTCACAGCACTCATCAAAGCTTTTTCTCGGTCTTCCAACTCTAGAGGAAGAAGGTATTTCATCTAAGATACGATGGTAGAGCTAGGGGCATTCGTCAATAAAAGCTAGTGAATGCTAGTTGTGCATCTTTTGATAGTTACTATACTTACCGAAGTTTCAGTCATTCAGCCGTAAGAGCTTGGGAGATGATGAACGTTCTTGACGTCCAAAAACTGCAACCACTGATGATAACAATGCTAAAGTTCACCAAATGGTGTTAGACGACCGCCGAATTAAAGTGAGAGAGATAGTAGAGGTTATGAAAATGTCCAAAGAACGTGTTTGTTACATATTAAATCAAGATTTAAGCTTGAGAAAGCTATCCGCGAGTTGGGTGCCGCGTTTGCTTACGTTAGAGCAAAAACGTGTTCGAATGAACATTTCCAACGTTCTGTTAGCGCAGTTTAGGCGCAATAAATACGAGTTTTGGCACCGATTAATTACTGTAGATGAAACTTGGATACACCATTATACGCCCGAAACAAAAATTCAGTCAAAACAGTGGACTGCAAAGGGCGAGCCAGTGAACAATTATTTTGCAGAGAAAAATGCCAAGTACTATTTGGACGGGTTAGAGAGATGGGAGAATCGCTGGTAGAAGTGTGTAGAGTTACAAGGAGACTATGTTGAAAAATAAAAAAAAATTTGAGAAAAAATGACTTATATCATTGTTTTCAGACAACCCTCGTGTGTTGTGGTAATGTTAGATTCTGATTTAGCCACAGAGAATTTGAATTTTCAAAGCGCTCTCTATGCCGACCATTTTTGGCAGTTCTCTCGTCAAATCCGAAATATAAAGTTTTTAAGGTTAATTTAATTGACTTTGTTGCAGCCTCAGAAAATAGTATATGGCTAAAGTAACCCAAAAGCAAGCAAAAGTAAAAACAGCATCTAAGCGCTTAATTTTGACTTTAGAATTCCAAACATCAAAAATTTGCTTTTTCGTGATTTCGATGGGCATCCTAAAAAACGAAGAAATTAATATGAGTGTCGCACCTGTGCGCAAGAAGTTGAAACACATTTTAGCAGTGCATATGCAAGGCTTTCGAACAAATACGATCTCCAACTTGAATAACACTTGTACTATATACGCAATCCTGATAACAGTGAGCTACTAGATGGAGTGAATTTTTTTTTTTATATTATTCAATATAGTGCTCTTTTAGTTTGATACACTTATTCCAGCGATTTTCCAACTTCTTGATCCCGTCCGGAAAGTAATTTTCCAGAAGGTCTGCAAAATACTCCTCCGTGGCGTCGATGATTTCCTCGCGTGAGCTGAATTTTTTATTGATGAGCCATCTTTTGAGGTTTGGGAAGAGATAATAGTCCGAGGGATCCAAATCCAGTTACCAATCGACGCCAAAAGTCCGCCCGATTCCGCATTGTCCAAACACTCTTTGGAAGTGCTCTCGCGTTTGTGTTTTTGGTCATGCGCGGCACCCAGTGGCAAGATAACTTTTTCATATGCAAAATATTGCCCAAAATATGGCGTGTGTGCTCAATAGTATGGTATCTGCTAGCTCGCGCACCTTCACTTTCCGGTCAGCCAACAGCATTTCATGTATTTTTTTGACATTGTCCTCTGTAACCGAATCGGAGGGCCTGCCGCTGCCGACTTGATCGGTAGTGGAGTTGCAGCCACCACGAAACTCTTGAAACCAATATTTGACGGTGTAATCTGACGGAGCATTAGCCCCATAATATTTATATAACTTTTCTTTTGTTCCCTTCGCCGTTTTGCCTCTCAAAAAATGATGTTTTATGAGAGAACGAAAATCGTTTTTGTCCATACTCAATATGATGCCAAACACGTCAACAACAATCAGCTGTCAAAGCAAAACTAAAGACAGTATCGCACTGAAATTTGGCATGTCTGCCTAAATATGAACGGACTTCAAGGCGCCATAACTTTTTTTGCAGTAGCAGCGATCAAAGATGTCGCTTTTCACTCCATCTAGTATATTATGAGGGACAGACGAAGTATTTGCGTCTGAGCCATCACGTCTAAGGTAGTTGGAAAATGCAAGGGCTCTTTGAACGTAGTTGGAAGGATGAATTCCGTGATCTTTCTAGAAGACAAGGAGCAGAGTAGCGAGTTTGGAACAACGGCCTCTTTCAGGGCTTCCATTATTAGTTGGCTCTCTTATGACCACAAACGTATGTAGTATGATTCTCCAAGTTGTTGCAGACAGACCAAACGAATGCTCTCGACAAGCAAGACTGTAGACTTGCTTACGCTCTTCCTACGCACTTAAATATGATAGGCATAAGTCACGGCACAGCATACCATGCTTGCCGTGAGAATGATGACGATATCGCGGAGAACTTTATTTATAAATACCTTGCTGCAGGTACTAGCCGTGGTTAGTGCTGGTATTCTATGGACGACAAGAGCATACAGGGAATATGTATAATCGACTATTTGTTGCGATCTAGCGTGAAAATCTTAGACATTATTTCGTCTGACATCACAAACCACAAATGGATAACGATAGAGACGCTTCGAATTTCAACCCACATATTAACAGGATAATAAATGAGATAGAACCTTCTGCTATTGCAGATACCAGAGAAATTGATCTGCATAATTAATTGCAGCATGTCCAGGATCGATGAAGACAGAAGCAGTTGTCTTCTGTCTTTTTTTTTTTTTGGTTTGGGTACACCTAATATCGCAGCAATTTGGCACCACCGCATTTGTCTCGCTGAATTGCTAAAAGTTATGTCATCGTTCCCTCTCTTTCCTTCTCTCAAAGCTGAACAGAGATGAAGAAAGTTTCTTTGTTCTATGAATAGTTAGCGGAAAAAGAAAAAACCAGAAAGTCACGAACACAAAAAAAAAAAAGCGTTAAACAATTAAAAAAAGATAAATTTTACCTGTGGCTGCCGCACTGCTTAGTATCGTCGGTGTTTGTGTTTACTTTGTTTGTTTGTAATAATGACCAGAGAATTCAGGGTGGACGTAGCCAATATACGCGGGCTAGAAAGTAATCACTTTTCTGCGTACGTCCACGGCTGTAAGTACAGACCAGCTGTTTTGGCACTTAGTGAAACACAGGTAGATCCCCGCCCACACCTCTCAGATCACACTGATCTGAAGCTACCTGGCTACGAACTAGTGCCATTATTCTTTCCTCTTCGCGGTCTCGCCATCTATGTGCGTAGTGATGTAGCTTATCAAATTCCACCACAATGTAGTCCCTGTTCCGGAATTCAATTTCATGTGGTTAAAATTCCATCTCCGTAAGCAAATTGTTCACTAATGCTTTATTTACAGAAGCCCCAAACTGGACAGCAACTCGACCTTCCATGACTTTGATGCGCTGTCTGAAATCGTTATTACGGGCGATTTCAATATACACAATTCTGGGTGGCTTCGACATTCTGGACAGACAACACCCGAAGGACGGTGTGTTGAGATCTTCGCTGCGGAAAATAATTTAACCCAGCTTGTAAATGAGCCCACACGAATACCAGTCATACCGCCAACACTCTGGACTTGTTTTTAACTTCTCACCCTGATAAGTACTGCGTTGATGTGCTCTCCCCTCTAGGCTCGTCGGACCATTATGTCATATTAGCTAAATTCTCGTACACCCACCACACAGTTAGAGAAAAGATTCCTAAAAGAACCATATGGCAATATGAGAAAACCAACTGGAGCGGTCTTAACAGCTTCTTTAGGAATTTTAACTTGTCGTTATGTTTCCTCGATAACGACGTCGATGCCGCTGCTGACATAATCACAGAAACTATTCTCTTTGGAATGAGATGCTTTATCCCTCATCGGATGAAGAGTAT
Organism: Volucella zonaria; assembly: GCA_963966105.1. Lineage (NCBI taxonomy): Eukaryota > Metazoa > Arthropoda > Insecta > Diptera > Syrphidae > Volucella > Volucella zonaria. Next base: position 44,742,013 of record OZ014534.1, read on the forward strand.
CAAATCAAAAGAAAAGGCATGGTAAAACTCGAGCTGTAAAGAAGTTGTCAGGGTTAGAGAAATGTTTCTTCGGTCTTATAAGACCAACCCGACAGAGGAAAACCGAAAAAAGTTTAAACGAGCCAGAAATGACTGCAACGTCTGTCTCAAGCGTGTGAAATTTCAATACGACCAAAAGTTGAGGCAAAAAATATTACAATGTCCCAAAGGTAGTAAAAGCTTTTGGTCATTTGTCAAAAACATTAGAAATTCTGCCTCATTCTCCATCCCAACGCTCACTTACAATGACATTCCAGCTGTCAGCTCTTTGGACAAGGTGAATCTGCTTGCTGCACACTTTGCGGCCAGCTCAGCACTACCAGATTGTGTTTTGTCTCCGCCTACACTTGAGTGCGTCGAATCTACAATGGGACGAATCCACTTTCGCACTCGTGTAGTAGCAAGAGCACTTAAAGATCTCAACCTACATAAATCCGCTGGTCCAGATGGTATATCTTCCCTCCTTCTGAAGAGGTGTTCTTCCTCGCTGGCAAAAACACTGCGTAAGCTTTTTCATCAATCCTAATCTTTAGGACTCTTTCCGAGCAGATTGAAAACAGCATTTTCCCAGCCCGTCCTTAAAAAAGGCGAATCTTCTTCTCTCTCCTCCTACAGACCCGTTGCACTTACTTTCCATTCTCGGTATATGTGTCAGTGAAAACTTACGTTGGAATGACCACATATTCGTTGTCGTCAAAAATGCTGCGAAATGTCTAGGTTTCCTCAAGCGATGTAAGAAATATTTTACCCCCTCTGATCTGGCCACAATATATAAGGCATTCATCCGCCCAAAATTGGAGTACAATCTGGTCAGGTGCCCCTCAAACATCTCTGCACCTGCTAGATAGGATTCAAAACCGTGCGATAAAACTCATTGGTGATACTAATTTCAGTCAATCAATTGACACCCTCGAGCACCGACGTAATGTCTCCTGTCTCACTTTATTTTATCGCTATTTCCACCACCAGTGCTCCATTGAAATCTCCAGTAGCATTCGACCCATCCAAACTTTCAACCGTAACACCCGTCTCGCTATGAATGCTCATCAGTATACCCTCATCGTGATTCTTTCCTAAGCCGTACAACTCGCTTATGGAATACCCTGCCGATCTCTGTGTTTCCTAGTCGTTATGACTTACAAACATTTAAAAACAATGTACATCGGTACCTGGCTTTTCTTCCTCCCTAAATTTCCTTCGCCTGCGCTGTGTACGAACATTTTAAGGGTACAAAAACCCCTTGAGCGTGCGCTCATTATAAAAAAAAAAAACGTTGCTCCGGAATTTCATTTTGTAAGAATTACCAAATCAATCTACCAATTGACGAAGGATTTTTATTCATGGAAATTTTCGCCAAGGGGAAGTCGCTGCAGCAACAGTTGTCATTCTAATATTAAGTTTAATTTCTGCTAATGAGTTACAATTATTGCCTGTTAAATTGTAATAGCAATTCACGAGATAAACTCCGCCAACCGTAGTGAATACCTTATTACACAAATGTGTTTTATCTCGTCTAACAAATGCCACAAATGTACGAATTAAGTAAAACAACTTTTCTCATTGAACATTTAATTACCATTTACATCAATAAATCATAAATATGCAAGCAGGAACCTAAGCAAATACGAATGCTCGTAAAGTCGTATCTGCAGCCCTGTATCTGTATCCCAGCTACTGAAGACCAGCTAACCTCCAGATCAAAACGATAAACTCCGTGTGCTCCACCACAAAGATCACAAAGCAATTAGCAAGTTTTTTTTGTTTTTTTTTTTTTTGTTTCCAGGTTAAATTGAATCGTAAACACCAAGATTACAATTAACGCCAAGTGATTGAGCCGAATAAAATGCTTAGAGCTGGAGTTGCCTTAGAGTTGTGAAGCTGCTTGCTTGCAGCTGAATAAATTAGTACCACCAGCATTGGGCCTCCAGCCACTAGGTATTCCTATGCTCTTGTCCCAATGTGTCACTGTGATTTTATTCGAATTTGCGGAAAATGTAGGTGAGTAAACCTTCAGTATCTACGAGTACGACCGACTGAGGACCGACGACCCAGTACAATTCAAGGCAGTGGCCCAACGAACCGTAAATGGTTTAACTAAGCGACATAGTAACATGTTGGAAACCTTTTAGAAATTTAACACCACTGGTAGGAGTAGACGTACAATGGTTTGTGGAGCGATTTACAGCGGCGTGTGGATTTTCCTCAATGAACTGCAGATTTGATCTATCCGGTCTCTTACTACACTGGTATTCGCTTGGATGTCGTTTGGTTTCGATTAGCAACTTATTTATGATCACGCTTTTGACATGACGGCGATTTGAATTATGTAAGCCGTTGGCTTTGCTGGAGTCGATTTACTCTTTAATTTACGGAGACACCATTTGGCAATGAAGATATTGAATTCAAGGTTTACGAGTAAATGGGTATGCTTGAGGGGAGCGGTTCTAATGCTTGATACGTGTGCCACCGTGAAACTAATTTGGTCCTTCATTTAAGAGCTGCACATAAAAGGGCTGGCAAGAGGCCAGCCTGAGTCTGAGGTAGGTCTGCCTTTCAATTAGCTGCTTCAGCCATAAGAATTGAGGTTAAGTTGTTCTAGTAATGCAGTTCAGCTATAGTAACCTCCTTGGCCGCCAGAATGCGCTACTACTGCAAAAAAGGTTATTTCGCCTTGAAGTCCGTTCATATTTAGGCAGACATGCCAAATTTCAGTGCGATACTGTCTTTAGTTTTGTTTTGACAGCTGATTGTTGTTGACGTGTTTGTCATCATGTTGAGTATGGACAAAAACGATTTTCGTTCTCTCATAAAACATTATTTTTTGAGAGGCAAAACGGCGAAGGAAACAAAAGAAAAGTTGGATAAATATTATGGGGCTAATGCTCCGTCGGATTACACCGTCAAATATTGGTTTCGAGAGTTTCGTGGTGGCCGCAACTCCACTACCGATCAAGTCGGCAGCGGCAGGCCCTCCGATTCGGTTACAGAGGACAATGTCAAAAAAATACATGAAATGCTATTGGCTGACCGGAAAGTGAAGGTGCGCGAGCTAGCAGATACCATAAAGATTAGTATTGAGCGCACACGCCATATTTTGGGCAATATTTTGCATATGAAAAAGTTATCTTGCCGCTGGGTGCCGCGCATGACCAAAAACACAAACGCGAGAGCACTTCGAAAGAGTGTTTTGACTTGCTGATGCGGAATCGGGCGGACTTTTGGCGTCGATTGGTAACTGGATTTGGATCCCTCGGACTATTATCTCTTCCCAAACCTCAAAAGATGGCTCATCAATAAAAAATTCAGCTCACGCGAGGAAATCATCGACGCCACGGAGGAGTATTTTGCAGACCTTCTGGAAAATTACTTTCCGGACGGGATCAAGAAGTTGGAAAATCGCTGGAATAAGTGTATCAAACTAAAAGAGGACTATATTGAATAATATAAAAAAAACATTTAAACATTTTTTTTTTTAATTCCCAAGGAGGTTACTTTTCACTCCACCTAGTACATTTACGTCGTCCATATATAATCTCTGTCAACCTCTGCAAGCAACCGCTGAGTATTTTAGAGATCGATGCAGAAAAAAAGCCGCGATTTGGGACTGTGTGAACGCGTCTATTCAAGGATATTATCTAAGTAGACAATTCATTTAAGTATGTGACAAAATAATAGATCCAAAAACCTCAGGCAGTCGATCTAATGCATTCCTGGACAGTAAAATCTGTAGAGTCCTTTAAGATTTTAAAAAAGTGCGGGGATATGCTTCATGATGCAGTCTAGATTGAAGCGCCAACAAGATGAAATTGGGGGCTTAAATCTCATTCCAGCTAGAACAGATATATAATGCTGCCCCATATTGAGGTTCTATCGATGTTAAGGGTGCGGACACATTGCTAAGGGATGCGAGAGGAACGACCGATCGAAACAATGCTTCAAATGCGGACAAAGACAAGAGATTGCAGTGTTGACACCGTGTGCATGTTTAGTAAAGGCAGCCAAAACATAATATAAAAGAATAATCATACTAGCTCAGGATTTCTTCAAATAGACGGTCCGAGAAATCATAGCGAACTATACAGACAATTGCAAGAAAGCATGTGGAAAATAGATAGTACAGGCAAAGTGATAAAGCTCACTGCGATCCCCGGAGTAATTTAAATGAAAGTTTCATAACGAAAAGAGAAAAAAAATCCTTGAAAACGTCCTCTTTTACAGCAGAAGATGAGTAATCCTCTATATATAGGGTGATTAGGTAAGAACGAAACGAAAAAAGAACAACGGTGTGAAATATAAAATTGATTCCGGCTTTATTTTGAAGCTACGTTCAAGCCAATATGTGTGGAATAGCACATCATTCAATTGGCTGCCTCGGATTCGCTGGCAGTGCTTCAAGCGGTCGGTCCAATTTTTGATGACCTGGCCCAATATGTGCGGCGTTATTCCGGCAATAGCGTGTCGAATATTGGCTTCGAGCTCGTTCAAAGTCGTTGGCTTGTTAGCGTAGACTAAGGACTTGACGTAGCCCTAGAGAAAATAATCGAGTGATGTCAAATGGCATGATCGCGGCGATCAATTGATGAACGCTCGCCGTGAGATCACCCAGTCGTTAAATTTCTCCCTCACAACTTCGAGCGTTGCGTCGCTTATATGGCGCTGTAGGCGCTATCAGGTTGGAATCACAGCTCGGATATATCGATGTTGGTGAGCTCTGACTACAGAAAGTCGATTAACGTCGCACTATACTTGAGACGATTGACGGTAACGGTGTCTCCTTCTTCATTTCGAAAGAACTAATGTCCATGCCGTAAACCGCAACAGTCAATCTTTGTGGATGCATTGATACTTGGCCGAATATTTGTGGATTGTATTCGCTCCAATAATGGCAATTTTACTTGCTGATATAGCCGCTGCGCAAAAAATAGGCCTCGTCCGAGAAGATGATTTGTTGGCCAAAATCCGAATCTCCGACTAACGTTTCTAGCGTCTAGAACTCAAACTAATCTTATACGGATGCAGGCCCAAACCCAGCCGCAAAACAAATCGCCAAATCGACATTTCTGGGCCTTTTTCGATTCTGGCTGCTACGTCGGCTAAGTTTTCTTCATATCGCACCAATCTCTGTCTGGTTGGTGGCATGAGATTCAAAGGAGTGCACTCAGGCTCAAACTTTTCCACGGTGCGACGAATTGCCTGGGTACTGAAGCCATGATGACGACCGACCTCACGACGAAATTCACGTCGCTTATTTACAACTGAGGCGGAATTTCGATATTTTTTAATAAATTTCACACGTTCGGCAAGCGTAAAACGATGCATGATGAAATGCCAAACCTTACTGAATATTTTGAGAGCTGGATGTCATTGGTAACTTTGGCAGCTGCTGAAACTTAACAATTGGAAAAACTATCATTGCTATTTGGTCACACGTTAGGTAGTTTCTGTTGTCTTTTTCTTCTAAATATTCAAAGAAATATTTTCTTAGGAATATCTCTTGACTATACGCCGCACCGTCATGTTCGCATATTAAATGTGTTAGGTCACCGTATCCGTTTCCCTCAGTCTTGCAGGTTTCCTTATGAGACAATTTACTGATAAGATCCTTGCCTAACTTTTTAGTTGCTCACTGACTAGTCTGAGTATTTCACTGAATATCGTTTGATCAAAAAGGTAGTCATAGTGCGTAGGTTTACCCTTTCTTATCCAAATTTAGTAGTACCTTTAATTATGGCATCACGTCAGCGCTTCTCTTCCTATACCATGGTATCCTAGAGCCCAGGACGCAATGGCCTTACGCCGAATTGCCTTTTCCCGAAATCATAGATAGCCATATCAGAGATATAAGAATCGTTTAAAGTGCTATGTCATTCAGATAGTCCTTCTAGTCACTATGTTGTACGTCTTGCTATGATAAGAACAGGGGAAGAATGATAAATATTTTGTGGGCAAAAGATGTAATTTTCCAGCGCTTTACCGCTGCGGGTATGGCCTGAGCATCGAAATCAGACCCTCTGGGCTAGAAGTCGATAAACTAAAGCACTGTGCCACGCTTGCCAATGCCATTTATAAGTTCAGTGTCTATCAGCTTGACACAGTTTTAACACTGCGACAAACGCTACGAATAAATCGCCAGTTTCAATCATTAACAAGTAAAACTAACCTTAGTAGTGCCTCAACTCTGGATGGAGTCGTAATCCATATAGAAAGTTATCAGTGTCGTCATATGAAAGAGAAGGAAAGGGCATCATCTTTCTATAACAATCTTGCTTAGCTCTTTTGAAATATTTGGAGCATAGGTCAATAATTTATCCTCGGCCTAAATGAGGTTTCGTGGAGAAGGGGATGATGGAAGCGAAAGTGTAGTTGTCATCGCCGGTGGCTACAGAAATTTAAGCGTGACAAATATTATACATAATATGGGTGAGCGTACTACCCTGGTTGACGACACTTATGCCCTGTCATCAGCAAGCATATTTGGCGGAGCTAGTAGTTGGACACCAAGCCGCCTGTAATAGATGACATAAGGTTGTTCATTTAGGTAAAATATGTAAAGCATTGTAATTTTGTAGTCTGGGAGAGCACGCCCGTATAAGATGGAAAAATCCCGGCACAAGTGTCTGCCAATACACTTGTAGATGAGAGTATATCAATCAAGACTCGCGTAGTTGTCGTCCTAGAAACGAAGTAAATCGAACTAAAGAGTCGAAAAGCTGTAAGTGCGGCAGTACTGTCAGACACTGTCTTTAATATCACCAAGGAACTCCAAACAATATCCAGTAAAGAGCAAACGGAGAGAACACTCTGTTACAGTACTTAACCACTTAGACGATGGTGATATGATCTCGAGTTCCGAAGCAACAAACTTGACTTCGCATCCCACCTCTTAATATAATCGAAATAGCAATAGTAATAAGTTCCCTCAAGAAAAATAAAGGTAAGCATTGACAGTTTGACATCCCGGCCGTACCATTTCAGGTAACGCCTGCAATATATGATTGCTGCTAACCCATAGTTATACTTGCTTATAGGAAGCGTCTGCAAATGAGCAAATTAAGCTGCAACGGAAGAAAGGAATGACTATCCAATAATATAGCTTGAATTATAGTTATTAGAACGGATTGAGAAGCTTTTGGATTCAACTCCCGACAACGAGCAGGCAGGATCCTCCCGCACCGACCACATAAACGCCCTATGATAATATTAGAGCAATGTATCGAGTGTAGTTTCCTGCCAAAACTACTGTTTACCGATTTTGAGAAGCTTTGCGACAGCTTGAATCGAGATGCTAGGGGGCGTACACTCCTTGAAGCATTTGCATCTCTAAACATAGATCATCGACCTAAACTTTGCGAGTCACTCTATCTTACGCAACATGAGCTGGCGCGTCAGCGATGCGTACAGCCATAGCGACCACCAGGCGATTATATATTCAAGATCGAAAAAAAACCAAAGAACACCGCAGCGACAAAAAATTAGGGGCCCACAATGGAAGGACAGCCTTTTCGACAAGGATACATTCGAATAGCTCTACCACAGATACAAGCGGATCAGCCGAAAGCATGTCCCATTTCAGAAAATATCGTAGCGGCTTGTGATGCGGCACTGCCCACGAAAACAGCAAATGCTACTGGTGGAACGATGAAATAAAAACACTCAGGGCAAAGTGTTTAAAAGCTAGACGTAAAGTCCAAAGGTCTAGAGGGAGAGATGACTTCCAACAACACCGAGAAAGCTTGAAACTCCCGACTGTTTACAGAATGGTTATGACCAAACTGAAATCCTGCAAGTCTCCACAAATCACGTACCTAAAAATGCTGATAACCATAGTGAAGCACTTTTTCCTCAAAAGATTACACAACATGGTAACAATCGTCCGGGAAACAGAAGTAGGACATATCCCAGCCGTTACACTGCAAGAACTGCAGAGTGCTCTTAATCGAATAGGAGACAAAAAGGCTCTGGACCCGATGGTATTCCGAACACGGCATTAAAGGCTGCTGTGTTCCCAGAACCGTGGAAGTTTCAACACTTAGTGCTACTACCCAACGAAAATAAACCACCAGGAGAACCATCGTCATATCGCCCAATATGTCTTCTAGACATAACGGGAAAGATCATTGAGCGTATAATATGCGATAGACTGCTGACTGTAGCAGAGGAGAAGAGAGCCTTCTCAAATCACCAGTTTGGATTTCGAAAGTCACGCTCCACGGTCGATGCTATCCAAACAGTAGTCGACATTGCGTCTGCAGCCATAGAAATGCATTCTTGGAGGTGGGGTGGTGGTGACACTAGACGTCATAAACGCGTTCAACACTGCCGACTGGTCCCAAATAAGGCGATCACTAGCAAGGATGCAAACCCCCCACTACCTGCTAAAGACAATCGCCAACTATTTCACGAACAGGAAGTTACGGTATGACACGGATGAAGGGGTTAAATACTACACCATCTCCGCTGGGGTACCGCAAGGATCAGTGTTAGGTCCACTTCTGTGGAACCTAATGCACGACGGAGTGTTGCGACTAAGGCTGCCCGAAGGGGTCAGTATCATCGGATTCGCAGACGATATAGCTATCGTGGTCGTCGCAAAACACACCCATGAAGTCGAGTCAACCACAAACGCAGCCATTGTTCAAATAAAGCAGTGCCTCGAATCTGAGGGTCTCGAACTGGCGGAACAAAAAACAAAAGCCATTCTTATTATGAGCAGGAAAACCGTGGGATATATCAATATTCAAGTCGGTAACCAGAACATCCGATCGAAGCAAGCGGTAAAGTGCTTAGGAGTGATGTTGACAACCGGCTACGGTTCAAACAACATGTGGACTACGTGAGGAAAAAAGCGTCAGCGCTATAAGCGGCACTCTCCAGAATACTGCCGAATGTTGGCGGACCTGGATACGCAAAAAGGATCCTCCTAGCTAAAGTGGTCAGCTCGGTTATTCTATATGCGGCACCAGTCTGGGCAGATACGCTGAGAAGGAAAGGAATAGGCCGGAAATTGTCAGCGGTATACCGACTCGTTGCACTAAGGACAATAAGCGGTTATAGGACGATCTCGGACGAAGCCGCATTTGTCATTGATGGAATGATTCCCATCGACATCCTCGCGGACGAGATGAGGAGAATTTACCACAGGAAACCCTCAATGCCAACTGATGCCAAGGCAATAAGGAGAATGAAAAAGGAAGAAAAGGTACGTTCTATAGCCCTATGGCAATCTGGATGGGATAATGCCACAAAGGGTAGATGGGCTCATACCTTCATTCCAAAAATCGATGTATGGATTTTTTTTTTTATAATTTACGCGCGCCTGTGATGAAGTGGTTTGAAACTCAGGTGTGTTTGGTTTCGATATTGACTCTCCAGGGGTGGGAGTTCGAATAGGACGGAGAGATTTTCTTCACTCGGAATGTGAGATTGTGAAACGGTTGTTTTTTGTGCTTCAAAACCCTACAACAGCCAAATCTACATGTCAGTGTTATGCCTTCACACGCAGATTTTTCTGACTGATTTCCAATTACACAAATGAAAGCTTGTCGTGGCTAGGATTCGAACCTTGACTCTCCGAGTGAGAAGCGATTGCCACCACGGTCACCCCCTAATGGATGAATAGTGCCCAAGGAAACTGCAACTATCACCTTACGCAGTTCATCTCTGGTCATGACGGATACCGAAAGTATCTATACAGATTTGGCAATGACAACTTCCCCTTTTGTCCCGAGTGTCCAAATTAGGAGAAGAACATGAAGCACGCAATTTTCCTTTGCGGACACTTCGCGGAATGGAGAGAAAATTACCAGACCCCCCAGAGGTAATTAAGAGAATGGTGGAGTCGGAAGAATCCTGCCTAAATATCTGCGGATTTGTAAAAACTGTGCAGACCGAGCTACAGAGGATAGAAACCGAAAGAAGAGCGGCAGAATCAGCCGAACTAATAAAAACACCGGAGTAGCATGAATTGCTTGCCAGCCCCGCGAAGTAATACCTAGCGGCAGTTCCGCGGGAGAGTCGTGGAAGTGTGCAGGGTGTGTAGGCGCAAGGACAAATGAGAATAATATCCCGTGAATCTTTCATGATGGTAACACGGGTTAGCAGTATAATAAAAAACCATAATAAGAAAAAAAACATCTGGGCGAGGACCTAGTATCAGTGCCCTGGAACAGCTTAGGTAAAGGCTGTTACGTATCAAGGCCTAAAACTACCCAAAGGTGCTATGAAAGATATACCACCTTGATCAAAAAGTTCCCGGGGGACACCACCGTGTGGCGCTCCCATGCATTGTTCCGATTTGAGTTCTGGTTTTTTTGTTAAGTTGGTAAATCTGTTGTTGACATTCCCTCTAAACCTTAGCGTCATAGCTGGACATTTGCAAAAGTTACGTATCCAAGAGTACATCTATCTCTGTATGTGTTGGGGATTTTTTACAATTTTAGAAATGGATTTAAATTTGCAACAACGAACTTGTACTCGTATTAAATTTTGCGTAAGAAACGGATTTAATGGTGCGCGAGCGTTGGAATTGTTGGAAAAGTGTTTCGGCAATAATTCTCTAAAGAAAACGGTCATTTACCAGTGGCACGAGCGGTTCAAAAGTGGTCGTGAGTCAATCGAAGATGATGAACGCAGTGGCAAAACATCGACATCAAAAACCGACGAACACATTGATGAAGTTAAAGAAATGTTGGTCAATAACCGTAAATTAACCATCAGAGAGATAGCGGAAGTCTAGAACATTGCCTATGGATCCGCCCAAGACATTTTGGTTAATGATTTGGGTTGCCGTTGTCTAGCAGCAAAGTTGGTGCCAAAAGACCTCAATTTCATGCAAAAAAGAAACCGTGCTGACGTCGCAAAAGAGATGATTTGCGAGGCTGAATCCGATCCCACATTCATCAAAAGGATCATTACTGGAGACGAGGCAATGCTCACGGTTTTCATGGATTACAACGGTGTAGTGCATCATGAATTTTTCTTAAAAGGCCAGACAGTAAACAAAGAGTATTACGAGTATTTGGTCGTTATGAATTGTGGCAGAAAAATTGGTGAATTTTGCACCATGACAACGCACCGTCGCGTCGCACGGTGCCATCATTATTCGTAATTTTTTGAAGAAAAATGCAACAAATACCATCCAACAGCCACCGAGTTCACCTGATTTGGCTCCCTGTGACTTCTTTCTGTTCAATTGAGTTAAAAAACCACTACGGGGAACGCGTTTCAGCAGCCGAGAGGAAGTGATGGAAAAATCGCAGGAAGCACTGATGGATATACCGAAAACCGAATATAAAAAATGTTTTATGTGAGGATTGAATCAAGCGCTGGCATAAGTGTGTTGCAGTCGACGGGGAATACTTTGAAGGGGACAGTATATGTAGATTTAGATGAATAAACTTGTATTTCCAATTTTCTGAATATATTCCGGGAATCAAGGTAGTAAACCAGCCTCATACGTCTTAATAAGTACAAACGTCGTTTATCACAATCTTTGTACAACATTTTAACCCTCACGGTGGAAAGTATTTATTATAAGAGGAAATAACATATCTAGTCTTGACAAATGTAAACCATTTAAAGTGAAGGCTTTATCACATACTTGTACCATACAACATCATAACCTTAAGTCAAAGAATGTCAGTATCTGCGTCATCTCAGTAAAGTCATTTCCATAAACTAGGACACAAGCCTTTAAAAGTCTTAAGAATTCATAGAGGACTCATTACTTTTATTCTTTCCGTTCAATCAATCAAACCAGTCATTCAAATAAATCATAATAAAACGACAATAGGTTAATGTCGACGTAAAAGGAAACCTTACGTCAACGTTCCAACTTTGGATGCACATGACGCAAACCTTGACAGACAGATAAATTTATAACTTCAAAATGGCGCCAATAAACCTATTCAAATGCACATTGTTTTGTTTTGCTCCAATATCACATTTAAATCTCAAAAAACGAGTAATTCCCATTCTGCAGACTTCTTAAACAGATGAATGACACTTTGCATAAATTCTGATCTTGTCAATGATCTAGTGAGGATCGGTTTACTTTCTTAATTTTTTTTTTAAGGGCGTCAGCACCATGGATGACTTAAAGTACTCGTATTTGCCTTTTAAAGAATATCAAAATAAGAACTATTGTACTTACCAATGAATTCATTCCGTATTCTGATTCGATCTTGCAAGTTTACCGCTGAGATGATCACACAGTTAATGAAAGCCAATAGTGCTACTTGGTATTCAATGTTTGTCGTATTTTCTAATTCGTTGATCACAATTTTAAAACGATATCGTTCGCTTTTGAGATTCTAGATCATAAATCGGGTGATGGAAAAGTACATGAAAATAAATAAAAAAAATACGAAAAACAAATTAATAGAGATCACGATCCATGATCGTAGTGATTGTACCTACTGATCATACTGATCGTCTAGACTCTTGACGGTACTTACCTTATAAAATTCTAATGTTTCGATCGCTCGAGAATAGCCTTCAGAATTGTAAGCACATAGGGCTGACAGCAGTTCGAAAACTTGCTTCTTCACTGTGGTATTGTTGGTGTCTAGGGCTGCACCTAATTTGGAAACATATTCACGATTTTCGACAATATAGTCGAGTCCGATCCGTGAATCCATCCTGGGCAGAGTCATTTTTTGTTTTTTTTTTTTTTGTTTAAATTGAATCTTAAGTTTTTTGTTAGTTTTTGTTTTTCTTCGGAGATAAGAATCGATTAATCTTGTATTCGATAGATAGCAAATCTTGCGTCTATGTGATCTGGAATTAAAAGAAAATGAATTCTAATTTACTACGATGATCGTGATCTAAATAAATTAATGACGAGCTTAGCAAGTGATTAAACAGTCCGTAGTATCTTAAATATTATAGCAAACATTAAGTGTAATGTAATTAAGAAAATTTATTTTCAAATATAATGAAAACATTTTGGTGATAGTCTGTCTCTCTGCATCGGTCTCGTGGAATAGTGCATATTTGCTGAAGAGTCCAATCTTTGACAAGGTGATAAAACGTTATGAATCATTGGATAGTTATGAAAAATATTTTCTGTGAGTGCCTGGAGAGTGATCAGACATAAAATAGAGTTGTAAGCAGCAATCCCAGTAGCACGGAGTTTAACATGACAGAAGTAAAAATAGATGTGGCAGCAGAACCATCCACAGAATTACTTAGGAACTAACAGGTAGTCACAGCCCTAGCTAATACCCGGTGAAACCTCGAACGTTCTTCTCGTATGACCTTATTCAGAAGATGAACGGAACATTTCTCATCGAATACCATGAAGTCAAGATGAGCTGCTAGAAGTAGCTATCGCCCGTGTACGCACATCGAAACCCAGGGAAGACGGTATCACAACAGTAACAAAAGCACTGAAGGACAACAAGTATCCACTGGTAGAAGGAGCTTGGCGAACCGAGTCTTTCCTAAATAAAGAGTGGTAGAGAGGAATTATCTTTAAGCTTCTAAAAAAGGAAAATTTTTTGGAAGTAATTTTCTGAAACTGGCACACACCATCAACTCCTACTATTCACCTCCACGTGGTGACTGCTGGGTGCCTATAGTAGACTGAAGATGGGCACTTTATCCTGTTTCCGGGCAACAGCGGACGAATTCTAAGGATGGAATCAACAGTGCTATCTCTTCAACGTACTTGAATACCAGGTCTATAGGCATCTCCAACACTAAATCAGGGTGTTGGAGGACATCTTTGCTAACACCATCGGAAGATATAGCCTACATGACACCACGTCAACCAGATTGATTATGTTGCGATCGGCATAAGGCACTCCTCTAGTATTTTAGATGTCCGAACATTTCGAGCGGCCAACATAGACTCGGACCACTACCTACTTGCAGCCAATGTACGTCTACGGATATCTCGGACGCCACAACAACGAGGAAATACTATGAGGAGATTTAACGTTAAACGGTTGCAATCGCACCAAACCGCCAGAATCTTTGCCGATCGCGTATCCCTCTACCTCTCGAGAAGTCCTTTGCTGCCAGCATCAAGTGCTGAAGACCAGTTGCTTAAATGCCGAGAAGCTACCAGAAATGCCACAACTGAAGTGCTGGGTTTCACTCGCCCACCGCCACGAAACCCCCGGTTTGATGAAGAGTGCCGGCAAGCACATGCAGCAAAACAACATGGGGGTTTTTGTACCCTTAAAATGTTCGCACACAGCGTGGGCGGCACTGCACAAAGGAACAGATGTCTCTTGTGTTTAACGTAGGTACCTGCCGTAAGGGCTTAAGCCTACGGTGCGTCTTCGCACGAGATATCAAAACAATGCGTTGATAAGCGCCCTTCGGGTAGTACAAGTACTACCACCAGTACCAGACTCGAAGTCGTGTGTAAGGCACGAACTTCCCCTTTGGTTAAGGGTCGAGGCCTATCTTATACCTCAGCCATTCTGTGGGTCATGGCACCCAGTTGCAATGCAACTCCACATCGAGTAGACCAATTGGTTACATAGCAATCTCATGGTTTAGCACAGGTCGTAGTAGACTACACATACGCCAAGCCATTAGATGTCCAAACACCATTAGTTCTGTTCTCCCCGCGATTTTGGGTACAAACCTACAGCCACCACGATACTCCCACAAGGGGGCCAACTCCTAAGTCAGGCCGGAACCATAGTTCCGGGGGCTCCTGACCTCCCGTGGTACCAGAATATAGCTTCAGGTCGAGCTTCGCAACCTTGAGGTTACTTCCAGTTGGGCACCTCACTGCCCAGGACTGGCGGCCGCTAGCTGCCTACTGCGTCTTCTATAAAATGCCTCATTTGCAAAACTACGGGTTCTTTCGAACCGTACGGTATCAGTGATAATTCCACTGACATCGTAGGTCTCACCATTAAAGGTGATGCCCATAGCCTGCAAGTTCCTTATGTCAGCGTAATTGGGACACACACATAGGACATGTAGCCAGTCCTCATAAGTGGCTCCACATGAGCAGCTCGCAACCCCGCTAAGCCCCCTCTTATGCAAGAATGCATTAAGAGAGCCATGCCCGGTCAACAAAAAGCCCAGGCTGAGGCTAAAATTCCGTTCAGGAAAAATTCTCATGGTTAGCACATCCCTTAGGAAGCCGTAACCCTGCCATTTTCGCTAGCATCCCATCTAGATAGAACACATGCGTGTAGCAAGGTTTTACGCTGCCTCAGGGATAGGCCATCCACTTCTTCCGGGTAAACCCAATCGCGCTCATTTAGAGGGAGACCTTTTCTGATCTTGAAAGCAATACCACGACGTATCACTTCCAGATCCAGAGGTGGCACTCCAAGCAACACCTGCATTGCCTCTGTGGAGACAGTGTGGCAAACCGGTAAACATCCAAGCAGTGCGATTCTTTGGCAGGTCAAGATCCGCCTTCGACCATCAACAGTCATAACCCTGTCGTACCATACCGATGCTCCATATGTTGCACAGGCAACAAAAAGACCATCGTATATGATACGAACAGAACGCCTGTTGAGTCGCCAGTCAGATCGCAAAATGCGCCTTACCTGGCCTACGGCACTCAGCATGCGTTGTCTAATGCCAATGCCGTTCAAACGAATCGCAGGAGCCCGACGTCTTACATTCAATTTGCCCTTGAGCTTCAATGGGACAAGAGCGGCTCGTGAGCTCTTCGAGCAAAAGACGAGGGAAGAACATCACCTTCTCTGGAGAAAAAAGAAAGAGCATGAGAAACGCGCGATCGAGGGAATAGAGAGGTGCTACTGCAGGAATAATGTTCGGAAGTTTCACCAAACAGTAAAAAGAGCGCGTCAGGGCAGTAAGACCCGAACTGAAACCAGGATATGGAAAAGCCATTTCTGCAGACTGCTAAACGGCGAAGATGACACAAATTCCCCTGTCAGGCAGAGCGAACCATCCAATATTGACAATGCAAGTCAAGAATTCCGTCCACCCGACCAAAATGAAGTGAGGATAGCAATATCTAAACCGGGCTGACGGTCCGGACGGCCTATTCGCCAAACAGGAGATGACCTGGTAGAGGCATAGACCAACTTATTTCCAAGATTTGGTCGTTTGCCCGGTTCACAAGTAAAAAGATCCTCTAAATTGCGCCAACTATTGAGATATTAGTCTCCTAAACATTGCATATAAGATCTTGTCTACCGTATTGTGCGAACGCCTGCAACTACAATATTTGTCACAGATTTGATTAGACCCTATTATTGCGGTTTTATAAATAAATAAACAAGAAGGGACACCCAACATCGACGAATCGGCCAGAATGTCACAGTTGACAGCTATAACTTGGAGGTAATAAGAGACTTTGTCTGCTTCGGCTCTGCTATCACATCTGAAGATGACATCTCTTCAGCTATCAAACGAAGTATAACGCTTGTTAATCGCTGTTTCTTTGGGCTGAGAAGGCAACTGTGTAGTAAGAACTCTATATAAGACCCCACTAATCGCAGTCCTGTTCTATGGTTCCGAAGCATGAATCTTTTCTAAATCCGACGAAGAGGTCCTTGGTCGTTTTGAGAGAAAAACTTTTCGTAAGATATTTGGTCCCGTATGCGTTGACGGATTCTGGAGGAGACGATTCAACTATGAACTCTACGAGCTGTATAGCGACATCGACTTGGTCAAAAAATTGTGCATTGGGCGTTTGAGATGACTAGGACATGTAGACCGAATGAAGACCAATGCTACAGCCCGCAGAATCGCAGAATCTTCGATCCTAATCCGGAGGGACAACGCAGTAGAGGAAAGCCGCGCCAACCAACTTGGAGGCAGTTAGCCTCCATTTTAGCTTGATCATTTTTATTTATTTTTTCTGTCGGAACAGAGCACTAAAACAAAGAACTTGTCCATTACACTCCTTGTAAATTCCTTTTAGTGAAAATTCTCAATCTTTTGAAGAAAGATGAGTAAGCGTTGCAGTGATACAGTACCGGCATCCATCATGTCCGCGCCGAATACATGCAGCCTGATGCGAGCGTACATTCACAGAGGTAGTACCATGCGGTGTCGTCATCACTTTCACAGCAAGCGTCGCAAGATATTGTATCACTTATGCGGAGCACATTTAAGTGTTTAGCAAAATTGTAGTGTCCCGTCACGATGTCATTCAGCAGCCTGCAGACTTTCCTACTAAGTGACAGCAAGAAAGCCGGTGGCTTCTTAGAGACGTCGGGAAGAATTCGTTTGGTCTGCCGGCAATCTGGAGAGTCATGCCATCTGCAGTTATGTTCATATGAGACACAACAAGGTTCAAAACGAACGTACAGCGGTACCCCTCTTTCTTTTTTCCCTAACTTTCCTTGCCAATGAAAGCCCTAATCGAGTACGTATGGAGACCCAACGTAAGTTTGGGGCCTGGGAAACTCTTCTCTGACCCTGGCCTGGCAAGTTCATCGGCGATTTCATTTCCCGTGATTCCATTGTGACCTAGGACCCAGACAAGACTCAGTGCATTTAGCCACTGCGATCAGTGGGGTCTTGCATTCTCGAACTATCTTTGATGTCGTAAGGGGCTTAATAAGGCTCTAAGCTTGGTTGTCGCTACAGATGTAAATGCATCCCCCCCCTCTCTACCGATTCATCACAATAGAGTTCGTTGCCAGCAAGATTGTGTAAAGGTATATCTCCGCTTGGAAGACGGACGCAAGTTTACCTAACGAGTAACATCTAACGTTGCTATCCTCCAGAAAGACAACAGTGGGGCATACTAACTCGGTTTTGGAGCCATCCATGGAGACCCCACTGCATTCCTTACTTGGTTCAGATTTTGGCCGAAACTAGTCCTACACAGAGGGAATGTCGGTTTCGTTTTCGGTTTTCCCGCAGCAGGAGTTTTGGTGTCATTGTATCAGATTTCAAGTACATAAGACCAGAGTCAAAAGAAAGTCGGTGCGCATGGCCATCAAAGCTACAGTGCGAGTTGTACCAAAGACCACTTCTTTTTAAACGAAAGATGGCTTTGATAGTGCAGCCCATGATAAGAATATCAAAGAGAGGGAGATTCATCGATGCGCTCAGAGCGGAGTCAGGTGTGCTGTGGAAAACCACATGCAGTCGAGGTGCACCTTCTTTGGAATCTGCTAAAAGCAGCTATGACATATTTTCGTGAGAGCTCGTTCCACCAGACAGCCGGCGCATAGGATATAATCGGTCTTATCATAGTCGTGTAAGTACAAAGCAGTCTTTTCGGTTACAGGATTGATGCCTTACCGACAGCACGTTTGCACGCCTTAGAGGCTTTCGACGTAACAAGTTTGGCCCATAGAAGTTTGTTATCCAGGATGACATTCTAATACTTAGCTTCTTGGATGGTGATGTCTTTAAGCACTAGAAGGGTCAGACCAGTCAGACCTTTCGTAAAGAGAACTACCTCAGTTTTGAGAGGACTGACTGAAAACCTATTTCTAGTGCACTAGTTGCCGATCACGTTTATGGTCGTGTCGCTAGACAGAATCTAACAGACAGTACAGCTACATTATTCGCGTATGCTTGTGCATAGATGTCAGAACTATTGGGAGTTGACCAACATACGCCATATTAGTGGAGATAGAACGTCGCCTTGTAATCAATCCCTGTTTACCCCCGCTATCACAAGTTGGATGTAGTTAGCATCCACAATCAATGTCCTATTCACGAGTATTGTCGCAGGATTTTCCGTGTTGCATCCTCCACAGAGGATGTGTTCGTGAAACAGTTTTTCGCACATGGATCTCGATCATTCTCTCCATGCTCTTCAATATGAAGGAAGTCAGACTTGTAGGTTTGAAACTTTTTCGAGGATGTACTCCTCCCTTCTGCTTTTTGGTACAAAGGCTACGCCCACATCAATACGGGTACCATGCATATCATCATCATCGAAGAGTGTGTGGGATATGAGCAATTCGACGGGCTCTGACTTAATACCCTGACTAAGCTGATAGCATTTGCTTCCACCAAATGGCAACTTGCATGGCAATGGCGTGGTATTGTTTCCAAACCGTTAAAAGAGACGTGTTGGATTTGGCTGGGACTGCTTTAGACATAGCCAACTGAATGAACAACATATGTATTCTCCAAAATATGGAGGAGTAAAGTGTCTCGGCCAAATGTTGAATCCGTGCTGCTATATAGGTATAGCACCTGGGAAATGTCCACTACCATAAGGACGCTTTAAACATTTTTATACAGTGGGCTGCGAAGTATCTAAAGGATTGTTGGCCCAAACTGATCTATATTTCCAACTCGAAGATCTATGAAATACCTGATCAGAGTCCTTTAGACACCAAGTTGGGAGTGGATTGAACATACTTTCCAAAAAGGCGACATGTCTATTTGTATAGGATGGCGTGAAATCAGATCGCCGATAAACTTGTTTTATAATGATCAGAAGAGGGCTTTAAGAGACCTGAATCAGCGTAACGACCGCCAACTTCCTCAGCCAGGGAGGTCCATTGGACCTCTGTTGGACTCTCTGTTAAATTGAATGTCATAGGCAACAAATACCTGCCGCAGAACGCACCCAATAAATAACGAGTTTAAACCTTGCCGCTAGTAATAGCTTCAGTGGCATTAGTCCGGTGATCATTTTCCGGTGGGCTTACTTCACCTCTATCGATCGCACAGGTAGACAGTGATAACATTGATTTACACTTTATGCTGATTGTCTCTACGTGATCCTGTAAAACCACGTAAATTTATTTTCCAACCACTGTAGAGTACTTAGGTTTTATGATATAACCAGTGGTCAAACAATACGATGCCGTCGTTGCAACATCCCTTCGAGTGCATTGATCTTTTAAACTAAAAACCGCGCATACATACTCGTACTGACTATACGTAGTAATGAATGTGCATGATGTACAAGTATATTTTCGGCAATGCGGATGCACACGCATTCAATTATTAATGCAGACCCTTGCTCATTGGAATCTTAATTGACTGACTCAAGTGATTCCATGGTGTTCCATTCAAATGAGACGGCCTCAAAGCAAAAAGAAGGCGGAGAAGCTTTATCGATAATCACTCAGACTCGGGAGTTGGTTATGCTTATTAAGTGGACACGAATGCAAATTATCTGATTGAGACGTTCAATTTTAAAATTCCAAAGTGGATATGAGTATATTTAAATACGTTCCTCTACTTCATATCTAAAAGATACAAATTCGGAGAGAAGAAAAACTACAAACTTCCCTAAGATGAATGGTGTAAGAGTTACGTACCATAGGCAGAATTTTTAATTGCTCACAATTCGAATAGTTTGAATATTCATGGCGCCTTATGGCGATAGAGATTTCAAGCTGAGAGCTATAAAATGGCTATAAAGTATGCCCCGCATCTTGATATGGTAATTGTCACTTGGTTAAGTGGATTATGGAGATTGAGACAGATTTTACGATCTCCCTAGACAATACCACGATCACGAGCTAGATCAGCATGTGTAGATCTCTTTTCGACAAGTGTTTAAAGTGACAGATAAGACCAAGATCATGTCTAGCTATATCCGAAAGATATAAAAAAAAAAAAAACACAACAAAAATTGAATTTGAATTTGTATGTTGTGTGCGTGCTGAAGTTAATGACAGAGGGAAACGGGCTGCAATTTGTGGCAATAAAATCAGAGAATAATTGTTGGGCGGATAGTTAGCACTTTGTGAAGGCTAAAAAACACCATTAAATTGCTATTACGACAAGTTGATTGGTAGGTTGGTAAGCCCTAAGATATTCGCATAGGAAGTTAGAAGTTGTTAAAAGTTGTACCAGACTGACCTCAAGACAACCCTTTTGTTAATACGGGTTTGGATAGAATTGGTAAATAAGAACATTGGTTTCCTAATTCCATTTCATATGTAATGTGTCGCTTCTGCTATAGTTTGAGATTTTTATAGAATGAAGATTGTGCCGATCCTAGAGTTCTGAGTCTATAGGGCACTGATAGAAGGTCAATTATAATACAGAGCTCATCAAAAATCTTCATGTATTCGAATTTTTTGACTGTCCACAGGTGTATGTAGATCACAACATTGTTGAAGTTTCCACAGAAAAATCAAATGACACTCAACATTACTTAAGTATGCAATTTTAGGTACCGCGTAAAATCCAAGATATCAATCCCAGCGGACACCGCGTTGGTGTTACACCAACAGAGATCTGATACGGTTGAAAGATACTACGCCCATCGCAGATATAAACTTTATTCTGGGCTACATTCCTGCTATATGGAATAAAGTAAAAATTTGCTTTCATCCCAAATGGGATTCGGAACTTGCGGAAGAACTTCCTAAGATTCATACCTTATCAGTCCCTCTACAACTCCCGTGGTAATACCCAAAATGGGGAAGAATGCACGCAACTTGTGGTCTAGGTAAGGGAGTGACTGATCAGTCAGTACCTTTACATGTATGCATAGGCCTAAAAACAAAAAAAAAATCTAGACCTACAAAATAGTGACTTATGCGGATGATAGTTGCTGCATTAAATTTTCCCGCAATAGGGTTGTTTATCTTGCCCTTACATAGACCTTTCGGTCCCTGCTTTTTTTTTTTCTTTGAGTGGGAATACCTACCTCTGGCGGAAGTGGAAGGCAACCGTGGTCCACCTCGGAAAACAAACCACACAGGATGAACGGGTGGTCTTCTCCTCAAAAGAGAACGAAGACGTTAGGTCGGTGAAAGCCAAAGGACGGTAGGGAGACTCACGAAAAACCGAGCTCAAAGTGCGAGAAGAGGTCCACCAAAAATGGCGTCGTTGGAGCCCGTAGGGTAAATGGGGGACTTGCAATGGGAAGCAAGTGGTGACACTAGACGTCATAAACGCGTTCAACATTGCCGACTGGTCCCAAATAAGGCGATCACTTGCAAGGATGGAAACCCCCCACTACCTGCTAAAGACAATCGCCAACTATTTCACGAACAGGAAGTTACGGTATGACACGGATGAAGGGGTTAAATACTACACCATCTCCGCTGGGGTACCGCAAGGATCAGTGTTAGGTCCACTTCTGTGGAACCTAATGCACGACGAAGTGTTGTGACTAAGGCTGCCCGAAGGGGTCAGTATCATCGGATTCGCAGACGATATAGCTATCGTGGTCGTCGCAAAACAGTCGAGTCAACCACAAACGCAGCCATTGTTCAAATAAAGCAGTGCCTCGAATCTGAGGGTCTCGAACTGGCGGAACAAAAAACAAAAGCCATTCTTATTATGAGCAGGAAAACCGTGGGATATATCAATATTCAAGTCGGTAACCAGAACATCCGATCGAAGCAAGCGGTAAAGTGCTTAGGAGTGATGTTGACAACCGGCTACGGTTCAAACAACATGTGGACTACGTGAGGAAAAAAGCGTCAGCGCTATAAGCGGCACTCTCCAGAATACTGCCGAATGTTGGCGAACCTGGATACGCAAAAAGGATCCTCCTAGCTAAAGTGGTCAGCTCGGTTATTCTATATGCGGCACCAGTCTGGGCAGATACGCTGAGAAGGAAAGGAATAGGCCGGAAATTGTCAGCGGTATACCGACTCGTTGCACTAAGGACAATAAGCGGTTATAGGACGATCTCGGACGAAGCCGCATTTGTCATTTACCACAGGAAACCCTCAATGCCAACTGATGCCAAGGCAATAAGGAGAATGAAAAAGGAAGAAAGGGTACGTTCTATAGCCCTATGGCAATCTGGATGGGATAATGCTACAAAGGGCAGATGGACTCATACCTTGATTCCAAAAATCGGTGTATGGATGAACAGAGCCCAAGGAAGCTGCAACTATCACCTTACGCAGTTCATCTCTGGTCATGGCGGATACCGAAAGTATCTATACAGATTTGGCCATGACAACTTCCCCTTTTGTCCCGAGTGTCCAAATCGGGAGGAGGACATGAAGCACGCAATTTTCCTTTGCGGACGCTTCGCGGAATGGAGAGAAAATCTACCAGACTCCCCAGAGGTAATTAAGAGAATGGTCTAGTCGGAAGAATACTGGCTAAATATCTGCGGATTTGTAAAAACTGTGCAGACCGAGCTACGGAGAATAGAAGCCGAAAGAAGAGCGGCAGTTCCGCGGAGAGAGTGGTAGAAGTGTGCAGGGTGTGGTCTAGGACGTAGGCGCGAGGAAAAAGGAGAATAATATCCCATGAATCGTTCATGCTGGTAACACGGTTTATCAGTATCTTGAAGAAGATTCCACGTCCATTGGTGCAAACCATAAAAAAAAAACACGTCTGAACGTCGCCGACCAGTGAGGACAGATGGTCATTTCAAGCCACACAGCTCAACACGACGATGACGGGTGGAGGAAGACAACCCCTGGAACTTAGACCCCATCAAAAGCCAAAGACATAAAACTTTGATGAAAACCACATTCTGCAACCGATGTAGGTGCAAACACAAGCATCATATCCCACAATTGATGTGGATACTGCTAGCAGAGAGCAAGTGGATCGATGGGTGAAGAAACGACGATCTCTCTTATGGTATAGTTACGCCCCAACGAGAGAGCAATAGTAGTGTGCAGGCAGACAGCCAAGTTAACAAAAACACACCCCAACGAGGAAGCAACTTTAAAAGTCAGGTTCGATGGGTGAAGGGACGCTACCCTTTTTCAAGTTAGCATCCCGCAGACAGAGTACCGATGAATTGGCAGAGGAATGTAAGCGGACGGTCGAGAAATAAGACAGCATCCAATGGGGGAACAAATAAACATACAAAGTACAACCCCGTCAGTCCCATTTCTCCCAAAACTGAACGCCGATCTACCCGAGTAGTTAGGGAACCGCGAAAAAATTAACACATATACTTAGCTTTAATAGGGGCAGCGATCCAGAGGATGGTTGGATCGAGATATAGTCCTTCACTGAATTGTATCTAGACATTCTTTCTTTCGTCTCAATAGTCCAGCTATTTTTCTATCGTGTTTGTAATCGGTTGGTAGACAAATGAGACATTGATTTTCACAAATTTCATTGATTAGGGGAAACGATTAGGTATAGCTAGGATCATAGATGAACTAACTTACTCGTAGATGGAAAACTGATAGGATTTGCTAGAAGGCTACTTAAAGTTCACTATGTGTGTGTAATATGGACGACGTTTTTGTGTAAAATGTGAGGCGAATGGACACTGTTGATATTTCACACGCATTCATAGATAGGTTCACACGGATAGGGGCAATAAGTGGAAAGAGGTTTCTGGAACGGCCAAAATCTGCAAAGTTTTCCATCTATGTGAGTTTATCTATGCTCAGTTCTTTTGTGCGGGATTTTATGGGATTGCGAAAAGGAACTTTTCTCTTTGATTTAAATAAAAGTAAAAGGGAGTGGTTTTAAAGTAGTGATGGGAAAAAGAAAGAGCAGCAAGGAGCGGAAGAAGGATACCGGAGTAGTACGAACAGAACTGTGTCAGAAATGGGCACAGGGACCGCCAAGAAAAAGAGCTAATCATAGTACAATATGTAAGGAGTGATTCTTTCTGGTTTTTCAGTGTTCTATTTTTGACAGCCCACGTGTGATTCATTTGACATGTGTCAAAGTCAAAGTCAATTGAGCATTAGCACTGCTATTTCATCATGGAAAGACTTACACCTGAACAACTATTACAAATTATTGAATTTTATTATCAAAATTCGTGCTCTGTGAAAGATGTTTTTCGTGCACTTCGACCATAGTGATTAAATTTCGCACCAATTTCACGCTATTGGATATCATGCCACTTATCTGTATGCGTGGAGTGCGTACAGAGGAAAATATTACGGCCGTATCCGTCAGTGTTAATAAAGACCGTGATTTGTGCATTCGTCGCCGTTCGCAACAATTGGGATTGTGTTACTCGACTACGCGGAAATTACGCAAGAATCTTGGTCTAAAATCTTAAAAAATACAGCAAGAACTGAAGCCGAACGAACTGCCATAGCGTCGAATTTTCGGTGAGTTGGCCTTAAAAAAGCTGGAGGAAAATCCACTTAAAAAAGCTGGAGGAAAATCCACTTTTTTATCGAAAAATTGTCTTCAGCGACGAAGCTCTGTTCTGATTGAATGGGTATGTTTATAAACAAAACTGCCATATTTGGTCCGATGAGCAGCCTCAGGCAATACAGTACTGCCAGTGCACCTAGAAAAATGCACTTTTGAGTGTGATGACCGTGAGTAGAACATTACCGCCAATGGCGTCCGCTATCGTTCAATGATATCGAATTTTTTTTGTCCAAAATGCACCAGCTGAACCTGGTCGACATGTGGTTCCCGCCAGATAGCGCTACATGCCACACAGGACGCGAATCAATGGACCAATTGAGTAATAGGTTCGGTGAGCAATTTACCTCTCGTTTTGGATCGGTGAATTGGCCGTCTAGGTCGCGCGATTTGACGTCTTTAGATTATTTTTAATGGGGATACGTCAAAACACTTATCTATGCCGATAAACCAGCCTGAATTGTAGCTTTGGAATTTAGCGAGATACCAGTCAATATGCACGAAACAGTGATTCAAAATTGGACTCTCCGTATGGACCACTTAAGACGTAGTCGTGGTCAACATTTACATAAAATAATCTCTAAAAAGTAAATGGCAAGTATTAATATTTTAACTCGAATAAAATATTTATAAACTTTTGCAATTTCCCTGTGCTTTTTTTGACAATTAAAAGCCAAAGGCCTAATAAATCACCCATTATAAGGGTTTTTGTGACTTGCGAAGTAAAGACTCTGGTAGGCCGCGCGTGCCTATATGTATATTATATGACTGCGACTCTAGTATTATCGTCTGTGCAGGCTTCTGTGCGGGGTTTATGTCCGTGGCATGATTTTTTTTACTTTTTGGCAAACTTCAAAACCTCATTCTTGGTGATCTTAATTTATTCTCTTCTGCTCGTAGACCTCGTGAGCCTTACTTACTCATTTTGCTTTTGAACAAGGCTTTCAAGAGTGCCACAAGAAGGCTACATTTTTTCGTTATCAGAATACGAAGGAAGTGGATGAACTCATGCATCTGAAATTAAACATCTCACTAGGCTTACGATGTTTGCCTACGCTTTCTTATGGACCCCCAAAAAGGGAATCAGGAATTACTCAGAATTAACATGCCGAAAACATAAATTAATCCCCGGGATACGAGCGCGCCCTCTTAAATATGCATTGTTAGCAAACGGTAGGAATTATGGAGATTTTTCAGTATCTTGGGAGCATTATCTCCATCGATGATGGGACTGAACCGAATGTTGGCACATGAAGCAGCATTCAAAATCTACGCGTTGAGGGTTGTCTAAACTATAATTACCACGCTATCGGCGTACAATTAATGTATGAGTTATGAGTCTGTTCGCTTTAACATCAAGTCTAACATTACTCCGGTCTTGCTGTATGGCATATTTTTGCTATTTTTCGCTATTTTGAGCGCTTGCGCTTAGTGATTTTTAGTCACCTTTGGGTTAAGAGAAATTGAACCAGAAGAAGTAAAAGTGAACTATACGAGCGACATAGACCTGCCAAGAAAAGTGCATGTAAAACGAATGTATTGTATTCAACGCTGCGGTATGAGGAGTCTTCATTTCCGAGCCTTAAATAGGCCGCAGATGTGGATGTCAATCGCGTATTACATTGCGCAAATGGAAGAAAATGGTCTAAAACCGCGCTAACTGGAGCGCTTTATTGGTCAAGGGTCATGTCCACCCCGGACTATAGCGCCATCTACATACTCGTAAATGATACTTCTGAACATCATTTCGGCATTACGATTTTACTTTGGCTTCGTTCGAAGTTCGCGAATACGGTTGGCAGTTTTCCATCAAGTAACCGTCAGAACCCTTTGCGAATATTAAAGTATGGATAACACTATGATGATGATTATCCCCGAATCTGTGTTCCGGGGCGTTTTGTTTTCCATCAAAGATGCCGTCCTTTCCCAACATAATATTGTACGAGTACTTCGTATTTTTGGTCGACAAGCTCGCAGAAGTCATCTTTTATAAAACAGTCTTTGATCCATGTGGAGGCGTTAGTGTATATTAGACTAATGTGGATCAACTAAGGCATGATGCGGGTTGAAATCGCGCTACTATCTCTATTTGACCAATTTGGCTAGTTTGCTTCAAACCTCGTAATCACCTCCAAATCCGTCGCAGTAGTTTAAAGGCTTCTGACCGTCCATACCGCACCGAATCGTATTTACAGAAAAGTTTTTTTTGTCTACTAGTAAATGAAACCACTAGGACAAAACTTACGTAACAATTCTGGCAAATTGGCATTTGGAATACTTATTGGGGTGTTCCTCTGACAACACTTAACAAAAGTTTGCATTTGATTAATCTCCCAAGTCAGTTAAAAAGTGAGTTATGATACTGTCCATAGCTTCCAATTAGCTCTCTCTGACAGTTTAAGAGATAATGATTTAATCCGGAAATGAGCTGTCACTTAAACGTCAATGTGAATTCATTTTGTGTACTTAACTGGTAAAACTGGTTATTAGGGATCAACGCGGCTGATGAGATGAATTGATGGCAAATCAGGTCCAATCGCCAACATGACACTGTCTAAACTGACTAAAATAATCATAAAGAATAACAATAGATTGCCTCTTCAATGGAACCGAAAAGAGAGTCAACATTTCAACACGTAAATGTTCTGCAAATACTTGTCAACAAGTTTGCGATCACAAAGGCAGCTTAAGCAATTGCAGATGTTAATTGTCGGCGTATGCATTCCCGGGAACAATTGAGAAAAAATGCAGTGCGGCTTTTTTGTTAGAAATCTCTCAATTGTCGGCACTTTATGAACAAATTATGCATCAGCCATTCATCGTTACCAGGTAAAACTCATGTATTCAAAGCACAGTCAAAGGCTCAAACAGATATCTTCATTCACAAGAATATCTGTATAAGCCAGGTGCAGTAAGTTATTTTATTAATTAAAACATACATACACTCATCGAACATACCCCAGCTAATAATTTTATTACAATTGCGTGATTAAATGTGACATAAGAGGCTAAGGTTTCATTTTATCTACTACTCGTATCTGCCAATTTGGCTTGCGCATGTGCCTGCATAAATAGAATGAAAAGTTTTATAGCACCTTAAAACCCTGACTTTACCGTAAGAAAGCGTGTAATGAAACGTCAGAAAAATGAACTCGTACAGCGATTCAAATCGATGTTCAAAATCGTATTTCTGGAAACCATCTCTGTTTACTAATATTTACGTATGAATATCTACGGCTTTAACATTTAAAACGAAGAATCAATGTTGTTCCTATATAAATGCCGCCAATTTGGAGCCGGCTATGAAAGTTACATCAAAAGAAAATGAGGATAAAACAAAAAATCAAATTAACTCCCGGGGTGATGTAAAAATTTAGCAAACAACTATGACAGATAGAATGACAGCTGGGCTGCTTAGCAAACAGAAAAACGGCGGCGTTCGATAGTCGATACGGCGCGCGGCAATTTGCATAACGCACTTGAAATGCCTGTAGCTTGTGTACTTTGTGTCTACACACCGTTGGCATGGCAAGCTTAACTCTTCTAATGCGCAATTAAATTGAAAATAATAATCACAGCAATTTTATGATTCTAGTTAGCCTGACAGCCAATTCTAGCAAACATATGTTGGAATGTAACGAGTAAGTTTCCTTTTGTTTTGTAAAATTCGTAAGCCTTGACAGGCAATCATCCTTTGACGTATGTAAAACAACTGACTGATCTATTCTTTAATTCAAGGGTAAACGCACAGATTGCATATTTAAAAATTGCGAATAATATTGACAGAATGTCGTTGGTTAGGTGGAACGCAGCTGCCGCATTCTAACAACATTGACATTAACACTCGCTCTTCAAGTTTTCAATCTGACAGCGTGGGTTGATTTCGTTCAGCGGCGCATGCAGCGTGCGAAGACTGCTTAAGAGCTTAATTAACGTTCTACTCGTATCGTGTATTGAGATTTGAGATTTGTTGTTTTTCCCCATCGAAGTTGGTTGAGGTTGATTCGATTTTTTTTCGCTTTTTTTTTTTTTTGTTTCGCCTATGCTACTACAAATGGCCGATACGTGGTTTAAGAAGGAATGTTCAAATCCAGTTTGACGTAGTCAAACTGACGTTTGCTTCTTTTGTTGGCTCGTTTTTGAATTCTCCTGATACATCAATTAGCTGTCAATTGATGTTTGGTGGAGATTTGATATCGAACCTAACCTCGACAGTTGATGCATTATTCAGAATGTGTTTAACACCTGAAAAATTTTCATTGATGCCAATAAGAGGCGCTTAATTGTTTGGTCATGCGTGTTTGATGGATTTATTTGTTTGGAGTTAAAACAGATAAGAAGTACTTAGTTATTCAATCAGCATATTTGTACGAGTATAGTTGTGGGACTTTTGTTGTTTTTCTTGTTGAACGTGAGCGAGCGATCTGCAATGGTATGAAACGCAAATCATGTTGATAATCCAGTGTATTGCTTCTGGGGCCAGGGCCTTTATAACTTCCGAGTTCATTGTTTTATTTTTATTTGTCTCGGTACTTGGATTGGGCCAGTAGATAATCAGGCTAATTGAATCTGACGGGAAATGAAATTTCTTAATCAACAAATTGGTAGCCACATTGTTTGTATCGACGCAAGACAAAGCTCCAATAATCTGGATCCACCAGGGATTTCGTCAGAAAAACTTCAGAGACGCGGCAATAAATGTGGTGGTTTCCAGTCTAGACTAGCACAGTAAAACGTCTGGTTTGGTGGAAAGTGCCAATAGCGCATGCTACGAAACAGAAACCGAGGCATACAAATAGTATAGCAAAGACAACTGATGGCCACTTGTACGAGGAGAGAATTATAGGAATGCCATTCGGAAATTGTATAATAAGGTAAAACGAACACACTAAGGACACACATATGTACTACTTATCCTACCCACCGTCGAGTTCGGTTTTAATTTCGCTCCGCGATAATTTGTGAATATTTGTTTTTCTGTTTGACCTTTTTCCTTTTTCTTTTGGTTTTTTTCGTGTGTGACCCCATTCTTCCCAATCGCTTACACCATAAATTCCCAGTGTCATCAAAATACAGTGAATTTGTATTTCCTCAGTGTCATCAAAACACAGTGACTTTGTGCCTTAAAAAAAAAAAAACAAAAAAAAAAAACACATATATATAAAAATATAAAAATAATTAATACTCTGATCTAATTTAACCATGTCTTCCTGTGGATTTGCTGACTGCGCTGTACCTACTAACACAGTGGAAATGATTACATGCAATGGGATATGTGGAAAGAAATTCCATCCCATATTCTGCTTCTTCTGTGTAGAGTGCCGGACCATCTCCCTGGCACATATAATGCTGGCTATAAAATGTAATAACCAGCAACTAATTGGGCTTGCAGACTCGATTGCAGAGTTGAAATGCGAAGTTCAATTCAATAGCAAAAATGTAACCAAACTAATTTCCGAGAGCCATGATAACCTACACTGTTCGATCGATAACAGCATAACCACCACAAAATCAGCTGTTCAATCCCTGCAGTCTAAAATAAGTAAATTAGCAGATTCTGATAAGTCTCACTGCTCAAACGCGTTACCAGCGATTCAGTCAACTTCAGTTCAGTTGGGAAAAATTATGTCAACGTTGACTGACCAATCCACTCTTCTACATCTCAAGCATGCTGAACAAGCCGAAAATATCGGATCCATCCAACATGACCTCAATTTTCTAAGTGAGGAAGCTGCATCCACTAGATCAACCACAATGCAGATATTGGAGGAATTAAAGCACATCTCTAGTAAGCCGGATGCACCTCCATCTGCAGTAAGCCCGTGTAACAAATCCTTACACGACGAGCTATATACATCACCCTCAACCACTTCAGTCCCAACTCATTCAATAACCATTACCACCGAAGCCCCCGTTCAATCCACTTCGATAAATGCAACTTCGATCACCAATCCCGTTCCAAGACCATTGCCAATAATTAGGGCTTTTGGGACATCTTGGACTCTCCCTGAATGGACCAACAGAATTCAAAAATTAAATAAAATGAATCTTGAAGCCACCAAAAAACCGGAGCTGTCTACTTTCTTTCTTCAAGGTGCCCCACGTCACGCAAGCCCGTCCTGCATCAAAGACCTTTTTAGGAAATTTGGTAATTGGAAATTTGGTATACAAGATATCAAGTGTAAACAAGTTGGCAAAGTGAAGAGCAAAAACGGCATGTGTTTTGAAATACGTATACCCACTAAATACGATTGGATGTTCAAATCTTCGGACGGCATACCAATCTCGGAAGAGATGGTCATCACCCAACGAAAGGATATGATATATAATAAGTTTGCTAATAAAAGAAAAGATAGCACCCACAATTCTGCCCTATCCCATCAACATCCCAACTCAAACAGGTCATTTAAGATCCAAATCTTTCCAAGATTCACCTCGCTCCTACCCCCCTTTGCTACATCCAAAAAGAACACCAGAGTCGCTACACCAAATCATCTCGCTCCCCTCACCAAATCTTTAAAGCCGCCTCAAAACAGAGTTTCATTTAACCTCGCTCCTGCGCCTTCTACCCAAGTTCCAACTAACGTTGCCCCATCAGTCAAATATCCTAATTTTATCAGCTCACATATACTAAACCCAACCACCCCTTCCTCATCTTCATCTACCAATCCCCCTGATCCAACCACCCTCACTAGTCAAGATTCTAGTTCCGGGGTGCTTGAACAACATGTCCCTTCTTCATCCGCTCGTTCGCCTGCCCTCGATTCTTGCCCGAAATACCTTGACCCACTCCTTCCACCAACTGTCAAACTCACAAAAAAATTTTCTGATATGAATGATGACAGTCGTTACGTTGTATTTCGTTTGAGAGACCGCCGCATTTATGAAAATGTTCGGCTCTACCTTGCCTACTTGCACGACAAACCCAACTCCGTTTGCATTGATGGCATAACCAAAACCAACATTATGGTTTCAATTCAACGAGAAGGTCTTCCTATTAAGCCAGCTGAATTGATGCAAATTTTCGTTCGCTACCATGAGAGTTTCGACATCTCTTCCGATGAAGTTCATAACGATCTTTCCACGCTGTCTTTGCATGTCAGCTCTAAACGTCTCTCCCACTTGCAAAGAACTCGTTCAAATTTTAAAAACTATTACAGTTCCTAACAAACTAAATCCTGTATCCTCCAGTCCACAATGCCTGTCCATTTACTACCAAAATGTAAGAGGTTTGCGCTCTAAAATCTCCGTCGTATATCTCAATTCTCAAAAGTTACCCTATGACCTAATTGCTCTTACTGAAACAAAATCTAATTCCGGACATTAATAACCTTGAGCTGTTTCCTCCAAATTTCAACGTTTTTCGAAAAGATGGATTCGAAAGAGCTGATAATCCCTATGGCCGAGGTGTTTTACTAGCAATCCGGAACTTTTTCCACGCAACTCCTGTTGATATTCCCCACACTGACAACTTTGAGTTAGTATGTGTCAACATTACGCTCCCCAAACGCTGTCTTTACGTACTTTGTTGTTACATTCACCCATCCCAACCAATTGAGTCTTATCGACCTGTAGTTCACGCAGTGGATTTTTTGACTGATAATGCACAACCTGAAGACTGTATTATTCTAGTAGGGGATTTCAACCTCCCTCAACTTAAATGGGAGCCTTCCGACGACTCGTCTCATTTCGTCTCTCTTAATTCGTCCT
Organism: Volucella zonaria; assembly: GCA_963966105.1. NCBI lineage: Eukaryota > Metazoa > Arthropoda > Insecta > Diptera > Syrphidae > Volucella > Volucella zonaria. The sequence goes on from OZ014534.1 coordinate 44,774,704, forward strand.
CAGAAATAGAAATTTTGATGGTGGACTGCCTAACCAACTCAAGTCTATATCAGATTAGTGGAATACCTAACACAATGAACAGACAACTCGACCTTGTCTTCACATCCGATTCAGATAACTGTGTCGTTTATAGGAGTGATCATCTTCTTTCTACCCTAGACCGCCTTCATCCCCCCTTGTCAATTATATACTCATATGAAAATGGTAACACAAGTGTCGATGCGGAAAATGCATTTTCATTTAACTTCCGAAGAACCGACTTTAACAAACTTAAAAACCTCATCAGCAACATTAACTTTGACTTTATTGCTGAGACGACTAATATTGATTTTGCCTTATCAACGTTCTATTCGCTAATTTTCTCCTACTTTGCCCAATCGGTTCCATATACCTTCCGAAAGGACTGCATGTCAGCTCCTCCCTGGTACAACAAGGAGTTGCGCTCTCTCCGTAATTACAGAAACAAGTTGTGGCATAAATTCTTAAGGACTCGATCTGATTCCGACTACAGTAATTATCGATTGGTATATAATCGTTTTTCTGAACTTTGTGAGTCTCTTTACTTTGAGTACCTCTACCGCATGCAATTTAACTTAGTCTCAGACCCTAAACGCTTCTACCAGTTTGTTAATACCAAAAGAAAGTCAGACGGCTACCCATCTACTCTCAAATTTCTCAGTGAATCTTCTGCCGACCCGAAAACCATTGCAAATTTCTTTGCCTGTCATTTTAATAAATCCTTTTCTAAGAAAACAGCTGAACCCGATCCTAGTTACTTTAGCTATATGAGAAACTATCCTGAGACATCATCCGTTTCGCTAAATATAACAACATCTTTGGTGTCTGATAACATTACCAAACTTAAAGATGATTTTTCGTCCGGCCCTGATGGCCTTCCGGCTGTTGTAATAAAAGAGTGTATTAACCATCTCGGTCCTCCCCTTGCTGCCCTATTTAACTTGTCTGTCTCAACAGGTACTTTCCCTTTCCTATGGAAGGAATCTTACATCATCCCTATTCATAAAAAAGGAAGTAAGGCCGAAGTCGATAATTATAGGCCCATAGCAAAACTCTTTTGCATACCCAAACTTTTTGAAAGCATAGTCTATCAACAACTGCTTCCGTACTGTAGGCCAACTATCTATACAAATCAGCACGGTTTCATGAAAGGTAAATCAACGACCACTAACCTAATAGAGTTTGTCTCTAGGACGCTTCATGCTTTAGAAGACGGTGATGAAGTCGATTCAATTTCCACTGATTTCAGCAAGGCATTCGATAAAATTTCTCACCAACTTATCATTTTTAAACTAAAAAAACTTGGCTTCTCCGCTCATTTTGTGGCATGGACCAAATCCTATTTAGAAGACCGAGAATACAGGGTCATCTTCAGATCTTCAATATCCGACCCAATTAAAGCAACATCTGGTGTCCCTCAGGGTAGTCACCTTGGGCCAATCATCTTTATCCTGACGATTAACGACATAAATCTCATTTTAAAGAATTGTAATCTTTCTATTTTCGCTGATGACATGAGAATTTCCAAAGTCATTTCATTGCCTTCTGACTCCCATTGCCTGCAAGATGACTTAAATAAGTTTTCGGTATGGTGCAAGCAAAACTTTTTGGAGCTTAATGTCAGCAAATGCCAAGCGATAACCTATTCCCGCAAACGTTTATATCCCCCTCCAAGAAACTACTTCATCTGCGATGAGCCTATTCCTTCCACTAGCCAAGTACGGGATCTAGGAATAATTTGTGACAGAGAATTGAATTTCGACTCACATATTGACAGCATTATAAATAAAGCTAACTCTGCACTTGGTTTTATCAAACGCTGGTCGAAAGAATTTTCCAACCCTTACGTTACAAAGTCCCTGTACATTACTTTTGTAAGGCCTCTTCTCGAATATTGCAGCCAAGTTTGGTTACCCTATAAACAAACCCACATTCAAAGAATAGAAGCAGTCCAACGCAGGTTTATCCGTTTCGCACTTCGTGGTCTACCCTGGGCCGACCCATATGGATTACCCCCCTATGAAAATAGGCTGGAACTAATTAGCATGCATACCCTAGAAAAACGTCGTGAAGTCGCTGATGTACTTTTTATCCACCAGTTACTGACTGGAAACAACGAGTGCTCGAGAATAACGCAAAATATTGCATTCACTTCCAATCCCCGTAATCTAAGATCTGTCCCACTCTTCCTGATCCGAACTCACCGTACCAACTACGGTCACTTTGAACCAATATCTAGAATGTTGCGTATAACGAACAACTACGCCGAAGTCTTTGACCTAAATAGCAGCAAACACGAAATGAAAAAAGCACTGCTCAATATGCCACTCCCTTAACATCTACCTCGTCCACCATTTCTCCTCGCCCCATATTAGGTTAAGAATATCTTTGTTAGTTTTAAGTCTAGGTTTAAGTTTTTGCTTGTTAATAAGCTAAATAAAGTTGTCCGGGGTAGACCCGGGCTAATAATAATAATAATAATAATAGACTCCATACAGAATCAAGGAGAGAACGTTCCATGATTTTATAACGTAAACCACCTGTCATAAGACCTTATGTTTACGAGATGCCCATACATCCATAGAGGAGCAAGGATACGTCTTGCCATCGCTCTCCGTCATTCCGTTGATACCAATTCGGAACTGTGTTGGAGGCACAAGTTTCACCCTTAGTATGAGTAGAGGCCGACCTAAAACCTCTTACTATTCTTAGGGTCACAGCACCCAGTACTTTTTTGCAACGGTTAGACCCGTTCCCGCGATTTGGGTTTAAACCACAGCCACCATGACGCTCCCACAAGGAGGCCTACCTCTAACAAGTCAGGCCCGGACCGAAATCCGGGGCGCTCCTGACTCCCATGGTACCGTGATTTAAGTCCTGGTATGGACTACCGGTGGTTCAGCCGCCAACAAGACCTATGACCGGCAACTTGTAACTAGTCAAATCGTAGCAACCATTCAGAGGCAATATTTGAAGATATTTACGATAAGACCAGTAATATGCTCTGCCCCCGCTTTTTATTAGACAACTTCATTAATGGGCGAAGTCTTGATAATTGGGCGGGGGCCCAGAATCAGAGATATGAATGAAAAATAGTAATCAAAATTGGAATGGAACTGGTATGTACAGTGATATCGAGCATAAAAGTCTATTAAGACTGCTGAGCCCTCTCCTGAACTGTTTTATTGTTTGTTTTGGTAGGAAGTATGTATTTATCATATCATCTGTAAAATATTCCCGGATGAAAGTGTCCCCTGTAAATCTGCAGTAAAGGAGATGTTTTCTTATGCTGTATAAAGGCAATGGCGTCACGAAAATCTGTAACAAAACCCCATCTGTGAAAGTAATGTAGCACACAACGAGCGACGAGCGAAGTGACCTTTGAGGCTATTTAAAGCTTATGGGATTGGAAAATATTCCAACTTTCTGACGGTATGAAATTTCTGTGCATCACTTTGCATCAATTGGTGTTATATGTTCAAATCTGGGTTAGCTTGGGTAAATGGGTACCCGAAACCTGTAGAAACCATTGATTTTGTACTGTCCAGATAAGGATTTAAGTTGACAAAGTAAATACCAATAGCTTTCATTCTTCTGTCAGTAAGGGCAGGACAGTGACTTAGCTGATGAATGGATTTAATTTCTTCTTCGCTCCTCTAGCTTCTGAAGTACTCGCTATGCAGGATCCCGCGTGAATAAATATATATATACTCTCTGCTTTATTAGTGTTGCCATTTTTTCTACAGCGAGCGGAGACTTACGATTTGTTTCCGCTTTTGAACAGCTACTCTCTCACTGACTTTATCATTGACAAAATATTTAACTAAGCCATCAAATATTACTCTGCAACGATTTTCTTCTTATTTAAACTTGTGAACTGGATAGGCAGTCGTCAGCAACGACATCTGTTCGCTAGGCGAAATAAAGACAGACTAGGTCTGCGTGCCTGCCATCAACCTTTTGGAACGTAGCCTAACCCCAGATGACCTATGATGCACTGCTTGAACCATAGATTATTAGTTACCGATATCTCGTTTGGGTCGAATTTCTTTCCTGCCTAAAAGCATGGAGTCCCTCCACTTGATATTCATATCATGGGCTGTACTCTCAAACCCATCTTCTGTTTGAAAAGAAGTGGTCTTTGCAACAAGACACGCTCGAGTTTGGATGACCTTGCGCGCCGGATGTCTTATGACTCTGGTCTTATGGACATGCCGTCCGTGGCAATGACACCAGAACTCCTGTTTCGGAAAAAAATATGAAAACGACTTTCCCTGTGGCCAGGACTGGTTTCAGCCAAAATCTGAGCCAGGAAAGGAATGCAGTCGGGTCTTCACGGATGGCTTCAAAACCAATAGATGTAGGATATGGGGATGGTGTCTTTCTGGAGTACGACAATGTTAGATTTCACTTTAGGAAACTGAACTACATAATATTGCGAAGAACCAGTGGAGGGGCGAAGCATTTGCATCGGCGTTTAGAGCCTTGCTGAACCCTCTTGCGACTTTCAAGCTAGTTCAAAACCGCAAGAGATCACTGAACGCAGTTAGAAGGCTAAATTCAGTGACCCTTTTATGGGTCCCAGGTCACAATGGGATCATGGGAAATGAAATCGCCGATGAACTTGCCAGATAAGGTTCAGAGAAAAGTTTTTCAGGACCCAAACCTCCGTTGGGTCTGCCTGCTTCCTCGGTTTAGGCTTCCATGACAGTTGGGTCTCGTATGACCACAACTGCAGATGGCATATCTCCTCAAGATGCAGGCAGACCAAACGAATTCTTCCCGACGTCTCCAGGAAGTCAGAGGCCTTGCTGCTGTCCTTCAGCGGGAAAGACTGCAGGTTGCTTACTGTCGTCGTGACAGGGTATTACACTCTTGCTAAGCACTTAAATGTGCCGAGCATCCTGCGATGCTTGCTGTGAAAGTGATGACGACACCGCGGAGCACTATCTCTGTGAATGCCCGGTTTACGCTCGCATCAGGCTGCAGGTAATCGGGGCTGATACTATAGGCACCTTATCACTCTTACTCATCTTTCTTCGTAAGACTGAAAGATTTCATTAAAAGGAACTTACGAAGAGTACAATGGACTAGTTCTTTGCCTGAGTGCCCTGTTCCGATAGAAAAAAGAAATAGAATGGAGAAGATGATCGGGTTTTATAGTGAATGCGCACTCGGTAAGAAAGAGTTAGGCATTTCCGTGGACATTGAGGGTAACTTCCTCAACTTCGGCATGCTTAATTCGTTTAGACGACTCGACCATTCAACTGTACTGACATTGCCAGACTAGCGGACATGAACATGGGTCACTGGCCAGGAGGTTAATATGTTGTCGAGCTTGGAATACCCAATAACATCTAACGCCAAAGTTGCGGAAACGCAAACGAAACGAAAACCCTATTTCTATTTCTCTGCGGATATCGTTGATTGTGCAGGGGGCAAACTGTTCTTTGACAAAATTTCAGATATTTCTGGCATACAATTCAATTTTCCCGATCGACTAATTTCGTCAATTCCACAGGCTGGAATTACCCTTTCGAAATTTTTAAGGCCTCATGAAAATGGCACTTAAACGCTAATTGACCAGATAAGAATGATAGGAAAAAAAATTTAAAGAAAACAACAATGGCCTGAGATATTAAATTGATTCTGGCTTTAATTAGAAGCTACGTTCATGCCATTATATATGGAATAGCACATCATTCAAATGGCTGCCTCGACTTCACTGGCAGTGCTTCAAGCGGTCGGTCCAATTTTTGGTGACTCCGTCTAATATGCGCGGCATTATTCCGGCAATAGTGTGTCGAATGTTGACCTCGAGCTCGTCCAAAGTGGTTGGCTTTTTAGCGCAGACTAAGGACTTGACGTAGCCCTAGAGAAAATAATCGAGTGGTGTCAAATCACAAGATTGCGGCGGCCAATTGATGAACGCTCGGCGTTAGATGACCCAGTCGCCATATTTCTCCTTCACAACTTCGAGCGTTGCATCGCTTGTATGGCATGTAGCGCCGTCCTGTTGGAACCACAGCTCGGATATATCGATGCTATCAAGCTCTGATCATCTATACCTGAGGCCATTGACGGTAACGGTGTCTCCTTCCTCATTTCGACGGAAATGCTATAAACGACACCAAACAGTCAATCTTTGTGGATGGATTGATGCTTGGCCGAACAGTTGTGGATTGTGGTCGCTACAGTAATGACAATTTTGCTTATTGACATAGGCGCTGAGCCAAAAATGAGCCTCGGAGATGATTTTTTGGCCAGATCTCCGGTCAATATTTCCAGCGTTCAATTAGCGAACTCACGCCATTGTCTATGGTCATTCGGCTTCAATTCTTGCGTCAGCATAATCTTATGTGTATGTAGGTCCAAATTCAACCGCAAAATAAACCGGGTTGACTCTCTGGCGATGCCCAATTCAGCTAATCGGCGCCGAATCGACATTTCTATATGGTTAGTGGCTTACGATCCAAAAAAAGTGTATTCACGCTCAAACTTTTCCACGGTGTGACGAATTGCCTGTACACCACTCTCACGACGAAATTCAGGTTGCGTATTTACAACTGAGCCGGCATTTCGATATTTTTTAATAATTTCTGCACGTTCGACAAGCGTAAAACGGTGCATGATGAAATGGCAAAGCGTACTGAATATTTTGAGAGCCAAATGCCATTGGTAACATTGGCAGCTACTGAAACATAAAAATTGGAACAACTATCGTTGCTATCTGGTCATCCGTTACCTCTTCCCAACACCGTTCATCTCAAATTAACTTCAAGACCTAAGTGTGCCCTCATCAGATACCTAAACTCAATGCTCGACAAGGACTTAATTTAACAATTTCCTTCAACTTTACATCCGCCCTCGTCACAAAAGCCACAAAAGCATCTCTGTATCTTTGTTAGAAAGGAAGTCCGCATCAACCGGAAAGTCGACATAGTTTTATGTTCAATTATCATGCGAATATTTGCGTGATTAACCGCTGTTTGCCGCCATTAGTTACGAGTATGTATAGTGATACAAAAATAAAATAAAAAAACACAGATTCCATCAATCACACGGCTGTGCATGACTACATGACCTTTGTACTTCAAGCAATTGTGCACACAAATTTTCTGTTCTGTTATTGTTTATCTCAAAACATATGTACATAATACAAGTACCTTGTGGCATTTCGTTTTCCGATGTGTTCGATTATCATAACTTCAGTGCAACCTAGAAACGACCTTAAAATCTGTGAGCTTTCACTTAACATACAAAACAAACAAAAATCGACAACAAAACAAAAATCGACAAAAAGTATCTACAAAGTATCGAAAATCACTGAAACGACAGGTGCTCACTCACAGAGCAACCTGACTACGCAACAGCGCGCCGCTTAATACCTATGTATACACCGCGCAGCACACCGTATAGGGATTAATCTGATCGAACGACTCACACTAAACAATCGAAACGATCATCGTCGGTTGTCCGTGCGACCGACCCACTGACTGAACGATCGATAACTTGACTCAATCGATCGCTTCGATAAAATATCTAAAATATATGTATGTGTGTGTGATTTTTTTCGTTTCTATTTGTCAGATGATCTGCACTGCATGAGTAAAGTGCGCGTTGCCGGCTCAATCGACATTCATCCGACCAATCTGAGGATGGATAAACACAACACAGCAAGAAAAAAACACCGAAAACTGAGAAAAACTGAAGGTGGCAGAGGCAGAGGCAGAGGCTGAGACAGAAAAGACCCAACACACCACCACTGTGGCAATAAGCGCAAGGTCGTTGCAAAGCGTGAACGTGTGTCTGCCACCGTGCTTCACAATCTTCGAAAGGTGTGTCACTAGTCATTACAATTTCACGTTACACCGTTGTTGTGTGTTCAGATACTTTTCGAATCTGATTTCGATTTTTTTACAACAATTTATTTTTTCATTTTTTGCAAATGGAAATTTATTTACATTGCGTATGCGACCTGTCTCCCACGTTCTCCGATACAAAAATGACAAATAGCTGCGTTGTGTAACAGGCACGATCACTTATCGGTACGAGTTAGCGGCGTGTGTACTCATACTTATACTCATACTCTGCGGATTCAGCATAAGCGTTTAATCAACGGTTAGACGCAATAAAATGCTTTTTTTTACGGCTCGTTAACAAGGCATACATTTTTCAAATACCAGTTTCGAACTAATCGCGTGTGTCTGCTAAGTTTTTGGACAAACAAAGTTCTAGGCTTTTGCACTGCTTTGCATTGGCCACTATAGCGCTAATTAACTGAAGTAATAGATCGAACACGAGACTTATGGATTTCCAAACGATTTAACTATTTTATGATCTTGGAGATAGATGAAAACCCTTGTGCTGTTATGATAATGATTTGTTTGGTTAGAGCGGAAGATGCTAACAGACGACAAGATTATTTAGGGTGTTTGTTCGTAAGAAAACTTCTAAATAGAGCTTGGGAACCGGCCAAAATGTTCAAAAATCGAGACACGAACTTTGCATCAGACGCCGTCGATCGTATTCCAAATGAATAAAGAATTTTTTCAAGCGGAGCTTGAGAAACTCATCTCTACACCCTTGTATGCATTGATCATTTGAACGTCAAGGTTATAAACAACATCTAACAAGTGCAGCGTTCAAATATTTGGTGTGGAATATTCTTGGGAACTTTATTCGGAGGCTTCTTCAAAAGGAAAAATACGACAGTATTGTAAAATAGCAATCTCGTTCGGTTAGTAAGAAGACGCTAAATGAATTTATGGAGTAGGATCTGAACGTCAGTGTCAGAAAGGCCGGATAGATAAATAAAGATATGCATATACCATACTCACAGTCGGTTAAATCCCATCAATATTCACTCGTGATGCCAACTTACTTTACTAACTTACTAAATTCGCGCTATCGTGTACGGCTCCGGCTAATGAGCTTCAGCTCTCCAACTTTTAACAAAATTTTTTTTTTTAATTGCCGCGACTCCCTCCTCAACTGTTCTGTGCCATGTGTTGCTCGGCCGAGCCGATCTTCTACCGTCTTGTGGTAACGGATTCCATTGCATCGCGTAGTATGCTATGGAACTATCGCTATGCTATGGAAGTGTATAACCAATCCGCAGCAACTTCCGCTTTTGAGTGGTTGGGCCTATTATTTCCTGACGCGGTCTCTGGTAAAGATGTTCGTTAGAGCAACAATTAGGCCAGAAAACACTTAAGATGTTCCGTAGGAACGTATTAACGAACGTTTGTGATAGTAGCGGTCACCTTCTAAGTTTGTGTTTAAGCTGATTGCATTGTTTCGCCATATCATGCACATCATTCCAAACGCAGACTTTGCTTTGCCGATTCGGTTGGCAATATCCTGTTCGGTTCCACTTTCGCTAGAGACAATACTCCCAAGATATTGGAAACTCTCTACTCTCTCTACTCTCTCTACCAGCAATGCTAACTAGAGTTAATGTTGGTGTTGGCAGTGCTAATCTTCAAACCCACGACATTTGCCTCTCTCTCCACTCCACCAAACGTCGTCAGCGTAGTCCAAATATTTGAGTTGAAATGCAAGAGTTCAACGGATTTCTCCGTTTCCAGTAGACAAGGCTGCGCAAAGCACATTCATTAAAAAAAAAGTATCGGCGATAGAATTCAACCTTGTCGGGCCCCACTTTAGACCTCGAATTCCTCTGATAAATTTCCTCTACGCAGAACACAATATTTAGAGTCATTTAGTAATAGTTTTTCGGGTATACCTCTACTGCGCAAGACAAGCGAGATCAATTGTCCGTTGACACTTTCGAACGGCTTCTCAAAATCAATGAACAGCAGGTGAAGCGCTTTTCAATAATGATCCGCAGGGTGTTGATGTGGTTGACACAGGAGGATTTAGAATGGAAATCTGCTTATTATTATCGAGTGTATCTTCCAAATGTTCCTTTGCGGGAAGTACGCGAATGCCTCTCCAGTTTTTACACTCCATAAGAATTCCTTTTTTAGGGACCTTGACAATCTTTCCCTTCTTCCACTCATCGATTAAACTTTCGTGTCACTCAAGCTCTCTCAACAAGTGGATGCAGAAGCTCTGCGGGAATATCATCTATTTAACTGTCTTGTTGTTCTTCAATGCGTTGATCGCGGTAGCGATGTCACCTTTACTGGGAGTGAAGGTGCGAATTCGGGAAATTGCTGTTTGGGGAGCTCGGTTGGATTTGGGTGGATATCGGTAGCGAATTCGCGTTTAAGGACCGTAAAAAAAAATGCGAGACAATTATACAATAAATAAAATAATAACTTAAATAATCGTCTACAGATAAGGCTCTAAGGTTTTGCAGATGTTTATATCAAAATGTTAATCTTCAAAGGTTTACAGATTTGAAGCAAAATGCTCCTTCTATCGCATGGACTGATCCTCAACTGTAACGAGTACGGAACCATCTAAACTTTTCACTGGATGATAGCTAGGACGATGACCACCTTTCAGCTCTTTTGTGACGTAATAAACGGTTCTACTATCACTCCTGCTCGCTGCTTCTGTTGCCAGGGCGTTGATAAAATTACGTTTGTTCCGTCGTACGCTATGCTTCACTTCTCTCATTTTCCTTCCATACAGGGACTCTAGCTCGTTCCTTCGAACTGATGGGGTATCCATAATACGACCTTTAATTAGCTTACGTTCTTCAATCCGTCTCCTGGTATCCTTGGTAAGCCACGTGCTAACATACGATGTACCTGCCATCTAGCAACAATACTTTCCGCTGCAGATGTGAAAACATTTTTCACAGCGTTCCAATGTTTTTGATCCCTTAGTTGTTGACGCACTGAGGGGATCTTTATCCGGTCGATGTTACACCAAGGCATTCTGATGATATCGCGGAGTCTTTAAATAGGTGGGGATCTGCATCGCGATTGATCGGGAAACAATTGACGGCTCAAAATTTGGATTTGAGCCAGTTGTGCAACAATCAAGTTCATGATGTAGCGCTTGCTTCATCTTCTATTGGTGGTCCCCGGAAAACTACATGTATAAATCCTTATACATACATGCACGTGTGAAGGGTCTAGCGTTTCTAGTTCAGGTAGCGTGGGTTAGCATCCAGTAATAGCGAAAAATTCGCTAGTATCAAACCAAAAGAAAAGACGTGATATGACTCGAGCTGTAAAGAGACTGTCAAGGTTAGAGAAATGTTTTTTTGGTCATTCAAGACCAACCCAACAGAGGAAAACCGAAAAAAGTTTAAACGAGCCATTAATGACTGCAACGTATTTTTTTCTATACGACCAAAAGTTGACCTGACATTCCAGCTGTCAGGTCATTCGACAAAACTCCCAGATTGTGCTGGAGTGCGTCGAATCTTCAATGGAACAAATCCATTGTCGCACTCGTGTAGTAGCAAGAGTTCTTAAAGATCTTAACATTCACAAATCCACTGGTCCAGATGGTATATCACTCCTCCTTCTGAAGAGGTGTTCTTCCTCGCTGGAAAAACCACTACGTAAGCTTTCTATCAATCCTGCTCTTTAGCAGATCGAAAACAGCATTTGTCTAGGCCGTCCCTAAAAAAGGCGAATCTTCTGCTCCCTCCTCCTACAGACCCATTGCTCTTACGTCCCTTCTTTCTTAGTCTTGGAAACCGTCAGCTCATGCAATATCTCGAAACAAGAAATCTTCTTAATGACCGGCAGTACGGTCTTCGCAGTAACAGGTCCACTGGTGATTTGATGGCATGTCTCACCGAAAAGTAGAACCAAAGCGTACATCAATTTGGCGAAAGCGAGATGGTTGCATTTTATATTTCTAAGGCATTTGACAGAGTTTGGCATTTGTCGGAAATACATGCTTTTGGGATCGACGACTCTCTTGCTCGTGATCGTGTGCCACAGGGCTCCGTTCTGTCTCCGACACTCTTTTAATTTTCATCAATGATCTTTTGTCTGCTACTTCTAATCCAATATATGGTATTCCTTTCCTGACGACAGTACTCTCTGCTTTTCATATTCGTTTCCGGACTTCGCCAGTAGAACGGGAACGGCAGCATATGTTAAGCTCATTAAATTCTTATATTAATTGGAGAACCACTAACAGAGTAAATGTAATGCTTCCAAAACACAATGCTGCCTTCTGTCATTAAAGTGAAATTTAAACACTCAGCCATTATCCATGAATGGCACTTGCATCGACGAAACCGATAAACTTTCCGTTCTCGGTATGTGTGTCAATGACAACTTACATTGGAATGACCACATATTCGGTGCCGTCAAAAATGTTGCGAAATGTCTAGGTTTCCTCAAGCGATGTAAGAAATATTTCACCCCCTCTGATCTGGCTTCAATACACAAGGCATTTATCCGCCCGAAATTGGAGAACAATGCCCACATCTGGTCGGGTGCGCCCAAAACATCTCTGCACCTCCTAGATAGGATCCAAAACCGTGCGGTAAAACTCATATGTAATACTAATATCACTCAAACAATAGACACCCACGAACACCGACGTAATGTCTCGTGTCTCACTCTGTTCTATCACTATTTCCACCACCAGTGCTCCCTAGAAATCGTCAGTAGCATTCCGCCCTTTCAAACCTTTAACCGTAACACCCGTCTCTCTATGAATGCTCATCAGTATTCCTTCAAGCCCATTTTCGGACATACTCTGAAATATCGTGATTTGTTCCTAAGCCGTACAACTCGCTTATGGAATGCCCTGCCTAGCTCCTTATTTCCTAGCCATTATAACCTTCAAACATTTAAAACCAACTTTCACCGGTACCTCTCTTTCCATCCTCCCTGACTTTCCTTCGCCCGCGCTGTGTGCAAACATTTTAAGGGTACTTAAATCCCTTGTGCGCGCGCAAATTATACATGTAAAAAAAAAAAAAAAACACAGGAGCGCATCAAAATGAACCGAATACCTCGGTTCAGATCACAAAAACATATTGAACGGCTGAACATTCAAAGCTCTGGCCCGAAATGTATTTTAATCAGTAAGGAAGGTAGCTAGGTAAAGAAGACATCAACTTAGCATTCAAGTGGAGAAGGACATCAAGCAACTTTGTGTATGCCATTCGAGCACAAGATAAGTACAGATTCACTCTAAATTGAAAGAATTAAAGGATGACCCAGCAGCTAGTGTGGAAGTTTTCATTAAATTAAAACCACATTTATTGTGAAATCAATATAGAATTTTATTGATTAATAAAGTTTGGTTTATGGCAATTATGAACCTCATTCATGTGATCATCACGGCTTCCGTTGCAAGCGACCATCCGAAGGTCAAAATTATCGATAACTTTTTGAAGAATAAGTTGGTCAATGAAGGCTATTTCAATTTGGGTTCTTTGTTTGAGATAATGAATTGTCGCTGGATTACTGGCATAGACCTTACTTTTCAAATAACCCCACAGCAAGAAGTCTAAAGGTGTAAAATCGCAAATCACCTTGGAAGCCAATCAATTTCGTACGCAATAAATTGATTGATTGATAGCTTATGTGAGATCGTCCATATCCAATTCATTCAATTTTGGGAAAAAATAGCGGGTCAACATGTTGCCGTAACGTTCTCCATTTACTGTAACTGTCTCTCCAAACTCATCTTCGAAAAAGTACGAACCAGTTTCTGCAAAACGCTTCAGCATTGCACGAATTCCGGATTAACTAGGGCGATTAAGTATATTGACCGAAAAATTCACCAATTGTTGCTTTTACAGATTGCCCACTTTCATAAGATTGAATAACAAAAATGTGTTGTTGCTTGATAAATGACTCTCTGACTAAAATTGTCAAAGATTGTATGATATCTGTCAAAAAGATCAACCACATTGAATTCAGTAAATGACAGTAATTGACAGCCAACATCCACACCATCTGTTGGCTCACGCTTTATTGGCTAAGCTTAGGTCTACTCCGTACTGCAGCACCACCTAAAAAACGTAATAAAACAGCAACCGTTAAAAGTCGAAACTCTACTCCAAAATAACACTTTTGTCAAATCTATAATACATACGCATGTATGTATTACTACGTTACTGCAAACGTCGAAAATTATGAAGAAGGCACAACTAAGCATTTACGAGTATGCCAATAATGGTTTAGGTGTTATTCCGTCAACATAGGGTAAAGTTTTATTAATCTAAGGATTGGACTTATGAAATCAGGCAAATATCGCCCTATGTTTTGTTAGCCAGCTTCTTATCATAAAAAGTTGTTTGCTTCAAAGACTACACTCATTTACGTGTTCTTTTATTAACATACTCGTAAGTACTCGTATTTAAACAAGACCATTCCAAAGGTTTGCAGCAACTGTCAATCTGAAGAAAGTACAGCTAACAATTTCCATATGAATTTAATATTTATATTTTCAAATGAATATTCCCTTCAAATTGGTCCGACGAAGATACACTATTCAGCTTGGCAACATAAACGCATTTATTGTCACCATTTCATGGCGGTAAATTTGAACAATTGAACTTTATGGCGTTTAAATTACAACTGACCCAATATAAATGCAGCAGCGCTGTCACTTTAACTACAGCATTACGAGCGCATTCATGCATTAAAGCATGATTGAGCACTATCTCCAGAATGACAAAAACAAAAAAGAACCAACTCTGCTACAATTTGCTTTCCATTCCGATTGGGAAAGTTGTTCGTTTTTTTTTTTTTTTTTTTTTGTTTTTTAAATTAATTTATTAAGTGCCCATAAATATGAAAAGAGTGGGGTAAGCTCCATGCACCAAAAGCCAAGAGCTCACAATAGCATACATAACTGATGCACACATGTCATTTTGGGATGCAATCTGCTGCTGCATAAAGTGTAAGCAAGCGCCGTTGTCTGAACGCACTCAAATGAGTAGAAAATGCCATATGAGGAGCAAGACGAAACCATGAGTATGACAGAAATGTGTTAACCACGCCAATTCATAATAATTAGCGATTTTATTATTTCTTTCCTTGTTTTCTTAATTTTTTGTTTAACTCTTTTACATATCTGTAGTCTTTGAGAGCATGTTCACAAAGTGTAACGACTTTGTTCAATGTTAAAAAGTGTTGAATGGCGCACAGCGGTAGTACCTACCAAAGTGACAGAGAGGGTTTTTAATAAGAAAAAAAAAAAAAAAAAAAACAATAACAGCAACTACAAAAACTAGGTTTGAAGTTTCGTGAGTGTTTTGTTTTTAACAGGGGGGCGATGTCGTGAAGGTGCCATTTTCCTTTCATTGAGTCATGTTGACGTTTGGTATTTGAACAAAAAAGAAACAAAAAAGGTTGTACTCGTTACTTTGGCATGGTAGATGAACTCTAAGCTTGGACCTTCACCGATTTGTGCGTCAGTGTTTATTGGCATTTAGAGTATTAGCGTTATTGACCTTATGGGGCGGTGGCAATTAAGGCTTTTTGTTTTTAAATCTCTGCTGGCTATTACAAGTGTTTCGTGTTAATCTTATCTTTTAATTCATTGGGTTGTTGATGTTATTTTTTGTGGTTTAATTATGTTTTTATAAGTTATTTCATCGTTAAATTGTTAATTTTTTTTGACAATAGATGAACTAACAACATGTATTGAAACTTGACGTAATATGGCGCTTCCTTAATTGGTTAATAAATTCTGTTGTTTTATAACCACTATGCCCAGCGGGATTGATGTTAATATTCTCTTTAAAACGGGGTATGGGCGGTGAATCATAAATTTACAACTTTTCAAATTTCGTTTGAACAACTTTTATGTTGTTGTTAGATGTGTGTGCGATTAGTAATAACTGTAGTCACTTGTATCAGTTTGGAAGAATCAAAGAACAAAGCATTAACGCAATCTTTTGAATGCGGTTCTGAGAAAAAACTGCCTCGCTCTGTTCTTTGACAACAAAATTACCGAGAAGATCTGCTCATAAGAATGTGAAACCGGAAAGAATACATGACTTGATAATTATCATTTTTACTAGAAAGATGTCAAAGGGAAAATTTAAAAAAAACAATTGTTTTCAAAAACCTTGTAACGATCCTTAACCAATGGATATTCCAACAAGATCTGCAGTAGCTTATAAAACAAAAGCCACTTAACAATGGCTCAAAAACAATTATTTTACATCATCGAATGATTAGCCACCTGGCAGTCCTGACCGTAGTAATTTCGATAACAACTAATGGTCCGTTTCAGAGGACATTGGCTGATTAACTCGATACCAAAAATATTGAGAAATTAAAGCAGATTAACTTAGCGGTGGATAACTTTCTCATTCATGTGGTGCGTGCTGCTTTATAAATAAAATAATCACAATTGAAAAATATAAACTCGTTCTGGACTAGCTGAAAAAACACAAACTTACCATTAAAGGTATTTCCTTAAAATTACGGCATTTGTTGATACTAGGCATGCTACATCCATTCAATCAGCCAACCATCTGTGGTAGCCTTACTCCATAAAATGTAGGTTGGACCTTCGCGGTTGTCCCAGACCTGGGTGCAGATATTTAAGCAGCAGCCTAGTACTACTTATCTGCCTATCGCACCAATTGATTCTGGAGCTCTCAACATGGCGGCCGGAATCTGCGTTGGGGTGAGAACCGTGTTTTGTTTACCGCCAATCCCTACATATCCTTTCACCCAAATCAGCGTTAACTCATTCTTAACGTGTTTCACCTAATAATAAGTATTTATTATATTTTTTCTTGGTCGATTCTCTTTTATTCTTTATTGATTGTACAAAAAACTTTATTGAACAGATTACAAATCGTGTCGTCGCCCTCACGGTCAAAAAGGAAATGGCAGAGCGATCAGAATTTATTTTTTAACAAATGGAATGGAAATGGATGGAAATAGCTGAAGTTGGTAGGGGTTTGTAAATATGCGATCTATGGATTTGTAGTAGTTGATGCTGCATTCTACTCATCCATAGATGACATTAACACTCATTGTGATCTTCTGATTTATTTAGCTTAAATATGTTACACAACTCAAATCACTACTCGGTTGTCGAGAACTACCAAAATATTTTTACTTATCATCTATCTGTCATTTAAGTGCTCCAATCTATAAAGTAATACGAAATCTCGTCTGGAGAGACAAAACTAATGAGACATGGCATTATAAACATTTCCGTTCAAAATCTTTTCGTTTTATGCACTCGTAGTACCAGCCGATAGCAGTCTATCAGCAGCAAGTCAATCTTAGTCTGCATATTCGACGCAAGAAATACTTTCAGAATTTTGGATGTCCGAACTCTTCGAGCTGTTAACTTTGACTGAGATCACCACCTGAAACTAGACCGCCCATGGAAAATACTCGTAACTACGGAGAAGACAAGCTTCTACGTTGAAGACAGAATCAACCGCTTAGAGATCGGAAGAGGATTAAAACAAGATGTTGTGCTGTCACACCTATTTCTATCATCATTATCGGAAAGATTATGGAAAACTCACAGGTCAATTGCAGCACAACAATCTCTTCCAAATCATGAGAGTTGCTGACAAAAAAACGTAAAGCTAAGCGCCGTATTCAATGCAACGCCGAGCGGACCTGAATACAAAGGTAGGCAACTATAATGAAGGGCTCAGACATGCGATCGGGAAGCACGGTCTTGGCGATCGAAATGAAAAATTTGTTGATTTCTGCAACATAATTCCAAGTTTGCTGGGTGCCACTTAACAGGAAATCATCGCCCAACCAAATCGACCATCTGGAGATGAGACGATGTTTCAGCAGTTGTCTTTTGATCCCCGAAACAAACGAGGAGCCGACATGGTATTCTCTCAGCAATCATCATCACCTTATGGGAGCTACTGTCTACTTATGTACCGCATTC
Organism: Volucella zonaria; assembly: GCA_963966105.1. NCBI lineage: Eukaryota > Metazoa > Arthropoda > Insecta > Diptera > Syrphidae > Volucella > Volucella zonaria. Next base: position 44,792,512 of record OZ014534.1, read on the forward strand.
GTCGACCGTATAAAGATCGCCTCAAATGATCTAAAACATTGGTACGTTGTGAAAAATATTTTCACATCTGGAGCGGAAAGTATTATTGCTAGATGGCAGGTAAGTCATAGCACGTGGCTTACCGAGGATACCTGGAGACGGATTGAAGAATGTAAGTTACTTAAAGTTCCTATTATGGATACCCCATCAGTTCGGAGGAACGACCTAGAGTCCATGTACGATGGGACAAACGTAATTATATCAATGCCCTGGCCACAGAAGCACCGAGCAGGAGTGATAGTAGAACCGTTTATAACATCACCAAAGAGCCTGCAAAGCCTTAGAGCCTAATCTGTAGAAGATTATTTAAGTTATTATTTTATTATAATTGTCTCGCATTTTTTTTACGGTCCTTAAACGCGAATCCGCTACCGATATCCACCCAAATCCAATCGAGCTCCCCAAACAACATTTCCCGAATTCGCACCTTCACTCCCAGTAAAGGTGACATCGATACCGCGATCAACGCGCTGAAGAACAACAAGACAGTTAAATAGATGATATTCCCGCAGAACTTCTGCATCCACTTGTTGAGAGAGCTTGAGTGGCAAGAAAGTTTAACCGATGAGTGGGAGAAGGGAATGATTGTCAAGCACCCCAAAAAAGGAATTCTTATGGAGTGTGAAAACTGGAGAGGCATTCGCGTACTTCCCGCAAACGAGCGTTTTGAAGATACACTCGATAGTGAATAAGCAGGTTTCCACTCTAAATTCTCCTGTGTCAACCACATCAACACTCTGCGGATCATTATTGAACAGCGCGTTAAATACCGGTCACCACTTCATCTGCTGTTCATTGATTTTGGGAAGTCGTTCGACAGTGTCAACAGGCAATTGATCTCGCTTGTCTTGCGCAGGAGAGGTATACCCGAATAACTATTACCAAATGAGTCTAAATATTGTGTTCTGCGTAGAGGAAGTTTATCAGAGGAATTCGATTTTCAAAATGGGGCCCAACAGGGTTGCATTCTATCACCGATACTTTTTTTTACTGGTGATTCGCGATGTGGTTTGCGCAGCTTTGTCTACTGGAAACGGAGAAATTCGTTGGACTCTTGCATTTCAACTCAAATATTTGAACAACGCTGACGAGGTTTGGTGGAGCGGAGCGAGAGGAAAATGTCGTGGGTTTGAAGATTAGCACTGCCAACACCAAAATCATCAATCTTGGGAGTAACTCATTAACTTTAGTTAGCATTGCTGGTAGAGAGAGTAGAGAGTTTCCAATATCTTGGGAGTATTGTCTCTAGCGAAAGTGGAAGCGAACAGGATATTGCCAACCGAATCGGCAAAGCAAAGTCTGCGTTTGGAATGATGTGCATGATATGGTGAAGCAATGCAATCAGCTTAAACACCAACTTAGAAGGTGACCGCTACTATCACAAACGTTCGTTAATAGGTGCCTACGGAACATTTTAAGTGTTTTCTGGCCTAACCGTTGCTCTAACGGAAACCTTTATCAGAGACCGGGTCAGGAAATAATAGGCACAACTATCCAGCGGCTTAAGTAGCAGTGGATTGGTTATACACTTCGAAAGGCGATAGTTCCATAGCAAATTACTCGATGCAACGGAATCCGTTATCATAAGACGGTAGAAGAACGGGTCGGTCGGGGAAGAGTTGGAGAAAGTTCATTGCAAGGAATCGTATCGTCCCTTCCAAATCACCGTGCAATTTCTGGCGCATGTGCTCTCTTTTCCAGTCTATTCCAGCAATTCTGGAAGTGATCCAGATGAAATTCAAGCGTAAATGAGTCTCAGAGCGTATTGATTATCTGCTTAAATGGCATTGGATAATGTATTGTGGAAAAGACAAGAAGCCGGTATTGACCGATGCGAAACCAGAGTGTAGAGAGAATGCATGGACGTGGAAGGCGAGGCCATTGTATATTTTTTTCAGTGGAGTTGATAATGACGATTTTACGGAAAGCACTCTCTTCACAATTATTGTGTTGAAAAGAAGAAATGAAGTTTTTCTAATATGAATTTTAATTTGCTTATGATGCAAATGCGTTAAATATGAAAGGAAGTGGAGAAGGTTCAGCCGTTTCGTAAATATCATTTTCCAGTGAGCAAATGAGTACCATGCGCTTTCAGGCTCTCTTTGCGCAGCTTTCCAATTACACGGTGATTTGAAATATATATATAATGCGGCGTAGGCGTAGCTGAGGCCCTAGGATCCGCAAGGGGAAACCGGACATAAGTGAAAAAAACTAAGTAATCTTTTTAGAGTAACACCTTCATGGTGTGCTTCTAGTGCTCTTAGTTACACCTCCTGAGAACCCGATATTTTGCATTGTCATTTGCTCGTATAACACGCGAGCCGCTCTCGCCCTTTTATGCAGTGACGCTTCGCCGTATGCGACTTGTGCTTGCCTGTATTCTTCATCAAACCAGGGATTTCTTGGTGGTGGTCGGGTGAAACCGACCGACATCTGTTGCGGCGTGTCTGATAGCGCGTTGCATCTGGTCTTTAGTACTTTATGATGGCAGCATAGGAGCTGTTGAGAGATTTCGGAATACGTGTTCGGCGACGTACTGGCCTCTTGCGATTGCTTTTCTACGTTAAATCTTCTCACAGTAGTTCTTCTTTGTTGTGGCGTATGGGAAATGTGCATTTGCACCTTGCAGAGTGATGATCCGTGTCTATACTGGAGGTATGCCTTTGTCTGTTCTAAAATAGTCAATTTGATTTGAGTGTGATCATCCGGAGACCGCAATGCCCCCTTATGTATATTGAGATGAGGAAAGCTTGTGCTCGCTATAGCAATATTTCGTCCCGCCGCAAAGTCATTAAGCCTAAGCCCATTGCCAGACGTGGTGTGGTGTAGGATATGCTTACCAACTGTTCTACCAAAGGTGTCCTCTTTTCCTATCCTGGCTAGGATATTTTAACATCATACTTTGGAAATTGCTTATATGTATGTCTTGCCGAGGAGCTCGTACAAGGTGGCGCAAAATTTGTTACCCGATATTCTTTGGATGTAATTTCTTTTTATGAATGAAAAACGTTGGTTCTGCTTTTGGATTATATTTATTTGATGTCTAGAATTTTTCTTCCATTAAGTCTAGAAAATGATATCGGCTAAGTGGCCTCCGCCAGTATTGATGGCCATTCGGGTCCGATTTGTGGCATTTTCCATTACTCTTGCCAGAACTTCCGGCGATATGTCCTCGTATTCTTGACCGACATTCTCTTTTAGGGCTTCAAAAGTCCCCACAAACCGTTCCGTCTGGAACGGTTAAATCAGGCGATCTTGCCGGTCAGTGCAAATCGCCAAAACGACAGATTAGGCGACCCGGAAATGCACCCCTCAGAATTTCAATTGAGACTTGTGCTGTATGCGCCGTAGCTCCATCCCGTTGGAACTACATATTCTCCAGTCCCAATTCATCCAGTTGGGGAAGGAGAAAGTCGTTGAGCATGGCTCTGTAGCAATCGCCTTCCACAGTAGTCGTTCGGTCCACGGCGTTTTCGAAAAAATAAGGCCCGATGACACCTCCACCATGCAGTAACTTTGAGCGGGTATAATGGCTTTTCGTTTGTTATATGCGGATTTTCGGCGCCCCAGAAGTGATAATTTGGCTTATTCACATATCCACAGAGATGTAAATGCGCCTCGTCGCTAATGATAATTTTCGATGAAAAGCTGTCTTCGTCGTGGTCGAAATTCAGGATGGCTTGAGCGTAGGTTACACGTGCTTGAGCTAACAGCCGATGCACTGTCTGCACTTTGTAAGGGAACATCTTGCTGTCTTTCACCAAAATTCTCTGTAAAGACCGACGACATCTTCAGCCACAGCAGCGATGTTTTCAGCAGCTGCTCGGGGGGCTGCCGGACCTGGCGACATCTCGTGTTGTCCCATACCCTTTTAAGCAAGCGGCTAAACGTCGTAGTGTTTACCCGGTTGGTGTGGACGACCGGGAAAACTGCGGCGAAAAAACGTTCGAGTATAGCGATTCATGTCTTGTTGATGTGTATTTTGCATCTGTTTACTTCACAAATGTGCGCCATTTAGTAGAAATATTCGTGCCTGCCTGCACTCTTCATTAAATCAGGGCTTTCGTGACAGCACAGCAATTGTATCGTTTCCGATGCTTCTTGGACCGATGCACTAATATTATAAAAATTGACACTAAGGACTTGTCAGATTGATGGCAAAGGTTCAGGCGATTTGTTGCAATTAATTACAACTTTAAGTCACCGCACGGACCTTTTCTGCTGCTGGAACTGAATATATATCCTGGTTGCAACTTGATAATTGTCAAAGACTATGCTGACTGCCCGCGATTTTCGCACATCAAGTTCAATCCGAAGAAATCGTATGCTAGCTAATGTGGTATTATTCACGAACGTTAAAGTCATTTAACTTAAATCCGTTAGGCTATGCAAAGGATGCCATTTTTTCAATTTGGCTGATAAAATCACTTGGAATGATTTTAGTGGCATACTTAGGACATTGTTCCTATGTTTCCACGTACTGGGGATAAAAGAGCATTAATCAGCCAACTGGATTTCCAACGCTTTTTTCCGTTTCATGGCTATTCACACGCTCAAAATAATTCGCCCCCAAAGACAGATTTATTTTACATAAACATGCAAATACATTTCAAAAGTTTCTTCTGCCAAACCGAAGCATTGAGACAAAAACCTTTTGTGTAATCAAGGCCATAAGCTGGGGGTAATCCCAAGTGAAAATTTCGTGGTAATAACCAAAACAAAATTTAAAATCGCAACCAAAACCACATCTCATTGCTATCACAAACCTCTCCACTTAGTCCCAACTGACATTTGAATCAACATTATTAGCCCACACGTCTTCCGAGTCAATGTCATTTTTGATAAATCACACCAAACCGAGCCACGAACACATTTTCGACACACACGAATTATGTACATATGTGGGTCTGTTGCCTGTCATTATTACACAATTCGAATTTGATGGCAGTTTGTCGGTTTGTTAAATGGCCGACGGCTGATGCCGAATGACAGTTAAACGCCATTTGAACCCATCGTCGGTCGTCGCCAATTCAATGTTAATGTCAATTTCCAACAAAAAACACACGAAATACTAGTCAACAAAATGATAATGTACATTTACGCAGCACAATGACACAACTTGCACCATATGCGGTAAGTACGCGCCGGCCATGTCAAAGACTAACATTGAACCAGCTGCCGCTTTCTATGCCACCACCGGCTGTTGGAAGCGCGTGTTGTCGCGCTAAAAATAAGCCAAAATTCGTCACCGTTGTTTATTGAGAGCTTAGGATGTTTGCACTCTAGCTGGTGGCCTCTTGTATTGGGCGCGAATGGAGGAAATGATGTGCAGATATTGTAGGTGTATCGTATTGACCCAAGCCTAGGATGGTATTGACAGCGCGAATGTTTTTGTTTGACTTTCGTCGTTGTTGTTGCGTTTGTTTGGCGAATTGTATTTTTATAAGTGGTACCCGAAAAACTGATTGCTGTTCCGCAATTATTGAAACTAAGTTCCCACGCAATTTAACTGGTATATACTTATATAGGTATGTTTACGTAAAGGTTTTACCCGCTGTTTGGCTGGATTTGTTGGCATATTTGGTGGACAGTTGAAATGTAACATAGCACCGAACTTTTAAACTATGATGAGTCACCGATACAATGAAAATACGGTGTCGGGGTGAGTTGTATAAAAGAAAGATCAACCTCAATTGTGGGGTGCAGAGACAGACAGCAAAGGAAAGGAAACTATTGACACTGTACAAATCTACTCTGGAAAGACACCTGGAAGCTATCGGGAATCTGGCGTTGGGCTGGTGCTTTCCAAAACAGCTCTCAAAAGCTTAATTTCCTGGGAGCCTTTAGACGACGGGATCCTGAAAGCCAGGTTCCGGACTAGAGTACATTGCGTCACCATTATAATGCGCTACGCCTCAACGGAGCCCTCTCCTGTCGAGGAGAAGGAGGCCTTTTATAACCGCCTGAGTGCTAAGTAATGGGGGACTTGAACGCCAAGGTTGGCAATGACAATGGTGTTGGTGACCGTAACGACAATGACGAGCGTTTTGTCAATTTTTACAACGTCAACCGCCTTGTAATCGGAGGGATCATGTTTGAGCACAAGGGTATTGGCAACTTCCAAGAAAATTGATTACTTCGGCAACAGCCGGCGATTTAGAAACAGTCTCCAGGACGTTCGTGACAGAAGGGGTGCAGATATGGGAATGGTCCGGGACCACAATATGATGGTTGCTACCGTAAGACAGCTGCAGTTTGGAGATCCTAAGTAAACACTCGAATGCCTAAGTTTGAAACTAAAGGATCCCGCAGTCCGCCAACAACTAGAGGACCACCTTTCACAAGGATTGAGAGCAATCAGTAGCATGCAATCCACCTCCATCGAAAATGATTGATGTGCTGTGTAAAATGTCTTCATTCAGTGCTTGGCTTTCCGAAGAAACTTGGGCTAGGATCGAAGAAAGAAAATACCTCAAAGCTCATATCGCATGAAGATGAGAGAAATTCGGCGTTTGCTACAGAAGCAGAAGAGGCCGCTAGTAGGTGTGACAGTAGGAACGTCTACAGAATTACTAAAGAGCTCACAGGTCTCCAAAGCACTAAACAACATCAGGTAAAAGACACAGACGGATCGCTGCTACTTTCGGATGAGGAATAGCTCAAAAGGTGGAAGGAACACTTTTCTGTGGTTTTAAACCGCGTTTTCCAATGAAGTGGAACCAACTCCCAATGACCTGTCCGTAGTAACAAATTCCCGAATACGCACTGTATTCCCCAGTAGAGAAGAAATCTTTACTGCAATCAAAGCACTGAAGAACAACAAAGCGGTTGGACTTGACGGTATTCCCTCAGAGGTCTTATGAGTAGCGCCAACAACATCGAGTGAGCTTCTGCACTCATTGAGAGAGCTTTTGAAATAGAGAGTTTTCCTGAAGAGTGCTAAAAGGAATGATTGCCAAACTCCCAAAGAAAGGAGACCTTAGGCAGTACGAAAACTGGAGAGGAACTTGCGTGCTGCCTGCAGTAGCAGAGGTAATAGCAAAAATTGTCCTGGAGCGAATAAAAGACCACCTCGAAGACACACTCGATGCCGAACAAGCAGAATTCCGCACTGGATCTTCCTGTGTGGACCACATCAACACCTTGCGGATCATCATCTAACAGTGCGTTGAATATCGATCACCACTTCACCTGCTGTTCATCCATTTCGAAAAGGCGTTCGACAGCGGGGCATTCAGATAAATTGATTGTTATTATCAAGGCTACATATGATGGATCCAAATGTCGCGTTCTGTATAAAAGAAGGTTGTGAGAGGAGTTTGCAATCCAAAGTGGGTTTAGGCAGGGCTGTGTACTGTCACCAATTCTGATCCTATTGGTGATAAGCGATGTACTGCATGCAGCTTTGTCGGCTGGAAATGGAGGAATTCAGTGGACTATGGACCTCACCTGGACTATGCGGAGGATCATGGATCTCCATCATATGACAACAAGGGTGGAGAGAATAGCTGAAATCGTTCGGCTAAAGGTCAACATGGTAAAAACAAAAAGGATCAGCCTTAGAAACTTCCTCATCTAACAAAGTAGAGATTTCTGGACAACTAATAGAGATGGTAGAGAATTTTCAATATCTTGGCAGTATTGTCTCTACTGATGGCAGGAGCGGACCAGATATAATCAGCCGAATCGGGAAAACAAAGGCTGCGTTCGGAATGCTGTCCAAAATATGGAGAAATAACTCCATCAGCCTAAAGACCAAGCTACGACTGTTCCGCTCCAATGTTATATCCGTGCTTCTTTATGGGTGCAGCACTTGCAAAGTCACACCCGCTGTCACAAGAAAGCTACAAACGTTCGTGAATAGATGTCTGTGAAACATCTTGAGGATTTTCTGGTCCAACTGTATCTCTAATGATGAACTTCATGCGAGAACAGGTCAGGAACCTATTGACTCTATCATACGAAGACGTAAGTGACAGTCGATTGGGCATAGGCTTCGTAAAGGTCACGAGTGCATTGTGAGTCAAGCGATGCAATGGAACCCTCTCACGCAGAGAGACGACCTAGAAGTACTTTGCGAAGAACCGTCGAAGAGGAATCAGCATAACTGGGGAAGAGTTGGGAAGATCTGAGATACATGTTCATAAACCGTACACGATGGCGCGTAGGAGTAGTGGAGGCCCTATGCCCCTCAAGGGGAACCTCACGGACATAATGGGTTCGAGGATCTAAGTAAGTAAACATAGTTATTCCCCAACGCCTTTATCTTGACAATTCCTGCGTTACATGTGAGCAGAGCTGTAAGAATTACCAAAGAAGGTATTTCCTAATCAGAGACAATCTTTCAAGATTATTATCTCTGTTCGCCGTAAAGTAAAAAAAATTACGAGGTCTGTATTTGGTTCCGTTGGAACAGCGATTCTTTTAGTTTTTACAATGTCATATGCAGTTAAGCTGTCAATAGGGATGAACAATAACTCAGGTAATCTGCGTTCTCCATCTCACAATTAGGCACGCAATACCTTTTGGAATTAAGGAAAATACTCCAACGAAGCATCCTATGTACTCGTATTACTGTAGGAATCAGTTTTGGTGTTGCAGAAATTACTGAAAAATGATTAAAAGAGGAGCTTGAAAATAGTCGTGGAATTCACACCAACTACAGCAACATTATCACAGCTTTTCGGTCGAATTGAGCGTTATTCCTTTCAGCTTCCGACAAGGTTCGCGAGTAGAAACCTTTCGGTTTTTCAGAACCATCGATCATTCAATATCTAAGGACTGCACCAATGCAGTAGATGAGAAATAGGTACCAAACACTACAGGGTGAATGACTCGAGCTCCAACTTTTTAAAATGCTATAATTTTTTTATTTTTTGATAAATTTTATTGTGCCAAAGCAAAAAATGTTGGAAAATACATCAATTTTCAAATTGTATCAGTAGTTTTTAATATGTCCACCTTTGGCGTGAATAATGGCATTGAGACGGCCGAAGAAAGCATCGCACGGTGCACGCAAGTGGATCTGCGGTATTTTGGCCCATTCCCGTCGAAGTGCTTGTTTGAGGTGGTCCAAACTTTGGTATTTTTTAGTGCCAACCTTCGCCTTCAAAATACCTCAGACAGAAAAATCCAACGGATTCGCATCCGGAGAATTTGCAATCCATTGTGTCGAAGAAATGAAATGTGGAACATTGTTTTTTAACCAATCTTGGTTGACGCGCGCTTTGTGTGACGGTGCCGAGTCTTGTTGAAATGTCCACGATACTCCTTCTAAGACAGTTTCATGGTATACGATCGCATTAATTTTGATGCTACGGTCCAAAAATACGAGCGGAGAGCGACCATCGGCGGTTATGGTGGCCCAAACCATCACTGAATTTTGGAAGGACCTCTCTGGCAAGTAAACTCGGTCATTTTGTTTGTTGACATATTACTCGATAACAAATGGCGACTCATCGGAAAAAAACAAATTCGGCAACTCACCACTTTCGTGTAAGCGTAGCAACTCCTTAGCTCTTTCGACTTTGAGATCGTGTGCTTTTTGGAACTTCAATGGTTTGAGCCCTAGCTCATTTTTCAGTATGTGTTGCATCCGTTCCATATGTTGATATGTTGAGCTCACGAGCCATTTTTCTTCCACTTCGACGCGGATTTCGCTCAATTCGATGTTGCTGTTTTTTTATGACCACCTCCATGGCGTTTTACAACGCTGCCGGTATCATGGTAACGAGCTATGGTTCGAGACACAAATGATTTATTCACGTTGAGGTACTGGATAGCTACTTGTGGTTTTCCAGCCAAATATAAAGCAATCACACTATCACGTTTGAATTCCATTGGGGATAAAAATTTTTCAACACAAATGAGACACAAATCGTTTAAAAGGCTTGTAAATAATAAAATTATCTGTCATGTGTCAAAATTTGAGCTCACTGTCATGAACGGTTTGGAAATTATAGCAGTCTGAAGTTGGCTGCAGTTAGAGTCATTCAGGGTGTAGAAGCAGTTATTCCAGCACACGTACGGATACGATTTCTAATACAACCCTTCACCATTTGATGCTTTAGTGATTTAATCGAGCTAAAAGAAAGTTACATCATTGCATGACCGGTTTGGTTATCCGCCGTATACAATCAGAAACCCAAGATTACGGTGTAGTTGGAAACTAAATAGATCTTAAGTAGACATAAATACAATATCATTGTTATTCACCATAATCGCTGTTGATTTTCTCTGGTCTACAGACAGAACGACAGATGCATTGTAGATGCCCTTTGGTTTCACACGAGGAACAAATTTTATCCTAATAAGTAGGTACATTATGTTCCAATGCCCTGACCTCTAGCACTGTTGTTCATGGCCTGGACTTCATTTGATCTCCGAAGTTTGATACTTTGATGCGATTGTAGACTAGATTGCTTCCTTGGAAGCATAATCGATGAGAAGCTGCCACAGGCTCCTCATCTCTCAGACCACAGACTAAGCGATCGCGAAGAATGCGCTCTAATACCAATCCTGTACGGTCAGGAAAAATAGGGATTCTTTCAGTTATGATCAAAAGGATCTTAGTTTCTGAATAGGCATGCTAAACGCTTAGATCTTAGTATCAAGAAGCATCAACAATTTAGGACTTCAAAACAACTCATTCCATTCCATTCAGCTGAGCTCCACAGTTCAGCGAGCTCCGAATACGAACGAGCGAATATTCGGGAATTTTAACATTTCATTCACATCTACTTTTTCGTTTAGTAGCAGCGAACTGGGAACAAAATAAAACAAAACAGGAGAATTTTGAGGTTAAATCCACGCTAATGTTTTGGTCGTGCGAATGAATTGGGTTCCACATTTGTGGGATACGAGCAAAATTTGACAGTTCGCAACGAAATAAGCGATTTGTTGACTTCTTCGCAAAAACTAATTGAATTTTGTTATTACTAGAGAGATAAATTAAGCCTTGTTCTTTTGGAATCGTAAAATTGTCGCTTGTCTGTCTCTAAATGTATTAAAAACCATTTGTTGTGTTGACATAGGGCTTTGATCTTGGACGTTGATCATTTGGTGATGTTCCATATTTCTTTGCGAAGTCAATGCAGTTTTATTCTACTCCGCTTGTTGTAGCTTAGAGTTGTTTAGTACACGGCATTTGCATTGCTGTTCAGGAATATTGCTTATCAGGAATATCAGGCTTTCCACATAAGCTTCAGATTTTCATTGTCTAAGCCAGTAAAAACCAGGTAAAGTGGTAATCTGCATTCGACGTACTTCTCTATTATGATAGGTGGCTGCAGAAAAATTCTTAAACATGTAAAATTCCAATACGTCCAAAAACTGAGGCAAAAAATACTACAATGTCCCAAAGGTAGTAAATATTTTTGGTCGTTCGTCAAAAATATTAAAAATTCTGCCTCATTCTCCATCCCAACGCTCACTTACAATGACATTGCACCTGTCAGCTCTTTAGACATGGTCAATCTGCTTGCTGCACACTTTGCGGCCAGCTCACCACTCCCAGATTGTGTTTTGAGCCTACACTTGAGTGCGTCGAATCTACAATGGGACGAATCCACTTTCGCACTCGTGGAGTAGCAAGAGTACTTAAAGATCTCAACATACATAAATCCGCTGGTCCAGATGGTATATCTCACCTCCTTCTGAAGAGGTGTTCTTCCTCGCTGGCAAAACCACTGCGTAAGTTTTTTTTATCAATCCTACTCTTTAGGACTCTTTCCGAGAAGATAGAAAACAGCATTTGTCCAGCCTGTCCCTAAAAAAGACGAATCTTCTTCTCTCTCCTCCTACAGACCCATTGCACTTACGTCCCTTCTTTCCAAAGTCATGGAAACGCTGATAAACTGTCAGCTCATGAAATATCTCGAAACATGGAAACTTCTCAATGACTGGCAATATGGTTTTCGTAGCAAAATGTCCACTGGTGATCTGATGACATGTCTCACCGAAAAATAGAACCAAAACGTACATCAATCTGGTGAAAGCAAGATAGTTGCACTTGATATTTCTAAGGCATTTGACAGAGTTTGGCATCGGGCTCTCTTGTCGAAAATGCGTGCGCTTGTAATCGACGACTCTCTTCTTTAATTCAAGTTTTCTTTGATGGTTTCAAGTCTAATATTCACAAAATAAATGCTGGTGTGCCCCAGGGCTCCGTTCTGTCTCCGACATTCTTTTTAATTTTTATCAACGATCTCTTGTCTGCCACTTCTAATCCAATATATTCCTTTGCTGACAACAGTACTCTCTGCTTGTCATATTCGTTTCCGGGCTCACGTTCCTGCTCTTCAGCTGTAGAACGGCAACTGCAGCGTATGTTAAGCTCATTAAATTCCGATATCAACAGCATAACCAATTGGGGAACTATCAACAGAGTAGAATTTAATGCTTCCAAATCACAATGCTGTCTGCTGTCGTTATAACGAAATTTAAACACCCAGCCATTATCTATGAATGGCACTTGCATCATCGAAACCGATAAACTTTCCATTCTCGGTATGCGTGTCATTGATAACTTACGTTGGAATGACCAAAAAGTTCCCGGAATGCATTCAGAAAATTGGAAATACAAGTTTATTTATCTAAATCTACATATATTGTCCCCTTCAGAGTAATCCCCGTCGAAAGCAACACACTTATGCCAGCGCTTGATCCAATCCTCGAAACATTTTTTATATTCGGTTTTCGGTATGTCCATCAGTGCTTCCTGCGATTTTTCCATTACTTCTTCTCGGCTGCCGAAACGCGTTCCCCGTAGTGGTTTTTTAACTCGATTGAACAGAAAGAAGTCACAGGGAGCCAAATCAGGTGAACTCGGTGGCTGTTGGATGGTATTTGTTGTATTTTTCGTCAAAAAATTACGAATAATGATGGCACTGTTCGACGATGCGTTATCATGGTGCAAAATCCACGAGTTTTCTGCCCACAATACTGGTCCCTTTCGGCGAATTGCTTCACGTAAACGTCTCGTAACTCCCAAATAATACGAGTACTCTTTGTTTACTGTCTGGCCTTCTCGCAAAAATTCATGATGCACTACACCGTTGTAATCCATGAAAACCGTGAGCATTGCCTTCTTTTTTGACTGGTTTTTTTAATCTCGGCTCATTTGGTGAACGCCATTCACTTGCCTGATGTTTGGATTGCGTGTCGTACTCATAAACCCACGTCTAGTCTCCAGTAATGATCCTTTTGATGAATGTGGGATCGGATTCAGCCTCGCAAATCATCTCTTTTGCGACGTCAACACGGTCTCTTTTTTGCATGAAAATTGAGGTCTTTTGGCACCAACTTTACTGCTACACGACGGAAACCCAAATCATTAACCAAAATGTCTTGGACGGATCCATAGACAATGTTCAAGTCCTCCGCTATCTCTCTGATGGTTAATTTGCGGTTATTAACTAACATTTCTTTTACTTTAAGAATGTTTTCGTCGGTTTCCGATGTCGATAGTCAGCCACTGCATTCATCATTTTCGACTGACTCACGACCACTTTTGGACCGCTCGTGCCACTGGTAAATGACCGTTTTCTTTAGAGAACCGTTGCCGAAACACTTTTTCAACATTTCCAACGTTCGCGCACCATTAAATCCGTTTTGTAGGCAAAATTTAATACGAGTACAAGTTCGTTGTTGCAAATTTAAATCCATTTCTAAAATTGCAAAAAAATCGCCAACACACACAGAGATAGATGTACACTTGGCTACGTAACTTTTGCAAATGTCAAGTTATGATACTAAGATTTAAAGAGAATATCAACAACAGATTTACCTACTTAACAAAGGAAACAGAACTCAAATCGGAATAATGGGAGCACCACACGGTGGTATTCGATGTCGCCAAAAATGCTGCGAAATGTCTAGGCTTCGTCAAACAATGTAAGAAATACAATACACCCTCTGATCTGGCCTCAATATATAAGGCATTCATCCGCCCAAAATTGGAGTACAATGCGCACATCTGGTCAGGTTCTCCCAAAACATCTCTAGACCGGATTCAAAACCGTGCGGTAAAACTCATAGCTGATACCAATATCACTCAGGCAATGGACACCCTCGAACACCGACGAAATGTCTCCTGTCTCACTTTGTTTTATCGCTATTTCCACCACCAGTGCTCCATAGAAATCGCCAGTAGGATTTCGCCCGTTCAATCCTTTAACCGTAACTCACGCCTCGCTATGAATGCTCATCAGTATACTCTCAAGCCCACTTTCGGACATACTCTGAAATATCGTGATTCGTTCCTAAGCCGAACAACTCGTTTGTGTAATGCCCTGCCGAGCTCTCTATTTCCTAGTCATTATAACTTTTGGACATTTAAAACCAACGTACATCGGTACCTATCCTTCTTTCCTTCCTAAACTTCTTCCGCGCTGTGTGCAAACATTTTAAGGGCACCTTAACCCCTTGAGCGCGCGCTAGTTTATCAAAAAAAAAGAGGTTATACACGAGTAATAAGTTTTCTTTTACTTGTTGTTTTTTTCTTTTAACGTAATTTTCTTGGCAACCCACTTGAGGATAAAACGAATATTTACAACAATATCTTACTCCAGAAAGGATATCTTAGCGGCTTAGCCCATCTCTGATTTGCTGCATGAAAGAATCCATGCATCAGGTTTCATTCCGTGGATTGGCAGAAATCAGAATGATATCCATCTGAGTGTGTCCACTATTTGGACTATCACTTGTTCCGAAATTAGCTGTATAAACTATTACAAAGGCTCAGCTCAGAGCTATGCCTGGAGTATAACACCAGCTGACTTCAGATTTGTGGCATCTATTTATAAGATTTTTCAATGTGGTTGGACCTGACAAATAAGCATATTACAGCCAGTGAAGCACATATCCCTACCCCAGAGACAAAGAAGAACTTCATTTCATAACAAAAGAACACTAACCAAGTAAAGGTATGCATCAAAACTTACTAACAAACGAGTGCTCATGGAGCTACTTACATAGATACGGAGTTGTAATATGACCGCACTCGCCGCTGCACTTGAAGTCTCTCTCTGTCGAAGGGAACGCTAACTGCTGAGGCTTGTTGAAAATTAACACACATAACGCATTAAAAGGAAGAAAACTAGCAACGTTTTGCACTTGGCTAAGTATCTACGTCTTCAATAACAACAACAAAATCAAATAAAACAACAACACAAATAGTTGTGAACCATTGTCTACACGGTGGTGTATAAAACAACAACAACAACAACAGTAACGACGACAAAAACATGAATCTAACCGCCTTCATTGTGAAACATAAAATTTTTCAGATCTCAAACTCAAATTTGAAATCTCTCGGATCTTGGATCTGCGATCTGGGATCTGGAATCTCGAATCGCAGTTCTCACTTACTCATCGCACTATCGGTTGACCTCATGACGGTCTAAATTAGGCGAAAACCTCTTTTCAACTTGATTTCAATTTTATTGTGTCTTAGGTTGGTGGCACGGCACGGGTTCGTTACAAACTGCCACCTCCTCGCTTCGACTCACCTCTGTCGTTTGGTATCAGTTCATCCGATTTAAATGCATCCAAGGTGGTGTGTAGTAGTAGTTTCCAGCACCAGCTTTACCAGCTACCGCTCCACCAACAGTGGACAACAATAACGACAACGTCGACAACATCACATCCACTTGCTACGAGTGTTCGCATTGGCGCGGCGGCATGGCAGTGCCAGGGGATAATGAATGAAATCGTATACATAATTCGAGATTTTGTCCAAATCGGTCAGACGGCTGGCGTCAAGTTTACTAGGTAAGGCAAGGTAGGCCGGAGCTAGTTGGCTGGAACGTAGCTGCCTCAAATCAAACGATAACAAAGCACTGATCGATGCTGCTGAAAGCCGTGGAAAAATCGAAATCGATGACAAAAAACAAAAAAAGAAAAAAAAGGAAATTCACAAAGCAACAACGGCTGGTAGTAACAACTCGTACTCGGTATAGCTGCGATCAAGACCACATTCGCTGCGTGTCTTGATTCAAGTTTAAGTTGACAATGTCTATATTGGTGGGATTTATGAAACTCTAAGGTTAGATGAGTAATGTATTACCCAGTTTAATTGGCATCATCAGCCAAATTCAGAAAATCTATTTCTATTTCTGTTTCTGTCTCTGTTTCGGTCAACAACGGATACGAATAGAAGGCTCACGACTTACATACATCTGGTCTTGCAATGGTCTAGGTCTGAGCATGGACATGAGACTGCATCTGGGTTTGTGTCTGGGTCTCTCGATCTTATGAGAATCAAAGCCATCCATCATGTATTGATCGAATTGGACACTAAGTTAAAGAACGAACAAAGAAATTGACATGAGCGTGGCGATTTATTGATAATTTGCCCTTGACCTCATTAAAGCATGATACGGCTGTAAGCGCCTTGAAAAAGGCCTACGATCTGAAGTATTTTGTCACCATTTGTCAGTCTGTTGTTAAAAAAAGAGTTCAAGATTGCTAGCGCATATGACATACTTACGAATATGGAATGCGAGACAATTTTGTGGGATTTATTACCTGAGTGTGAGATCGAGAAGATTTGTGAGTAGAGGTCGACAGGGAACACATAGCTGACTGTCTTTATCTTATCTTCATCACAATCTTTGGTGGCATGGGTTTAGTCGATAGACTTTGGAGTTATTTTTCTGCTTCCAATATGCAGAACTGGGGCCGTTCAAAATGCTGTTTTGCTCGCCTCACCTCTGAAACACCATCCGAGTTCAATCGTCGTTGACTTGATCATTCCAACAGAGATCAGGACGTCCCTATCTGCGAGTTTCGCCAATACATTTTCAAAAGCGGATCTTCCAGTTCGGGTCGATCGCCTTATATGAATTTGCCATCACAGCTGATGCATTTCCTGCTCTTGGGTGGAGGTAGGTAAGAGTGGCTGTTGGAAACACCAACACACTTAGGCTTATTGGCCCATTGTGATGCCACGTGGATCTATGATCCTCTTACTAATGGAACCAGTTTGAGCTTACCATGAAACGTAGGAGGCTGTTTACGTCATTAGGAGCTTTCTTTCCTAAGTGAAGTTTTCTTCCCTTTTACAGAGCTGGACATGTACAGAGAAGGTGGAGGATTGTCACCTGTTCTTCCTCGTCCATGCAGCTTCTACAGAAATCGTTTGTAAAAGCGCCAAGTCTTCTTGCGTGCTTGCCTATGAGGCTGAGTAAAGTGATGACACCTATGATGTTGCTGAGATGTTTCCTATTTAGAAGAATCAGACTCTTAGAGCGATACAGATCCAGTTTTGGCCAGATTTGTTTGGTCGCTAGACATGTTGGTCCAACAGTCCACCTAAGGTCTGTTCTTTTATTGGCATCCAGCTTTAATATTAGTTTGCACGCAGCGATTGGGATACCTATGCTACCCCTTTCCGGTAGAATAGGTAAAGTGGTTCCAATTTTGGCGAGTTCATCGGCTCTACAGTTCCCTGGATAATCTCTGTGGCGCGGCACCCAGCAAAGGTAAAGGTTGAATTGCTCTGCCATCTCCATAAAAGATGATCGGCATTCAAGCTCCTGGGACTTGATAGCTGACTGGCGGATATCCTTTGCAGATATCATTTTTTGCTTTAGCCAGGACAGAACTTCTTTAATCAGCTGGAACACGCTACAGTGATTTGGAAGACGGAACCGGAGGCTTGGATTTAGCTTATCTGAGAAAACACCGCCACCAACCCTGCTATCGATTTCAGATCCATCGAATGGTGTAATCTATGTTCTCTGTGAGGACTCGTAATATATTAAGAGTGAATTATTTGCCCCCTGTGTAGTCACTTTAAGGCGAATAGGTACAGTCGCAGCTACTTGCCTGCTGAAAATATCGAGGGGTGTCAAATGAAACAGAATGTCTAATGCCGCAGAGGGAATTAGTTGAACTCTGCTTAGTTTACTGCAGTTGACTGCATTGTCTAAGGCCGTCCACCAGACAACAACTCCGTAGGTGAATATCGGTCTTATGACCGAGATGTATAGCCAGTGGGTTATGCGAGGTTGAAGGCCCCATTTGTTCTCAATGCCTTTTTTGCAAGAGAATAAAGCTACACTTTCTTGAATGTTAGGTTTGCAGTTTAGTTTCCTCTCAAAAATAAGACGCAGATACTTCGCTGTACCAGAAAAGACTAAACTGGTATCGTTTATTGAGAGAGGGTCTATAATTGGAATTTTATATTTCCTGGAAAAGAGGACAAGATCAGTTTTATGGGGGTTTACGCCCAATCCACAACAATCTGCCCAACGGGTTAATCTGTTAAAATGCTTACCTGAGACGCCTATAGCAACGCCATCTGCATAGGCAATCACTCTGCTACCGCCTTGCGGCGTACCTCTACTGACACATCTTTTGGCAGAAGCCCCACCCAGCTTGGAGTTGATTATCCTGCTCTTTCACATAAGACTGATCAAGTCCCCAAGTGAGTCATCTAACGTGCCTTATAACAACGCTGTTGTCATTTACACAACGTCGAGTATGGATAACGTTGTGGGTATTGACAACTAAGGGTGTAGGTATGTAGTTGCTAAGCAGAGCATCGGGCAATGGGAAGAATGATGAATGATCTTTCAATTTATGCAATGCAATCATGGGGTGACCATTTCTGGGTACAAAGTTCAATAAGTCACTGTTTAAGAAACTACTCGTATCTAATGGATGTTCGTAAGAGGCGCAGAAGAGATGACTGAAGACTCTTAAAAGAAATATTCATCGTCCTCAAATTAGAAAATGAGTCGAACGAGAGAACACTTGACTTGAGTTGATAAAATGTAACTCCTAGCAAAACTATGTCATAGCCAGCCCTAAGTAATGTCCTAGATATGCTATTAAATTTATTTTAGGTGACCTAAATGGAAATCTAGGAAATGAGAGTATTCTCGATGTCTTACTTGGAAATTAAAGTCTACACGACAACATGTCACCAACTGGACTTTGACAAAGCCTGATTATAGCATTTCTATATCCATTTCCAGATCATCTGACTGTCAGGTGCCACATTGTGATTGAAGTAAAATAGATAGCCGAGACTCCTTAACAATGACCGAGAGTCTTTGGGGTGGTGAAAGAGTTCATCTACCTCCGCATATGACACAATGTTGTTGATTCGTTGAAAGATAGCTCAGGCAACTCATACTTCTGGAGTTCATACAACTAGCGTCCATAGTTCTTACCTTAAGGACCAGCATCACGCCCTGAGAAATTCTGATTTTGCTTTATTGAGCAGTCGATGAGTTGGGCAACAAAGATAATTTAGAGATTCTTCGAAAGGAAGAGTTTCTATCTGCGAGGAAGAGTAAATTTTAATGCGAAATCTAGGTCCCATATAAAGATGTGAATAGAGTCGCAAAAGGAAGAATTCGTCAACTGTAACACGAGTCGAGTCGAGTCCCAAGCAATTGGTGCACAAAGAAAAGGGAGCTCGAGCCTCTGGTTTAAAACTCACATGATCGCGAACACTTCTAGTAAACTGAAAGCGGCTTGCCTGGGGCTGTGAACTGAAAAAAATGACATTAATTAAGGCTCTGATGGTCGTTGGTCTGATAATTAAGTAAGTATCCTGTGACACGGATATATGTAAGCTATACTCACCCATCAATGCAAAGAGAATGTGTGCTGTTTCGTCTGAATTGTCAACAACTGTAAAGAAAAAGATCAAGACAAGATGATGCGCTGCCTCCGACTTTTTTAACTTCTCATCCTTGATAAGCTTAAGGCCGTCGCAAGTCAACACCAGCGATACAGTCTTGTGTTTATCAGTGCAATCATAGAGAGAACTTAGCGGGTCGTCGGTATAATATTTGCAATCTGGACAGAGTAATCAGAAAAATGGGTTTGGCAGTAAACGAAGACAAAACAAGGTAACATACATTCTGTCAATAAGAAAAGACACACCATCGTCATCTTGGACAAAATGTCACGTCGACCCTTGTTGCCTTAAAGTTGTACAAAATTAAATTTACTTAGGATTGTTTACTTTGACAATAGCTTGACAAAAAGAAAATCCAAAAAGGAATTACTCTTGCCAATTGATGTCAAAATGGCGCTGCTCTGGCTATCACTGGGACTATTAAGATTTCTTGATAAATTTGTCAAGGTCGTGAACGAGCATCCCTGTATCTCCTGCAGGCATGGTTGTGAGGAATACAAAATCGTTGAATTCTGAATTTGATAAGTTCTCTCCGTCGTTCGAGATCGACTATGGCCCATGTAATTCTGGATATCTCACAATTACAATAATTCGTTCCCTGGGAAATCCGAGTTTCTCGGAACCACACAGAACGTAATTACGCGCTCTTTAACTATCTCGTTGCAAGATGAGTGGAAGTCTTCCATCGCCTTCGATTTAATACAGTTAGAAGTGAGGGATCTGATCGCTGCTAGCTTTACGTATTTTGTAATATCTATTGGGAGTACTAGATTCAGGGTGCGCCAAGGAGTGGTCAGGTGAAAAGCTAAGACTTTGACATGGAATTCGCAACAGCGACTAGATGATTGGTGTATGCAGAGGTCCAGAGAAAGCCCCCGCACTAATGCCTTCGGCTGACTTATACCCGTTTGTGAAAATCGACTCAGGACTTGGGGTTATCTGAATTCGATCGTTTCTGCTATCAAATGATTGAAGTGTATGTTGCAAACGATGTCAGTTAATTGAAGATAGATTGATTGAGGGGCGCTTGACATACATTTAGTTCTTATCATTCCTGTGTGTCTCTCAGTCTCAGTGCAGAGTTTGTGGCAAGCTGCATGCCGAAAATGATAATGAGTAGCATATGAAGCAGAGTTTGGTTAGTCACAATTGAAGAGATTCTTAACGCTGCTCTGATGGCTGATGCAGGTAGCTTGTTGGGTAATTTCTAGAGTTGATGCTGGTCTGCTTTTTCAGCCCAGGTCACTAGAAGACTATGACATTACTATTTTTAAGATTTTGTCATTTTCGTTGGAGAATTTTGGTTCATTCATATCCAGGATGTCACTTAAGTAGGCACATTTCAAGAACTCAGGGAGAAGTCAATTGCATCGGTGGAATGGTTTATGGACTTAGAACGCAATTGAGTACCAAAGCCCTTTGAAGGAGGACATTCTTATATAAGACCGTTAGTGTCTCAGTCTTGCTTTATGGCCCAGAAGTATGGACTTTTACCCACGCAGACGAAAATGCACTTGGCTGCTTAGAATGAAAGATTCTTCTTATGAAATATAATCAACAAGCTTGCCTATGCGGTCTTTGGCTTCCTGCTTGCAATTGGTTGAAGGCCTTTTGGAGTTTATTTTATCAAGATCATTCAGACGGATTATTTTGGCACCAATAAATAGACGAAGCGCTCAATAAGTGGGGAGCAGAACGTGAAGTTCGGAAGTAGATTTCCATGACACGCAAGCGATGTTGTTGAAATAGCATATGCTAAACAAAAATGTCATGTACATCTCCCAAAATTGGCAGCTGATTTGACAGTTATCTCTATCGAAAGTTCTATGACGCAAAAAGTAAAACACACACTTTATAAGACTCTTAACATTTCAGTACCTATTTACTGTCTAGAAGCATAAGCGCTTACTTAGGTTCTGAAAGTGTCCCTTACAGCGAAATCAAATGACTCCAAAAAAGCAGGTCTGAATTGACTGCTATCTACATGTGGAGCGCATGGAAACCGCTGCTCATAGTTGACGCACCAGATTGTCAAATTCTCCGCGTAATGTCAATTAGCTATGTTTACACTTGGATATTGACATTCCATCGACTTTGTCCTATTCAGAAAACAGCTGTAGCCAACACACTAAGGATCGGATTAGATGGAGATTTAAGTTGGTTCCCTTCACCATATTATACCAGAAAACCTCAGCCCTATACACTGTTGAAATAAGACATTTGCACCTCAAATGAAAACAAGTTTAAAATCTTTAATCGTTCCATGCGTGCCTTGTCATAATCTATGCGAACCGATAAATACGTATCCCTGTGTCTTGTTAAAACCCCTTACCCAATTTTGTTTGACACAACTATTAGAGATGCATACAACATTTGCTCTAGAAAATTTGCCGATCGTGCAATAAATTTTACCCAGCCAATTGAGTTCAAATTTTTAAGTGCATGGTTGTCATGTCAAATCCAAAAACAAGAAAAGAAAATTGCCTACGTAATATACGAACGTCACGATACGTCATAAGAAAATTAGACGAGAGAAAATTATATGAGAAATTCAAAAAATAAAGAAAAACAAAAAAACCAGACCTGAGAGTCCATAAATATTCGCATGTTGACTGCTGACAGCTCGGTATCCACACATTCCAGCTGCGATGAAGATGGAAACCAAACATCGAATGCAAATTGACAGCGTACGCCATACCTATCACCATCTCCGTCATCAGCCTGTCATTGACGATCGTTACGATATTCGAAAAAAGACGCGCAACGCAATGTCATTCGAATCGACTTCATTTACCGTACGTGTGTCATCATCATTGGCATCGATAACTACATCGACATCATTGGCATTTCGATTTTTTTTTTTAATTGAGATTTGTTGTATCTTTACACTGTCAAAAGCCCACCGGGTTACTGTATTCCTAACAGTTTTACTTGCCTATACATCTACATACTCGTAAATCTCACACTTGCTTCAAATCAATTAAAAAAATACAAATCAAGCGCCCTAAACATTAAGCTGTCGATCGTCGACAAATGGCGGGGCCAAAAGAGGTAGAGTCGACAAATCCAACAAATCAGACAAATCGAACAAATCGAAGAGTTTAAGACGGATATCCGCGATCGTGATAGCAATTCCAATGGCACTTTCAAAGTACAACAAAACAAATTTCATTCTAAATACAATTATCGATCCGCATCGAGAATGGTTATGGCAAGCAACCACCCTATAATAGCGACAGTGACAGCAAAAGCGGCAACGGTAAGCGGCAGCTACAACCACAACCGACGAATAACAACCAATGACCGACAGCAGCAACGACAACAACAACGACGGTTGATTGAATTATTGCACGCATGCGCATTCATAGCGATTAAGGGTTTGGTGACACTATGCCGGCAGTCAGAGAGACTGACACGTCGCGCTGAGACTAGACAAGCCATGCATTTAGATTTTTTCCACTTTTTTTGTTTTCTCCTTTTCGTAATTACTCGTATTGTAAATGAAAATTTGTTTTGTTTTTTTTCTCATTCTCATTCTTTATCTGCGTTTTCTTCCTTTCTTCTAGTGGTGCAGAGCTAGTAGTGTTCCCGTTCGCTGGTGCGTCGGGGACAGATTTAATGGAATTTTCACAATTTCCACAATTGGTGCTTCCGGTTAGTCGGCCTTTTACTGCTTCATAGGTTTTGTCGTCGTTAAGCTTAGTCACTTCACTTGCGGGTGTCAATTTGACATAGTTGGTTGGTTGCTTGTAAAATAAGACCAACAAAAAGAATAGAAAAAGAAGTGGTTTTCCATAAACGGAACTAGAGTTGGAAGTTGTTGAATTCTCTGCCAAAGTGTACGAAATCGGATAGAACATCATCACACACTTACACACACTCAGTTTGACGTACAGACAGACTTCCCACTAGAAATGCCAAATGAAATGAGAAGCTATTTTCGCCAGAGTGACTAAGTACGTTCAATGTGGTATCTTCGAGGGGATAATCCTCTCACCATACCAAGAGCACATAGTACATAGTCGACTTTGTGTGTCTTCGGCAGTCGCCCTGTGGGACGTTTTCTTACTCTAAGTAGACAAATAAAAACTGCCTACAGACATGGTAACATAGGGCACACACAACACACAACACAGCACACAGCAAGACATGCGTCTTCTGACACGACGAGTACTCATATGTCAAACATAAATTTTGGACATTTTTTGAAGGTGATTCATTTCGTTGGACAACAAAGGGGCGACAAGATTCTAATTTGTCCAATGGATGGATGTCCCCTTTCTGAGTTATCTACTAAATCAATAACTGATATCGTTATGGTAGTGAGTTTTGCTGTGCCATTGTCATTCCAGTCACACGTCATTCATTATTCGAGCTAAGCACTTTATCTCGATGCATGGCAAATCGTTTTATGTAGTTTTATGGCGTGACGACTGGTTTTCATTGTAACTTGTGGCTGTACTCATTGTCATGCTTGAGATTCGTGACGTTTCTTATTCACAAAAAAGGGTTAACTCATGCAATTATCAAATTCATAGAAATTAAGTGGTTTTAAATGGCATTTAGATTAGACCGTTTGGGTTGATTCTCGGAACCATAAGCGGGTTCCAATGTTTCGAAGATTGCGTTCCACTGAGAGACTGCAGGAAATGTCCATGCTTCAGCGGCATAAAGTAGGACTAGGATGATCAAGGTCTTATATATGTAGGGTCTCCTTAGTTGTTTGGGTTAGGACCTTACTACTCAATAGACTTCTTAGCACAAAGAAACAGCGATTGGCAACATTGATTCTTCGTTTTATTTCTACTGAAGTATTGTTGGCAGAATTGATAGCAGAGCAAACGTGCAGATCTGTTCTATTAGTCGATGTTATGTGTTTCTTCTTGTTGACAGCATGTAGCGGGTGTTTCAACAACAGCTCTAGGATTTGAAAGGCCTGCTATTTTACAGCTGCCATATGGTGACAGATGTCATCTATAAATTTTGAAAATTTACCATGCAACTCTACACTGTGAAAGAAAAACTCAATTCGATAAATTTGTTTACGAAAATTCACATTCAATCGCGGCAACGCTGCGAAAATCTCGTGCCAAAATTTGTACGTAATCATGTTACTTCCGAAACGGGTGTGTGCAAAATATTCAAAAAATTCCAGTGAATGGAGACGCAGAAGCGTGTGTACCGACACGGCACAGTAAAGAAACTGTCGAAAACGACCTCCATTCGTCACCGTTCTCAGGAGTTTCACCTCTCCACAGCCACACTGCACCGAATTTTGACCAAAGATTTGACTCTCCATGTGTAGAAGGTGCAACTAATGCAACAACTGAAGCCGGCCGATAACCTGCAATGCCGTACGTTCTTGGATTGGGTTTTGGAAAACATGCATGCTGGTATCGATTTTTGGAAAAAAAAATCCTGTTCTCGGATGAGGCCAATTGCTACATTAGCGGCTACGTTAGTAAGCAAAATTGCACGAGTGATTCAGGAGATGCCAATGCACACAGAATGAATAACTGCTTGGTGCGATTTATGAACCAGAGGTGTCATGGGGCCGTACTTTTTCGAAAATGAGGCCGGAAAAGCCATTACGGTGAATAGAGAGCACTATCGAGACATGATAAGCAATTTTTTGTAGGCGGAGCTCCAGGTGTGGGTACAAGCAATCTCTACTTTAACAGGATGGTGCTACATGCCATACAACCCACGAAACAATGTGTAGGGTGACCAGATAAGAACGATAGCAAGAAAAACTTAAATCAAAGAACAATTGATTCTGGCTTTATTTTGAAGCTCCGTTCATGCCATAATGTGTGGAATAGCACATCATTCAAATGTTGTTGAGCTATGACCACAGAAAATCGGTTAACATCGCTTTATATGTTACCTGAGACCAGTGACGGTAACGATGTCTCCTTCCTCATTTCGAAAGATGATGCCGCCATGCCATAAACCGCACCAAACAGTCTACCTTTGTGGGTGCATTCATGATTGCCGAACACTTGTGGATTGTGTTCGCTCCAATAATGGCAATTTTGCTGTTGACATAGTCGCTGAGCCAAAAATGGGCCCCGTCCGGGAAGATGATTTTTTGGCCAAAATCCAGATCTCCAGCCAACATTTCCAGTACCCAATTAGCAGACCGCACGGCATTGTCTATGGTCGTTCGGCTTCAATTCTTGCGTTAGCACAATCATATACGAATGTAGGCCCAATCCAACCGCAAAATAAGCCGGGTTGATTATCTGGCGATGTCCAATTCAGCTGATCGGCGCCGAATCGAAATTTCTGGGTCTTCTTCAATACTGGCTACTATGACGGCTATGTTTTTCGCACCAATCTCTGTCTGGTTGGTGGCTTAACATCCAAAAGAGTGTACTCACGCTCAAACTTCTCCACGGTGAGACGAATTGCCTGCACACTAAAGCCATGATGACGACCACCCTCACGACGAAATTCACGTTGCGTATTTACTGAGCATGATGAAATGGCAGACTTTACCGAATATTTTGACAACTGAATGTCATTGTTCAGTTTGACAGTCATTGAAATATAACAATTGGAAAAACTGTCATTGCTATCTGGCCATCCGTTAGTTATTTCGCACGAAGTTTCCCAGCCGCGTAATTTCGCGTCTCGGAGACACCCATTGGCCGCCAAGATCGTGCGATTTAACACCGTTAAGGGTCAACCATAATAGACTTTGGTCGGCTTAAGCTAGCGTAACGAAATGTCTCATTACATATAAATAGCAGTGCATGACAATAATGGGATTTTGTTCGGTTTCGTCAAGTTTCGTTAACTTTAGTTTGTTGCAAAGGAAATTCTTTTTTTTCTATTTCATTTGTTTTTGTGAGGATACTTATCTCTCCCATTTTGCAATCCTTATTATAATTTTCTGAACTTCTTTTCCAATTTATTTTTTCCTGCTATGAAACCAATCCAATAGTACTTATTAAGTTTACTTATGAATATGATATTATGGGTAACTTGAACTTTTGACAGAAATTAAGTGGGCTTGTCGTTCGGTTTTGACATAAGGTTTATTCCACAGAAGTCTATTATGGTTAGGTCTTTAGGATTATTTCTTTGCATCTATGTTAAAAGCAAGGTCTACGCTAAGTTGAATGGTCTATTCGGTCTGACGGCGGGATGTTGAGCTTCGCAGACGTCTTACAGTCTGCAGTAGAAGTTCTTCCATATTCCCAGAATCGACTATGATTCCACTCCAAGGCTTCCTTCTTCGTCTCGACAGGTCTCTGTACGGGCTTTGTTGACTTGACACGTTCGTTCTTTACGTGGTTCCTGGAGTACAATGTTTCAATATCTTTGATCGCATGCTTCTCGTGCTCTTTTTTCTTCTTCTGGAGAAGCCGTGTCTTTTGCTTGTAGAGCTCACCAGGGGCTTTCGTCCTTCCTTGTCCCGCCACTTTGTACACTTTTCGTTTAGCTGCGTGGGCTTGCCGGCATTCCTCATCAAACCGGGGATTTTTTGGTGGTGATCAGGTGAAACTCAGCACATCAGTTGCGGCGTCTGTAATGGCACGTTGGCAGCGTTACCACTGGTCTTCGGTACTTAATGCTAGCGGCATAAGAGTTTTTAAGTGATTTCGGAATACGTGTCCGCCTCTTAACATTGCAGTAGTTCGTTTTTATTGCGGCACTTGGAAAATCGGCATTCGTACCTTGGATGGAACAAAATGCTGATCCTAGTCAGTGTTTGATGCCCGGAACGTTTGGAAGCCCAGAATACAGGATGCATGCCTAACGTCGATCGCAAGACCATCAATTTGATTTATGGTTGCATTATCCCCAGAAAAAACCCTCTGCTTGCTATAGTGATATTTCGTCCAGCCGCAAAGTCAGTAAGCCTAAGTCAGTTGCCACACGTGTTATTGTATAGGCGTATAGACACTTACCAAGTGTCCTACCAACGATATCCTCCTTTGCTGATCTATACTTAGGGTTGTGGAAACATTCTTTGGTGTCATCGTCGCATATAAGATTTATATTCGTGAATTTAGCCCTGATGTGGATTGTCATAAGACGCTCGTTCTGTAAGATAAATTTGGACCCCAATAAGTGCTGTTTCTGTTCCCTATAGCAATCAACATAGTATTTCTACACTTTTTTCTAATCATTTCTATCACAGTTCCTCATCTTCCTTTCAATCCTTGATCCATCCGATCGCACTTCATGGATGGGGGTGATATCTGTGTGATAGCAGTCAAGAGCTTCTGCTTATTGTTCGGCTGCACATGGCCTGTTAGGGGTCCGTCCGTACATCCCACGTGTAGGCGTCGTTGTCAACCATTTAACATTGAATATGTTATTATTCGAGGCTATTAGTTGTCAGTTCCGTATAGGAGTGTGATCCCTATGACGGCGTACTGATCGACACGTACTTGCCAGTTTAGCCTTCATGAGTAAGGATTTACTTATGCTGATACAGCGGACCACCACTGGGAGGTAAGGCTACGATCTTGATAGTTGCGCTGCTGTCCAATTTATAGTACAGTTAGCAGTTTCCGCCGCGCAGATTCCCAATCTATCTGGGCCAATTTCGCTATTTAACCGCCTATAACACCGACTGTGACTCTGCTACTAGATTTTTCTGTGCATCGCTACATTCCTTGATTGGTTCCTTTGCCTTGACAAGGTAAACTTCTGAACATTATTCCTGGAGCAGCAGTGAAACGCAGCATATCAGTTGCAGCATTTCGGCCGGCCTATAGCTCTTCATGTCACTGGTCTTCAGAAGGTTGAAAGGCGATCGGAAAAGGTTCTACCAGTTCGTTGCGATTGCAGCTCTATAACGTTTACTCTCCTTGCAGCTTTTCGTCGATAGCAACATAACAAATCTGGTTGACGGTTTTATGACCGTGTGCCCGCCTTGTTCCTTTGTGAATGTGTGTTAACTCAGCAAAGTCAACTAGTCTAATTCTGTTTGCGCTTTTGAAATTGGGACTCTAGTGCAAACAAATATTCGAAATATTCTCTGGATGATAGTCGTCACCGTTCCTCGAACCACCTTTATCTTAGGATAAAAACATGGCAGTGAAGGGTCACTGGGAACTACTCGTCTATGCGTAAAGCCTTACGTATATATGCAGGCTGAAATTGCAAACGTGAGGCAGGATTCAACATTGTACCTGGTGATTCTCTTGCCGAGCTACTTTGGGTATTCAAAGCCCAGGTGTGAATGGGGCATCACAACCAGCTCTCAAGGTTTCTGAAGTAGAGATGTAGCACTCATAACTTCAAACGGAGCTACTGACTCCGGAGTAGGGGTCATAAAAGACTCGCCACTCCAGGTTGGATGCTATCCGTTTGGTCAACTGCCCGACATTGTAAAAAAGATGTGGGTACGAAACATCCGAAAGCTTCGGATGCAAATTATATGACTATTAACGACTCATGCTACTCGAAAAAGACAAACTATTTTTGGGACTGCGCGTGGAAGGTACGGTTCCGATGTTTTGACGGGCTTACATTAAATAGTTTCATTGGCTTGTTGTACCTGAGGTAGGAATGCGGATATGTCTAACGCTATTAGGAAGAACGAGGCAGTTTAAAGCCCAAGCTAGAATCCCAAGAAACTGTTAGAGCCTTTGTCGATCAAACTGTCGTTTAATCTGGCCTGGTGTCCTGCATTTCCAGATTCTTGTCCCGAAACTCAGTGATGTGCTAGGTTTCCCCTGACTGCGAGATCCGTGGTTTCACAATGAATGTCGGCTGCCGCATGAAGAGAAATAAAAGCATTTCGACTAGCGCTTTAAAGTAGGGCTATAGAGAGGCTTGAAATGGTCTATAAGGAAACAAGGAAACATGAGCGCCGAATTCTCAGAAGGAAGGGAAAATGGTAAGATCGACGGAATTGAGAAATATAATAGCAGGAATGAGCGGAAACAAAGTACGAGCTGAACCTCGCAAGTACAAACAAGGGAGCCTAGTGGTTTATTCGTTGTCAGGCAGAATAAGCCATTCTTTCTGATGATGTTTAAAGCAAGTTGTGAAGCACATTATGGAGCAGTTTACGCAGAAAGTTGTGTTGTGTAACATGAAAACGATGAAAAACGCACGCTTAACCTACAAACAGCATTTAGCTCGTATCTCGCGCTAAGATGCCGAAAGCATTTAGTGATCTCCAAAGATCTTTCAATTCTACACAGTGCAGGAATGAATCCAAGCACTTAACATGTCATAAACTCGAGACAATTGCCTTATTACTCATGCATAGATATAACATATAATTGAGTTCAACTAATACTCGGATAAGCGTTACTTCTACATGCCCCAATAAGAATGGGCAACTCTAATTTTGTAATAAGCCGGATCTAATAGATACGACAGTCACATACCAATCCCTTACACTTGACCTTATCTTACTTCTTTTGTAGATAAACAAATAAACACCTTGAGGATGGTCCCAGAAATAATGAAAAAGCCAAAACCACAACGACATTGAAAGTCAATTTCAAAATTCAATGTCGCAATATCTTTTGAATTTGTAGATTGTTGCGGGCGTATTATCCGTATCTTCGCTTTTGTACGCTACTTCAACTACGACGGCGGACGACAGCAACAACGACCCGCAACAATCCAATCCCCAAAACATATTGTTCAGATCAATAATCTCTAGAAAAGTGATTAAACTTTGTTGTTGATGAATGAAGAATGAAGACAACAAAAAACAAAAACAACATAAACTCGAAATCGATTTCGATTTCCAATACGATATCCAATACACAAATTGCCAGCAAATACTGTTTTTGATACGTACAAGGTCGGGAATTTCATTGACGGTTCTCGGGACAAGCATTTATCTTAACTATCCATAGACTCGACGAGCAGGTGACAGATAAACGAATATATATAGACGATAAAGTTTCCTTCTACTTACTCGTACTCTTCGGGTATATTTGCGGTTTTCGATACTTTTTGTTTTTATTTTTTTTTTTCTGTTTTTATTGGAAGATAAAGAAATAAAATTACAAAAATGGAGAATAGGCGCCAACGCCGTATTAAAAATTGGTTTCGTGTGATCCCCATTTGATATCGTAATTGGGCGCCAATTAAGAGAAACCTCAAAAAATTCGAACTAAAAATGTTAATTTATACGACAGCAGCTATTTACAAGCCGGTATTCTCATACAACATGAGAAAGGTGGGCTTTAAGTTTGGAATCTTAAATCTTAAAATTGCTGTGGCCTTGAAGGGAACAAGTTACAGGAATGGATCGAGATATATACCGGTGTGGAGTCTATTAGAATTTTGTGCAGTCACGCCCGAAATGCCACAACAACTTATGTACATAGAATGCAGTGTGGAATATGTTTCATAACAAGTGAAGCATTCTAATGGAACATTAAATGGATTGTGCAACCCAAATCCATGAATATGATACAAGACATTAATGCAAGCAGATAGAACGGATATTGTCTGTCGGTCAATCAGCACATAGGGTAGGCTTCCTCACTTGGAGGTATAAAGGCACCACATAACTTCAACTTACCCTCAATAACTACTACCCACCTCACTGGGGTGCTGGAACCGAAGTAGAGCCGATGATTTTCAGGATCTAAGGATTAAGGATACTTGTAGTTCCGTGTAGTAATGTGGAAATTGGGTTTGAAATGGTTGTTAAGCATTTTATGGTATATCTCACCTCCTTCTAAAGAGGTGTTCTTCCTCACTGGCAAAACCACTGCGTAAGCTTTTTCATCAATCCTACTCATTAGGACTCTTTTTGAGAAGATTGCATTTACGTCCCTTCTTTCCAAAATCATGGAAACGCTGATAAACCGTCAGCTCATGAAATATCACGAAACACGAAAACTTCTTAATGACCGGCAGTATGGTTTTCGTAGCAACATGTCCACTGGTGATTTGATCCGAAAAGCGGAATGTAAGTCTACCCCAATCTGGCAAAATCAAATTGGTCGCACTTAATATTTGTAAGGCAATTGACAGAATTTGGCGTCAAGCTCTTTTGTGGAAAGTGCGTGCTTTTAGCATCGACGACTCTCTTCTTCAATGGATTAAAAATTACCTTTTGGAACGTTCAATTCAAGTTGTCTTGGATGGTTTCAAATTTGATATTCACAAAATAAATGCTGGTGTGCCCCAGGGCTCCGTTCTGTCTCCGACACTCTTCTTAATTTTCATCAACGATCTCTTGTCTGCTACTTCTAATCCAATATTTTCCTTTGCTGACGACAGTACTCTCTGCTTTTCATATTCGTTCCCGGACTCACGTCCCTGCTCTTCGCCTGTAGAACGGGAACGGCAGCGTATGTTAAGCTCATTAAATTCTGATATTAACAGCATAACTAATTGGGGAAAAACTGACAGAGTAGAATTAAATGCTTCCAAAACACAATGTTGTCTGCTGTCGTAAAGCGAAATTTAAACACCCAGCCATTATCCATGAATGACACTTGCATCGTCGAAATCGATAAACTTTCTCGGTACGCGTGTCAATGACAACTTACGTTGGAATGACCACATATTCGGTGTCGTCACAAATGATGCGAAATGTCTAGCATCCCTCAAACGATGAAAGAAATACTTTACCCCCTCTGATATGGCCTCAATATATATGCCATTCATCCGCTCAAAATTGGAGTACAATGGTTGGGTTCGCCCAAAACATCTCTGTGCCTGCTAGATAGGATTCAAAACCGTGCGATAAGACTCATTGGCGATACTAATATCAGTCAAACAATGGACACCCTCGAACAACGACGTAATGTCTCGTGTCTCACTCTGTTTTATCGCTATTTCCACCACCAGTGCTCTATAGAAATCGCCAGTAGCATTCCGCCCCTTCAACCTTTTAACCGTAACACCCGTCTCGCTATGAATGCTCACCAGTATCCCCTCAATCCCACTCTAAAATATCGTGATTCGGTCCTAAGCCGAACAACTCGCTTATGGAATGCCCTGTCTAGCTCTTTATTTCTTAGTCATTATAACCTTCAAACATTTAAAACCAACGTTCACCGGTACCTCTTTTTCCATACTCCCTGATTTTCCTTCGCCCGCGCTGTGTGCAAACATCTTAAGGGTACTTAAATCCCTTAAGCGCTCGCAAATTCTATACAATAAAAAAAAAAACACGTTTAAGCTCAGCGAACTGAGAATACAAACGAGCGAATATTCGGAAATTTTGGCATTTAATTCATAGCTCCTTTTTTATTTAGCTAGATTGTGCTAGCAGATCTAATCGAAAGAATCCTGGGTAAGGAAGGTGTCCTTGAGCCGGTCATCGGGGAAAACAGCTTACGTGGTGTTATAAAGGGTGACCAGATAAGAACGATAGGAAATAAAATTTAAATAAAACAACAACGGTGTGAGATATAAAATTGATTCTAGCACTATTTTGAAGCTACGTTCATGCCATTATGTGTGGAATAGTACGTCATTCAAATGGCCGCCGTGGCTTTGCTGGCAGTACTTTAAGCTGTCAGTACAACTTTTGATGACGCGGTCTAATATGAGCGGCGTTATTCCAGCAATAGCGTGTCGTATGTTGGCCACGAGCTCATCCAAAGTGGTTGGCTTATTAGTGTAGACTAAGGACTTGACGTAGCGCCAGAAAAAATAATAGAAATTGGCAGCGGCCCATTGATTAACTCAACTTCGAGCTTCAAGCTTCACAACTTCGAGCGTTACGTCGCTTGAAAGTCAGTGAAAATCGCTCTATACCTGAGACCAGTGACGGTAACATTGTCTCCTTCCTCATTTCGAAAAATGTGAGGTCAGACGATATCGCCATGTCATAAACCTCACCAAACGGTCAACCTCTGTGGATGCGTTGATGCTTGGCCGAACATAGACGTTGAGCCAAAAATGGGCCTCGTCCGAGAAGATAATTTTTTGGCCAAGATCCGGATTTCCGGCCAACATTTTCAGCGTCCAATTAGCGAACTCACGGCATTGTCAATGGTCGTTCAACTTTAATTCTTGCGTCAGTACAGTCTTATGCGTATGTAGGCCTAAATCCAACCGCAAATCGGCGCTGAATCGGAATTTCTGGGTCTTCTTCGATACTGGCCGCTACGGTGCCTACGTTTTCTTCATTTCGCACCAATCTCTGTCTGGTTGGTGGCTTAAGATCCAAGGGAGTGTACTCGCGCTCAAACTTTTCCACAGGGCGACGAATTGCTTGCACACTGAAGCCACGATGACGACCGACCTCACGACGGAATTCACGTTGCGTATTTAAAACTGAGCCGGAATTTCGATATTTTTTAATAATTTCTGCACGTTCGGCAAGTGTAAAACGACGCATGATGAAATGGCAAACATTACTGAATATTTTGACAGCTAGATGTCATTGGTAACTTTGACAGCTACTGAGACATAATAATTGGAAAAACTGCAATGATAGTTAGTCTCTATCGTTACATCCGACAATGGATTAGGACTTGGCTATGCCCTGATCAATCGACCGTCAACGAGATTGATCACATTGCGATTGACGCCAGAGACTCCTCCAGTATTCAGGATATCCAAGCTCGGATCATTACCAGATACGAATACGGCTATCACCGACACAACGAAATCTACTAAGGCCACCGAAGTGTGACGTTGAAAAGCTGCAGTCGTAATAGGGCGCTGGAATCTTACCTGATCGCGTTCCCCTGAAGCTTTCTCCAAATTCTAACCTCCATAGTAAAAATCGTAAAACTCCAATAGGAATGTTGTCAACGAGCTATCAGAGAAGCTGCTTCTGTTGTGACTAGTTCCAAAGCGCCGCCAAAAGAAAACTCTATTTTGATGATGAATGAAGGCAGACACATGCAATCAATGAAAGAGCATGGGAAGAAGCAGAGAGTTGTGGCATTTGAAAGTTTTGTAAGAAAATAAAACGAACATGCCACTGCTACAAAGTTTGCAAAGATGAACGTAGATAACCAGTAGTAGAGTCACAGTTGGCGCTGAGAATATGCAAATACTACTCCTGCAGACTGTATAACCGCGATGAGGATCAATATACCGCTGTCAGGCAAAATCAACCATTCACTCTGGACGAAGACGACTACAAAATACTGCTGCAGGCAGAATGTGTCGTCTCCTTAACATAGACGAAGTTAAGGTAGCAATGTCGAAGCTGAAGTCTAATAAACTGCTGGGTGTTACCGACTGTCTGCTGAGCTATTTACTGCAGCTGGATTAGATCTGGTTGGGAACATGCACCAATTCACTGTAAGATATGCCCGATGAATGGAATCTTAGCATCAAGGAGACCCTTTTGACTGAGTCAATTATAGAGGAACAAGTCTCCTAGACGTCGCCTATAAAATCTTTTCTGTCGTATTATATGAGCATCTGAAACTATCCAAGAACAATCTGATTCGTCCATAGCAGTACGGTTTCAGGCCAGAAAAGTCCACCATCGTTCAAATATTCACCTACATCACATTTTGGAACAGATCGATACCATCTATACGAGTTATAAAATGCATGTCTAGTTTTGACAAACTCGACCACTTTAGAGAATTCGGGTTGCACATGATTTTTTTCGGAAAAATGTCTTATTCACACCCACTTTTTTCACCTTTGAACTGTGCACCTAGTATTTACAAAAAAAAAAAGAGAAAAAAGTGAGGTCATTTCATCTAAAGTCAGTAGTTTTTAAATTTTAAAACACGATTCAACTTATTAAAACGAAAACATTAATAAAAACTGTTAAACATTTTAGGTAAAGTGCAAACCATGCAAACCATTGCTTTCTATGCACGCCAGAGCTCGTCTTTGAAAGGCGCTAACAGTGTCCAATGTTTTCAGTTCTCCTCGGACTTTCGCAGCTGCATTGTTAACCCTATAGTTCAACTGATCCAATGTTGTTATTTCTGATGGATAAACAATGTCATTCATGTCCATTGGGGTCAAGTACGCAGATCTTGGAAGCGAATGAGTCCATCCCGAACTACTACAGGTTTTCATACACGTAATCTAACCATTCTCTAATTGCATGGCCATAGTATGCGGAGGCGCCTAAGGTTCTGGTAATTTTGGTTTGGTGTCAATTTGACACAAGGTTTTATAGAGCCTAATAAGACGGAAAAAAAAAGGAAAGGTCGAATCGAATGGAGAATGCTGAAATGCGATGAAGTATTTCGCATTTCTCGCAAAGAATAAAACGATGTTCCGTACAAGTTGGTCTTACGCACATGTCACAGCGAACAATGTGAACACTTGCGTTCGGAGTTCGAGGGCACATGTGACATCTAGCCCGTTTTTTTGTGGTTGGCTGATGAATCAATACGTTGACCCCGAGCATTTCGACCGATGCTGATGCTTGTGATGAAGCTGATGGAGAATTCAAGCAAGAGGAGTACGGTGAAATCGACGAAATCGAAAAACTTCTGCCGCATGTATACCATGTGGTGTTCGTGCCCTAGCTTTGATATTGCCTTCTCATAAGGCCTCGACCAAGTTGGCGGAAACTTTTCTTACTCTTGTTCCATTCCTGGAACAATTGAATGAAGATCAAGAAGGTATTCAAAGCCGAAATATCAAGAATGTTGTAGAACACCGTTAGTGCCATCGGTTCCATCGGTTGGTGCTGCGTTTCCAACCATCTGGTCGAGAGTGTCGACACCAGCCTTCGTTTTATTGTAAAAGTGAATTATGTTGGACTTTTTTGCTTGGTCAGCTGGATCGAAATGGATGGCGGCAAGCTAAGTTACGAAGCGATTTTTCTTGCACACGTATGACACCATCGTGACACGATCTGCATGGTTGTAAACGATTTCGGTATGCAGCACTGGTCTTCGCTTCATGTCAATCAGCGCTGAAGGTATCTCCTTGCGATTTTTCCGTATGGCGCCGACAATCGTAATTTGTTTCTTCTTCAGCTCGAGTGCCAAACTGTAAGATGTAAAAAAATCGTCACCATTTGCTAAAAATGGAAAAGAATCACAGATCAGAGAAAAATAAAGGCATGTACACGAAGAAGAAATACCTTGGCACAAATCCAGAACAACACGCTGATCTTGATTGATTTCTGCTGAACAGTTTCTGTCACAGCCAACGTAGACTTGAATATTGTAGGCATACAACGATCCTGCGTCGGCCAGAATCCAAAGTTTGATGCCATACTTTCCAGGCTTAGACGAAATGTACTGTCGAAAACTGCATCGTCCACGAAATGGCAGTAGTTGCTTATCGACGGTCAGAAATTTGCCAGGAACATACATACATACATAACTTTCAAGCCCTGGACCCACAGATCGAACAAATCGCGAATAGCGGCCAGTTTATCGCGTACACTCTGCTGAACATTATGCCGAGTTTCTCGATTATCGAATCGTATCGATTGGCTAATGGCTCGAAAGCAAATAAGTGACATTGTCGCTGCGAAAATTGGTGGCCTATGCTTAGCAGTCCAAAGCTCATCAGTTGCTTCGCTTTTCGACCGATGTGCCCCAGCCAACAACAAAAGTCCATAAAAGGCGCGCATTTTAGACACATCAACCGGCTTCCACGTGACGCCATGCTTGTGAACACCGTATAAATTGGTCATTTGTACCACAATATTCTCAACTGCCTCGAAAAAAAGCAAAAAACGCAGTCACTGGACTGCTGATGCGAGATTTCGCAAATTTCGCAAATTTCGCAAATTTCGCAAAATTTCAAATGAAAGCGCCTAAACAAAAAACTCAAAACTTGACGAGAAACGAAATGTATTGTGGAGACTCACGGGGCGTATGGATCGTGCACATACTGAATTTTCGTGTCTTTCGACTTGAGAGCGTTGTCCGGTTCAGCAGCGATTTAAAAAACGCATTTCTTGTCCGATAAAATCAGCATCACTCTTGTCACTGTTATAATCTTCGGAATCACTTTCAGTCTCGCTTGGTGAATAATCTGTATCATCTTCCGAGAATTTGGGCAGATCATGGCTGCCTTCTGTTTGTCGTACAAACTGTTCGCAGAATCGCTCATAGTCAGACATTTTGCAGTAATTGTTTGAAAAAAAAAATCTGAAATAATTCACAGCAAAAGGTTGCACAATCGAACAATAAGAAATAACGGACGAAGTGTCACAGCACTGGCGATATCAAATTGACACCAAACATCAGATATGTAATAACTCTTCTACAAGCCTTCAGAGCCCTCTGACGACAACAATTTTGATTTTACGGAAACTAGACGAGAAAGTAGCCCTGTGAGCCGCGAGCGTTTAGCAACTGCACTACAATTATTAGGAGTTTTGCTTATTTGAAAAAAAAAAGTGTGTCAAATTGACACTAAATATAGACTAGTGTTAAGCCTTGGAGGAAGCCGATAGAGTCCAATCACACATTGATGTTGAACCTATGCTGAAAAGCATTGTGTTTCATGGGCTGGCGTTTTTTTGTACCCAGGTGTGTAAATTGTGAAAATTAGTGATTCCATCCCTGGTGAATTGGGACTCATCCGTCCATAGAATACGGCTAGTAAAGTTGTCTTCCGCAAAGTATCTTTCCAGAATGTAATTACAGAACTCCAAATGCTTCTCTGAGTAGCCGGGTTATAGTGCCTGTACTAGGATATGATGAAATGCATGCATACCTTCTGAATGTAGAATTATCCAGATGGAAGTCCAGCTTAGATCAAAATATCTGGTTAGTTGCCTAAGACTACTATTTGGATGGTTTATAACATAATGTCTTCGTAGCTGCGAACGCCGCAGAATGTGAGTCTCTCGACGATTTCCGTGTTGGTCCTGTCCCAAAGGTGTTCCTTTTTCCCCCTTTTAGGAGTCATAAAATCGACCTTTCTTAAAAAAAACTTTTATGTAAATCTACGTTGCAATAATAAGCTTATTTTATGGAAAAAAGTCCTGAAGCAGCTGTTAACCAATTAATTTTATAGGGCTGTTGTCAAAGAATCCCCCATTTTTGACTTTTATAGTTTGAACTGACTTGAGATGAAATGACTTGGCGTTTTCTGTTAGTGAATACTCGCTACGGGTTTTAAAGTTGCAAAAAGTGGTAGTGAATGCATTTTTTTTTCGAAATAAATGATGATAAAGTCAAAATTTTAAGTTAAAAAAATAAAATCACTTTTGACCTTCAATAACTTTTGACACATTAATTCTAGGGTGACATTTATTTTAAAACAGTTAAGGTACTCATAAGGACGAGTTCAACGATACCCCATTTGTTACCATACACGCTTAAATTTAAAAGATGTTATTTTCAATAGGAGTCAAAACAGGGCAGCATAAGGCTTTGCTTAAAACCTCTATATATCAAAGGAGATGCATTCCGAATATATAATTTTTTTTCTCAAAATATGTCAAGGAATCAAGGAAAAAAGCTGTTCCTCTCCGAAGCAATCCACACCAAAGGCATACCGGTTGCTAAGGAGCCTGTTTTTTCTCTCAAAACTTGGGCTATGGGCGTCATAGCATCGGACGCTCTTTTGGGGAACAGAAACTTATACTACAATCACCGATAAGGCAGTGCAGAACGAAAAAGAACAGAAAGTAAAGAAGGGCGTTATACCCACGAAGGCAGCTTCTGTTAATGCAAGTACAAGCGCAGCGAAATCCTAGAGATGAGCCAATATTTAGACATTTAGTGGATACATACAGTGGCGAGCAAAAATGAATACATGTTTCAAGAAAATTAAATAAAAGACAATAATTAATAATTTACTATCCAATAAAAAAATAAATAAAAAATAAAAACTAGCAGAGACTCTCATTAATTAAATTTTGAACGTTCCTGCCAATTTTCTTACAACTCGCGTTATTCCTTATCAAGCTTTGTTTCTTTGTTTATTTTGTTTGCATTTTGCTCAGATTGACGATAAATATTTCGAGCTTTTGTTTTTTTATATTTGTTTGTTATATTGATATTTAAATTAATATATTTAAGGAAAAAGTGTTTTGTAGTCAAAGAAAAAGTTAAAATGCGGAAAATTTCAACTGAAGTAGGAAATACTATAGGGCTTTCCTTCAAGACAGATCGCGAAAAGGGAGTTGGTCTGCCAATGGTAAAAAAAAGAAGGAATGTGCTGTCAAAAAAACTGTAGTCCAGGCCGGCCAAGAATTTTAAGATGCATCACCTCGTGGAATACTGGTACACTGATGAGAATTGAAGTTATAATGAAAAAGGTACCAACTTGCAACTTGCACAGGAGGAATGTGCTTATCCGATCGAAGACATCATTTTTCAACAAGACGGTTACTCCAAACACAACACACGGATTGCCCAAAACTGGCTTGGGGAGCAGGTATTTCAGATTATTATGTGGTTACTGATCAGCCTAATAGAAAATCGATGGGCCATACTGAAAAGACGGCTGGCGTCATACAATAACCTTCCAAAGAGTTTGAATGACTTATGGGAGCGAGTACAAGAGCAGTGGTCAAAAATTTCCCATGAACAAATTGAAACATTGGTGGAAAGTAAGCCAAAAAGGATGAGGAATATTATAAAAGAGAAGGGATTATGAACCAAATATTAAAAAGTGCCAAAAAATAGTGTAAAAAAGAAAATCAAAGGAACGTGCAAAATTGAATAAATTCGAGTCTCTGTTACTTTTAAATTTTTATACAGTTATATCTTAAGTATTTTATATTTATTTTTTTTATTGAATAGTAAATTTTTATTGTAGTTTTACGATTACAAACAATTTAATTAAGTTCATAACGAAACAACATAGAATTATTGTCTTTTATTTCATTTTCTTGAATCATGTACTCATTTTTGCTCGCCACTGTATATTGTAGCCTGCAACATAGGTAGTAGTTCTATTTTCATTACTAAAAAGCACCAAGAAGAAAGGATGAGGTTACGGAAGAAGCGTTTTATTATGAATACTGATACTTACAGTTCAGAGCAAACTTAATGAGGAAACCGGTAAGAAAATAGCTCAGTAGTTTCTCCGAAAGGATTACCAACACGCAAAGAGAACCCCAGAATGTATCTGGATGGTACCTTACTTACTTTTCTAGTTGAACCTCAGCAACCCAACTCAAAACCCACTTTTAGGAAGAAATATATCCAACTTCGGACCAACCCTTGTATGATCTGTATAAAATAACGAAATTCAGTAAACCACTTTTTTACCATTGAAATCGATGGTGCAGAGTCCCCATAGTATTTATCAAGCTTAGCCTTGGTCTCGATAATGGTTTTTTTTCGCAAGAAATAATGCTTAATAAGCACACGAAATTCACTTTTTTCCATTTTCTCCTCAAATTAGTGAGTAGTCTGATAAAAATAGCTGTCAAACACAAACTAACTGACGCAGCAAGTTTAAATTTTAACAGGAGTCAACTGACAGATGCCTGTTGACAGGAGCAGTGTTGCTGTTTCAGTAAAGAGGTCAAAAATTCAAAAAGACTTATTGACCCGCCCTCGTAGATTGTATGCAGCTTCCATTCCTGCTTCCTGTTGCCTTATAAACAGGAACCAATGGTGTCGTCTTACGGAATGCTTTTCAGCTTTCTATAAAATATCCAGCACCTAGACTGAGGTAACTGTCGTTTTAAAACATAAAGCAAGCGGAGCCTCTCATATGACCTCGAAAGCCTCTCATATGACCTCAGATCAATTTGTCTGTCATCCTTCTTGCCAAAGCCTCGAGAGAATTCTCGATATTTTCATCAAGTGCAATCTGAGTCACAGAAGACTATCAAATTGCCTACCAAGAAAGATAATCGATTGAGTCAGCTTTCATCCTACAACTCATTGAAAAATAATTCCTTCTCTCTCTCAAAGTGTATATAAAAGTAGCATTCCTCGGTATGAGTGGAGGTTTCAACTACATTGAACTTCTTCAA
This sequence comes from Volucella zonaria, assembly GCA_963966105.1. Classification (NCBI taxonomy): domain Eukaryota; kingdom Metazoa; phylum Arthropoda; class Insecta; order Diptera; family Syrphidae; genus Volucella; species Volucella zonaria. The sequence goes on from OZ014534.1 coordinate 44,834,001, forward strand.
TTATCAACTGTCTTTAAGAACTGGCCGTAAATGACTTTGTCTGCAGTTTGATCCACAACATTCTCAAGAGCAACCGGACGGACTGCTTACCAAATTAGACGATGACGGCCAACGTCACTCTTTATGTGTCCGACAAACATCCACAGACACACTCTAACGTTCTCCAGTACGACTTAGACATACCCTCTTCTTAGTTGTGGCCTTAGCGTAAGGCTGTCGAAAACGGAGCTGGTGCTCTTCACAAGAAAAGTCAGTTAGTCCATATTAAATGGCAATCCCATGAGATTCATAAGAAAAGCTAGGTGGAAGCTGAGGTGGAATTAAATGAAAAAGCTCTGCTCGTACAAGGCGGCTGTAGGGGTCAAGATGAGATCTACAACCAAAAGCTCTACACCACAATCTCACCAATTGCAAAGCCTGAATTGAAAGTCGAAATACTCGTAACACAAGGACCTCTTAGTTATACAAACCTTGCTCCATCTGCGACCTATAGACTTTTTCGGCATGCAGATTGCAATATAGGCTGAGAGACACCCAGCAATTGAAAGAGCTGCATATAGGAAATGCCAATCTACTCACGTTACATAGCGCACTTCTCCAATTAAGCGACCTTCAATTCACAATTTGGCTGCAACTCTGGCTTCAAACACCTGTTTCACAGAGAGTCTATTTTCATCTTCGCAGACAGACGATGGCGTTGGCGAAAGCGTCTTCTCTAAGGACCTCTTCAGTCTGGCCACATACCGTACTATCCTCCAAGCCGATGTCTCATCTACTCATCAGGCTGAGCCTAAATTCTATACCTGCTTTGGATATTACTTCGGATACCATGCATTCGAGTGTGCTTAGAGACTGCCCCGCGTCTATCAATAAGATTGCTAAGTGGCGCAGGACCACACCCTTTCAAGTTCCGCGAGACTCAGACATCGACGTGGATTCATAGGAACCAAAGGTAAACAGCTTTACAAAGTCGAACCATCAATGTCCTACGCCACACAATTGATACACTTTTACCCGCTCTTTTAGATCACGCATATGAGTCATATGACCACTCATCGGTGTAACAGTGAGACATCTAGAAAAATATGGGCCAAACTCGACTTGAATGACCAAAAGAGGTGATCAATCTGAGGAGAAAAAATCGGCAAGGAAAACAAGCAAAGCGATTGATGAGTCTTCATAATGATTTCTGCAGGAGCTGCAGGGCTGAAGAAGATGAGGAAACTTGGCAAACTTCCTCAGCGACTGCCCTGAGTTGGCACGCATCAAAATGCAATCCATGGGCTGTTACCACCTCCGATATGATCTCTGCTCTTTGAAAATCATTAATCTTTCATCAAGAAACGTTTTTACTTCCAGTAGTATCACAGGATATCACACTGGACTGGTCTAAGTGCACCTCAAGCAGGACTACCTAAACTGAGGTGAGTTTCAAGGCTGCAGAACAACCTTCATTGTACCAAAGCGGGAGAATTGGTATTTGTAAATGAAGATCAGAAGTAAAAGTATTTCTGACCAAGTTCTTGTACCATTTCTAGATGCACTAGTTAGTTCAACGCCCATCTGGTTCCGTATAAGGTGCAATAATAGTTTTTTTTGTTTTATAACAAAATGCCCCCAGCAGCATTTCCAACACGCATTTAATTACTATAAAAGTTCATCCAGAAAATAAAAAAAGAAAAATAACCTCACACATCATATAACCCTTCCAAATGGAACTGCTATTCGTATTTCCTTTAATTGACTCTTGTTCCTTTCCTTTTATAGGAAATCTGTTGCACTATCCATCTAAAACGTCAGTCAGCTCATTTCAATTGTTGTGCAATGTTGCAGTTCCACATTTCATAATGAATTACGTAACTTATTTTTCAAATCTTGAAATGCGCCAACTAACCCGCAGCCATTGTTTAGAGTTTCGCTGCTCATTTTCATGGACTCATCGTAAATGGAAAAGTTAGCATCTCAAATCTGGCGAATTAATTTTCGCGCTTTTCCTACGATCAGCTAGTCGCTGAGTGATGGATTAGCCAATGTATCTGTCTGAGCGCTCTCTCTAATAGAATTAATGAAGAGGTATGAAATTGCTGCAGGAGTATACCAATTAATTGAAATGTCGTGAACGGCAAAGAGCGCATAATTTTAGTATTCAATTTTTTGGATTGGTATATATTCAGTGTAGTAGTCGTACGTAGACGAAGATTGGATGCCTACGGGTGCTTCAGATACATTGACTTTTTACGAGTACTCGTATGGGAATAAAGTTATTACCAACGTATAGGCGAGTAGGTACTCGTATATGTTTGTTACTTCTTTTTTTTTTTGTTTTGAAAGCGATCTATGTGAACATGCACAACTATAAAATAGTCCGCAAAATGGAAAACAAAAATCAAATGTCAAGGCAGATTATTATTGAGGAGCATTCAGTTTTATTTTCCACTGTAGTAACCGAAATGGACTGAGAAATATTTTACCCGATATACAGATGTTGCGCATCCCTAACACTTTATTTAATCTTCTTTTAGAGCCAAAACCTTTCCCTCGCCCATCTCTTCGGGATCTGTGCGCGTTTGGTTGTTTCGATAATAGATTTTTCAGGCATGTGTTGTGCTAAAAGTTTTACCTTTGTATAGGCCATTGGGCATACCTTTTTCGAAGAGCTTTCTCTAAGTGAGTATTAATAGTAAGTTTGGCGGCATGCACTTGCCAGAATTATTCCTTAAAAAATGAGTCCCACTACCATCGCCAAAAAGAACCAAACGTACTGTTGGAGGCACTACTTAAAACTTGTTAACAGAGTTGCAATGCTTCCTCAACGCATAATGTGCTGATGCCCTCGAGCTAACCAGACATTTACCGAATCCAGGTTACACGTGTAATCTTCAATCCTTTCGTATTGTCCTTTCTTACTTTAACTATCACCAGATACATATGAGGCTGCTGAGAATATTACAGAAACTTTACCAAACACGTAACCAACGGTCAAGCCATTTTCAACCTGCATCATGTGCTGAAGGCCTGTCGGATCAATGCCAAGAGGCTTTCAGAAATGCTGGGTTTGAGCAGGCCGACCCCAGTGAAACTCTTCGCTACAAGATGTGTTATGAATTTAGATTTTATTGGTGCACTGTTTCCTATAGTTGTAAGGCCATGACACTTACAACAGTTTGATTCGGTACTCAAAAATCAGAATTTTCACTTAGCAGTCTTGCTCTGCATCGTCGGTGCTTGTGGATTTTGTACTTGTTTTTTGTAACGTCTACAAATACAGGCCGGCTGTTTTGGGGCTTAGTGAAACACTAAACCTCTCAGATCACTCTGATCTGAAGCCTACCTGCCTACGAACTATACACCAAAACATTCGAAGCTTGAGAACAAAGTACAGTTCTTTTGTTGCTCATATCGATTCGTTAAATTTGCTAGCTAATTTTATGATCTTGACTGAGATCTGCTTGTACGACGGGGAAAAATCCAATTACGAAATTCCAGGTTATGAGTTAATAGATAATTGTAACAATTCTTATTGTGCTGGTGGATTAGCAGTTTATTTAAAAGAAATATACAAATGTGGAAGAGTAAAATATAACTTGAGTAGCGCAGATGTTGTCAAAATTACTTGCAACATTAATAAAGAATTTTTCACACTTTTGTGTGTGCATGAAAAAGGATTGAATTTAAATATTTTCATGGAAGAATTGAATGAGCTTCTGCTAAGCATAGAGTCAAAGAATTTAATTGTTTTAGGAGACATAAACATTAATATCTTAAAGGAAATTAATGATTCTGACAAATATTTGCTTTTGATGTCTTCATCTGGCTTAAAGCCACTTACGAGGGGCGTTCAATATATTCTCGGTATCAATATGAAGGAAAATGCGAATTCAATTTAAATTGTTTTTATTTTTCAATATAATCTCCCCTAACATCAATGCATTTGTTACATCTTGAGATAAGCTTTTTTAAACCCTCAAAAAAATAAATTTCCCCCTCCTCCATTTATTGCCGACTTGAGTTCTTCATCATCCGAAAATCTTTTTCCCCGAAGACATTTTTTCAAATCCGGAAACAGGAAATAATTACTAGGGGCAAGGTCTGGACTATAGGGTGGGTGTTGGATTTCTTCGAAACCACAATCTCGCGCAGCAGCCTTGGAAACTCGCGCCGTGTGAACAGGAGCGTTGCCATGAAGAAGCAACACACCCGCTGCGAGTTTACCCCGTCTTTTCTTTTTAATTTCCTCCCGCAAATTATGCAAAGTGGAAGCGTAGGATGTGGCGTTGATGGTTTCACCTTTTTTTTTGTACTCAATGAGCAAACTTCCCTTTGAGTCCCAAAAAACTGTGGCCATGAGCTTCCCGGCAGACGGAGTGACTTTGAACTTCATCGGGGGGGTCTGTTCCTTTTTTATGCCACTGCATGGACTCTTGTTTGCTTTCAGGGTCATAGTGGTGGACCCATGTTTCGTCCCCAGTAACAATTCGATCCATACCACCGTCCGCGTTCTCACTACACATCTCCAAAAGCTCTCTACAGCATGCGATTCTCACTTTTTTCTGAGGCGCTGTGAGCATTCATGGCACCCACCTTGCACTGACCTTTGAAAGGTTAAGATGGTCATGAAGAATGGTGTGAATGATACCAATTGAAAGCTTTTTGATCTCTGCCATCATTTTCACCTTTATTCGGGCATCCTCAAGAACAAGTTTTTCGACTTCTTTGATGCTTTCTCCCGCACAAGCAGTAGCCGGGGCGCCGGAGCGGGGGTCGTCTTCAATGCTCTCTCTGCCTCTCTTGAACTCAGTTGACCACTTTTGCACAGTTGATAATGAAGGTGCGGAACCCTGGTAAACAGCCACCATCTCTTCATGAATAGTTTTTTGACTTTTTCCTTGCTTAGTGAGAAATTTAATTACAGCGCGATGCTCAATTTTCACCATCATCGTCTCAGTTGCCATTATGATTCTGTTTAACTAGTTTAGTAGTAGTTTAGTTTAACTAATAATCACATTTATATGAAATTTTACATGAATGCACTAAAATAATAGTATTACTTGATAAATAAGTCAATTTATATATATATACAACCACAGCTTCACCCCGATATCGAGAATATGTTGAACGCCCCTCGTATCAATGAGCCAACTCGTATAACTGACAGCACACAAGCCTGTATTGATCATATGTTTGTTAGGTTTCACAAAAAGATAAAAGCTTTAAGTGAAGTTCTTGATCTAAAGATAACAGATCATTGTATGTCTTGCCTCGAAATAGAGCTTGGAAACGAGAGACAATCTAAGAAATACTAGATAGAGTGAAAAGTGACCTCCTTGACTGCCAGAATGCGCTGATACTGCAGAACAGGTTATGGTGCCTTGAAGTCTGTTCATATTTAGGCAAACATGCCAAATTTGAGTGCGATACTGTCTTTAATTTTGTTTTGACAGCTGATTGTTGTTGACGTGTTTGGCATCATGTTGAGTATGGATAAAAACGATTTTAGCTCTCTCATAAAACATTATTTTTTGAGAGGCAAAACGGCGAAGGAAACAAAAGAAAAGTTGGATAAATATTATGGGGCTAATGCTCCGTCAACTCGGTAGTGGAGTTGCTGAAAGTTGATTTAAGTAAAAACAACTTTTATTCAGCAAAGTTTGAAAACTGTAGTGGAAATGGAGGAGTTGTAAACGGTGTCTTAGGTAATGGCAACAGTAGGGATAGTCCCTGTGAAATTGAGGTAGACAATGTTCTAATTCGTGATCCCACAAAAATTGCAAATACCTTTAACAAGTTTTTTGCCACTGTTGCAACGAAATTGCAACTTAAGCCCTCTCCATCCGGTTGCAATTGCAACTCATATCCGGATATTACAGATGATGGTTTTCAAACAAATAGCTTTGTTTTTCAGTCTTTTTCACCATTGGAACTCTATAAAGAGATAATGAGCTTAAATAATAAAAAATCTTGTACTTCCGATGGTACGAGGGCGGGTCAATAAGTCCGTGACTTTTTGAATTTCTGACCTCTTTACTGAAACAGCAACACTGCTCCTGTCAACAGGCATCTGTCAGTTGACTCCTGTCAAAATTTAAACTTGCTGCGTCAGTTAGTTTGTGTTTGACAGCTACTTTTATCAGACTACTCACTAATTTGAGGAGAAAATGGAAGAAAGTGAATTTCGTGTGCTTATTAAGCATTATTTCATGCGAAAAAAAACCATTACCGAGACCAAGGCTAAGCTTGATAAATACTATGGGGACTCTGCACCATCGATTTCAATGGTAAAAAAGTGGTTTACTGAATTTCGTTGTGGCCGTACAAGCACTGAAGATGCCGAACGTCCTGGACGCCCAGTTGAGGTCTCTACACCCGAAACAATCGAAAAAATTCACGATATGGTGTTGGCCGACCGAAGATTGAAACTGCGAGAGATTGTGGAAGCCGTAGGGATCTCGCATGGCTCAGTGGTTTCAATTTTGAATGATCACTTGGGCATGAGAAAGCTTTCCGCAAGATGGGTGCCGCGTTTGCTCACAGTCGACCACAAACGCAATCGTGTAACAACTTCACAGGAAGGTTTGGCGTTGTTTAATCGCAATATGGAGGAGTTTTTGCGCCGTTTTGTAACCGTGGACGAAACATGGATCCATCACAACACACCAGAGAACAAACAACAGTCAAAACAGTGGGTTTCTAAGGGTGAATCGGCGCCAAAGAAGGCCAAGGTGGGTTTGTCAGCCAATAAAGTTAGGGCGACTGTTTTTTGGGATGCACGCGGGATAATCCACATTGACTACCTTCAAAAGGGAAGAACAATCAATGGGGAATATTATGCCAACTTATTGGAGCGATTCAATGACGATTTGAAAAAAAAACGACCTCATTTGGCCAAGAAAAAAGTTCTTTTCCACCAAGACAATGCAAGGGTGCACACATGTGCAGTTGCCATGGCAAAAATCCATGAATTGGGCTATGAATTGCTCCCTCATCCACCCTATTCTCCAGATTTGGCTCCGAGCGACTACTTCTTGTTCCCAAACCTGAAGAAATGGCTTGGTGGAAAAAGATTTGACTCCAATGATGAAGTCATCTCGCAAACAAAGGCCTATTTTGAGGACCTCGACAAATCATTTTTTTTGGAAGGGATAAAACAATTGGAGAAGCGTTGGACAAAGTGTATAGAGCTTAAGGGAGACTACGTTGAAAAATAAAATTATTTTTTTATCAAAAAATCTGTGTTTTAATCCGGACTTATTGACCCGCCCTCGTAGTACACTCCGCTTCAACTGAATAGGTACAACATTTTTCAAGGGTATGGGATTCATTATTTCCAAATATTGTACGTGAATTGGTCATTTCTTGTTGCTAACCGTTTGTCTATGATGTTGCGAAAAGAAGTGAGAAAGAGTAATTAAAAAAGCACCGTTATTTTTTCTATGGCTCTCTTCCAAAGCATTCCATATGATAAAATGCATATTTTTTTTTTGCATCAACTAAATAGGTACAAATAATGAAATTACAAAAAGCTGTTAATGGAATGAAACAAAACAAGTTTTTCTTAAACTAAGCACTTTATCGGTTAATTCTAGTAGTGAATACTACCTCCTTTATTCATAATTACCTCACAAATTCGGTCAGGCATGGAATCGTAAAGAGCCTTTAAGTAATCCAGTAAAATTTCTCTCCGGTCTAATTTAATAGCTTCAATAAGACATTCTCTGTCTTCAAATTGATAGCCAGACTCGTACACTTTTCGGACTAACCATCCCCATATGTTTTCCATAAGGTTCAGGTCTGATGAGTACGGTGGCCACTGAAACAATTCCACATTTTGCTCTCTTACCCAATTTTTAACTAACCAGCATTGTCCTGCTGGAAAGTCCAATTTATGCGCCCAAACATATCGCAAAATTTGGGGTAATTTTTTTTCCAGTATTCCCTTGTACGATATTGCAGTCATTTTGCTGTTTGAAACTCAAGAAACAGTTCCATAGTAGCTAACTGCTCCCCATACCATAATACCACCTTCTCGACTATGATGCCGCTCTATAAAATCGTTCATCTTTTCTCATGTCATGAAAATAATAGTGAAATACATCAAGTCCATCAAAATTGAACTTCTTTTCATCTGAAAAAACCAGATAACGCCACTGTTCTTTCCAAGCCATATGGTGCCTTGAAAAGTTCAACCGCATAGACTTCCGCTGATGGTTTGGTGGTTGTTTTTTTTTGAAGTTTCAGCAGTTTTAGATAATTGGCACTATTAATCACTCTTCTAACTGTGGAAACACTAGCAGTAACACTAGTTTTTTGCTTAATTTTCGCAGCTGAGTCGCAGGAATTGGAAGCAGAACGCAATATTGCTCTTCTATCAGCCGCTGTTGCTGCCGCTTTATTACCTCCCTTCATGTTTTTTCCATAAGACTCCTCAAGTACGAATAGATCATATTAAAGCTTCGTCTAATTTTTATAGCAATAGCACGTCCGGTTAAACCTTGCTCCTTAAGTAAGTCGATTTCAGCTTTTTTAACATTGCTAAATGATTTTGCTCTACCCATGTTACTCCAAAATTTTAATTTATAGATTAAAATTACTAAAACACTTTATCAATTGCTTAAGCGTATCAATCTTCGCAGTACACACAAAAAACAATGAAAATAATAACCATGTATCTATTTAGTTGACGCAAAAAAAATATGCATTTTTCCATATGGAATGCTTTGGAAGAGAGCCATAGAAAAAATAACGGTGCTTTTTTAATTATTCTTTCTCACTTCTTTTCGCAACATCATAGACAAACGGTTAGCAGCAAGAAATGACCAATTCACGTACAATATTTGGAAATAATGAATTCCATACCCTTGAAAAATGTTGTACCAGTTGAAGCGGAGTGTAATTCCTCTTTACAAAAAATGTAGAAAATCGGTAAGTCAATATAGGCCAATATCCTTGCTTCCAACCTTTTCCAAACTTTTTGAGAAAATTTTGAAAAAACGAATTATGTCCTTTCTAAACAAAAACAATTACTCATGCCACCACGGAAGATGCCATTTTGAAATTTTGTAGTGAGTTATGCGATGGTTTTAACACAAAAAAAAGTCCCATGGCTTTATTTACAGATATGACCAAGGCTTTTGACATGGTGAACCATAAACTTCTCTTGGACAAACTCTACAAAGCTGGATTTAGAAATTCTGTATTGGGTTGGTTTAGATCCTATTTATCAACTAGATTTCAAAGAGTGAAAATAAACGAAGTCTTTAGCGAAAGGTTAGAATTACAAGCTGGAGTTCCGCAAGGCTTAGTTTTGGGTCCGATTCGTTTTTTAATATATGTCAACGCAGTTTTCAAACAAAATTTTTATGGAAACATTACACCTTTCACCGATGACATTACTTTTTCTTACACCAACAAGTCCTTATTTTGATCGGTGGCTAGAATCCAAAGTGATTTACAGCGATTGAGACAGTGGTTTGCCAAACATAAACTTATTGTTGGCGAAAAAACTAAGCTTATACTTTTCAGCTTAAAAAATTCACCTTTGCTTGAGACTAATATTATTTTCCATTCAGCTGGTTGCCCAAGGCTCTCAATGTTCTCTCATAATTGTGGAAAAGTTAACTTTTGTGCAGATGTTGTTGTTCAAACTGTTTCAAAATAGATTCTGTTGAATCCTTCAAGTACCTTGGAGTTTCAATAGATAGTAATTTAAGTTGGAAAACACACGCGACTGAATTAAAAGCTTACTTGAGAGGTGGAACGCGCAAAATGTTTTTATTTCAACCTCACTGTTCCAAGAAACTTTTAACTATTATTTATTAAGGAATCATAAATTCGAAGCTTCAATACGACTTGACAAGTTGGGGTGGAGCTTACAATAATGTGATGGAACCATTACTTATAGCAAAAAAACACATTGTCAGAATTATTTGTAGAAAAAGTGGAATAACATTTCTCGATCTAAAAATTCTGCCTTTGAAACACCTATATGTCTATAAGTTTTTTTCATTCGCAGTGGCTACAACACAATGTTTAGAAATTAAAATTAGAAAATTAAGAGTTAATTCTCAGCAACTTTTGAAAGTTCCAGTTTTCCAAAGAACACATTTTTCTAACTTTTACTCTGTTTCGGCGCCTACGCTATTTAATAGATTACCTTACGAAATATCTGGCTATTTTCGTTGGATATTTCCCAAGTCAAAAATTTGTGTATGAGCACAGTTTAAGTTCAAATTGGTTCTATTATTTGTTGATCTTGTTTGAAATTGAATTTATTATATAAGATTATTTTAATTTTTTTTCCTTAGAAACTCAAAAAAAAAACCCCCACATCATTGTCTTTTGTATATATGCGGGTCATTCGCTACTAATCGTAAATAGATTAAAGAATGAACCTTTTCTTTTCTTTATTCGTCAATTGCTTATATTGTAAAGCATCATCCTCAAAGATAAGAAAAAAATAAATGAATTATAATAAAAAAAAAGTACCATTATTCTTCCCTAACCGGGAAGTGATGTAGCTTACCAAACTCCACCACAATGCAATCCCTGTTCCAATAAGGAATTCAATTTCATGTGGATAAAATTCCATCTCCGCAAGCAAATTAACCACTATTGCTTTATGTACAGAAGCCCCAAAATGGACAGCAATTCGACCTTTAACGAGTTCGATGCGCTCTCTTGCTCTATTCAAAACAATGTATCATCCCTATATCCTCATACTGAAGTCGTTTTATGGGCGACATTCTGGACAGACAACACCCAAAGGACGGTGTGTTGAGATCTTTACTAGGGTAAACAAATTAACGCAGCTTGATAATCATACCGCCAACACCCTGGACTTGTTTTTAACTTCTCACCCTGATAAGTACATCGTTGATGTGCTCTCCCCTAGACTCGTCGGACCATTGTGTCATATCAGCTAATTTCTCGTACACCCACCACACAGTTAGAGAAAAGATTCCTAAAAGAACCGTATGGCAATACGAGAAAGCCAATTGGAGCGGACTTAACACCTTCTTTAGGAAATTTAACTGGTCCTTATGTTTCCTCGATAACGACGTGGATGCCGCTGCTGATATGATCACTAATTCTCTTCGGAATTAGATCCTTTATCCCTCATCGGATGAAGAGTATCAGACCAAAAGAAAAGGCATGGTACGACTCGACCTGTAAAGGGGCTGTCAGGGTTAGAGAATTGTTTTTTCGGTCCCTCAAGACTAAACCGACAGAGGAAAAACGAAAAAACTTTAAACAAGCCAGGAATGATTGTAACGTTATTCTCAAGCGTGTGAAATTTCAATACGACCAAAAGTTGAGGCAAAAAATACTACAATGTCCCAAAGGTAGTAAAAGCTTTTGGTCATTTGTCAAAAACATTAGAAAATTTACAATGTCATTCCAGCTGTCAGCTCTTTGGACAAGGTCAATCTGCTTGCTGCACACTTTGCGGCCAGCTCAACACTCCCGGATTGGGCTCTGTCTCCGCCTACATTTGAGTGCGTCAAATCTTCAATGGGACGAATCCACTTTCGCACTCGTGTAGTAGCAAGAGTACTTAAAGATCTCAATATACATAAATCCGCTGGTCCAGATGGTATATCTCCCCTCTTTCTGAAGAGGTGTTCTTCCTCCCTGGCAAAACCACTGCATAAGCTTTCTCACTAACCCTACTCTTTAGGACTCTTTCCGAGAAGATGGAAAACAGCATTTGTCCAGCCCGTCCCTAAAAAGGGCGAATCTTCCTTTCTCCCATCATACAGACCCATTGCACTTACGTTCCTTCTTTCCAAGGTTATGGAAACGCTGATAAACCGTCAGTTCCTGAAATATCTCGAAACACGAAAACTTCTTAATGACCGGCAGTATGGTTTTCGTAGCAACAGGTCCACTTTTGATTTGATGGCATGTATCACCGAAAAGTGGAACCAAAGCGTACATCAATCTGGTGAAAGTAAGATAGTTGAACTTGATATTTCTAAGGCATTTGACAGAGTTTGGCATCAGGCTCTTTTGTCGAAAATTCGTGCTTTTGGGATCGACGACTCTCTTCTTCAATGGATTAGAAATTACATTTCGGAACGCTCAATTCAAGTTGTCTTGGACGGTTTCAAGTCTGATATTCACAAAATAAATGCTGGTGTGCCCCAGGGCTCCGTTCTGTCTCCGACACTCTTTTTAATTTTCTGACGACAGTATTCTCTGCTTTTCATATTCGTTCCCGGACTCACGTCCCTGCTCTTCTGCTGTAGAACGGGAACGCCAGCGTATGTTAAGCTCATTAAATTCTGATATTAACAGCATAACTAATTGGAGAACCACTAACAGAGTAGAATTTAATGCTTCAAAAACACAGTGCTGTCTTCTGTCGTTAAAGCGAAATTTAAACACCCAGTCATTATCCATGAATGGCACTTGCATGATCGAAACCGATAAACTTTCCATTCTCGGTATGCGTGTCAATGACAACTTACGTTGGAATGACCACATATTCGGTGTCGTTAAAAATGCTGCGAAATGTCTAGGTTCCCTCAAACGATGTAAGAAATACTTCACCCCCTCTGATCTGGCCTCAATATATGAATAAGGCGTTTATCCGCCCGAAATTGGAGTACAATGCCCACATCTGGTTGGGTGCGCCCAAAACATCTATGTACCTGCTAGATAGGATTCAAAACCGTGAGATAAAACTCATAGTTGATACCAATATCACTCAGGCAATGGACACCCTCGAACACCGACGAAATGTCTCGTGTCTCACTTTGTTTTATCGCTATTTCCACCACCAGTGCTCCATAGAAATCGCCAGTAGCATTCCGCCCCTTCAAACCTTTAACCGTAACACACGTTTCGCTATGAATGCTCATCAGTATACCCTCAAGCCCACTTTCGGACGTACTCTGAAATATCGTGATTCGTTCCTAAGCCGAACAACTCGCTTGTGGAAAACCCTGCCGAGCTCCCCACTTCCTAGTCATTGTAACATTCAGACATATAAAACCAACATATGTCGGCACCTATCCTTCTTTCCTCCCTAAATTTTCGTCGCCCGCGCTGTGTTAACCCCTTGAGCGCACGCTAATTTATAAAAAAAAAGGTGTTTGGTCGAAAGTATAGCAAGGTTTAAGATCTCAAATCTTACTTAGCTTCCCACCTATATCTGGAGGGCACAACTAGAACAGTTCAAATACAGGTTAAATCTTTCAATCACTGTAGAAAAAAATATATTCCATATAATAAAAATTGTTTCACTCTACCTAAAGAGGTTTAAAGATACGTAACATACCTACGAGTACTCGTATTTATAACGAGGTGACTTGTATTTTTTATTATTGCTTTGGAACATAAATGGTAGTCAAGATCGATCTACGATCTGATAATTACCTGAGTATGATCTGCAAACAATAAAAGCCGTAATCACCTCATAAAGAATAAGTGCTTGAGGTTATTCGTATAATGAACTTTCGTAGTGAATGAATGTTTTTGCTGGGACGTTTTTGTTTTTTTTTTACAAAGTATCTATACCCCTAGATCGTGTATCAAGATGTCCAATATGTTTCCTTTTGAATGAAAGCTTGTTTGGCGAAGTGATTAATCGTACAACACCATATGGTGCTAAACAGGGTGGGTATAGTAATGACATTTGATAATTAATTAAATATTGTTACACGAAACCTAAAGCTAAATGTCATCGATCACTCGAAAACTTATTTCGAAGAGATGTCTTTAATCAAATAAACAATAAGCTCAAGAGTAAATAGTAGCGGTAATCTAAATAACTAGAAATTCACAGTCTAGTATCATATATTATCAATGGATTTGCCCATAGGGTATGTGAAGAAAGGTCAAGAGCTTCAAATACAATTAATAAATAAAACCAATCTAGAAAGTTGTTTTCGTCCAAGTTATGTACTTCTAAATTTAAGTGATAAATAGATTCTCATATCTTATGTTATACGATGTGTAGATACTTACTTTTGCTCAAAATTCTATTTTGTTCACAATATCTGGCAGATGCTCCATACTAGTACTAATCTTCTTGTTCAGATACGGATTTGGAAGTTTGGCGAACTCTGAAAAGGGAAGCAAAAGTACATATTTTTTAAACAAAAGAAATAATGTTTGCAAAAAATATTTGTTACATCAAAAAATGTCCTTGATAACTAGGTCAACTTCTGCTCGTGGTTTCTGTTAAATTTTTGGAGAAGCCCGGGTGTAACTATGGACAGAAATTCATCTAAGGTTAGTCTTAAGGCAATTAACAAAGTATGACAGATGATAGATGACAGATTGTAATTGGATTATCGTACGAGTAGCTTAGGTCTCTTTGAGTAATGGGGGAAAGGATTCAATGTTTCCTGACCTGGAAGTCAATAGAACTTTTGACTCAGATAATTCTTACAGCTTCTTGTATGACAAAACCTGTACAATGAGTTGGAACGTTTCGGAGATGATCGAATAGAAAGATAGCTGAAAACGAAAGAAAGTCCTAAAAGCCGCATTCCATACCACGACAGAAAATACTTCGACTAGAACTGACCAAATTTTGAATCCAAAGCTATTTCCTTTTCTGCTACCCTGAATAGCATTTAAAAGAGGAAAACTAATGGTACAACCTGTGATGGAACTTTCTTTCTTTGCTTGCGTCACTGTGGTGAAGAGATTTAAATGACAAAGATCTCAAGATTCTGAAAATAATCCAGGTGTGACGTCGGTTTGGTCCGACAAAGATGTGTTGACTAGAAATTGAACTATTAAAAAGATAAATATGATAGTGGGGCATGCTCCAAGTGATACTCGGAGTATCGATAATTGATGTTTGCACAGCGCCCAGAGAATGGATTTGGAAATCGAAACCGACAATCTTAGAAAATTTCTCGTCGATTTAGCCGCTACATCTGAAGATTTCCAGATTTTTTGATTACGATGGCTCATGTAGAGAGGCTTAGGCAGTTAAATCCAAATAGACAGATAAGTCAGAGCCCCGCTTTTACCGGCTTGACTCGAGAAACTGAAAATGTTGAAAAAGGTCCAGAGTAGGTAAACTCTGAAGGAATCTAAAAGACTTTTAGAAAGGAGAAAATGGTGTGAGGTTAAATGTTGAAAAACACACTCCTTCAACTACAACGACTTGTTGGTGGAAATAATAACAACTCGGATTTCCGCCTCCTTTTATTCTACCAGGAGGAGGTGGAGATTTCTGATATTTGAAACCTTTTCCAACTTCTCCGGGAAATTTCATAAGACTCTATGAAATTGGCACTGGAACTAGCAAACGCTGCTGATCGCAATATATCAAAGCGTTTGAACTTATCGAAAACCACTAAGCTAGTGGATGAATTTACAAACACGCGATATCCGGACGAAACTTGTGCTCTAACAATAAACATCGTAGTTCTGCTGAAAGAAAGTTAGTTGATATGGTCAAATCCGCCGAGGATACTCTCTAGTTGTGGCTTTGTCGTGTAAAAGATTCAAATGAAACCAATACTGGAACCATCAAAGGCTGTAGTTCTGATTGACTAAAATTTCCATGAAAACCACGAAATGTAGGATTAGACAGATAAGACAGTACTCAGTCTAGGGTTTCAGTCCGAACGACACAAAATGTAAGTAGTGCGAAGATCGGTTGTAGGAGCCATCTAACGCAGAAAAAAAAATGAATTACCAGCATAAGATGCTCCATGCAGCAAATTTAGAACCGTTCCTTGGTAAACCGCTGATGTTACAATATAAGAAAAACAAGTTTACTTCTAAATACGTCACTCAGGTGTAATTGGAATCATTACAAATATTGTAGAAAAAATATAAAGGTTTATTGTGATTAAGCAGAGATCCATTCATAAAAGATCGAGACATTTGGTAAAAACAGACTGGTCAAGGTCCTCAGAAGGAGTTAATCAGCCGAACTCAGAAAATCTTCACTGATTTGAAAGCAGAGGCTCTCTGTCTCATGCTCGAGCCTCTATCACTGAAGCTGCAAATAAGATGAGTAATAAACGCACCCTCCTTAGTTGTTATCTATTTATCTGTTACCGGTTGTGATAACGGATGAAGTGATAAAATAAGCTCTTGTGTTTTGGCTTCAAGTCACCTGGCAGTCATGGCATACGAGTATATCCAGTTAAAACATCTTCTATCTAAGATGCAACATGCATCACACCGCTGAGGACTGTGTGAACCATCGCTTCAAAATCAATTTTTTTTACTTTTTTTACTTAGAGTTATACATATCCAATATGAAATAAAATACTTGAAGCTAATATTAATGTCTATGTGATAGTATTAGCTTTATTTAATAGATAACTTTATGCCATTAAGGATTCAATATGATATAGGGCATATGCGTGCCAGCGTTAGTTCGAATGAAACGCAATCGTGAAGTCCAATTTTCGACAACTTTATCGAGCGGCCCCAGTATATCAGTAATAACACGGCGAATGTTGACTTCCAAATCATCCAACGTCTCTGGTTTATCGCCATAGACTAGTAACTTCACATATCCCCAAAGAAAGTAATCTAAAGGTGTGAGATCATAGGATCGTGGCGGCCAGTTCCTAGGTCCATTGCGCGAAATTGTGCGCTCAGCAAATGTTTCCCGCAATAAATTGATGATGCAGCGCGCATATTGCGCCATCTTGTTGAAACTAAAGCTCTGTGAAGTCAATGCCACTTAACTGTGGAATGGCGAATTCAGGAATTATGTTTCAATAGCGCTGTCCATTGACGGTAACATTCTGTCCGGCATCCTCCTTAAAGAAATATGAGCCGATGATTCCACCAGCCCATAAAGTACACCAAACAATGAGTTTTAATGGTTGTGAGAGCGTCTCGATAAAGGCTTCTGGGTTTTCTCCACTCCAAATTCGGCAATTTTGCTTGTTTACATATACATTTAACCAAAAATGGGTCTCATCGAAAAACAAAATTTTGCGTTGAAAATGAGAATCAAACTGAATCACGTTTTCGGCCCATTCACCGAACCTACGACGCGTATAATGGTCACACGGTTTCAACTCTTGTACAAGCTGGATCTTATAAGCTTTTAAGCCAAGTCTTTCCGTAAAATCTTCCATAAACGATTCATCGTGTTCTGAATAACTTGCTCAGACTTATGTCGACCGTAAAATAAGTTTGCACAATTTACCCGCGTTAATCCATTCATCGTAAAATGACAAAACGTACGAGCCACAAATCAACTTTGAACTGTCAAATTGACAATCTGTAGAAACAGTGCTGCCAGTTTAAAAACCAAACCTCTGAAAAAAACACCTTTTACAAGATGCGTTCCAACTTAAACAGAACTTTTTAAAATTAACAACAAAGAGTTTTTTTGTTTTGGCAAAACCGATTTATTTTATTCAAAGTAGTCCCCTTCCGACTCAACACAACGATTTTGAGTGTTTTAGATCGTCGGATGGGATGTCCTTCAGGATGTTGGTATAAGCCTTTTGGATGGCTTCTACGTCCACAAAACGCTTTACTTTCATCGGCAAACGCAGGAGGTAAAGATCACCTGGTGCCAAATCAGGGAAATACGGGGAGTGTTTGACAGTTAAAATGTGATTTTTAACCAAAAAATCGATCACAAGTGTCGATCGATGAGATGGAGCATTACAAACGCCAATTTCCATCTGCGCGATATTCTGCACCGAATACGATACACCAAAAGCTTCCAAACACCAAGATAGAATTGTGTTTCGCCCGGAGGAACGAAGTCTTTGTGGACAATGCCTTTTTAATTGCAAAAACAAATTAACATCACTTTTGACTTCTCCAAACGAGTTTTTTTTGGGCTTGGCTCGACTCCCGCCTTCTACTCGCCACTTTGGCACTGGCTTTCTAGATCATATTGAAATCATCTGTCACAATGTTTTAAAGGAAGTTTTTGTTCTTCTTGGCCCCTATGATAATGTCCGTCGAATGTTGAATTCTGAGCAATTTCTGCTCATTTTTGTACCGATGACACAAACATGTTTTCTTTCTCTCTATCCCATTTTCCAAAAAACTTAACACATGCTGAGACATTATAAGTGTAAGTAAGAAACTTTACGACACAATAATTACGTTTCTATTCGTCCAAATGTCATGAAATTTTGACAGTGCCTCAGTACAGCGCATGTCACTGCCAATAGATGGCCTCACAAGCAATACCTATTTTTAAAAAGTGCTGTTTACTTTGGAACGGAATTTGTATGCTTTCGACAACGAACTAGTAGATGACATGTGGAATGCCATGAGGTAAATAATTCACTAGAATTCTAGCAGGGCGCCGTTTTATCTCCACTACCATATTCGCCGATTCTGTGCTTAACGGTCTCTAATATTTCTAACGATTGTGCTCAGCCATATCTAGGATGTCTGACTGTACTACCTGCTAGATCAAATCTAATAACCGCTTAATTCAAAGCGCAGGCAGCACTGGGGGTAATGGATGATTGGTGGACCAGAAATATATTCTCAGTCAATTTTCACTGCATGAGAAGGAAGTAGATGCCTGGCTTGACTCATCTAATGCTTATAGGTGCCACTTTTCGTTTTAATAAGAAAATTAGGTATCCAGGTGTCATTCTGACGAAAAACTTCTCTGAACTTCACATATTTTGTGTGACCTACAAAATAATAATTGTTTAGTGAAAATACAACAAAATACAGAATCCAAAAGCAGTCTCCGCTATTTGGGAGCTTTTTTTAACTCAACCCTCGATAGTCATATCATGGGTTGAATTCTCAAAGCTGCCTTCCGTATAGTTCACAGAGTAGCTTCGTTAACTTTGTGCGTCTACTATCACCTGACCCTGATCTTATGAACATGCTATCTGACGTAATGTCGATGTCCAGTTGCTACGAGTGCGCTCCAGCTTCGGTCAGAATCCGAGACACGAAATGACGGCTTCAGAACCGTTCATCTGTGATTCAAGAAGGCATATACGCAATTTTGATAGCAATGAACGGCATTGCGAGGAGTTGAAGGTCTACGTCTGTAGCGATGGCTGGACACCCTGTCGCCCAGTCAACCCAGAAAACGTCATGCTATGCGTAATAAGTAGTCCGCTTCGAGTATCTGATGACTTTCCAGTTCCTCAAATATATATTTTTGCTCAATGGTTCAAACGATTCTGTATGCAAGAGTAGGAGATTGAAAAATATTTTTGGGTCTGAAATTATTGTACTGCTGTATATGGCACATCTTGACATACAGTAGCTTAGTGTGTTGCCAATCTACAAACAAAAGCCAGCAATCTATCACTGGCACATCTAGTGTCATAAGAACAACACAAACAGCAGAACTGGAGACTATCCTTAATCTACGTTCAAAAATTTGAGGCCAAAACACCTTTAAGACTGAGTCAAATGTCAAACAAAAACAAGACCAGAAGGACTACGCTTCATACTCCCCAATAAATGACTTTAAAATACTACTCTTCTATTCCTTTGAAACAGAGAGGAATGAGACAGGAACCAAGATGTAGACGATGATGTAGATCTTTACGGATGATGTAAATAGGGACTGACACTGTAATTTTCTCCTACCAGCTGCAGCTACGATGCTGATTATGTCTTCCAAGTCGAGATATTGATTGTAGAGGCAGCAGTCAAAATATACATGAGACATTGCCATATTTACTGTCGTAAGGGTCATCGCTGACGGCGAAATAAAGCCAAAATTTTGTGAGCGCTGTCGTAAGGAATTTAAGACTCAGCATAATGTCAACCTTTACTATTGAGTCAACCCCTTTTTCTGTTTAACTATCTTCCACATTTGTTCAAATTTCTCTTCAAACCTAAGCACAAAACCTTGTTGATTCCTCAAGCAAGATAAGTGCACTATCCCAATATTTTTTGACCAACCCTACTTATTTTCCGACACTTTCCGTTATCAAACTTGTGGCGACAATATTGGGACGCCTGTGGAAACTTCACCTGCGTTTCATTAAAACTAATTTTTTACACCTAAGCATTATCAGTTAATGTTTAGAGAGGGCACCAAGTATAGCAGCCCAACTTAAACGACTTGTAAGTACAAGTTGAAAAGAGTGAATCTATGGTTGCTTCTGAAATACCAATTCAGGGGGTTACATTACACTACCAGAGCTCCTTATTCTTCTGGCAAATCCATATGGTTGTGTTTTATTACTCGTACATCTTGGTGTTTTGGAACTTTTGTTTAACCAGTTGTATTTTATCTCCCTGCCACAAGTAAACATTCGTATCTCAACCCCACCGTTAACTTCATTCACAAAATCGTTCTAAAAGTCAACAAACGTCAATACATTTTATGAGTCAATGCGCGAAATCTACCCATCCAGTTACGAGTAGACCACATAATTGTGATTTCTAGTTATTTGATATAATTTCAGAGTTATCATCATGTTTATTGTATTGTATCAGAGCATTTGGCATTAACTGAAATGTACAGGTGTAATTTGTATAACCACATTAACGTGTCGTCTTAATTGTACGAGAGTATGTACTCACGTTACGGTCGTTAGAGCGTGTGAGTACAGACCTTTTATTGGGTTTGCCTTAGACCGCAAAATATCGCAAATGACCTTCCTTGGAATTTGAAAAATGTCTAAGGCTAAACGAGAATAATGAATTAATCTTTTAATGAGACTGAACATTGATAGGTTATACTCGTATATCTAACAGATATTTAGTTACCGTAATTAATTGTGGTTTGCCATTTATAGATGTAGAAAGGCGATAATCGCAATATAACCAAAACCTAATCGAACCGTAATTCATCAACCAAATTCTAGATCCTGAGTAGTAAAGGAACTGAACTTGAGACTCCCCGCTATTAGATAAGTAGTCTACAAACTTTCCTCTCGAAGAACACCAGAGAGGACGTCTAATTTTTAGAAGCACCAAGAAGCGTTCATTTGGGCTGCTGACAACTTGGAGAGTCACACCATGTCAGGCCGCAGCGGTTCTAGTGCAGGTTCAGGTCCTGAGATGTACTCTTGGCAGCGTTGCATACTCGTAGCAAATGTGGCATGCGACCCTGAAAAAGTATGCATTCTTCCATTCTCGAAATAGCTAATAAATGGTGGAAGGTTTCAGGAAAACCTCAAACGTTGCTAGCCTGTCGCTACGAGCGCAGAGACTACGCCTCTTTACCTGCTCCTACCACTATAGTTGATTGCCATCAGAACTGGGTATGTCTTAGCTTGAAAGATAGACGCAAGTTTACCTATCGATTTATGTAGTATAAAGTTGTCGTCCTACATACATTGTAATGAATTTGCCACATCCGAGATCGATTGCGGAGACATAACTAAAGATCCAACATTCCTTCAGCTCAGATTCTGGCCGGCGTCATTGTGTCACTCGGGATGTGCAGCATTGGACCAGACTGAAAAGAAAGTCGGCGTTTGAGGTCATTTAAATTCAATGGGCCCATTCTTTTTTAATGGAAGATGACTTTGAAAGTCATGGTATAAAACTAAAATCAGTGCGTTCAGAACAGAGTGCTAGAACTCTCAAAAAATCGATGCAAGCCGGTCTTTAGAGTCTGCCGCTTTAGCAATGACGTATTTCCTTGAAAGCATATTTCAACAAATAATTTACACCTAGGATGAAATTGGTATCACCATAGCCGTGTAGATCCAGGAGACCCTTTTTGGTGTCTCTTTGTGTGTCTTGACGAAAGCTACCTTGAAAGTCTTCAATGCGATATGTTCAGTCCAAAGAAGTTTCCTACCCAAGTTGATTCTCCAGTCTTTGGCCAGGCGGGCTAGTTAGCTTCCTCTTTCTCGTCAGCCTAATACTAGTACACCAATCATTGATTTGATTGATTATGTCTATGTGCTCCTGCGCTTCAAAGCAATGACATGATCCGATGGACAGTATAGCCTGTGATTGAGTGCGCCGAATCTTCAATGGGACAAATCCACTTTCGCACTCGTGTAGTAGCAAGAGTTCCTAAAGATCTTAGCATTCACAAATCCGCTGATCCAGATGGTATATCTCCCCTCCTTCTGAAGAGGTGTCCTTCCTCCCTGGCAAAACGGCTGCGTAAGCTTTGTCACTAACCCTACACTTTAGGACTCTTCCCGAGCAGTTGGAAAACAGCATTTGTCCAGCCCGTCCCTAAAAAAGGCGAATCTTCCTCTCTTCCTTCATACAGACCCATTGCACTTACGTCCCTTCTTTCCGCTGATAAACCGTCAGATCATGAAATATCTCGAAATACGAAAACTTCTCAATGACCGGCAGTATGGTTTTCGTAGCAACATGTCCACTGGTGATTTGATGGCATGTCTACCGAAAAGTGAAACCAAAGCGTACATCAATCTGGCGAAAGCAAGATATTGGCACTTGATATTTCTAAGGCATTTGACAAAGTTTGGCATCAGGCTCCTTTGTCGAAAATGCGTGCTTTTGGGATCGATGACTCTCTTCTTCAATGGATTAGAAATTACCTTTCGGAACGTTCACTTCAAGTTGTCTTGGCTGGTTTCAAGTCTGATATTCACAAAATAAATGCTGGTGTGTCCCAGGGCTCCGTTCTGTCTCTGACACTCTTTTTAATTTCAATCAACGATCTCTTGTCTGCCACTTCTAATCCAATATATTCCTTTGTTGACGACAGCACTCTCTGCTTTTCATATTCGTTTCCGGACTCACGTCCCTGCTCTTCGACTGTAGAACGGGAACGGCAGAATATGTTAAGCTCATTAAATTCCGATATTAACAGCATAACTAATTGGGGAACCACTAACAGAGTAGAATTTAATGCTTCCAAAACACAGTGCTGTCTGCTGTCATTAAAGCGAAATTTAAACACCCAGTCATTATCCATGAATGTCACTTACATCGTCGAAACCGATAAACTTTCCATTCTCGGTATGTGTGTCAATGACAACTTACGTTGGAATGACCACATATTCTATGTCGCCAAAAACGCTGCGAAATGTCTACTTCACCCCCTCTGATCTGGCCTCAATATATAAGGCGTTTATCTGCCTGAAATTGGTGTACAGTTCCCACATCTGGTCGGGTGCTCCTAAAACATCTTTGCACCTGCAAGATAGGATTCAAAACCTCATGGGTGATACGAATATCAGTCAATCAAGTGACACCCGATGTAATATCTCGTGTCTCACTCTTTTTTATCGCTATTTCCACCACCAGTGCTCCATAGAAATCGCCAGTCGCATTCCGCCCCTTCAAACCTTTAACGGTAACACACATCTCGCTATGAATGCTCATAAGTATACCCTCAAGCCCACTTTCGGACGTACTCTGAAATATCGTGATTCATTCCTAAGCCGTACAACTCGCTTACGGAATGCCCTGCCTAGCTCTTTATTTCCTAGTCACTATAACCTTCAAACATTTAAACCCAATGTTCAGCGGTACCTCTCTTTCTATTACTTAAATCCCTTGAGCGCGCTCAAATTATAAAAAATAAAAAATCTTATGCATATGCCCGGTCGTAGTAAATATAACTTTTGGCAGCATTAAGTAGAGAAAAGTCAAGGGTTTAAGTAAAGAAAATTATTTTTCGAACTTCATCAGCATACATATAAATTGAGCAATGGCGAACTAGCGCGATAAGCGAGAAAGAAAAGAGAACCGGTCGAAGAATTGATACTTGAGGGACGGCATCTTGAGCTGTTAGAAAACTGAAACAACGTTTTGCAGCTGTGTTTTGGGCGGAAACACAGTAGCTTTCTTTCTTTCTTTTTATAAGATAACTTTGAATTTGTGAGAATGTCCCGGAAATTCAAACAAGTTCCAAGCACGCAAATTAAGTGGAATAAATTTAAGGAAAAATATCGGAGTGGTGCAAAAGTTCTCCTCGATGTTTAAAAAGGCAGGCTGCACAAATATTAAGGAACATTGTAGTAGAACTATGAGACGAAAATGGTAAGCCTTTCAATGGTGTAAAATAACAAAGCCGATAAAATGTGACTCGAGTTGACGAGGAACGCTAAAAAAAGAGCCAAACACTACCACTTGTAGCTAGAGAACGTGGGATAGCAGTAGATGCATATAAGCAGACCAAAAGCACTAAAAGATGTGCTCTGCCGAGCTAATATTTTTCAGAAAAAAAAAGTCAGAAGAGGTTAAATCGCGGAAATATATTGAATATGAGCAGCATTTATGAGCAATAATCGGAAATCTTGGATTTAAATGGCTTGCGATTTGATTCAATTAAATTATGAAAAGCGATTGAGTGCCTCAGCAGTGGGGGTGGGTTTATTGTTCCACTGTATAAAGCAAAGGCTCACAATTGCAACAAATATGAAACTTGTGTCTCATATTACTAAAGCGTACGAGAGAGTTTTAAACAGTCGACAACCCAATATTCTTGTTATACACGGCATTCATTCTTTACCTTAACATACGCATTGCAGCGTTGGGTGATGTACGAAAATAATAGAGGACCAGTGAGAGCTACTTGCATATGCAAGCGTGCGTAACAAAACATGATGTTGTAAGAGGAGCGCCCATTTTCGGCAGTCTCCACATTAAGAAACCGATAGAAGATAAATAAACTTCAAATTCAAAAGAATTAGGAAGCTCTTGGCCTCACTAAGAGGTCTGTAGCGATGACACTATCAAGAAACTTTTTCGGACCGGGACTGTGGAGTACATTACTCCACAATTTTAAACGTGCAGTGAGCAGTGTTGGTTCTGCCATACGGAGACAATTCAATTATAAAGAATAAACATCGAAGACACTGTTAAGATTTGGTGGAATAATCAGAGTTATCCAACTTGTGCGCAGTTCGTAAAGCCGGCATCGTTGCTTGACTGGATGGGGCGAAAAACTCCACGAAACAATCTCCTGATAATATCATCGAAGTAGCAGATTTCATGCTTGGACAGAACTTAAAAATATGCAAAACAGTGAATACCAGAACTGAGTTTGTCTCTAGGGATCCAAGAGTTTTCGACGATATGTTATAGAAACAACGGAGTTAGTATTGGCATACTTCGAAAGAGTTGTACTTTATACAATGGTAAAAGTGCTGTATGGAATTATGGTAAACAGAGAAGTGGCCAATATGTGTACGTCAAAGAAGCTGAGATAAGAAGGTTCCATTGGCTCACGACGACAATGTTTAAACAAAAATGTTTCTTGAATTGCTTCTATTTCAGAACTCCCGTTTCAAACGTAAAAGATGGCCACACTTTCGGTTCTAATATCAAACTATCAACCGGACAGGACTAAATTGTGGAAGTAAGCGCCTGCTATTATTACCAAACGATGATATCGTAGTAGATTCGAAAGTTCCCAATTGGGCACCGCCTGTTGCGGAATCGCAGGAGATGAGCAATTGCCAGAATAAATTCTAGACTAAAACAATTTTGTTAAGCTAGTCCTACAAATTCATATGGCTGAAAGCAGAAAGCGGAAACTAAAGAGTGAGCGCATCTCATCAATCTTATAAACAATCTAAAATTCTTGTTCTATTGCAATTTTCTAGTAAACCTAGGTCTAGGTGCATCTTTTTCAATGCCAGCTTGCCTCTTTGTGACAAATTCACTCTTAGCCTATAAGCTTTAACAGTTTTTGTTTAAATTTAAATGGATAATGACATAATTTTATCACTGCGTCAGTTTAACAGTACTCCCTCTCTGAATGAGTATTATTCGGTATTAACGCGACTACCAAAGGCAGGATGTCAGGAAGATCATCTACGAGGGTTATCTAAAAAGTTTCCGACCAAACAATGATACAAGACATTTTTTCTCAAATTTTTTTTTGTTATTTTTCAACATAGTCTCCCTGTAACTCTACACACTTCTCCTAGTGATGCTTCCGTCTCTCTAATCCGTCCAAATAGTACTTGGCGTTTTTCTCTGCAAAATAATTGTTCACGAAGGTGATTGCCTCCTCATTTGACGAAAATCTCTGTCCTCCGAGCGCAGTTTTTAGATGAGAGAACAAAAAGAAGTCGCTTGTTGCTAGATCTGGTGAATAAGACGGATGGTCAAGCAGTTCAAACCCTAATTCATTTGATTTTCTTTTTCTGCAAATGTGGCCATTTTTCCGCAATTTCTGCCTTCAGCTTGGCAAGTAATGATGTGTAGTATGCTTCTGTAATGGTTTTTCCTTTTTGAAGATAATCGATTAAGATAACTCCTTTACTATCCTCCCAAAAAACAGTCGCCATCACTTTCCCAGCCGAAAAAACAGTTTTTGCTTTTTTTGGAGCCGGCTCGCCCTTTGCAGTCCACTGTTTTGACTGAATTTTTGTTTCGGGCATATAATGGTGTAAGTTTCATCTACAGTAATTATTCTGCGCCAAAACTCGGATTTATTGCGCCTAAACTGCGCCAACAGAGCGTTGGAAATGTTCATTTGAAGACGTTTTTGGTCTAACGTAAGCAAACGCGGCACCCAACGCGCGAACATCTTTCTCATGCCTAAATCTTGATTTAATATGTAACAAACACGTTCCTTGGATATTTTCATAACCTCTACTATCTCTCTCACTTTAATTCGGCGGCCGTCTAACACCATTTGGTGAACTTTAGCAATTTTATCGTCAGTGGCTGTAGTTTTTGGACGTCCCGAACGTTCATCGTCTCTCATCTCCCAAGCTCTTACGGACACGTTTAAATTCAGCTGCCCAAAATTTCACTATGGTAAGTGATGGTGCAGAGTCCCCATTCACAGAGTCCAACTCATTTTTGATTTGAGTAGACGTATTGCCTTTCAAAAACAAGAACTTAATAACAGTTCGATACTCAATTTTTTCCATTTCCACAAAAAACACTCACATCGACTCACTCAAACGACCGTCATCTAAAAACTGCGCATCCAAAATGACTGAAACTTCGGTAATTAACTATTAACAAAAGATGCACAACTAGTATTCACTAGCTTTTATTGACGAGTGGTGCTATCTTTACGTCGCGGTCGGTAACTTTTCAGACAACCCTCATGTATTTGTTAGCAAAGGAAGACTCCTAGCTGGGCAAATTCCATTTCGAAGCTGATGCAAAGTTTCAACCTTTAAGAAAAAGAAGCCGGAGATTGGCGAATCCGTCAAAACTTGGCCGAGGCCAGCGGAAAATCTCCTGCACATCTGCCCTTATAAATTAAGCAAATTTAATATACGAGTAAGAGGCTGCTTCTGATTTGGAAGAGTGGTACACGTTACTAATAGAGAGTCATATTTAATGCTGCCAAAATGTTTTTTTTTTAGTTACAATTTTAAATTAATAATTAAATAGTGATAATATTAATCGAAAGAAATAGTAATATTACAATCTTTTGCCGAGCTATGACAAGTGGTGAAAGTATTTCGAAAGTACATAGTAATAATTAATGATTAAAGATGGGGAAAAGAACAAGATAAAAGATAAAAGATAAGTGCAAGTGAACTAATTCTGTGGGACAAATATATTTTTAGTTTCCAAATAATTAAGAGAAAAAATAAGTCGTTTCAAACCAAATAAAAATACTGATTCCACTCTCTCGCACCTTAGATGGCATTGTAAACAGTTAAAAAGACGCTGTGCGGTAACAAAATAAAAACAAGAATAAAGAGTTTTATTAATAATTGGTACAGATACATAGTTTCTGGTATGAACGCGCAGATTGTAATTATTATCCATTCTTATATCGTAAAAAACCGAATTTTTGAAAAATATTTTTAGCACTTTGTAACAATATCAAACAAATCAAAACTTGGTGTTCTACGAGTAGTCTTCGATATGATTCTTATGGCGTGTTTTTGTTTAATTAGAAGAGGTTATATGGTGTTGAAATAGAACCACCCCATCAGGAAATACCATATTGCAATTTTGATTTTATTGTATTAAACCATTAAAAACTAATTTTAAAACACTTAAGTTGCAATAAAGTATTAAGTAGTACAATTGTCTAAAAACTTTATTTAAATAATTCTTAATACGGAAAATATCTTTTTCCAGTTAAATTTATAATCCAATACTACACCTAAGTATTTGAAATTGTCTATACACTCAATTTTAAAGCAATCATCACAACAATTGGTATTTGTATTAAAGGGTAACTCTTAAGATTGCGATAGGCTAAAACGCAAGCATTTAGAAGCATGATAGTGTAAAGACAAGTCAACAAACTTTTCGCTCTTAATACTAAATAACATAAACTTTTTTTTTTTAGCAAATAGTAAGTTTATGATGATAAAACCATCTACGAAGTAGATCTAAGTTGAACCAACTCCAAATAGCTTATTGTACAGTATGTACTGTATCATCGGCAAAAGCGGTGACTTTGCCCATAAATGGTTGTAAAAGAAGCGAGTTCACGTAAATCAAAAATAGTATTGGGCCCAGTACGGAACCCTGAGGGACACCAGTATTAATAGACCTTTTAGAACTAATGACATTTTCTATCTTCACCACTTGATAACGATCTCTCAAATAAGAAGCAAACCAGTCACAAATGAAGCCTCTGAAACAGCAGTAAGCTATGATTCACTGTATCGAAAGCTATAGTTATATCTATAAATAAAACAGAAGGAATTTGTGAAATATTTAAACGACTTTGTAACTCCCCTGCTAATTTTAGTAAAGTAGTTGGTCGAACTACCACTCCTAAACCCGAATTGAGACTTATCGAAAAATTTAGTTTTAACTAAGAAGGAAAGTATTCTAGATTTTATTCCTCTTTCAAAAACTCTAGAAAAAACCGACAAAATCGAGATAGGGCGAGAATTGTCCAGACACATCGCATCACCTTTTTTTATGGAGTGGCAACACTACAGCTACTTTCAACGAGTCAGGGAAAATACCTTTTTTTAAAGCAAGTATTAAAAATGAAACGCAAGACATCGCAAATTTGAAAAGACGTATTTTTTTAATAAAAAGCTAGAGATGAAGAGTTTGATGTTTTAAGTGACTTAATAATTTTATGTATTTCATTCTGTGAAAACTCTTTAAAGTGGAAGCTAAGTGGCTGATGTGGTTCATTTAAAGAATAAGGAGCATCTGAGTAACTATTTGATAAATCTACACTACAAAGGAAATTATTAAACAGATTTGCAACTTGAACAGGTTCAGATACAGCAGAATTGTTAATGTTTATCGTAATATTACTAAAAGCTTTATTTTTATTCAAAATTTCATTTACAACCTGCCATTCCTTGCTAATGTTACTCACATTTGACATAAATCTATTACAGAAGTATTCGTTATTTCTAAAACGTTTAACTTCATTTCACGACGGAGTTTGACATATCGATTGACCAATTTTGAATTATTGCGATATGTTCTAATGATACAACAGAGTTCATTTGTTGTTCTGATTTTATTTAATAATGAAGTATTCATCCAAGGCTTAAGAAATTTAAGTTTCTATATAAAACTGCAATTTCTTAATGAAAAAATCAAAAGCAAGTGATGGATCGGATTCAGAATAAACAGTATCCCAAAATTCGAAATTCAAATAAGATTTCAATTTTAACAAGTAACATTTTTTTATAAGAGTGTTGTTTTCTTGTAATACTGGTGTTTAATTGAAATGATATTAATTTTTGGTCCGTAATACTAAGATCGAATACATTTGTATTATAATTTACTTCTACATTTCTGCTTAACCTTACGAACACATAGTCAAGCCAAGAGCTAAAGCGAGTAGGTTGAAAATGATCAGATTTAAAATCAAACGATGACAATACAGATAGAAATAAATCTGTCTCAGAAGAATCATACAGAAGGTCAATATTAAAATCGCCCAATAATATTATATTTTCTAATTTTTGTTCATCCAGAAACTTGGGAACTACATAATTATATTTACTACTAT
Source organism: Volucella zonaria (assembly GCA_963966105.1). Classification (NCBI taxonomy): domain Eukaryota; kingdom Metazoa; phylum Arthropoda; class Insecta; order Diptera; family Syrphidae; genus Volucella; species Volucella zonaria. Next base: position 44,863,756 of record OZ014534.1, read on the forward strand.
TAGGCATATGCATATGATGAAGATATACTGTCTATCGACTATTTGCTTCGAAACGCAGGAGCACAAAATTAGGCTCACGAGAAAGAGGAAGCTAACTGGCCTGCTTGGCCAAATGTCAGTATTCGTTTCTTCAACAACTAAGACTTGAGAATCAACTTCTTCGCACTGAACATATCGCATTGAAGGGAGCTTTCGGCAAAATGAGCGAGGAGACACCGAAAAGGGTCTCCTAGATCTGCACGGCTATGGTGAGACCAATTTCATCCTAGATGTAAATTGTTTGTTGAAATATGCTTTCAAACAAATACGTCATTGCTAAAGCGGCAGACTCTAAAGAACGACTTGCATCGAATTTTTGAGAGCTCTAGCACTCTGTTCTAAACGCACTGATTTTAGTTTTATACCATGACTTTCAAAGTCATCTTCCATTAAAAAAGAATGGGCCCACTGAATTTAAATGACCTCAAGCGCCGACTTTCTTTTCACTCTGGTCCAATGCTGCACATCCCGAGTGACACAATGACGCCGGCCAGAATCTGAGCTGAAGGAATGTTGGATCTTTAGTTATGTTTTCGTAGGACGACAAGTTTATACTACAGGGTGAATGACTCGAACTCCAGCTTTTAAAATGCTATAATTTTTTTTATTTTTTGATAAATTTTATTGTGCCAAAGCAAAAAATGTTGGAAAATACATCAATTTTCAAATTGTATCAATAGTTTTCAATATGTCCACCTTTGGCGCGAATAATGGCCTTGAGACGGCCGAAGAAAGCATCGCACACTGCACGCAAATGGCTCTGCGGTATTTTGGCCCATTCCCGGCGAAGTGCTTGTTTGAGGTGGTCCAAACTTTGGTATTTTTTAGTGCCAACCTTCGCCTTCAAAATACCCCAGACAGAGAAATCCAACGGATTTGCATCCGGAGAATTTGCAATCCATTGTGTCGAAGAAATGAAATGTGGAACATTGTTTTTTAACCAATCTTGATTGACGCGCGCTTTGTGAGACGGTGCTGAGTATTGTTGAAATGTGCACGATCTCCGACCGAAATGATTGTTTGCCCAAGGCTTGATTACTGCCTCTAAGACAGTTTCACGGTATACGATCGCATTAATTTTGACGCTACGGCCACGGTCCAAAAATACGAGCGGAGAGCGACCATCGGTGGTTATGGCGGCCCAAACCATCACCATCGGTGCTTCCTGCTTTCTGGTGGCCGTCCGAAGGTGTAAATTTTCGAAAGACCTCTCTGGCACGTAAACTCGGTCATTTTGTTTGTTAACATATTACTCGATAACAAATGACGACTCATCGGAAAAAACCAAATTCGGCAATTCACCACTTTCGTGCAAGCATAGCAACTCCTTCGCTCTTTCGACTTTAAGATCGTGTGCTTGGAACTTCAATGGCTTGAGTCCAAGCTCATTTTTCAGTATGTGTTGTATCCGTTCCAACGATATGTTGTGCTCACGAGCCATTTTTCTTCCACTTCGACGCGGATTTCGCTCAATTCGAGCCTTCACTTTCCGAACCATTTCCGCCGATGTTGCTGTTTTTTTATGACCACCTCCATGGCGTTTTTGCAACGCTGCCAGTATCATGGTAACGAGCTATGGTTCGAGACACAAATGATTTATTCACGTTGAGGTGCTGGAGGGTTCTAACGATAGCTACTTGTGGTTTTCCAGCCAAATATAAAGCAATCACACTATCACGTTTGAATTCCATCGGGGATAAAAATTTTTCAACACAACTGAGACGCAAATCGTTTAAAAGGCTTGTAAATAATAAAATTATCTGTCATGTGTCAAAATTTGAGCTCACTGCCATGAACGGTTTAGAAATTATAGCAGTCTGAAGTCGGTTGTAGTTCGAGTCATTCAGGGTGTGCATAACTCGATGGTTAAACATACCCAGTTCTGATGGCAATCAACTATAGTGGTAGGAGCAGGTAAAGAGGCGTAGTCTCTGCGCTCGTAGCGATAGGCTAGCAACGTTTGAGGTTTTTCTGAAACCTTCCACCATTTATTATTTATTTCGAGAATGGAAGAATGCAAACTTTTTCTGGGTCACAGGTCACAATGAGATCACCGGAAATGGAATCGCAGATTAATTTGCTACGAGTATGCAACGCTGGCAAGAGTACATCTCAGGACCTGTACTTGACTCTCCTAATTGTAAGCAGCCCAAATGAACGCTTCTTGGTTTCTCTAAAAATTAGGCGTCCTCTCTGGTGTTCTTCGAGAGGAAAGTCTGTAGACTACTTACTGGAGTATAAACGCCGTTATCACTGAAGTTATAACTTTAGTTATTTGCCTAATACCGGCGAGTCTCAAGTCCAGCTTCACTGATCCGAACCATGTTCGCTGTCCAAATCTAATTAAAGTGATGAATCTGTATCCCAGGTTTTTTGTTGTGGATCATAGTTGATCGGCAGTGGTTGATGGGTAACATGTCAACTCTCTTAAAGTCCTGTTTCACCTGTCATTTATTATATGCAATTCATCATTCGGATCGCAGTAGTGTTCAGTTCCTTTACTGCTCAGGATCTAGAATTTGGTTGATGGATTACGGTTCGATTAGGTTTTGGTTATATTGCGATTATCGCCTTTCTACATCTATAAAAGGCAAACCACAATTAATTACGGTAACTAAATATCTGTTAGATATACGAGTATAACCTATCAATGTTCAGTCTCATTCATTATTCTCGTTTAGCCTTAGACATTTTTCAAATTCCAAGGAAGGTCATTTGCGCTATTTTGCGGTCTAAGGCAAACCCAATAAAATGTGTGTACTCACACGCTCTAATGACCGTAACGTGAGTACATACTCGTACTCTCGTACAATTAAGACGACACGCTAATGTGTTTATACAAATTACACCTGTATATTTCAGTTAATGCCAAATGCTCGGATACAAAAAAACATTATGATAACTCTGAAATTATATCAAACGACTAGAAAGGGCCAACGTGTGCCATCAGTCACGAGGAGACCATTTATCAAATATTTTATTCCATATATGTATAACCCCTTTATTAAAATAAAAACATCAGAACTTTTCAAAAAAACACTGGGTTTTTGTTTGTCAAATTTCAAAATAATGGGACATCTTTTATATCCTTTCCCGCTGCGTTTCTCGTTTCCTCATTGCAGTCTTCGTATTCGCAGTTCGATCCTCCACGTATCCGTTTCAATCTGCATCGACCAAAAGTATTTTTTTCCTTGATCTACCATATAAAAGCTCATCAAAGTTGCGCCAAAATATGTTTTTTTTATATCGCTCACTGCCTACTTACGATGCGTGGGCATTTACAAAATTGTCAGTTTTCACAAGTGGATAGTTGATTTTTGATATCCTAACGATCTTATCAATGAGTTCAGCTGTCAAGATGATGGCAACTGTCATTTGCACATTTCAAGTTGTTTCCGACATTTCTTTAATTGCTTTCTTGAACACATATTACGAGTATTTCGATTTTACGTTGCTTTAATACGGTTTCTAGTTCGAAACTTTTAACTGTCATTGTGCTTAGGTTATAACTTGCGATACGTAGTTTATTTCTGAAAATAAACTTGGCCTTGCCAAGACATCGGCTTTGAAAACGATTTTAGAATCAGAGAGTGTGATAGAACTAGATTCGTAAACAACTTCGCAGTATGTAGAATCTCGGTACAACGTTAATCCCCTTCGCGTTTGCTTGAAAAGGGAGTTACCTAAGTAGAAGGACGCTAAAAATAAAATGTAGAAATTAATATTTGGAGTGTTGAGTACAAGCTAGCGAGTCCCCAACCTCCTCACATTTGCCAAGCAAATTCAATTCACACTCACCACTCTGTGACTTTCAAAATTAACTTTTGATCTGATAAAGATGAAATGAGAGGAGAAAACCAACTCACAAGACTCAAAAGTAAAGCCTCCACTTCAAAGTGGGCATATGCACGGGTATGTAGAAAACTAAATATGAATAGCATATGATACTATATTAGTCCGACACAAGTTAACATTGTCACTTTGCCAAATTTGGCAAAGCCATTGCCATGTTTCAGAGTTCAGATTATGAGTGCGAGTATCTCAAGCATAGAAACTTTGTACGAGTATCTCAAGTTTTCTGCTTTAATTAAAGTAGACACCGTACTGCGTATGTTGTACTCACTCGTACATACCATATGTGTGTCATTAGTTTTATAGAATTAATTTATAAATTCATATAACATATTTCAACCTGACATATACATACGAGTAGATAGACGCGAGCCGCAATCGAGTGATGTCAAATGACTTGTCATTCTCTGAGAGTAACTATAAACGAGATGGTGCACATCTAATGTAGAATCCAACAAAGGAACAAAGAACCTAACAGCAAACCTGTCTGAAAGCCAACTGTAATCTGTTGGGCGGCAATTAAATCGCCCTTTGTTGTTCAAAGCGGCGAATTCCACTTCTCACACAGTCAGTGACTGCGCGGATTTTTGTTTTTTTTTTTTTAGTTGTAGATACATATGTACATGAGTATTCGTGCTGGGGAGCCTTACTGTTGTGGGTTTAAGGCGAAGAGGTTAAGAGCCTCCGGCATTGTGACTTAGCTTCCGAAAATGATAAATAATACTGACTTTGCCACTGCCACATTGAAGTCAGCATTTTATTGGAGCTTAGCGTGGTTCTCAAAGCAGTCACCACACTCCGAACGTACGTTACGTACGCGTTTAAGCGCGACGAAGGTCATTCCAAAAGACACAGATAGAGATACAAAGTAGGTTGTTGTTGCCGTTGTTATTGTTGTTGTGTCTCGCTTGGTTATCTAAAAATGTATCAAGTTTCTAAACCAGAACAAGGCACGGAAAAAACTTCAGAATGACTCGGTTACAACTTGGAGCTGGACGTTGGACACACTTGTTCCTACAGAACGTCGTCGGTTGGACTTCAAATCGATAAAATTTTATTTTATTTAAATTTGCGCAATACCAAAACTTACCCTTTATCGCCCAGTTATATGGGATACATTTATAAAAAAAAAAAAAAAAGAAAAGAAAAGTTTTTTAGTGCCGTGAAAATGTTTTCGTTTATTTGGCTGGTTTTGCTCGCCTAATAAGCTGACTCGCCTACGTTTTCATTACCCTAGACGGTTGTTCATTAACAAAGTGTTTCAAAAATACACCGTGAAAAATGGCTTATCTAATTTATACGAGCTTAAGTGGTGGAACATTTTACGATTCTCTTAAGATCGGATGTTTTGGATCGAGGTAGAAAAAAGCAACCGTCTTCTGTATTAGGGGTAATGGATTCTGTTAGATAGACAGGTTTTAAACACAGACATCATAGTATCTACAACAATTTATGAGGACCATGGCTGGGATATGCTTTTGAGATAACCCCATTAGTTCATGTTCTAAGGATTAGAAGATAATTAAATCATCGTCGAATACTAATAGGGTTGGTAAATTAGGTCATCATTTGGAGCCATGCATGTTCCAGTTGCGGACGCTAAATTGGTTGTGATCATTTTCCACTTCAACGAGCCATTTAGGGCGAGAATGGATTCGAAGGCATTCCGAGCCATAGTGGTAGTGCTTATTGTATCAATTTGTACTTACAGTGGCGCCGATGAATTCAAGCTCTTCTGAGAAGCTCGCTATGATGCCCATATACTTGATTCTTATATTTCCTTCATCCAATTCTGTTTGTGCGGACGGGAGCGAACATCACTTGAAAACACTGATGTCCTCTGTAGACAAAGTCCATGTTTTCTCGCTATACAATAGTACTGGGTAGTTAAGGCTCTAATTTCTCAGAGAGCAACTCTTAGACCAAAATGTGATTGGTATGAATGACTTTTAACACCTCTAAAATATACTTTGCCGTTGTGGAGTGCTATACGTTGGTGTTAAGTGCCCTTTCTTATCGACATCACACTCTTTTTTTGTTTTTTTAAGGATCGGATCCGCCAATTGAAGGGGCACTGCTACCTAAAAAATTTTTTGTACCACAAAATCAGTATTACGAAGTCAAGAGAGTCTCAACTCTTTTGATGAAATTGAGAATTTCTCTGGTGGAGATTTTGAGAATTTCCCCAAGGATTAAAATTTCTCTGAGGAAATGTCGTGTCCTTAAGGCACTTACTGTTGGCCAACATTTTAGTACAAAAAATGGTTATATAGGAAAAAAGTAAAGAATATTAAAAAAAGCTTATGAGAGTTTAAAAATAGTTTTTGAAACTAATACTTAGTGGCATATTCATTATTTTTGACTATCGCAGCACATCGACGAGGCATTGAGGCAATTAGATTGACAATAGTATGCATTGGGATGTTATTCCAGGCAATTTGTCCTTGTCGTAGCAGTGAGCCCAAATTATTGCAATTCGTGCGATCAATCCTTTGATATACAATTCCCCATAGATTCTCTATGGAGTTGAGATCAGGCGATAGCGCTGGACACTTCATTACAGTTATTTCTCTTTCTTTAAGCCAATCCTTCACAAGTTTAGCGGTATGTTTAGGATCGTTGTCATGTTGGAAAATCTATTGCAACGGCATATTCTCCTCAGCATAAGGAAACAAACACGACGTTTTGAATGATATTCCGGTTCACGAAACGATCCATTATACCACTAATCCTATGAATTTTCCCGACTCCATGACCGAAAAAACATCCCCGCACAATAATACTAACAGGGGATGGCCGTGGTGTAGTGGTACTAGCAATCGCTCCTTACTCGGAGGGTCAAGGTTCGAATCCTAGCCACGACAAGCTTTCATTTGTGTAATTGGAACTCAGTCAGAAAAATCTGCGTGTGAAGGCATAACACTGACATGTAGATTTGGCTGTTGTAGGGTTTTTCAAGCACAAAACAACCGTTAAAATTCACAACCTCACATTCCGAGAGAAGAAAAATCTCTCCGTCCTATTCGGACTCCCACCCCTGGAGAGTCAATGTCGAAACCAAACACACCTGAGTTTTTCAAACCACTACATCACAAACTTTCCTTTCTACTCCTTCTATTTTTCCGCCCGCGCCCTGGCAACAGTATAAGGGTATTCATAACCCCTTAGGCGAGCGTAAATTATAAAAAAAAAAAAAAAAAAAAATACTGCCACCACCGTGTTTCACTGTACCCTTCGTGAATTGTGGATTTAGGCCTTCGCCTTTCGGCCTCCGTACCGAATGAAAACCATCAGATCCCTTTAAATTGAATTTGGATTCGTCAGAAAAAAGTACAGTTTTCCATTTTGCTACGGTCCACTTAAGGTGTGCCTTTGCAAACTCAATTCTCGCGGGTCAATTTTTTAAAATGGCTTTTTTATAGGACGATATGGTTTTAAGCCACTATCAGGCGCTCTTCGCCGGATTGTCCTACTTGAGATCTCAAGGCTCAGTTCTTTTTGTACACATTTTGAGGATATAAAGGGGTCCTTTTTAATAAGCCTTATAATTCTTTTATCCTCGCGACTGGTCGTTTTTCGGGGTCTACCGCCACTGTGCACCATTTGGACATTTACCCGAGCACAAAATGGAGCTATGTCTTCTTCTATTTCGTCAGAATACTTATTACGAGCCATTTTATTACCTTTTTGTCACAATTAAACACAATTTAAGCTTTTGGTTTAAAACGCCGCCGATCGCACACAAATAATTTTTTTTCCATTGTTTAGAATGTTTTTGAAAAGAAAAACAGTAATCTTTGATGCATATTATAAGTAAACGGTAAAATTTGCTGACTGAAGGCAATAGCAGGGTGCATGTGCTTTAGTTTTGTCCACTTATTTTTCAATGGATTTTTAATTATTTTATTTTATTAAAAATTGGATAAGATTTAACGTAAAGTGATCAAAGAGTAATATTTTGTGATTAGGAAAGTATAAAAATTTTTAAGCTGTACAAGTTTTTTTTAATGTTCCTCATTTTTTTCCCAAGAGAGAATTTTTCGTGCTATAGTTTTGGCCAACACTGTACATAAAATGTGTTCCGCAGTTTCGTCGTCTTCCATGTAAAGACGACATTCAGTTTTCGGAATAAGACCTATAGAAGGTGGCAGTGTCCGGTTAGAAATTCAACCAGTCTTCTGGTATCATCCCTTTTGAGTCGTAGGGTTCCTTTTGATTTTTTGTAAAAGGGTTTGATGACCTTTTTAGCCTGGAGAAGTTTTTACTTTCCCAACTCTTCATTGCTAAGCTAATTGCCGAATTCGGGACCTTACTAAACGGCTCAGCGCAGATGAAAGAATTTGCCGAACCGTTTCTAGCCAGCTCGTCAATACCTATATGACCAGGCACCTACCAAAGTTTTACTTTGTTCTTATTGAAAAAAATTTGTAGCGTATTGTAGCAGTGCATGACTGATTTGGAATAAATGGCGCAAAATTATAGTCAGATGAAGTCCACTTTAAAGTCATTTTAGTAAAGGGCTAAACTTAATAGCACATAAAGTCCATTTTATCTTTTAGTATGGACTTTGAAATGCCATTTCAGTGAAATGTCTAAAGAAAAATTTTCATCCCTGCTGCGATTGATTCCCAGCCGCCTTCTTGGGCAAAATCATTTTCAGATCATTTCCCCTGTCCTCCACTACTACGATATGCTTGTCCACCAACTGCCGCAGCATTTCCTTTTCATTCCGACCCCAATTCTGCGCCCGATCTCGTTTTATCTACAGAAAAAACAAATATTGTCACAAAAGAAAATTCACTTTTTTTAATTAAACACCTTTTCTGCTTCCATTATGGAGAAACTGCTATCCAAATTCAAATTTAAAATTCCAAATTCGAAAAACTTGTTTTCTATTTCCTTTGATATTTCTGTCAAATTCATTTCAATTTTGTAAAGGTGTACCCCTTCAACTGTGTTTGATATCCCAAACTGTAAATTTTTAGGTTTGTTTGACTAAAACTCATCGCGGGTACGTTCTAAAGTTAATACTAGTTATAGGTAGGTTAAAAAGTGTTTATAATTAAATACGAAGTTAGGAGTTAGATGTTAGTTAGTGCGTACTAAATCTATCTAATACACGGTGACTATAATTTTGCGCCAATGAGTTTAGAGCCTAACGCTTTAATAGTTGCTTGACTGTCCCTGAGTATATGGATGGGGACACCATTCATTTACTTATCGAGGATGGGATTGACGCACATAATTACTGTACCGTTAAGCGAGAACTTGTAGAAAATTACAAGTGAAGGGAACAAGCTTTACTGGCACACCAGTCGTTTACTATCCTTAGAGAAGTCTGCGTCTTATAACAAACGTCTTTAGCGTATTTACCCTTCATAAGTATGACTAAGTCATCAGTATATCCAATTGTTTAATAACCCTTATTACTAAGTTTTACTAGTCGGTCATCAATGATCAGTCAATGATCAGTGACCAGAAGAGCGGTGAGAGAACACTGCCTGGTGGACAAGCCTAGGCGGCTGAGACAGAGATTTAAGTCTCACCAGAAGATGTGGAGACTTTCCGGCTTATGAGCATCGTTCTAATCCAACGATTAGTGGGATGGTCAATACTCTTTTTGGACATAGCTTCCGAAATGGATTCTTATTTGGTATTATCAAAGCCACTTTCAATATCTAGGTTGGCGCGTATTACAATCTCCTTTTGTCGGTAGGTCTCTTTAATCTGTGTTACCAGATTAAGTAACGCCCCTTCCGTGTATCTTTCTTTCCTATATGCATATTGGTGAGCGTGCAGAAGTGAATTTCTATTGAGAAGGTCTCTGATGTGTAAATCGATAAGTCTTTCCATGGTTTTCAGAAAAAATTATGTATGGGCCGACACGATTTAGGTAACTCGCTAGATTTATCTGGTTTTTCTTTTAAGTATGATGTTAAAGATGTCACATGACAGCGCCTTGTCTAAAACCTTTTTTGATGACAAATGTTTCCGTTAAGTCGTTACCGAACCTGACGGAGCAGCGTGCGTTCTCAATCGTCATTCTATACAAATGGGCGAGTTTGGCAGGGATGCCAAATCTAGACATGGTTCTAAATATAGAGCTCGTCTCTATAAATGCCGTCATATGCAGCCATAAAATCGATGAAAAAATGGTGGGTATCGATTTGGACTTGTTGAGTTTTTCCCAGAATCTGCTGGAGTGTGAAAATTTGGTCGATTGTGGACTTTCCCTGATCTGAAACCGCACTGATAGGGACCAATAAGGTAATTGCCGAATGGATTCAGACCTTCACACAATATAGCAGATAAGATTTTGTATCCAATGTTGAGGAGAATTCCTCCTCTTTTGTGGATCGGGCATACGGTGTTGAGATTCCATTCATCAGGCATACACTCTTCTGACCATATCTGAGAAACGAGTTGGTGCATAGCCATTTCCAGCAGCTTTGAATACATCGGCCGGTAAGCCGTCCGGTTGGTGTGATGTTTTGGGTTTTAGCTTAGATATTGCTATCTTTACTTCGTTCGGCTATCATCGTCTAAGTTGAATGGTCTATTCTACCTGACTGTAGCCTGTTGGACGCCGTTATACAGTCTGCAGATTTTTTTTTTTCGATATTCACTCCACTACTAGATGTCCTCCTTCATTCCTACAGGCTTCTGTACGGGTCCTCATGCCTTGACACGTTTTTCTTTTATTTGTTGGTACAACTTCCGATGTAATTCATGGCATACAACCTCTCGATCGGAACTCCCCGCCAACTAGCATTCCAGAATTATCGGAAAACTGATTGGCCAAAATACAGAGCAACACTTTTAAAAATACCATCCTCTGAACTCTTAAGCCCCCGCGTAACACCAACAAGCTTGACATGAAAGTCAAAGATTTCGCCCTGGCAATCTGGCAATGGCAGTGGCTGCTTCCTGCGCTCTTATTCATTCTGGAGGCAAGTAAAAGCGTCACTGGTGGACATCAGCACTGGGAGCGCTTAAAAACGTTCACAAAAAACTGTCAAAGGCGAAGCGATAATCCTAGAGGTCATTATGTGATAAAATAACACAAATAGCTGTTTGAAAAAACCAAATAGCTCTTGGACGACCTCAACCTGCTACTGGACACCCATTTTCACAGCCAGTAATACCCTTAGCAGGACTACTGCAGCCGCGACCAAAATTCATGGTCTAATTACACGAGACAAGCTGCTCTGGGCGCTGCATAGTTTGAAAACCATACAATTCTGCTGGTCTGTACGGTATATTATCTGCCGAGCTACAAATATCCTCAGATATTATCGTACCAACGCTGGAGAATATCCTGAGGAGCTGCGTAGGAATGATCTACATATCATATTATTTAGCTTAATTCCAAGATCTTCATCTTTCGCTTGCTGAAGGAATTTGACGTTCGAAGGTCAGTAAGTCGAGGAGGTTTATATACAGCTATGTTTGTCAAGAACTTATCCATCCATATCCGAGGGGTTTTGTCAGGTTTTGGTGCTGTTTATGATTATTACTCTTTTTTTTTGATACGTTATGTGACTCGCTGTGCCCTAACCAAACTCGGGAATTTCGCAACCCAGAATTACGAGTTGTTGCTGCAGACACAAAATCATCGTTGCGTCTGCTTATTTTCCTTATGATTCGTTTTTACCACCATCAACGCTGGCGCGATGGTAAACGAACTCATTGAATACCGTGATTCGAGGAAGACGAGACTTATCATGTGCTACGATGCTAACTCTCAAACTACAATACTTTTTGCGACAGTAGCAAATGCAACATGAGATGCAATTATCTCCTGGATGTCATACTGCCGTCTGGCTCTCAACCTACTTTTGCTACGAGTGTAAGACAACAAGTAATCGATTTAACGTTATCCGGGTGGAAAGCACTATCGGGGGTCTCCATGTCAGACCATAGGCACATCGAATTCGGAATCGGATGCGAGATCTCCACTTTGTTAAAGAGGACGAATACGCCGACAATCAACTGGTCACGATTTAATGAGGAGCTCGGCAAGTTCAACAGTGCTTCCCCTAAGCTTAGAATGGAACAAAAGTTAGGGGAAGCTATTCACAACCTGAACAGTAACCTCACCAAGCGTTTTGAACTGGTCTGTTCAGCTAGAAAGCAATCTTGTAACTTCGTAAAGATACCAGAAAACTTCTAAACAGATCACTTAAAATTAATTTGGAGGAAGATTGGAGTTTTTACAGATCGAAGCGAATAGAATATTAGAAGCTAGTTCGGATTTCGAAGAATGCGTCTTATAAAAATGTTTGCGAAAAGATCGAAACTATCGGTGAAACCAGTAGGCTTGTCAAAGTCCTCAAAAGGAGACAATAAAAAAGGCTGGAATCACTCAGAAAATTTATTTGCACCTACACTGAGTGGAAAACATAGACTCCGTATCACGCTGAAGGTTACTTCGCAGATAACCTAATCGGAACCAGCTCACAACCACCTCCTATTAACGATGTTGCTAGTGATTTTTTGATTTGCGGCCCGGGTTAACCCCGGACAGATTTATTATTGCTTATTGCAAGCTTATTCTTAGAACTAACAATTTTCACTTAAAACTAAAGATAAAAACTAAAGGGTGGGAGCGGTTAAAAAAAGTTAGGATGTGAGGCATAGGTGGAAATAAGAGTGTTTTTAAGAGAGAGTTTGGTGAGATGGTAGTCGAAGAGAGGCAGAATATCGTTAACTTCACGAAGCATTCTAGACATTGGCTCCAAGTGTCCGTAATTCGTTCGGTGAAGATTGAGCCGGAAAAGTGGCACAGACCTAAGATTGCGTGGGTTGGTATTAAAAGAAATAAGTCGAAGTAAAGAAGGACAATCGATATTCCCAACTAAAATTTGATGAATAAAGAGAATGTCGGCAACTTTTCGACGTATAGAAAGGGGTTGTAAATTTATAAGTTTCAGCCGGTCGGTATAAGGTGGTAAGTTTTGGCTATCATCCCAGGGAAGACCACGTAAAGCGAATCGTAAAAACCTGCGTTGAACAGCTTCTATCCGGAGGATGTGTGTTCTGTAGTAGGGTGACCAAACTTGGCTTGCATATTCAAGAAGAGGCCTAACAAAGGTTATGTAAAGAGATTTGGTAACATAAGGATTGGAAAACTCCTTAGACCAGCGCTTGATGAAGCCAAGGGCAGAGTTGGCTTTCTTTATTATATTATCAATGTGAGAACGGAAATTGAGTTCCTTATCACAGATAACACCTAAATCACGCAACTCATTCACTAAGGGAACAGGCAGATTAAAGATTAGATAGCAGCGAGGTGAAGTAGGGGGCCGCTTACGGGAATATGTTATAGCCTGACACTTATTGACGTTAAGCTCAAGAAAATTCTTCTGACACCAAGTACAAAATCTGTCAAGATCATCCTGCAGTGGTAGGCTGTCTGAGGAAGAGGATATATATCTAAAGATTTTCATATCGTCTGCGTAAATAGATATGTATGAATTTTTAATGATGCAATCAACATCATTAATGGCCAGAATAAATAGTAAGGGGCCAAGGTGGCTGCCTTGAGGGACACCAGAGGAGGCTTTAATTGGGTCAGAAATCATGGACCTAAATAAAACATAGTATTGTCTTTCATTTAAATATGATTGAACCCATGTTATAAAGTTTATTTGGAAACCAAGAGCTTTTAATTTCAGAAGGATTATATCATGTGAAATCCTATCAAAGGCTTTGCTGAAATCGGTGGCAATCACATCAACTTCATTTCCAGATTCCAGTGCACATAAAGTGCTTGATACGAATTCCGTTAAGTTGGTGGTCGTAGATCTACCTTTGAGAAATCCGTGCTGGTTTTGGGAAACAATAGGTTTACAATGGAAAAGCATTATATCATAAATAATGCTTTCGAAAAGCTTAGGTATGCAGGACAGCTTAGCAATTGGTCGATAGTTGGAAATATCATCTTTTCGGCCTTTTTTATGTAGGGGAATAATAAATGACCTTTTCCAGGTCGAGGGAAATAATCCCTGGGTGATAGAAAGCTGAAAGAGAGTTGTAAGAGGTTGGGCTAGGTGCATTTCACATTTCTTTAAAAATATAGGGGGAAGATCATCAGGGCCGGCGGAATACTCATCTTTGAGGTTTATTATTTTATCTTTGACTTGCTCTAAAGTTATAGACACATATTCTAAAGTTGTTTGTGGGCAGCTATTTAAGTAGGAAAAGTAAGAGTGGTCTGGCTCTTGGGAATGGGTGGCGAACGCTTGGCTAAAAAAAGTTGCGAAGAGATTTGCTATAATTTGGGGATCCTCCGAGGACTTATCTAGAAAATTCAGAGATGATGGATAGTTATCCGATTTACTTTTAGTTTTGATGAACTGAAAGAATCGCTTGGGGTCGGAAATGAGTGTGCGGTCCATTCGGTTTAAATAGTTGTCATATAGAGTTTGACAAAGTACAGAGAAATTTATTAGGGCAGACTGGTAGTGAAAGAAATCGATGTCGGAACGCGATATTAAGTAAGTACGCCAGAGCTTATTTCTCTTATTACGAAGAGATCGCAGCTCTTTATTATACCAGGGTGGTGATGATGAGGGATTCTTTTTGGGTAAAAAAGGTACAGATTGGGAGAGACATTTGAAAATTTCGGTATAAAAGGATGCGAGAGCATCGTTAACCGTGAGGTTGGGATTATCGTAAAGAAATTCAAAATTGGCCATACTGAGGAGGTTATTCAGTTTGGCGTAGTTAGCCCTATGAAAATTAAAACTGTAAGAATGCTCATAAGAAACGCGATTAAGACCATTGTCATACGCTAACGTAAGAGAAAGGGGAGGGTGGTAACTATCCAACTTAGAAAGAAGATGTCTGCTTTCTAAAATGATGCAGTTATCTGTATCAGTGGCGAAGACTAGGTCGAGTTGTCTGCCAATGTTATTGGTGACACCACTTAATTGATACAGACCAGAGTCAGTAAGGCAATCGATGAAAAGGTTTTCTTTATCAGAGGTGGGATTTGTTGCCGTAAAGTAGGACTGGTCAGTCTGAGCCCATACAAGCTTAGGTAGATTGAAATCACCTAAAAAAATAACTACGTCGTTGGAATCAGCAGCATTAAAAATGCTGTCGATTGCATCAACAGCTAGCTGGTAACCTTGAATTGGTTGAGAGGGGCGAATATAGCAGCAGCAAATATATAGGTTGCGCTTGCAAATAGGAATTCTAGCGCATACAAATTCAAAGAATGTAGTGGACGATTTTTTAAAGGGTTTAGACTCAAGACGAGAGTGTATAGCTAGAAGTACCCCACGGCCATATAAATTTTCCTCTTTATCTAGACCGTCGTCACGGTGTAAATCAAAGTCTTGGGAAAATAATTCATTATTCTTAATATTAGGGGTGAGATTGGTTTCTGTGAGGGCAAAAATGTCGTAGGGCAGAATCTGCGAATTAAGATATATAGCAGAAATCTTAGTTCGTAATCCTCTTACATTTTGATAATACAGGGACAGATATTTGGGAGGCTTCGGCAAAGAATTGAGTGGTGGGTTAGGAGCGATGGTAGTTTTTGAAACTAGACCGTGTTCGCTGGAGGTGTAGTATGCGTTTGGAACTTACGTGAGATGCAAAAGAAGAGAGATCATTAGCCACATCATCAGGAGTCATATCTAATTGCTCATGAAAACGTATAAAAAGTTGCCGCAGATCATTGTGATTAGTGGGAAGGCCTTCTTGCAGAATGGAAACCATTGCATTGGTTTTCGTTATACCGTCTATACAGACAGAATCTGGCTTATCATGTAGATATGCGAGATATAAACGAACATTATCGTATAGTCTGCGGTCTCGTAGTCGAGAGAGAACATACCGGCCATCTTCCCCTGAATCGATAAGGTTCTTGGTTAACTTTGCCTTTGGAGGAAGTATGGGGTCTAAAAAAGAAGGTGGTGTGGTATTAGAGTGGGACTCTAGCTTAGAAGATGGGGAGGGATTTAAAATATGGGAGCGAATAAAGTTAGGGTATGTCGTTTTAGTTTGAGTGGGATGAGGAGAAGTTGTTGGGTTTTTTAAATGATTGAGAGGAGGATCAAGATTAAAAGATACACGTTTGGGAATTGGGTTAGACGGGGTGGAAGAACGTTTTATGTACACGCGATTAGCAGTATGAAGTGAAGAAGGAGTGAATAAAGGGAATGTCCCAACTTTAAAACTCCAGTTTGGATCAGGAGCTTGTTTGTTAGGCTTTGGATTTTTTTTGTGAGAGTTGGGCTTTGGTAAAGGGTTAGACTGCTGTTTTCTAGGTTTAGTGGGATTTGAATTAAAGGTAGTATCCTTGCGATGTTTGTTGTTTCCTCTATTTAGTTTTACTCTTTCCATGGTTATTCCACCCAGATTGATGACGTCGGAAGCAGGGTTGATGAACATCCATTCATATTTTAATGGGATGCTTACCTTGAGGGTGTTGGTGGAGATCTTACGGCAGTTGATGACATCAATTTTAAATTTAGATTTGAAGAGACTAGTTAGCCTGCCTCGATCGAGATGTGTACCTCTTATTAAAAACGCAACCGATTCGGCTTTGTTGGAATTGTTCAACTTTTTGATTCTATTGTTCCAGTCCGAAAGTGTCCATAAGGTGCCAAGTCGTGAAATTGTGGGTTCAGGAGTTGGTGTATTTGGATGAGTTTCCGGAACGGGTTGTGGTGGAGGAGATGATGACCCAGGAGTTATTGGTGGTTCCATTATTGCAGATTCTAGCATCTCAGTCAGAATCGAGGTGTTGTATGGTGCAGTCGGTAGAGCTTGGGATTGCACCGGTATATCGTCGATTTTACTGGAAGCTATCCGGATGTGATCAGTAATTTCGTTTAAAAGCGCGCGTGATTCGGTTATCTCGTTGCTCAAATCACTCATTTGGCACATGATATTTATGAGCAACTGATCATTATTTGGCGGAGAGGGAACGCTACTTCGGGACGTACTTTGGAGATGAAAATCGAGGGAAGACCGTAGAGAACTTAAAGAGTCTGTTATTGTGGGGATGTACGATTTAATTATGGATTTAACACTGTGGGATATACAATTTTTTAAATCTTCACTAATTTCGTGTTTATCGTTTCGTTTAATTAAATCACTATTTTGAGCCAACTGCATAGATAAGTTTCTAAATTGACTCTTATTATAGCTTGCAGATTGTTCGAGGGAAATTGATAAGTCTTCAACTGTTTTTAAAATGTCATCATATTTGGTGAATTGATTTTGAATCGATTTCAATGCATGGTTGTTTTCCGCCGCAAAATTGTTGACCGAATCACTGAGACACTTAATAGCAAGCAAGATGTGGGACGGAGTGATGTCCTTGCACTCATCACAATAGAACAAAAAGTTGTTTTTAAAGTCCCTTAAATACGCGACGGATCTCTTACTCAACCCAATGCATAGGGCGTGGAACGACTTGCAGCAAAGACCACTGCAGATCACCATAACAGCATTTGGATCACTTGTTAAAGAGCAATTTGCACTTCCACATAATTCGGACATGATGACGATGAAGTTAGGGTAGGTCAGTTGAAAAATTTACGCAAAAGGCGGTGAATGAAAATTGGGTTAACTTTAATATTATTAGGCAAACAGATCGAGTCAGCAAAATAGTTGAAAATGAACACAAAGGGCGATGAATGAGAATTGGGTTATTAAGCACTTTTACACAATAAACAACAAAGGCGATGACCGAGAAATAGCTTTTGCGAATTATTGCAAATTAGGCAGGAACAAATTAAATGAAAATAAATAAGCGGAGCGAAATTAAGCACGTCTGAACTTAATGAATGACAACTTAATAATGAGCTGAATAACACAACACCCCGTGGCTGATATACCTCATCGGTTGCGGTGACGTATGAAGCCATGAAACATGCTATAGCTTCCTTTAATTGCTACAAAAATATATGTATAGACCAGCTGTTGGTAACTCTGATGAGAGTCTTCACTGCTAGCCCGGCACAATCATACCTACCGTAACTCTGGCGAACCGTGAGAGTAGTCTTTATACCGGAAATCGGAAGAGAGAGCAACACGCACGCCAAGATCGTCAGACCTATAAGTCTAACATCCTTCATGTTGAAGAGTCTGGAAAGAATGGCTAAGATCCATGTGCGCAACACTGCTTTTGGAATGCATCCTGATGAATATGAGACTGATTGCGGATGCTGATTGCGGCCAATATGTGATGGCTGCGGTAAACAGGGATTGCTCGCACGGAGGCGTTCTGTATCCACTGCTATGGCGCATGGTGGTCGACTCTCAACGCGCTCAATATTTTTGACATCTATAGCTGTACTCTCTGTTGGATAGTTTCTAGCAACTGTCTGTGTTAAAGCACAAGCAACACTAAACGTGATCAACGATTGGTGCACTAGAAGTGGTAATCCTTTCAAAACTGAGATTATTCTCTTTATAAGAAGGCGGAAGCTTACTCGTCTAAGTCATCTAGTGCTTAAAGACATCACCCTCCAATTCTCCAAGGAAGCTAAGCATTTGGGTAACAAACTTCTATGGATTGCAGATGTTACATCGAAAGCCTGTAAGACGCTGTGGGCCTTCTGACAGTTCAAAGGAGGTGTCGGCAAGATATGGGTCCCACCATGGAGAACGGTCCTTTGGATCTACAGGGCTATGATAAGACCATTTATATCCTATGTATCGCTCGTCCAGTGGAGTAAAATCTCACGAAAATATGTCATTGCTGATTTTACTGGACTTCAAAGAGCGGTCTGTCTAGGCTAGCGCTTTCCTTGCACGCCTAACTCCGCTCTAGTTTTTTTTTTTATAATTTGCGCGCGGATGCGGATGGGATTATTTTTTGAGTACCCTTAAAATGTTTGCACACAGCGCGGGCGAAGGAAAATCAGGGAGGATGGAAAGAGAGGTACCGGTGAACGTTGGTTTTAAATGTTTGAAGGTTATAATGGCTAAGAAATAAAGAGCTAGGCAGGGCATTCCATAAGAGAGTTGTACGGCTTCGGAACGAATCACGATATTTTAGAGTACGTCCGAAAGTGGGCTTGATGGTATACTGATGAGCATTCAGGGTGTTACCTTTAAAAGTTTGAATAGGCGGAAAGATACTGGCTATTTCTATGGAGCACTGTTGGTGGAAATAGCGATAAAACAGAGTGAGAAACGAGATATTACGTCGCTGTTCGAGGGTGCCAATTGTTTGTGTGAATTTGGTATCAGCTATGAGTTTTATCTCACGGTTTTGAATCCGGTCTAGAGATGTTTTGGGAGCACCTGACCAGATGTGGGCATTGTACTCCAATTTTGGGCAGATGAATGCCTTATATATTTAGGACAGATCAGAGGGGGTAAAGTATTTCTTACATCGCTTGAGGAAACCTAGACATTTCGCAGCATTTTTGACGACACCGACACCGCCCTGGGGCACACCAGCATTTATTTTGTGAATATCAGATTTGAAACCATCCAAGGCAGCTTGAATTGAACGTTCTGAAAGGTAATTTCTAATCCATTGAAGAAAGAGTCATCGATCCCAAAAGTACGCATTTTCGACAAAAGAGCCTGATGACAAACTCTGTCAAATGCCTTAGAAATACCAAGTGCAACTATCTTGCTTTAGCCAGAATGATGTACGCTTTGGTTCCACATTTTCGGTGAGACATGCCATCAGATCACCAGTGGACCTGTTGCTAAGAAGTTTTCGTGTTTCGAGACATTTCATTAGCTGATGGTTTATCAGTGTTTCCAAGACCTTGGGCGTAAGTGCAATGAGCCTGTACGAGGAAAGAGAGGAAGATTCGCCTTTCTTAGGGACGGGTTGGATAAATGCTGTTTTCCATATGCTCGGAAGAGTCCTAAAGAGTAGGATTGATGAAAAAGCTTACGCAGTGATTTTGCCAGCGAGGAAGAACACCTCTTCAGAAGGAGGGAAGATATACCATCTGGACCAGCGGATTTATGTAGGTTGAGATCTTTAAGAATTCCTGCTACTACACGAGTGCGAAGGTGGATTTGTCCCATTGAAGATTCGACGCACTCGAGTGTAGGCGAAGATAAAGCACAATCTGGGAGTGTTGAGCTGGTCGCAAAGTGTGCAGTAAGTAGATTGGCCTTGTCCAAAGAGCTGACAGCTGGAATGTCATTGTAAATGAGCGCTGGGATGGAGGATGAGGCAGAATTTCTAATAATTTTGACGAACGACCAAAAATTTGTACTACCTTTGGGACATTGTAGTATTTTTTGCCTCAGTTTATGGTTGTGTTGGAATTTTACACATTAAGAAAGGCGTTGCAGTCATTTCTGGCTCGTTTGAACTTTTTTCGATTTTCCTCTGTCGGATTGGTCTTGAAGGACCGAAAAAACCTTTCTCTAACCCTGACAGCCTCTTTACAGCTCGAGTCGTACCATGTCTTTTCTTTTGGTTTGATACTCTTCATCCGATGAGGGATAAGGTTTCTCATTCCAAAGAGAATGGTGTCTGTGGTCATATCAGCAGCGGCATCCACGTCGTTATCGAGGAAACATAACGACCAGTTAAAATTCCTAAAGAAGCTGTTAAGACCACTCCAGTTGGCTTTTTCGTATTGCCATACGGTTCTTTTAGGAATCTTTTCTCTAACTGTGTGGTCGGTGTACGAGAAATGTTCCGACGAGCCTAGAGGGGAGAACACATCAACGGTGTACTTATCAGAGTGAGAAGTTAAAAACAAGTCCGGGTGTTGGCGGTATGACTATCAACATCTGGTATTCGCGTGGGCTCATTCACAAGCTGCGTTAAGTTTATTTCCGCAGCGAAGTTCTCAACACACCATCCTTCGGGTGTTGTCTGACCAGAATGTCGAAGCCACCCAGAATCGGCCGTAATAACGATTTCAGTATGAGGATTCATTAAAAGTCGAATTGTTGTCCAGTTTGGGGCTTCTGTAAATAAGGCAGTAGTGGATAATTTGTTTACGGAGATGGAATTTTAACCACATGAAATTGAATTCCGGATTGGAACAGGGACTACATTATGGTGGAGTTTGGTAAGCTACATCACTACGCACGTAAATGGCGAGACCGCGGTGAGAGAAGAATAATGGCACTAGTTTGTAGCCACTTAGCTTCAGATTAGAGTGACCTGAGAGGTGTGGGGGGGCAGACGTGGACCAACGCAGAAAAGTGACTACTTTTTAGCCCGCGTATATTGGCAATATTCACTCTGAATTCCCGGGTCATTATAGCGAAAGACAAACACAAAACACACAAACAGATGCACTGATGTATTGTATGAATGTTTCTCCCCCCTTGATATTCATATCATAGGCTGCACTCTCAAAGCTATCTCCAGTTTAAAGGGAAGTGGTCTTTGGTACAACACGCACTGTAGCTTTGATGACCTTACGCTGGTCTTATGGACATGCCGATTGATGCAGTGACACCAGAACTCCTGCTGATGAAAAAATACGAAATCGAAAATCTCTATGCTTAAGAGCTGTCGAAGCCGGAGAAGGAGTGTAGTCGGATCTTCACGGATGGCTCCAAAACCGATCTAGGATACGGCACTGGTGTCTTTCTGGAGGACGACAACACTAAATTTCACTCCCTGTTAGGAATGTGATATAAGCAATCCTGTTGGCAGCGAACTATATTGTGAAGAACCGGTGAAGGGGTATCTGTAGCGACAGCCAGCGAACCTTCTTGAGGTTTAGGCTAAATTCAAGTCTTGTCGGGGTCCCAATTCATAATGGGATCACGAGAAATTAAGCCGCCGACGAACTTGCTAGGCAAAGCTCAGGGGCGAGTTTTTCATGACCTGCGGTCACTATTAGGGCTTCCGTTGGCATTCGGGTTTCTTACGATCATAATTGCAGATGGCATGACTCTCCAGGCTGCCGTCTGATGCACTTAATGTGATGTGCATAAGTGATACAATATATTGCGACGCTTGCTATGAAAGTCATGACGATTGGCGGAGCACTCCTCTGTGAATGTCCGGCTTACGCTCGCATCAGGCTCGTCGTGGGTGCTTTATCACTGAAGCGCTCTCTTATCTTTCCTCGAAAGACTGAAAGTTTCCATTAACAGGAACTTACAAAGAGTAGAACGGACTAGTTCCTTGCCTGAGTGTTCTGTTCTGCGAGTACAAAACAAAAGTTATAAGGAGTTGTAAATTTGTCCTTTATTTTACATAACTGAAAAGACTCCAATTTTCTGGACTTTATTCGCTTGGAACTTATTTTATTCGACCCGCCGGAAACATGACGCGAGTTTTAAAACAATTTGCGCTGTGATGGAGCTAAATATCTCAAAACTTTACTACCCAAAACTGGATTTATCTTACTGCTACCGTTTATGAATGGTTTT
Source organism: Volucella zonaria (assembly GCA_963966105.1). Lineage (NCBI taxonomy): Eukaryota > Metazoa > Arthropoda > Insecta > Diptera > Syrphidae > Volucella > Volucella zonaria. The sequence continues at coordinate 44,885,992 of OZ014534.1, forward strand.
CTTGAATGTTTCATGAATGGTTCACGTTACAGTGTTCAATTGGTGGAAAATCAAATAAAAATTTAAACTATGAGTATGTCCGATTTTATGGTAATTCATTCATTGAATGTCGAGTTAACGTTGACTTTGCGAGAACCAGTAAAAATCGGCGCTCCATGATTCTTTTGAAAATAAAACCGGAAATGCTTAACTGACAACTAAGCCACCACTATGTTGTAAGTACGAGTATCTGTATCTATTCAGCAACCAAGCCTAATCATCCGGGTTTTAAAGAGCGTGGGTTTACAGTTTTTTTTTATTTTTTATTTACTTGAGCTAATCACTTTATGAGTTTACGGATAACGTGTGCAAAAAGTGTCCCATTCTAGAAGTAAAGTAATTAGTATCGTTGGCCGAATTTGGTCAACGCGTTTGTTGACTTTTATCATCAGATACAGAAATTGAAAAGCTCTTCCGTCTCGAATAGCCAACAACCTATATCAACATTGTCCGTCCGTCTACGACAATTAAGCAATTTTAAACTAAATTACTTGCATCAGTAGCTGAGTCGCTTTATCTATTTGCCTCAGCCGAAATTGATTGAATTTAAATTGTCTGATTTATTGCGGTTTGACGATCATCAGGTAGACGGCGACAACGACAACGACAATGACAACGACGATGACGACGGCCATTATATTCAAGCCGCCCAACTTAGTGTGGGGGCATTCGAAAAACCACATTTACACCTACTGACATTTTTTTTTTTAATTTTTTATTACATTTTCATTTGTTTTCGTATCTCTTTATCTTAAAGTTTGTATTGAATGTATCTAATTTCGCCAGCAATGTTCTGCTTCACCGATAGATACTCGTACTTACTTATACGAGTAACAATGAAAAATTAGATTTGCATTAATTGCCTGTTGTTTGGTGAAGATCTTATGTTAAATCTTGTGGTGAGGAAACTCCTACACACCCTGTCGTTTGTTGTTTTATTCTTGTCGTGGATTTTATTTTTGAGATGAATAAAGAAAGAAATAACCCGAACGTTGAAGGTCTCATTGAAGAATATCAAACCACAGCAAGTAATCAATTGATAAGTTTCCAATGCACGTAGGCTGTACGATTGAAAAGAATTAACAGAGTATCTACGTCTTTCTATGAATTGCTGAATTGCTGAATTGCCAGCTGGAATTGTAGTCTATTCATTTTATGAGCTATTTTTGGCATAGTGACGTGCCGTGCCCTGTGTGTTTATACTACTCGTATACAGCGCAAAAGGATATACCCGAATAAAACCAGAAACGAATTCGTTTCATCAAATTCAATTGCTTGAAATTAATCATCAGAAACAGAGTGACTCAAAGCAGACTAGGGTAAAGAAGAAGAAGAAGAAGAAGAAGAACAAAACAGAGCAAAGGGGCTACCAAATTATAGCTCCACGTCTAGACACATCTTTTTCTTTGAAGGTACTAAATCATTAGCTTTGCACAAAATTTAAGCATAGGACCTGCGCATCTTGGACAACTTGGCTGTCGAACAGATTGTGACCATTAAACCACTATAAACCAGTGAACCACTAAGCCGCCGGGTATCTTTGAAATTTATGTATTCCCACTCCGTCTGGTTCCTTTCTTTTTCGGCAGAAGAAGAACAAGAACAACAAGAACTTCATTCTGGATCAGTTAAAAAGGCACAGATACTTTTTTTTTTTTTTTTTTAAGATATTCAGATCGTCGATGTGAAACACAGCGAATTTCTTAGAATTCCGTATCGTTTTAAACTTCAGCAGGTCGAAGTCGTTTCAACGGCTTTTTTATTTCGCTCGAAGGAAGTTCGTTATTGGAAGAGTCGCTGTGTGTCTTCATTTTTTTGTGAATTCTCCGGAATGACTTGAATGATGTTTGAAATTCTTTAGAAATTTCTTCACGTGCCTGACTGTAGATTAGCTTATGTTAATTGATGTGGAGTTAAGTTATGAATCGTTTTCGGTGAGTTTATTAGTGTCAAGTGTTTACAAGTGGCCTTCAGAGAGTAGCTTGGCGATAAGTTATGTTGGGCTTGCAGATTATGAAATGAGTGATACTCAATCGAATTTTTAAGAAATAAAATTCGAACTTAAAATAAATAATAATAATAAACTGTGTGTTGTACATAGTAGCGAAGTAGTAACGTATCTCGATACAAACAGAAGGCCAGTGGAGCAGGTATTTTTTGTTCCTCACATCTACAAGAAGTGCAGGGGAATGTGTTGTTCAGAGATGTGCATATGCCAAATTTTCATTTGTAAAATGCCTACAAATTTCGCACCAAGATCACTTTGTTTTGTTAAAGCCCCTCATCCTAAACGAAAGATACAAAACTAACCGTTTTAAGGAAGATTCCTTAAACAACCTTCATCAGCGTATTTAGAGCTAAGTTTAATAAAGATTTTTCAGGACTAGTCAGAGTGCTGAAATATATATATGACGGATGAATCCTTATGGGTTATGGGCTGCGGAATATCCGGACCATTTTGCCCTGAGGTAACTAGGATCTTCAGGTTGGGGATTGCGCATGGTGTTAACTACTCGCTCACGTAAAAATCCTTCTGTTCCGAAATTACTAAAAGACTCGGATACACTGTTGACGACCTTGCAAAATTAAATAAGTTTGGATCTTGAATATACAGCCGCACACCTAGTGTAGGCCCTATACTGCTTAAAGACAGATATCACCGCAATCAAAAAAATTGCGAAGATGCTAGCCGGCCAAAATTCTGACATACGCCACGCCAGACTAAAGCTACAATTATTGTAACAATCTGCATCAAGACTAAGTAGGCGAACTTCAGTGTTCACGCTCTCACAGAGCAAATAGATAACACAATGCCCCACCATATATAGCTCTGAAATAAAAAAGGGGGGACATCAGAATCAGAATTAGGTAATAAAATCGGAAAGCATGGCCTATACGCCGCCACGTTTGAGAACGGACTCAGGCTAATTGACTTCGCTGTGAGGACGGAGTATCACTATACCTAATAAACAGCTTCCTCAACTCAATATTCATAAAGGCACATGGTGGTCACTTGATCATAAGACCCTTAACCAACATGTTGGTATCGTCCCTACGCGCTCCTCCAATGGCTAATATAGGCTCGGACCAGTACCAAGTTACCGAATAGGCACGTTTATGGATATATCAGTCTCCACAATAACCTATAAATACTATGAGGGGAATTGAAATTGAACATAGTCTCTGGTTTCTAACGTAAACAACTGTCATGAAGATCTAAGTTTACGGGATGCCCATGTATCCATGGGAGCAAGGATACGCCTTGCCATCGCTCTATCGCCTTCCTAAGATACAAAAGCAGAACTTGTGTTGGAGGCACAAGTTCCACCCTTGGTATGGGGCGAACAGTAAAACCTCTTACTGTTCTTAGGCTTACAGCACCCAGTACTTATCGCAACTCTACATTGGGTCAAACCAACAGAAAGACTCTTCTCGCGACTTTGAGTTTAAACCAAAGCCACCATGACGGTTCCACAAGGGGCCTACCTCAACAAGTTAGGCCCGGACCGAGATCCCAGGGGCTCCTGACTCCCATGGTACCGTGATTTAAGTCCTGGTAGGGACTACCGGTGGTCCTGCTGCCAACAAGACCTATGACCGCCAACTTGTAACTGGTCAAATCGTACCAACCTTCGGTGTGTCAATGAAAACTTACGTTGGAATGACCACATATTCTGCTGCGAAATGTCTAGGTTTCCTCAAGCGATGTAAGAAATACTTCACCCCCTCTGATCTGGCCTCAATATTTAAGGCGTTTATCCGCCCGAAATTGGAGTACAATTCCCACATCTGGTCGGGTGCACCCAAAACATCTCTACACCTGCTAGATAGGTTTCAAACCCGTGCGATACGGCTTAATATCACTCAAACAATTGACACCCTCGAACACCGACGTAATGTCTAGTGTCTCACTCTGTTGTATCGCTATTTCCACCAACAGTGAAATCGCCAGTAGGATTCCGCCCATCCAAACCTTTAACCGTAAAACTCGCCTCGCTATGAATGCTTATCTGTATACCCTCAAGCCCACTTTTGGACGTACTCTAAAATTTCGTGATTCGTTCCTAAGCCGTACAACTCGCTTATGGAATGTCCTGTCTTGTTCTTTATTTCCTAGTCATTATAACCTTCAAACATTTAAAACCAACGTTCACCGGTACCTCTCTTTCTTGGTTGCGCATTTACAACCTGAATTAAGTGCCGATGATCTATGGCACCACTGGGTCACGCGTTGAATGAACAATGGAAACTGTTCGTGCACTCTACAAGCCAAGGAGGGGGTAAGACAATCGCCTTCTCCGGAGAAAAAAGAAAGAATATTAGAAGCAACCGATTTTGGAAATAGAGAGGTACGAGTACCACTCCAGAAATAATCTTCAGAAGTTTTACCAAAACATAAAAAGGAAGTGTGAAACTATCAAGACCTGAACAGAAGCTTGTAGAGATGACCGAGTAAGTTTAAAAGCAGATTCAGGGAAGAGTGGCGATTTTAACGCTCGGTTAAGAAAAGAGGACAGCTTTGTTGGGACAGTTGGTAAACATAGCCCGCACAACACCAGGTTTGCTGACTTTTCGGTGGAACGAAATATTACTACAGCAAGTACACGGTTTCCTCATCTCGATACATACACACAAGGGCACATCAAACGCTAAATCAAATTGATTATTTTGCGATAGACGTAAGGCTCCAGTATTCTGGAAGTCCGAACGTTGCATGCAGCCAACGTTGACTCACTATTTTGTTGTAGCCATGGTGCGAAAGCGGATTTCTAAAGCGTCACAACAAAGAAGAACTACTGTGAGAAGATCTAACGTAAAAAAGATGCATTCGCAAGAGACCTCCAGAATCTTCGCCGAACGCGTATCCCGAAATCTCTCAACAACTCCCATGCCGCCAGCATCAAGTACCGAAGACAAGTTTTAACGCTGCGCTGGATTTCAACAGACCACCACCAAGAAATCCTTGATTTGATGAAGAATGCCAGTGAGCACATGCAGCTAAACAAGAAGCCTACAAAGCGGCGCTGCTACGAAAGGCGGGAGCTGCTCGTGAGCTCGGGTAGCAGAAGAGACGGGAAGAAATCGGCTTCTCCAGAAAAAGAAAAAAGTGCAATGGAAGTGTGCTGTCGAAGCTATTGAGAGGTTGTACTCCAGGAATAACATTTTATCAAACAGGTAAAAATAACGTGTCAAGGCAAGAGAACCCGTACAGATCCCGCCTGTAAAAATGAAGAAGGAAACCTTGTAGTAGAGTCGCAGTCGGCGCTGAGGATATGGAAAAACTTTTCAGCGGACTCTATAACAGCGAATAAGCCCAACATACCGCCGGTACGCAGAATAGATTATGATGATATTGTAGATGATGATAACCATCTATAACCACTTCCGTCCACCTGACTAGAAAGAAGTAAGGATAGCAATATCTAAGCTAAAATCCTATAAATCAGCTGAACCTAATGGCTTACGGTATGACCTAAGTAAGGTATGGACGAAGAACAGTCGAAGACGAATCGAGACTACTGGGAAAGAGCTGGAGTGACTTGAAACGCAATGCAGAAATCAGAACACTGTGGCGCGCAGGCGATGTTAACGTCCTATGACCATCGAGGCGTGACAGGATTTAAGTAAAAACACTAAGTATTGCATTACATGCATAAGCGGACTGGTTTGACTTAATTGGCACACTTCCTTTTTATGGTATCGTTGGATAGCAACTTCATCATCTGTAAAATGAAAAACCTATGTACATATTTGTTGGCCAAACTAATCCCTCAATTATGGTTGTCTATCAGATTTGAAATTATGTATTCAACCAAAATTAGTCATTAGCTGGCATTAGCCACTGTCTGAACGATAAAATGAACAATAAAACCAGTCAATTATTTGCTGGAGACTTTCTGCAAGAAAACTTTTGACTTCACACCTTGTCAAATAGGTGACCACGTGGAGCTGAAAGGCATAGACACAATATATGATAGTACTCGTACTTATTAAAAAGCATCTGCTATGGGCATTATCATACCTCCACAATCTCTATAAGTTCTTTATCCAACGAAAGTTTTGACTTACTTATTTAGATGGACCACTAGTCCACCAATCAAGTCCTGTAGTTAGCATGGTCTGTAGCATGTCGAAACGATGCTGCATAGAAGGACGGGAGCGATGAGTGGGACCGTGAGTAAAAAATTTGGGAAGTGCATCGACTTCTCTCGAAAGAAGAAGAAAAAAGAAACTTAATAGTAGATTTCCAGTCAGTCCTGAGGACATCGAAAAACTAAACGATAGAGACCACCAAAATTGCGCTGCCAAACATAACGAATAATCCCAACATGCTATCTGCAGAGCTACTTAAAGGCAGTAGGCCATGACTTAGCAAATGACTAATTTCCAAGATTTGTTCTATTATAAACGGAAATACATATGTATATCTATTACTATTGTGAGCTATATGTTATTTTTATATTGTGACTTAAACCTAAATGAATTGTCAAATAAAATGCTTTTTTAGAGGTTTAGTTTTTAAACACTGGCAACACTGTTTCTACAGATTGTCAATTTGACAGTTGACAGTTGATTTGTAGTTAGTACGTTTTGCCATTTTACGATGAATAGATTACCGCCAGAACAACGCGTGCAAATTGTGTAAAATTATTTTGAGAACCATGGTTCCGTTCGCCAAACTTATCGTTCGTTACGTCCATATTACGGTCGACATAATCATCCATCTGAGCAAGTTATTCGGAATAGGATGAATCGTTTTCGCACCACGTATACTGTAGTAGATAATACGGATCCTCAAAGCCGACAAATAGTGCGAACAGAAGAAGTTATTGCCGTTGTGGAGCGCAGTGTTGAGGAGAATCCGATAGTCGATTCGCCATCGTGCATAGCAATTGGAACTATGCCCATCCACTTTGTGAAAGATTTTACGGAAAGATCTTGGCTTAAAAGCATATAGAATCCAGCTTGTGCAAGATTTGAAGCCGCGTGATCATTATATGCGTCCTATGTTCGGTGAATGGGCCGAAAACATGATTCAGCTAGATCCTCATTTTCAACTCAAAATTTTGTTTTTCGATGAGGCCCATTTTTGATTAAATGGATATGTAAACAAGCAAAATTGCCGAATTTGGAGTGGATAAAACCCAGAAACCTTTATCGAGACGCTCTTACAACCATTAAAACTCACTGTTTGGTGTACTTTATGGGCTGGTGGAATCATCGGCTCATATTTCTTTAAGGAGGATGCCGGACAGAATGTTACCGTCAATGGACAGCGCTATTGAAACATAATTCCTGAATTCGCCGTTCCACAGCTAAGTGGCATTGACTTCACAGAACTTTAGTTTCAACAAGATGGCGCAATATGCGCGCTGCACCATCAATTTATTGCAGGAAACATTTGCTGAGCGCAAAATTTCGCGTAATGGACCTTTCAACTGGCCTCCACGAACCTGTGATCTTACACTTTTAGATTACTTTCTTTGGGGGTATGTGAAGTCACTAGTCTGTGCCGATAAACCAGATACGTTGGACGATTTAGAAGTCAACATTCGACGTGTTATTTCTGATATACGGCCCCAGTTGCTCGATAAAGTTGTCGAAAATAGGACTTCACGATTGCGCTTCATTCGAGCATAGGTGCAAAAAACTACCAGCTCTTATCGAACCTCACCAGCCCAAGAAGAACCATAAGCAGAATCACCTGATAGAGATTCTCAAAAAGCACCTCAGCCCCAAACCGAACGAGATAACGGAGACAAAATTGAAAGCAATAGACAAAAGTTTTTTACTGGTTATGCTGATGTCGTTCAGATGAAGATCGGGACTATTCTGGACGTAAAAGGCATTTTAAGACTCCGTGAGAAAGCCACTCTAATTTGTATGAAATCACGGTTCATTCCATGCGCCATCTGTCTGTTGGTTTAGGAAGAGATTAATCGGCTAGAAAGAGATGGCATTATTGAGAAACCTTCGCATTCGGATTGGGAAACACCCGTTGTTAAAAAATATAATAATGTTTTAGATCAGAATAATGTAATCGGCGTGCTATGTGGTCACGTCCGATGTTGGTGAACGCACTCCGTAATATTTGAAGTTTTAAGTTTGACAGCCATGACACTTCGAAGTACAATTCAATTTCAAATCAAAGCCAATAGTTGCCGAGTCCGGACGCAGCCACATAAGTCGCCGAAAAGTGAGTATCGACATACCAAAATATCTGAATTGTAATTTAATCATTTCTTTAAAGGATAAACACCAACAGCAACAATAATAACATAATATCGTTTAGTGAGAACGAGATTCATCAAAGTGGTGGGTTTGAGCTGAGGAATCTGTTATCGAATTCCGAGGAGGCCAATGTCTATGTGGGGAAGCGCCGCTCAGTATCACAATCGACACGAACATTGAAGCATCATAGGCGACGGAAAAGGTTCTCAGCACGTGTTGGCACAGTTCAGATGATTCGTTCTTCTTCCAACTTAAGCTTCCCCGTATTAGCCAAGTTATCATTTTTTTTTTTTTATAATTTACGCGCGCCTAAGGGGTTATGAATACCCTTATACTGTTGCCAGGGCGCGGGCGGAAAAATAGAAGGAGGAGAAAGGAAAGTTTGTGATGTAGTGGTTTGAAACTCAGGTGTGTTTGGTTTCGACATTGACTCTCCAGGGGTGGGAGTCCGAATAGGACGGAGAGATTTTTCTTCTCTCGGAATGTGAGGTTGTGAATTTTAACGGTTGTTTTGTGCTTGAAAAACCCTACAACAGCCAAATCTACATGTCAGTGTTATGCCTTCACACGCAGATTTTTCTGACTGAGTTCCAATTACACAAGTGAAAACTTGCTATGGCTAGGATTCGAACCTTGACCTTCCGAGTGAGAAGCGATGGCTAGTACCACTACACCTCGGCCACCCCTAATCATGGAGGACGATAGATGCCAAACGAAGAGATAATTCCTTAATATCACGATGTCGATATTTGATCCCTTCGGGATGATTGCCAGCTTTACACTGTATCTAAAATTGTTGCTTCGTTCAATCTGGAGTTTCAGAACTGCGTGGGATGAGCCAATTCCCAACGAATCGTTCGAGAAGTGCAAGCAGTGGAAGGCGGAGCTGCCAGCGCTGACTCAACTAAGGTTTCCCAGATGCCATAATAAGTATCTATCACGTGCCAAGATAGACTTGCATACCTTCGTCGATGCTATTGGGGAAGCCTTCAGTGCAGTCACGTACATTAGGATGGAACATAATGGAGGAGTGTGGGTTTCGTTAGCCTGCGGGAAAACGAGAGGGAGCCCCAGAAAACTGTTATCTATACCTTGTCTCGAGCTTTCAGCTGCTGTTCTACGTGTGAGGCTGTGCAATTCCGTCGTCGAAAGCCACAAGCCGTCCTTTGCCAAACGAGTGTTTTGGAGCGACTCCAAGACGGTTCCCAACTGGCTTTGGTCAAATCTACGCCGACATACATAAAGATTTCGTGAGCTTCAGAATTGCAGAGATACTTGAGAGCTGTCAAGCCAACCAGTGGCGTTGGGTTCCATCGAAGGAAAACCCCACGGACGAAGCCGCACCCAAATCAAGGCCGACAACAAGTAGATAAAGGAAACTTACTTTCTGGAGTTAGCTGAAGCAGAAAGGCCAACATTTCCGGACAACATCTCCACGCGTGATTGCCAGGGAGCTCTATTCGACTCAAGGAGGTTTTCCCAGTATTCCAGGCTTCAAAGGACCATCGCGTGGCTGCTACGTTTTGTTGCCTTCTGCCGGAGAAAGAGAGTCGAGGTGAGCTAACTGCGTCCGAGATTCGTAGTTCCGAACGTTTAATATGCCTTAAAGTTCAAAGTGATTTATTCAGCTCCAATATCGCTATGCTACGCAGTGTGTCGCGCGTCGGAAAAGACAGCAAGATCTACAAGCTTTCACCGTACCTCGATGGACTCGTTCGTGTTTCGCTTCGAATAGACGCTGCTACAACGATACCCTTTGAGACTAGACGTCCCATTATACTCCCTAAAAATCATCGCGTGACAGACCTGATCATCGGCCATCTTCACGACGATACTGTAGTGAGCACAAGGTCGTTCACGTACTCTGGACCGGATTACTTCGGACCTGTTACAGTCGCCATAGGCCGCCGAATGGAAAAGAGATGGTTCGCCCTTCTCACCTGCCTGACCATCAGAGCAGTACAGCTGGAGATAGCAGCAAACTTGTCATAGGACGAGTGGACTTTCAACTATCGGGTGAATCTGCGTGCAGGAGGTTGTTGTGAGCGATTGGTTCAATCCGTTAAACGTGTTCCTTCTTGAACGCCGTCTAAGGTGTCGCCAAGGTTCGAGACTTTGCAGAGTGCGCTCATAGAAGCCGAAAATATTGCGAATAGCCAACCGCTCACTCACTTATCGGTGATGATCGAGGAGGAAGAGCCGCTTACACCGAACCATTTCATCATGGGTGGTACGAGTTCAACGCAGACTCCCGGCCACATCGATGGTAAAGCGCTATGCTTGGGGAAGCAGTGGGGTGTGTCCCAACAGCTCAAAGATCGCTTCTAGAAAGGGTTGATGACGGAGTATCTCCCCATTTTACCAATAGGTGTAAGTGGTTTGACAGGGCAAAGCCATTGTAGATTGGGGATCTAGTCCTCGTCTGCGTTGTCGATGTCCCGCGAAACAAGATAACGAACGTTTATGCAGGGCCTGATGGGCAGGTCTGCTTAGCCGAGATTCAGACAACCTCCAAAACTATGCGAAGACCTGCGGTTAAGGTGGCGGTACTAGAGATTTGTGGGCCTTTCGATCGAGACTCGAGCGCCTCACGGGGAGTGGGTTGTTAAAAAATATATTAATGTTTTAGATCAGAATAATGTAATCGGTAGGTTATGGAAACTACCTTTCGGAAGTTCAATTCAAGTTGTGTTGGATGGTTTCAAGTCTAATATTCACAAAATAAATGCTGGTGTACCCCAGGTCTCCGTTCTGTCTCCGATACTCTTTTTAATCTTCATCAATGATCTCTTGTCTGCCACTTCTAATCCAATATATTGATTTGCTGACGACAGTACTCTATGTCTTTCATATCCGTTCCCGGACTCACGTCCCTGTTGTTCTACTATCAACAGAGTAGAATTTAATACTTCCAAAACACACTGCTGTCTCCAAGTTTAAATACCCAACTATTATCCATTAATGGCACTTGCATCGTTGAAACCGAAAAACTTTCCATTCTCGTTATATGTGTCAATAACAACTTACGTTGGAATGACCACATATTCGATGTCGCCAAAAATGCTGCGACACCTTTAAGACCTCTTTGCACTTGCTAGATATGATCCAAAATCGTGCGATAAAACGGCTGAACCGGAAAAAGGTGCTGTGAAGCTAATGTTTCGAATAATGCCTAACAGTCTGACCGACGTTGTCAGCAAACAAGAATCCACAGTTTCATGCTTCATGGTCGCAGGTTGGGGGAGAAAGAATGAAACCGAAACAAGCTTCTAGGGTTCGTCGTCCATTTGCACCATACCAGGCTTAAAGTCCCCGGGGAGGACTGTTATAAACGGAAATACATATATTCTTCAAGGTTAAGAAGCTGCGATACAATATGTTCCTAGGAAAGTCTACCTAACAGTCGTCTGCCGATCCACAAGAAAGTAGACCTCCAAGCTGTGCCAATTATAAAGGCACATTGCCACATTGTGTAAGTGCCTGAAAGCGTTTGTCAAGGATCTGGCTTTGACACTGCGACAGATCTAGGAAAAAACCTGAGCACCTCAGATCGATATTCACCATCTCTTTATCGATTTTAAGACTGCGTATGAGAGCTCATACGCAATGCGGGACCATGTCTAGTTTTGACGTCGCTGCCGAATTTTCCAAGATAAAAAAGTAAACACTACAGCCTGTACAGCGACTTTAGAAGCCAGAAAGTCCGTCTCAGCCGCCTTAGATGGCTACGAAATGTAGAGGGAATTTCAATGTCCCGAACTGAAGAGCCTTCGAGTCCTATCTGGAACGAAAACTCGGAAGAGGAAGACTTCGCTTTACGTACGGCTCACAAGTTGACATCAATTGGCTTGGAGTGCGGATCTGGAAGCAGTTGGCTAAAGGCTACTTGCACGGCTTTATTGGTTGATTGGTAAGTCACCATATTTTTCTATCTTTAAACTAAAATTTGGTTACAACATGATAATGCTTACGGCAAATGTGTTTTAATAAGTAGCATATGGTGTCTATCCTTTTCAGCTCCAAGTCATCACCTACTTAACGAGATGTGAAGTCAAAAGTAGTCCTCCGAGAAGACTCAAGCAAATATTTGATTGTTTTTCAAGCCCTTCATAAATACGTATGTTGTTACTCTTTTTTAGTTGTTGTTTTGCTATATGTGAAGCAGTGATTTCGCGGATCTTTTCGTATTATTTGCATCGATAGAATTGGGCTTTACGGTGATTGCTCGTATTTTTAGTCTGTGATTGCATGGAGTTTTTCTTTGGTAATGTCGTTGCACATATTGAGATTATGTTGGCGAATTTATGCGGATTATTACAGTGTGTTCATTCACGTGACCAAAGATTGGTTGCCACTTTCAATAAATCCGCACTCAAATAGACGTTTATTCTGATCATAGTAGCAGCTGTCATTGTAGCAAAATTACCACGTGCAGATCCGGCGCTCGTTATCCTGGGTCGTCAACATTAAATCCGTCCTTATTAGTATCTTTCAGCTGTTTCGTAACAGTGTAGTTTTATAAGTTGTCTTCCTACGACTTGAGCGAAAGGCGCATGATATTGCAGAGCCAGTAGCCCGTTTCGGGGATATACTCGCAAGATCAGTCATTGACCCATTAAGAATACATCAGCTACCATTTTCAGCATGGACAATCAGTCCAGTGATAACCCAGAAGGGAGGAAAAAACATCAAGCGTCAAAAGTATGCGTAATAAAAGTTTTTAAACCCCACCTTATGGATCTCAGAACAGTAGAGAACCAGAAAATTTATCACAGTCAATAAAGAAACTACATCAGCTCAGACTATAGAGGGGTTTGGCTCACCTATCTACTGAAGTGTGACAAGTCGTTAGTTTTCACAAATTTCAGATCAAAACTCCAAAGCCGCATATGATGGCATAAAACATCTAGAGCTTTGGAAAAGCAATAATTCTCAAGAAAACGGATCGAGCTGCATCATCTGATTTTGGAAAATTCGTAACGTAATCGTGAGAAACCGCTCAAACAATACCACCTTGATCAAAAAGTTCCGGAATAACCACCACATGGCGCTCCCATTGTTCCGATTTGAGTTCTGTTTTTTTTTTTTTGTTAAGTTGGTAAATCTATGTATTGTTGACATTTGCAAAAGTTACGTAGCCAAGAGTACATCTATCCATATGTGTGTTGGCGATTTTGTATTAAATTCTGCGTAAAAAACGGATTTAATGATGCGCGAACGTTGGAAATGTTGGAAATGTTGGAAATGTTGGAAAAGTGTTTCGGCAACGATTCTCTAAAGAAACGGTCATTTACCAGTGGCACGAGCGGTTCAAAAGTGGTCATGATGATCGAAGATAATGAACGCAGTGGCAGACCATCGATATCGAAAACCGACAGAAACATTGATGAAGTAAAAGAAATGTTGGTCAATAACCTCAAATTAACCATCACAGAGATAGCGAAAGACTAGAACATTGCCTATGGATCCGTCCAAGACATTTTGATTAATGATTTGGGTTTCCGTCGTGTAGTAGCAAAGTTGGTGCCAAAAGACCTCAATTTCATGCAAAAAAGAGACAGTGCTGACGTAGCAAAAGAGATGATTTGCGAGGCTGAATCCGATCCCACATTCATCAAAAGGATCATTACTGGAGACTAGACGTGGGTTTATGTGTACGATACGCAATCCAAACATCAGGCAAGTGAATGGCGTTCACCAAATGAGCCGAGATTAAAAAAAACAGTCAAAAAAGAAGGCAATGCTCACGGTTTTCATGGATTACAACGGTGTAGTGCATCATGAATTTTTGCCAGAAGGCCAGACAGTAAACAAAGAGTATTCGTATTATTTGGGAGTTATGAGACGTTTGCGTGAAGCAATTCGCCGAAAGAGACCAGAATTTTGTGCAGAAAACTCGTGGATTTTGCACCATGATAACGCACCGTCGCACAATGTCATCATTATTCGTAATTTTTTGACGAAAAATGCAACAAATACCATCCAACAGCCACCGAGTTCACCTGATTTGGCTCCCTGTGACTTCTTTCTGTTCAATCGAGTTAAAAAACCACTACGGCTAACGCGTTTCAGCAGACGAGAGGAAGTAATGGAAAAATCGCAGGAAGCACTAATGGACATGCCGAAAACCGAATATACAAAATGTTTCGAGGATTGGATCAAGCGCTGGCATAAGTGTGTTGCAGTCGATGGGGATTACTTTGAAGGGGACAATATAGATTTAGATGAATAAACTTGTATTTTTAATTTTCTGAATAAATTCCGGATCAAGGTGATATACGTGCTGCCATCCAATTTCTTCAACCACATTGTGGATGTTAGTACGGAGGCAGATATTAAAAGATCCCCTCATATGAATCCAAATTTGCTCAAACCACGTAATCCAAAAACATAAATTCGGCCAGTTCTGCCGTGCCGCTTGTTGGACGTTAATCAGGACAGCAGAGCAGTCGCTGACTCCATTTTTTTTTGTAAACCGGGGATAGATATTAAATTCTGTGGCGAATCAAAAATTAAACCCAATCGCGAACTTTTTGAGTTAGATCAAGATGCGAGTAAAGTCCAAAAACTTGAAACACATCTGAAAGAGCACTTATCCTTGACTTTATTAGGTTAAGAATACTAATCGAATGACGGGAGACAGTATCTCCAAACGTACCTACCAACTCGCTATAGGGGACCACATCCCTAGTTGTTATCCTTTTACATATAAAAGAACACTATGTGCCTATGGAATTTTCCTGACCTCGGTTACATTAGAACAGCCGCCTTTTCTGACTGCTACCATAAATCAAGCCTCGTCAAAAATAAAGGATATTTAAATATCAGAAAGCGCCAGACACTACTTTATGATATAGAGGCTATACTTCGTGGATAAGCGCCCAGTTAACCCTTTTTAAGGTGGAAATATATATATTTGCCACCCATTTTTGTCCCTGAATGCATCCAATCTGTTGCATCAATTTTTGAAATCTCTTTTGTGATTTCACTGACATCTATTTTCTACAAGAATAACTTTCTGAAATTCATGTATCCTACACTGCACACGGTCATTTAAAACAGCTGTTTTGTTCCTTTTTTTTTGGTTCAAATTGGTGAATGTACTAATCTGGTGAATAGTTTACTTTACAAAAGATTTAAATACATATTTTTGAAGAAAATTACCCTAAACAAAGTAAAAAATTAATATAGGGTAGGTAGATTGATTGTATACATCAGTGGCAATATACGTATTTGCCACTGCCTTTTCAGAGTAGTAAAATTTTTGTTGCTGCCTTGTTACAGATATTTGTTTTTTTTTACATAGATGTCTAAGGCAAAACTAGATGATGACGATATTGAGGAATTGTTTTATGAAATTGATGACGAGAATCCCGAAGACGATTTCGAAAACGATGAGGATGTCGAGAATCAGAACTTTGATGTAGCAGATCCGACAGAAAACGTTGAAGATGTGGATGATCCCATGTCAGAAATAAAAAATTGTAAAGATAGTCGGCTCACAAATCTGATTTACCATGCTGCAGCTCTAGTTCCGACCAAAGTGCAGACGAAAACGAGGAATAAAAGTGTTGAGAATGAGACGTTTTTTGTCAAGTGAAAGATTTGATCCGATTAATATTGCCCAAGTATTTCCATGCTCAAGTCAAAGCCGGCCAATTTACTTTTTCAAGCAAATGTTCACAGACAGTACACTTGGACTTATTGTCGATCAAATCAATTTTTATGCTCAACAAAGGAACATTGATATAATAGAACTGGAGGCATTTTTAGGAATAATAGTTTTAATGGATGTGCATAACCTTCCGTCTATTGATTTATACTGGTCAAAAAACCCGTTCTTTTTTAATGAAGTTATTGCATCAGTCATGCCATGCAAAAGATTTAAAAAAATCTTGCAAAATTTTCGCTTGGCTGACAATTCCATCAGATCCAAATATGGAGAAGCTAACTTTGATCGCCTATTCAAAATAAGGCCGCTGCTGACAACTTTGAATTACCGTTTTCAAAGCCTTGCTATGGCAACTAAGTCCCAATCAATTGATGAGTGCATGGTTCTTTTCAAAGGCCAATCCAGTCTCAAGAAGTATATGCCACTCGAGCCAATTAAAAGAGGCTTCAAAGTGTGGGCTAGATGTGACTCGCAAACTGGATACTTATACTAGTTCGATGTATACACTGACAAAAAAAAAACAGACAATACGCCTGAACTAGGATTAGGAGCTTCAGTTGTACAACAGCTTTGTCACTCACTGAAAGACACTAATGTTCATTTAATCTTTGACAATTTCTTTTCATCTTTTCAGTTGCTTAAAGACCTATACGAAAACCAAATTTATGCAACTGCAACGGTGAGGTCAAATCGAAAGAGACTCCCAAAAATCGCAGCACAAAAAAAACAAAATGATGAAAGGGGAAAAGTGGAGGAAGCTGCAAAATGTAGCTTTTATACAGTGAATGAATACGAAACAGGTAAATCTGTTATCAACTGCATTTGATCCGAAAACGAAGCTTGTGGTAACACGAACGCAGAAAGATGGATCCAAATCTGAAATCCCCTGTCCGTTGGCAGTTCAACAATATACCAAGCGCATGGGTGGCGCCGACCTTTTCAACCAAAAGCGTGCCACCTATAGCGTAGGACGCCGAACTAAACATTGGAGGTTACGCATTTTTAATTTTCTTTTTTTGTCGATGCGGCTGTGACAAATGCTCATATTTTGCATTCTTCTACAGTCCGGGTGAGGACACAAGATCTATCCCGCTTTTATTTTAGGGTTTTACTTGGCCAAGAGCTTATTGGAAGATTCCAAATAAACAAGGTAAAAAATAGGCGACGTAATAGCAAAAAAAACTCCAGCCAAGTCAACAAGGAAATCATTTGGTGTACTTGATGAACATAGATTGGAAAATTTAGGAGCACATATGCCTGAGGAGATTTCGACCTATCGCAGATGCAGACTTTGCAGTACAAAGGCAAACAATAAAAGATAAAAAATTCAATGCTCGCATTGATAAGTACCACTATGCATTACTCCATGCTTTGGTCGATTCCTTAAATAATATTTTTTTGTTTTAAATCTGATCAAAAAAAAAAATAGTTGCAGTTCACATATTTCCTTCGGTCACCAACAGGCAGTGGCAAACCTATTGCCATCTCATTTTTTGTCAAAAATTAAACAAATTTTTTTTTTTTTTACAAAAATTTCTTCAAACACTTCCTAACTAATTCAAAAATAAACATGTATTTTCTTAGGCGGCTCCAACAAAAGCTGCCTTATAAAACGAAACAGATTAGCGATTTAACTTTCTTAAGGAATTATCTAGACAAGTCTTAAGCTATTCCGTCCTTGGCGGATAACTCTTCGCGTTGATCTATATTTTATTTGAAGTATAATTCACTAGATTATAAGTGCACCTTATGTAGCACAGCACTTCACAAATGGACAATGTAATCACGAGATACAAACATTGCTATTATGATCGATAAGCCGATGGGTACTTGTATATGTACATCGAATCGAAGATTTATCTAATAACGTTCTGTATTAGTGTTCTTTCTCTCACCTCTAGTACTCGTATCTATTTAGTTGCTTTACTCTTATTTATCGTTAATTTGCTAAAAACTTTGCAAACATTATAATTTATTGTTTACTCAATGATTGCATCAGTGAGGGTATCTCCTTCAGAATAACAGTCGGACAGTACAGAGATAGAGAAGTTTTCTAATAGCACACTTCCATGATCGTAAAATGCGTTTATTATTCCTCCTCCCCCCCCCCTCCTCTTTACTGCAATAAAACGGCTCCCCTTTTACTTTGGAAATATAGGGAGAGATGGCGTTTTTTTCTTTTTTTTTTAAAATTAAAATAAAATATATCACTTTTAAGTTTAAGAATAAAACATAGAAAAAAACCTACGTAAATATTTGAATGGTTTTGAAGGAATTTTCTTAGGTATACTCATATCTCCAGTGTATCTGAGGTATCTAAACGACAAGTACAATAAGAAAAATTTACGTATTTACTTATAGGTAGGGGTAACATCAATTTAAATTTTTACAGATACTCCGTTCCGTACCTTATGTGTGCAAAATGTAAGAATCAACAGGTGGGTTGGTAATTTTTATATCTATGATTATCTTTTTTTCTGTTTTGTACTTTGCATCCAGTATGTTGGTGTCGCTTTGCACTAGAGTATTAATCATCAATTGCTTTTTACTTTTATTTTTTATATTATTATTTTTTTCTTTAAAAAAAAACAAACACTTCAGAGTAGGGGGCACTTTTCATCACAAAAAGCAGAACAACTTTAATTTTTTCTTATTCACTTTTGAATAACATTATTTTTTTTTTCTTTATTTTGAATTAACGACAATTGGCTTTTGCACTTTTTTTACCACAAAAAAAAAAACCCGAAATCACTGGTAAAACTTATATGTATGGGCAAAATATTTTTTTATATTTTATTTCAATAAAAAAAAAAAACATCGAATTCACTTCGTTGATTTAGATGTTCGAAAATAAAGCGGGATTTCTTTTTAATTAGGCGATAAATTTTAATTTGTTACTTTCTACCCACCATTAGAAAACAAATTAAATCAAATAACCCCAATCGAAGGGTAGATATTAAAAACGGAAAAATCGCATAGCGCACATGCGCATTCGGACCGCTCGCGAGTAACTAACTTCGCGTGAAAAAACGTCGCGCTTTGCTCCACGCATGGAATACTTTAGTCGACACCGTCGTGAGTCAATCTGGTCCAACAGAAAAAACTCACAACAAATTGGATGAGGTGTATCTTAGTATGATACTTTACTGCCTACATCGTTTCGATGTGAATCGAAAAGAGTGAATTAAGTTGCAGATGATTGTAGAGTTGAGTGAAGTTGTTGGGATCGATTTGGGAGCTTATGGTGGTTCCGATTTCGAGTTATTCCATCACTGATCGAGAGAATGAAAAGTGATTACTCATTCGATTGAGTGGAGTTGCGGAGAGTTTCAGTTTCATATCATTTCGAGTGTATAGTGAGATAAAATAAAATAAACAAATGAGAATGGGACATGCATTTGCTTTTGGTTGTAATGGGTAAGGTGGGTGAAGCACATGAATTTCAACCAAACAGTTGGTGAGTTATGTGCTGCTTTATTTTTCCGTGTGAACTGAGGGTTAGATTAGTAACGCTTGATAAGAACATGGAATTGTTAGGTGTTCCCGCGATAATAAAAGGTGTTTTTTTAAGAGATTTGGTTTTTAAACTGGTAACACTGTTTCTAAAGATTGTCAACTTGATAGTGGAAAGTTGATTTGTGGTAAGTACGATTTGTCATTTTACGATGAATAGATTACCGCCAGAACAACGCGTGCAAATTGTACAAACTTATTTTGAAATCCCTGGTTCCGTTCGCCAAACTCATCGTGCGCTACGTCCATTTTACGGTAGACATAATCATCCATCTGAGCAAGTTATTCGGAACACGATGAATCGTTTTTACACCACGTATACTCTAGTAGATAATACGCATTCCCAAATGCGACAAACAATGCAGAAGAAGTTATTGGCGTTGTGGAGCGCAATGTTGAGGAGAATCCGATAGTCGATTCGCCATCGTGCATAGAAATTGGAGCTATGCCCATCCACTTTATGAAATATTTTACGGAAAGATATTGGCTTAAAAGCTTATAAGATCCAGCTTGTACAAAAATTGAAACCGCGTGATCATTATACGAGTCGTAGGTTCGGTGAATGGGCCGAAAATATGATTTAGCTTGATCCTCATTTTCAGCGCAAAACCTTGTTCTCCGATGAAGCCATTTTTGGTTAAATGGATATGTAAACAAGCAAAATTGCCGAATTTGGAACCGAGAAAACCCTGAAGCCTTTGTTGAGACGCTCTTACAACCATCAAAACTCACTGTTTGGTATGCGCTATGGTCTGGTGGAATCATCGGCCTATATTTCTTTAAGGACGATGCCGGCCAGAATGTTACCATCGATGGAAAGCGCTATAGAAGCATAATTTCTGACTTCTTCGTTCCTCAGTTTGATGGCATTGACGTGACAGAGCTTTGGTGTCATCAAGATGACGCAACATGCCACGCGGCGCATAATGGAACCGATCCTGTGATCTCATACCTTTAGATTACTTTCTTTGGAAGTATGTGAAGTCACTAGTCCATGCCGATAAACTAGAGACGTTTAAAGATTTGGAAGTCAACATTCGCCATATTATTTCTGATATACGGCACCTGTTTTTCGATAAAGTTGTCGAAAATTGGACTTCACGATTGCGTGGTGCGCACATGCCCGATATCATATTTAAATATTAATGGCATAAAATTATCTATTAAATAATAAATAATATTATGGACATTAACATTAGCTTCAAGTATTTTATTTCATATTGAATTTGTATATCTCTAAAAAAAACACCCTTTATAAGTTTAATTTAAAGTAATAAAGAAAGCAAAATGTAGAAATCTCTTTCTCTTCCAATCCACCATTTGTTTTCAGTCTGAACAGTCCACTCAGATAAAGAGTTAATCTATTGTCCTTTTTGTATCCTTCTTTTACTGGAATTCCTCAGTCTTACGTAGCAATATGAGTAAATTCTGCCGGTTATGCTCATACATCCACCACATCAGCGCCGAGTATCTACATGCCTCATGCGAGCACACGCCGAACCTTAGCAGAGAATGTGCTCCGGGGTTTCATCATCACTCTCATAAAAAGCGTCGTAAACCAATTAAATACTTCAGTGATAAAGTTCCTATCCTATTAGCACCCAACACATTACCCACGAGTATCTGCAGCCTGATACGGAGGTAAGTTAAACCTTCACAGAAAAAGTGCTGCGAGGTGTCATCATCATAAAATTCGTTGCAGGATCTTGTGTCATTTACACCTAGCATACCTCGCAAGTCGCATTCGTCGCAAGAAGTCAGAAAGCATTCGTTTGGTCGCCCGGCATTTTAGAGAGTCACGTCATCTGCAGATTTGCTCATACGAAACCCATCTGTCAATTGAAGACCTTATCGGGAACATAGGCAGTCCTTGAGGAACTCTACTCTGGGCCTTGCTTAGTAAGTTCATCGGCGACCTCATTTCTCGCGATCCCATTGTGACCTAAAACCCAAGTAACACTCAAAGAATTCAGCCTTCTGAGTGCGTGCAGAAAAGCGTCGTTATTTTGAACTTTAAAAGCTTGGAGGTGATGAACTTGACAATCGCTATAGACGCGATACTTTGCCACCTCTACTGATTTTTAAACAATATAGTTCATTGCTCAGGATTGTATCTCTGCTTTGAAGATGTAAAGAAGTTTTCCTAAGAGGAGAGAAATCGAATACTTCAAAAAGACTTCTACGCCATACCTTAGAGCAGTTTTGAAGCCATCGATGAAGAAACCAGTCTATTCCGTACTTTTGTAACAACAGAAATTCTAGTGTAACTGGATTAGACGGCATATTTATAAGATAAAGGTCAAAAGACATTCGGCCTCTAAAGTCATTAAAATTCCAATGCTTGCTGTACCAAAAACTTCTTCTTTCTCAACAAATGAAGGCTTTGATATTGCATGATATAAATTTAGATTTATCTGTGAGTCTAGAGCCGAGTAAGGTTTGCTAAGGTAACCGTCCAAGTAGTTGTAATAGACCTTTCTCTGGTATCTATAGAAGTAAAAGAAGTAGTGAGATATTTTCGTGAAAGTTTGTTCCACTGGACAACCAACTTATTATATATAATAGGTCTTATCATAGTCGTGTAAAGACAAAGAACAAAGACAACCCCGTGTCATGCCGATAAACTCTTCCCACTGCGCCTTAGTTGTTGTTATCTAAATGACACCCAAATGCTGACTTGAGACGCATTTAAACGCTTGATGTGTCAGACCAGCTAAGTCTTTCTCATTTAGCGAATAACATCAGTTTTGAGAGAATTAACTGGAAGCCCAATCCTAATGCACTAATCGCTTATCACGTAAATGGCTGACTGGGTTTAAAGACTTACAATATAAGTCTTAGGCCATTGAGATCATCAAGCAATAAGTCATTCAACAGCATCCGCAATCAGAATCCTATTCACTTGCATTGTTCTTGGTGATTCGCCTACGCCATATTGTCTTTCCGAGTTACATATGCTGTCAAAAGTAGCGTTATCTATAATGCGCAGCATGTACTCCTTGTTAAGTGCGCCTTCAAGATTTTGAAGCGCAGTTTCACAAAATTGTCCAAAATTGGATACATTCGCAATGAATACTTGTTTATATTTATATCATAAAACTTAACTTTTCTCCCCATGATCTTCAACGTGAAGGAAGTCAGACTGATTAGTTTGGAGGTCTCGGCGAATAAGTAATTAATAATTCCAGTACTAGGAGGACAATGAAGATTATCTTTAGAGTTGTTAGCATCAGGTCTACCATATACCATTTTGTAGAGTAACTGGATTGCCATCAGTCCCAGGCCGCTTGAAGCCATCAAAGAAAGCAACTGCGTATTTGATGGCCTCATTCGTCATCACTATCGATGACAGATACCAATTACAGCATGTTGTGTTACTCAGCTTACTTGATGGTTGTGAACCGGTTATGATTAGGTTACCTGCGAAGGAAGTCTCAGACATGAAGCCGAGGGTATCTGCTTTCATCTCAGTGTAGGGACCAATAGATTTTCTAAATGTAACCAGTCTGGCTAATTCGCCCTCTTTTGAGGGCTTCCACCAGCCTGCTGTCTTTACAAGAGGCACTCTTGGAAATTCGAATCTGCGGCTTATTTTCAATTTTGTGTATTTGCGTTCCACCATGAAACGAACGATCTAGAGGAGTTTTTCCTGGATACGCATATTCTGGTTCCTCTACCTTCTACTTCATTTTGTGTTTAGGCAGAGCATTTACAAGCTTGCCGAGCTTCTGCTTAAAGTGTACAGTTTGTTTCACTCTGGTTCCTTCTCCTCAACGAGGGATCTGGATTCCGATTCTGAATTCTGTGAAGGTAATATACATATGGTCTGACATGGAAGCTGTACGTACTTTTCAGCCGGTAGTTGAGTCGATTATATATTGTCTTATTTTCGTAACGAATGTTAGCTGAGACCCAACAATGTTTACAATCAGGTCGGATGATAGGATGAAGTCCAGGAAGTGATTGTTATTTATGTACGTTGGCTCTTAAATCTATTTTGCATTTCATTGTAATCAGTTAATTTGCATTAGTAATCCACAGTAGTTCAGTCTTTTTTCGAAGCTTGTGGCTGTTATGTCGCAGTGCGATTTTGTCGTCGTCGACACTAAGCCGCCGTAAGGCATGTACTTTAACAATTGCTTACTGGTAATCACATAAAGTAGGTCATCGGACGTGAACCTTCAACTTCATGTAAAGGCTCCCCGTCGCATGGATTTTGGATTTTGGGACCAATGCCCACACAGACGAATTAAAACTTTCACTACAGTTTTGACTATAACCGCCGATGCAAATGATCGTTTCTGGTCAATTATTCGTAGACTGGCTTGATAGCTTCATACACTTCATTTGGAAGAGCTGGCTTATGTTTGTACTCAGCCAAACCATTTGTAGCTTTAGCCATGAGTACCATGAATCCTCTCCGATAGCTCATTTATCGTGCTGCGGTTTTGCATCAATAGAAAATTTATGATCGAATGTAGCCCATATACTGTTCCTCATGCTTTCAGCTGAATCACAGTTTCTACGATAGGCTAATCCATAATAAATATAGAGTTCGTCTATTAGTTTTCCCGCCAATTTGTCCTTCCACCGAGATTTTTGTATTCTTTTTCAAATTACGTAGGCGGGTACCCATTCGCTTTTGAATGTGATCTACTCGTATACGCTCTTTCTTGAGTACTGTGACATTCTCATAGGACTTAGGATCAGTGATTTCTTCAAAAGTCTTAAAATCACCGTCACCAATCTAATGCGTGCATTTTATCTGGTACAAAGCTTCGGATCGCTGAAACATCTCAACAACTGCATCGACCTTCGTTTTCCCTCCTAATCCATCGTGGTTCACGTCGCACTTATCTTTCTGATTTTGTGCCCATTCCGTATATTCTTTCGTGTCTTCTTTATTTTTCCAGTACTCACACGCCTTACAGTATTTTGATAACTCTGTGCAGTCTACAATTTTTGTACTGTAATTGCCAATAAGTGTCACTAAGCCAAACAAGGCCGTAAACCACGAGCCATAATTCCATTTTCTCCTTCTTCAATAGGAATAGTTGTCTCATCTTTCGCTGCTTTCATCATACTATCTCAGCCTGTGCACATTTTTCACAGGACATAGACAGGTAACCAAAACCTGGTTTCACTTCAATATCGTACATATCTTCCGATAGTTTCAATTTTTTCCCGGATGCACTAGTATTCATTTCACTTGGTGGCTCTAACTCGTGTCGATTCGGCGGTCTTCTTCCAGATATTTTCGGCCTCTTGCTGTATGTACTTGTCTCTTTTGTACCTCTTTGACCACAATACACTTTGTCGCTCATTATATAAACGAACCATTAACACTCACAAAACAAAAAAAAAAATTTGCGCAATTATCGATAAAAAAACAAATGTTCCTCAAATAGTGTCCTTCTCGAATGTTTCACTGTACGAAACTGGCTGAAACCGATGTTTCTACAGACGAAACAAGCAATAGTCTGAACACGTAGCTTCAAAAACATCTGCCGTATGCCTACTCTAGTCCCCTAAAATACCGCCCCTCGATTCGGTTATAAGTGGCTCGCTGCCTACCCGGCGGAGTTGTACTATACTTTAAAAATCAAGTATTTCAAGATATTTCCCGGCCATAATCTTTTGGGATATCATTTTTGAGGTCCCAAGGGACCATTGAAAGCAAAAAAAAAAATATATATTGGGTCTACAAGTAAGTTTCCAGCGTTTGTCAGAGATAGCGCCACCAGTGGATCCCGGGCAGAAATGTCAGACCCCATGTGTTTTATTAGTAGGTTTTGTATCTGTCAACAACTTTGCAGCGTTATATTTGAGCAGTTCTATCGGTGTCGTACATTTTATCGAGCAAAATCATGGCAAGTTTCCAGCTAAATAAACGTCATTTGCGGGAAGCGCTGCTTTTATTCTTTAATATGAAGAAAAGTGCGGCTGAGGCCTATCGTTTGCTTTCGGAAACTTATGGGGCGGAATGTATTGGTGAATCGACGTGCCGCGAGTGGTTCAAACGGTTCAGAAGTGGTGATTTTGGAGTCGAAGACAAAGATCGTCCCGGAAAGCCGAATAGTTTTGAAGACGAGGAATTGGACGCTTTACTGGATGAGGATCCGTGTCAGATTCAAGAAGAACTTGCTGCATCATTGGGCGTTACGCAACAAGCCGTTTGCCTGCGCCTAAAAGCACTGGGATTCATTTAAAAGGTTGGAAACTGGGTGCCGTACGAATTGAAGCCAAGAGACGTCGAACGGCGATTTTGCATGTCCGGAATGTTACTGCAGCGGTATAAAAATGATGGTCACTGGTGATGAGAAATGGATTTATTATGATAATAGTAAACGCAGAAAATCGTATACAAAGCCCGGCGAGCCCGCCCAATCGACGCCGAAACGAAATATTCATGTGAATAAGGTCATGCTCTGCATATGGTGGAATCAAAAGGGTGTCGTATACTACGAACTGCTTCCGAGTGGTGAAACCATCAAAGGACCATTATATCGAACCCAACTAATTCGTTTGAAGCGGGCATTAAAAGAAAAACGGCCAGAATATGAGACCAGGCATGAGTCCGTCATTTTTCATCACGACAACGCTCGGCCACATATTGCGGTTTCGGTGAAAAACTATTTGGAAAATAGTGAATGGGAAATTCTGCCTCACCCGCCTTACAGTCCAGACTTGGCACCATCTGACTACCACTTGTTTCGTTCGATGCAAAACGCTCTTACGGGAGCTTCAGCTCAGTAGAGGAAATCAAAAATTGGCTCCATACGTTCTTGGGCTCGAAAGACGAGAAATTTTTTTGGTCCGGAATTCATAAATTGCCAGAAAGATGGGGGAAAGTTGTAGCTTCCGATGGATGATACTTTGAATAAAGCATTGTAACTAGGTTTTCATAATAAAACTTCAAATTTTGGAAAAAAACGCTGGAAACTTACTTGTAGACCCAATATTTTTTTGAAAATCCTTAACCCCTTAAGAAATCGTCTCCTTGGCACTTTTTTTTCAGAACCTGAAATGTGAGACACACAAACCCCTATTCCGTACTTGTTTTCCAACACCGCCTAATTGTATTATTTTAACCACAGAAATGGAAAATAGTTGATCATCCCACACAACCGACAATCCAACAGGTCCCACATGTTTACCACTCATTTCCGAGAGTGGGCTATCCTCTCAGTGAACATATGGAATCAGAATACCAACTCCACTCAAAAGACTTGAGTTTAACTCAAACTTTGTGGCAACTTGTTAGGGCTACGTTTTTGGATGAATCTCCGAAAGGCGATCTAGATTTCAAATATTTATAATAATAAATTTGAATTTCCATCAAGTTGATAAGGCCGCTTACAGATACCACACCATATGGAGTGCCATAATATGGAGACATTTGTACGAGTGGATTCAGGTAGGAAGCAATAAACTTTGTATCTAAATGTCTAAATATTTCCACAGCTAAAAATTTATTGGGAAAAATTAGCATACGAAATACAACCGTCCATTTGTTTGATTAGCCATTAGCCAATGAACTTTGTAGTTTATTGAGAGAAAATGTTTATCATTTTAGATAAGATACGAATACTGCACGTGCTGCTGTTTTTAATAGAAGAGACTTATTGAAAAAGAAGATACAGCGAATGAGGGCGTTTAATTGAAAGGTAATCTTGAATTTTCGTTACGATTTATGGAGAACTCTTGATGTTTACTTCATTCAAAACATTAGAAGAGCCTTTAAAAGTCGTTGGCAGTTTCGAAGTAACCTTATCAGTCCGAATAAGAAACAATTGCCATGTGACGATATTAATTGGCAACGGAAAAACCTTAAGATATGCCTGCTTCGGTTCTAATACCTCAGAATCTGTTGCCGAAGAACTCTCAATATGAAAAGGAAACCACAGACGAGTTCATTAAAAAACAGAATCTTTCATACTTAAGCCTCCACTAATGCCTATCTAGTTATGGTTATTTTACACCCCCAAGGTAGGTCTTGACATTTACATCGTCTGTCACATGGCGAATGAAAGTATCTCTGCACTTTTTTGTCAATTGATGTAATTGAGGTATCGGCCGGTGGGGTTTGAAGCAGCGCAGGAGATTTATAGTGCTCGTATTACTGTAGAAAATAATGAAGCAACCAATAGCACCTGCTGTGGAAGTTAGAAAGTTGTATACTTATTAGAACATACAAACATCCAAACAATTGGCGAAGATCCTTGATTGTTTCAAATCAGATAAAGGAGTTTTTTTAGAAAATGGAATGGCTCTAACTAACAACAACAAGGCAGGTATATTGATGCTTATTTACTTAAATCCTGTGACCTGTTGTGGAAAGTCATTAATCAAGAATATCTATGCACACCGTTCTATGATGTCGTGTCCCCGATTTCTCCTCAACTGTTGTGCTTCGCACCTGCTGAAAACGACCCGCTGCTGTACTGTCTGGGCAAACGAATTCATAGCTCTTTAATGTATACCCAATTTTCGACAACAGTGCTGTCCTTGTACTCGTACTGTACTTCTAAATTTTTCTCATATTGAGCTGGCCATTTGGGATACGGTTTGGACAAAAAACTCTGCAGATGATGCAGAGATATTTTTTTGCCAAGGTCTGCGCCCGCAACTTAGACTTTGCTGTAAACTATGCTTAGCCCTGGTTAGTATGCCAAGTACAGCCTACTTCAAGTTATTTGCTTACGCCAGCAGATCCTCCATACAGTATTCTGTAGAAGAAATTTATTGAAAAATTGTGAAAGCCTAATTTGGCTTTTGAAAGCCTTACTGTTCTTCAGATAATGATGCGCGAATAGTGTCGCTTGTATTCACCAGATAAATAAACGGTGATGAGATGCAACCTCCAACGTACTCCACTTTAAAGTGATAAAATACAAACAGCACCAGTACCCATCACATCAGGGCAATGAGCCTAATGTGAGCGTTAGCCGGACATTCACATAGGAAATTCCTTGAACACTCTCACAAGAAGCGTCGCAGGACACGTGCCGTAATTTTTCATTTTAATTTTTCATTGATCTCCAGTGGTCATCCACATGCTTGCGCGACCGAAACTTTACCAAAAAATGAACTGACATTCGAACAAACAGAACTGAACTAACGATTGTCAGATAAGAAAGAAAGGTTTTTGGACCGAGAAAAAAGGTGAGCAATATAAAATCATTCAATTTCAAAGACACCCTAAATATAAAATTAGAATTAGGCTTTAAAATGAATTAATAAATATATGGTATGTTTGAACGATAAATTAAGTCTTTCATTTTGGACAAACCTAAATTGGTGACCCCGACGTGATCAATTCGCAAAACATCTAAAGTAACCACGTTTTTTTCTACCTCCCGACTGCCACCGCGTGTGTGAAAGGGAAAAATAGATACTGGTCCCATATTCACTGCGAACAATTAGAAAAAATCAACACCTAAACGACAGTGCCTGTAGCAGGTTGCAGCGTGGGACTACGGTGGACGCCGACTGTACACAAGACACAACCTAAAAACACGAAACAACGACAGTGCTACCAAGCTACCAAAAACTTTCTCAATTTCAAGATCAATCAAGCCGATCAGCATTCTTCATTTTGCAGATAGTGCCAAAACCCCATCCCTTGCCCAACTAGAGTAAGGAATTACGCACTAACTTCCCAGCTACGTGAACTTAAGACACCAAATAGAAGAAATAGTCGCACCAGAAATCGTTCGAAAGACTGTGAGAAGTTGGGCCAGTGTTGGTACCACAAACGATTTGGTACAAAGGCAAGGAAATGTACTAAACTCTGCTCATTCATTGAATATTCGGAAAACTAAAAACAGAGTTGACTCTTACAATACAAATCAGAGCCGACTTTTTATATATGATGGGTCCAGTCACAAGCACTACCTCGTAGACACAGGAGCAGACATATCGGTACTTCCAGCATTCAAATACTAAAAACCAAATCCAGCTGACCTTAACTTTTTCTTTTACCCCGCAAATTCGTCTCGTGTCAAAACACACGGAAAAAAACTGCTGAAACTTGACTTAGGGCTTATGCGCACTTTTAAATGGTTAGTCGTTTTAACTGACGTAGACAAGCCAATAATAGGAGCCGACCTCCTTAAAACTTACGGACTCCTAGTTGATCTTAAAGAAAAATGGCTTATAGATCCAATATTGCCAGACAGATTTACTATTTCGCACTTACAAGATTGCACAAACCGTCTGTACAACTGTAAGATTTTCACAACACTTGATATACTAAGAGCATACCATCAAATTCCAATAGAGCCAAAGAACATTGGGAAAACTGCAGTCTGCACACCGTTTGAATTCTTCGAATTCACGCATATGATGGAAGGACTTAGAAACGCAGCGCAGTCCTTCCAGCGCTTTATCGATGAAATTCTCAGAGATTTTGACTTCGTTTTCCCATACATCGACGACCTCCTCATTGCGTCGGAGGACGTGAACACTCATCTAAAACACCTAGAAGCTGTTCTCAAGAGGTTGCAGGAAGTAGACTTAGGAGTTAACTTTCTGGGACATAGAAGATATTCGCCCACCTCCAGAAAAAGTTGAAGCAATGTTTAACTATAAGCAACCAGAGACAGTGAACGACCTCCGACAATTCCTCAGAATGATGAACTTTTATAGGCGGTTCGTACCCAAAGCCGCACAGCACCAGCTCCCTTTCAACCACCTACTAAAAGGACGCAATAAGAACTGTGATAAGAGCAAAATTTTTTGGACTGGTAAGAATATCAAAGCTTTTAGCGAGTGCAAGATGATACTCAGTAACGCGACTACACTAGCTTTCCCCAAGCCCAATGCGGAATTATCGCTGGCAGTGGATGCGTCAAACACAACAATCGGAGCAAATGGCAGTTAGTAACCTCTGAGCTTCTACTCATCCAAATTTAGCGATGCTCAACAAAAGTACAGCACTTACGACAGAGAACTCCTGGCAGCTTATATGTCAATACGCCATTTTCATTTTCGTCATATTCTCGAAGGGAGAATTTCGCACTCTACACCGTCTGTAAGCCCATAACATATGCCCTTCAAAAAAAAACAGATAAAGCTTCACCGCGCCAACGTACATACCTGAATCTCATCTCGCAGTACATTTGTGATATACGATACATCCCTCTCAAGGATGAATGGCATTACACTAACAGAAACTGTGGACTATAAGGCAATCGCAGAAGAACAAGAGCACGTTAGCAAGCTTCAATTGTTGCGTACAAAAGGATCCTTAGAGCTTAAAACATTTCTGTCGCTTCTAAAAGGCTTATATGCCGCCGTATATTGACAGGACAAATTCGACCGTATATTCCTTCGAGATTCAGAAAAATATTGGGTCTACAAGTAAGTTTCCAGCGTTTTTTCCAAAATTTGAAGTTTTATTATGAAAACCTAGTTACAATGCTTTATTCAAAGTATCATCCATCGGAAGCTACAACTTTCCCCCATCTTTCTGGCAATTTATGAATTCCGGACCAAAAGAATTTCTCGTCTTTCGAGCCCAAGAACGTATCGAGCGAATTTTTGATTTCCTCTACTGAGCTGAAGCTCCCGTAAGAGCGTTTTGCATCGAACGAAACAAGTGGTAGTCAGATGGTGCCAAGTCTGGACTGTAAGGCGGGTGAGGCAGAATTTCCCATCCACTATTTTCCAAATAGTTTTTCACCGAAACCGCAACATGTGGCCGAGCGTTGTCGTGATGAAAAATGACGGACTCATGCCTGGTCTCATATTCTGGCCGTTTTTCTTTTAATGCCCGCTTCAAACGAATTAGTTGGGTTCGATATAATGGTCCTTTGATGGTTTCACCACTCGGAAGCAGTTCGTAGTATACGACACCCTTTTGATTCCACCATATGCAGAGCATGACCTTATTCACATGAATATTTCGTTTCGGCGTCGATTGGGCGGGCTCGCCGGGCTTGGATACGATTTTCTGCGTTTACTATTATCATAATAAATCCATTTCTCATCACCAGTGACCATCATTTTTATACCGCTGCAGTAACATTCCGGACATGCAAAATCGCCGTTCGACGTCTCTTGGCTTCAATTCGTACGGCACCCAGTTTCCAACCTTTTGAATGAATCCCAGTGCTTTTAGGCGCAGGCAAACGGCTTGTTGCGTGACGCCCAATGATGCAGCAAGTTCTTCTTGAATCTGACACGGATCCTCATCCAGTAAAGCGTCCAATTCCTCGTCTTCAAAATTTTTCGGCTTTCCGGGGCGATCTTTGTCTTCAACTCCAAATTCACCACTTTTGAACCGTTTGAACCACTCGCGGCACGTCGATTCACCAATACATTCCGCCCCATAAGTTTCCGAAAGCAAACGATAGGCCTCAGCGCTTCCCGCAAATGACGTTTATTTGGCTGGAAACTTGCCATGATTTTGCTCGATAAAATGTACGACACCGATAGAACTGCTCAAATATAGCGCTGCAAAGTTGTTGACAGGTACAAAACCTACAAATAAAATACATGGGGTCTGACATTTCTGCCCGGGATCCACTGGTGGCGCCATCTCTGACAAACGCTGGAAACTTACTTGTAGACCCCATAATTTGAGATTCATAAACTATTGCATCCAAGTATTCGAGCGAGTGCAAAAGAGATGAGGAAGCGATTTGTTTGGCCGTCAATCAACAAGGATACACGAAGATCGGCGCAGTCTTGATTCGAAAACATTCACCTTGACATCATTGGACCACTGTTAACTTCCGAAAACTTTCAGCACTGTGTAACCTTGATAGACCGATTTACTCATTCCAGTTAGTAATATTACAGCAGAAACAGTAGCCCAGGCCATATGCAGAGAATGGATTCCGCGCCTCGGGGTACCTGTCACAATCGTCACTGATCAAGGTCGACAATTTGAGTCAGCACTGTTTAACGAAATGAATAAACTATTAGGCATTAAAAGAATAAGAACGACTTCATACCATCCCCAATCTAACGGCATGAACGCTGGCATCATACATTGAAAGGTGCAATCATGTGCCACGAAAATAAACGATGGACTCATGCGTGTTTCTAGGCTTACGTACTGCACTGCGGGATGAGCTGCAAACTGCATCAGCTAATCTAGTGTACGGACAAAACTTAAGGACTCTATGTGAGTTTATACAACAGGGTAAGCAGACGTATCAAACAGATTTCGCAAATCGTCTTAAGGAGTACTGTCAGCACGTTCGTCCCGTAACAGCTTCAAATCACTCCAGGCAAAAACCGTTCATCTTCAAGGATTTGCATTCGTGTGAATATATATTTATTAGAAAAGATTCTGTTAAGACATCACTACAGTAACCTTTCCAAGGGCCTTACAAAGTCTTGAAGAGAGATAAGAACCGAAACACCAATAAAACAGCCAAAAACAGCAAAAGTCCGATTTTCAGTTTTGGAGCAACCATACCAGTCACACGTAGGACTCGGTCGGGGAGAGTGATCTTAAAACCGTTGCGGTATCGTGAACCATTCGAAGTGGCTCACTGTGAGCGCGACCTATATTTTACCCAAAAAACGAACTGACATTCGAACAAACAGAACTGAACTAACGATTGACAGATAAGAAAGAAAAGTTTTTGGACAGAGAAGAAAAGGTGAGTGGTTGC
Source organism: Volucella zonaria (assembly GCA_963966105.1). NCBI lineage: Eukaryota > Metazoa > Arthropoda > Insecta > Diptera > Syrphidae > Volucella > Volucella zonaria. Next base: position 44,919,079 of record OZ014534.1, read on the forward strand.
GAGAGTAAAGTGGCAGTCGGGATTGAGCAATATAAAATCATTAAATTTCAGAAACATCCAAAATACAATATAAAATTAGAATTAGGCTCTAAAATTAATTAATAAATATATGTTTTTGGTTGTCTGCGAGTTCTTAGTTTCCTACAGTGCTCCATGCTTTTTTTCGCCTGGACCTAAGTCAGCTCTAAGCTCATTAATAAAAGGGCTTTAGTAAACTTGAGACTTGTTCTTGTTTCTTTTAGGATTTTTGTAATGGAGAAATAACTCTTAGCAATTGCTCAGTACTACACTGTGCTGTTGATGACGAAGGACTCTTAATATTGAGAGATAGTACCAGATGCTCTGATGAAAAAGGACCTGGGTTCTTACAAATTTGTTGATTTGGAAGAATTACTGGCTTATTTGAGCGAATTGGAACAGTGTACTATATCCATCATTGTCGACATGTAACACATTATTCGTTACATTACTTGACGAAAACAAATGTTCAGGAAATATGTTGGAATTAAACCAATTTGTTAATTCTCGATTAAAGCACCAAAGAAATTAAACATCAAGGGGCTGAATACCGTGCAGTGAGGAGGCAATCACAACATTATGACTCCATTGCTTTGGCGAATTCTAATGCCTACAGTTACTTATGGCTGCCATGGCCATCGAGTATCAATAGCACCTTATTTTCCCGATTAGACCCAGTGTATTTAACAAAATGCTGCATTCGCGTGAAGAAAAGTTCGCCCATCATATAGCCGTTCTCATGGCACAGTTATAAAGATCCAAGTGATGCACCGTCAAAATACTCAAGCTTATGGTTTTTTCTTGAAAAAATTAGAACGACTTGTTTCTTTCCTATCAGTGCAAAGGTTTTTAGTGGCTTCTGGACAATACTCAGCCCCTGTTCATCCATATTATAAAAATTTAATAACTTGAGGCTTATTGAAAGCCATTCCTGTTGCGGCTGATGTTGGTTCAGGTGATCTTAAAACCAATTAGAGTTCCGCGCTCTAATACCAGTCAGGCAATCCCAATCAGCCAGTTAAGTCTGTTTGTCGAATTTGTGTCGGACTTCTGCTTTTTCAGCATATTGAAATGCTAATTTTCTTACATCGGTTTTTGGAAAGCCATAAAAATGGTTTTACAAATCCAAGATGAGCGGTATATGTATGTTCTTCGACATCTTTGTCAAAAGTAGGCTTGAAACGTCCTAGATTTTGAGGAATATCTTCGAAGTGACAAAGAAGGCTTGCTTGAGGTACCTGATACTTCTTAGAAGCAGAGAGCCAGCCGCATTTACTTTCTTTTACATCATGAATAACCTTATTCATATTGTATTTCGACCAGGAATATCTAGCAGATCTTTTTTTACAATTCCTTACAGTGGTTGACTTGTTAGCGTTGACAAAGGACTTGACATAGCCCCAGAGAAAATAACCAAGTGGTGTCAAATCGCATGATCGCGGCGGTCAATTGATGAACGCTCGCCGTGAGATGACCCAGTCGTCAAATTTCTCCTTCACAACTTCGATCGTTGCGTCGCTTATGTGGCATGTAGCGCCGTCTTGCTGGAACCACACCTCAGATATATTGATGCTGTCCAGTTTTGACCACAGAAAATTAGTCAAAATCACTCTATACCTGAGACGATTGACGGTAACGGTGTCTCCTTCCTCATTTCGGAAGAAATAAGGTCCGATGATGCCACCATGCCATAAACCGCATCAAACAGTCAATCTTTGTGGATGCATTGATGCTTGGTTGAACACTTGTGGATTGTGTTCGCTCCAACGATGGCACGGCGTTGTCTATGGTCGTCCCGCTTCAATTCATACGTCAGCACAATCTTATACGGATGTAGGCACAAATCCAGCCGCAAAATAAGCCAGGATGACTTTTTGACAATGCCCAATTCAGCTGATCGGCGCCGAATCGACACATGTGGGTCATCTTCGATACTGTCCGCTACGTCCGCTATATTTTCTTCATTTCGCACCAATCCCTGTCTGGTTGCTGGCTTAAGATCCAAAAGAGTGTACTCGCGCTCATACTTCTCCATGGTGCGACGAGTTGTCTGCGCACTAAAGCTATGATAACGATCAACCTCACTACGAAATTTGCGTTGCGTATTTACAACTGAGCCGGAATTTCGATATTTTTTAATAATTCCCGCACGTTCGGCAAACGTAAAAGGATGCATGATGAAATGGCACACCTTATTGAATGTTTTGACAACTGAATGTCATTGATAACTTTGACAGCTGCCGAAACATTACACAAATTTTCACAAAAAAAAAAATTTACGAACAAACCTCTTAATTATGATCTCACTGAAAGCACATTGTAAATTGACTATACTCTAATGATTAATAACAATAACTAACGGCATACATGGTCTTCTGCGATAGGACTGTGGCGCCTTTGTATTGAGAGAAATTGTAAATATGTCATCTGAGCTGACATATATGTTATCTTAAGCATAATTCCCCTACCTAGCCCCACAGTTCTATGTACTCCAAGGCCTAGTTGAAAGCAGAATCTAGTTAAACGTAGAAGTTGTCCTTCTCAATCGAGAGATTCGTCGGTGCATCCCATGCTATTATGTAATATTCCAACGGTTTGCTGAACAGCAGATGATATGGCATTTGCAACTGTTACTTCAGCTCTTTAAAATCATTTATCTCTTCTCAGTTCGTTCTTCAAGTTTTTCCTATAAGTATAACAGGATTATATCTCTAAAAAGTCTTCCAAATGACTTATTAGAATACGAAGCTTCTGGCAAACGCTTGTAAAAGAACATGGCACATATCCTGTATATGTACATGATTCCTATTCCAGCTTTAACATATCCGAAATCGTTTGGTAACCGCTTATTTGTCTGAGCAGGATTGAATTGATTACTTGAATATTAGAATCTTCCTGGCATATTTCAACCCACAATATCCGGGTAGGAAGAAACCTATTACACTAGGTGTTGGACATGCATTTTTATGCTCAGTTTATTGTAAAACATGCTTCATTATACCTGATGGTTTGGCTACTACCCTTTAAATTTGCATTTTCAACGGATGATTGTATGAACCAGTTAATTGTAGGCTGGCAAACTCCAGGCAATTTTTGAATCTGGTGATCCCTTTATCTGTGGCTTTAAAGTTTATCGCACAACTACGTCATACAATATGTGCCACAAAAGATATCCAATGAATAATTCGTGTGGTAACGTTGCAGTACCAAACACCACCGTTAGTGAAGTTCTTGTTGATGAAATATTTCGTGGCTATCTTCAACAAGTAGTATAGTGTAACGATTCTGACCAGTTCGGTGAGTTAAGGGTAAATTGAACGTCGAGCGTTATTGATGAAAAACTGATAAAAAGTCTAACCAAAAAAATAGAACACGAGCTGGAAAAATGAAAAATACGCCCAAAGTTCAGGAGTGCAGAGAACAGAAAGGAACTTCGTTTATTGGGATGACATTTCAAGTTGCGTTCACAATAGCTAATAATTGTTTAAAGACTAATTCAAAATAATTAATTCACAAATGGTTGCGTTCAAAAGACAAGATTCATTCTTGCTATTACTGTACAATATTTCTTTAGTTACCATCACTATCTGCAGGCTACTATTGCTTCATCCACTGGATCTACTCTCGCTTTACAGCGGTAGAACGCTTAGCCATATTGGTTGTCTGAAAAAGTCATTTTATCCACAAGCATACTGGGGTATTCTATATTATGATAACCTCTCATTTTGAGACAAATCATCGCCATCTATACTTGAAAAACAAAAGACTAATCCATCGGAGAATTAATGGAAAATGTTCGACAACTAATAGGGAATATCCTGGCAAAATGGAAAGTAGCATAGAAAGCTGGCTAGTATAGAAAGTTCTCGAAAGATGGCAGGGAGTATAAATATCCACATCCCACAGATGTGAAGTCAGATCAAAAGTTGAAGTGGTTTAAGTAAAAGATGAAGTAAAGTAAAAGTGGTTGGAAAAAGGGACTGAATTATAAATTCTAGTTGCATTGAATAAAGCGATTATGTTGAAAGAGATAAGTTCTGACATTTGAACCCACTCAAACATTTTACATTGGTGTCAGAAGTGGGATAAGACTTATTGCGCTTAAAAAAAGAAGAAAAAATTGTTTTTGTGATTGTGATAGCTTTATCCTGGGTCGAAAACTATTGCAGTTGCAAGAGAAACTCCAGCGGCAATGGATGAAAATGCGACTTGACTTTGACGTTGACCAGGAAGAACCGATGAGTAACGCCAATAACATATCCATAATCTTATTGAAAATGGACGAACAAAAGAACAGTCTCGAACAAGATCTGAACGAGCAGAAGAACAGCATTGAAGAAAAGTTTGACCAACAAAAGAACAGACTGCGCGGTCTTCAATAAAAAATGAATGAACAAACGAATAGTCTGGAAGAGCAAAAGAATAATCTACAGCACAAGTTCGAAGATATCGACGAAAATTCGAACAAATGGACAACAAAGTTGAGCAACTGGCAAAAGAGCTTGATACAGTGCGATAACAGAATTTGCGAAGAAAAGGGCTGGAGTCCGATCAACTGCGACAATGAGGTGTTCTTTCCCCTAATAATGGCCTTGTTGGGTTCTGCTGCAGAATTGTTACAAATAATCGACATCGATAAGCATAAAGACTATGTGGCTTTAGTACAGCCTATTGAGAAACTGTTTGGGTATAGCCACATACCGGAGGTTTACAAGGTTCAATCTCAAAGCCGATTCCAGCAACGAGCCGTTTACCACGCATCAAGGCATTTTTGTTATTTAATCATATTACGAAAATGGGCGATCAATAAAAGTAACATTTCGTAAAATTCATAAATTTTACGGTCAACATAATCGCCCTAGTGAGTCCGGAATTCGTGCAATGGTGAAGCGTTTTGAAGAAACTAGTTAGCTGTTGGGCCAGCACCAATTTTTCAAAATTGAATAAATTGGGTCTGGACGATCTCACACAAGCCACCACTCAATCAATTTATTGAGTATGAAATTTGAAGATCGCATTATTTCGGTTAGAGGAGAAGTTCATGGGATTTGGCATCTTTAGCCTTTTTCCTCTGGGATTATTTGAAGAGCAAGGTCTATAGCAATAACCCAGGGACAATTCAGGATCTCAAACATAACATCCAAACTGAAATTGCGGTCATTAACCCACTTATTCTTAAAAAAGTCATCGATAACTTTGTCCTTCGGATGGTCGCTTGAAACAGAAGCCGTGGTGACCACATGAACGATGTTATGTTCCATTCATTATTGCCATAGACCTAACTTTATTAATCAATGTTCTACAATAAATGTGTGTTTAATTTAATAAAAACTTCCACACTATCTGTTGGCTCACCCATTATAGTCAGCAGCAAGCATGGCCAGAAATAGAACCCTTACTGAAGCACTTGCCATCGCTCTGGCGATGTAAGCAGCCAATCAGGCTTCCAAAGAAACACATTTCGTCAGGGATGTTCGCAAGACTAAGTGTTAATGAACGAGATACTCCACGGGAAAGGTGCAGAATTTGCTACTGGAACTGCAATAAAATAGGACATCTTCAAATGCCGTGTATCGAACCGGTACGAAGAAAAAACTACCCTTACTGCGGTATTAAGCAAATAGAGGAAAACATCGGCATAAAATGGCTACCAAGAAGCCCGGTCAATCTTCTCGAAGCCACCAATCGCCAAGTTTCGCTGTCAAAACGATGCAATGAAAGCATCCTAGTAGAAGTAGTCGGCGGTTAGGAAAAATGGATGGTAACAATAGACACCGGTGCCACGACCTCAAGTCTTGGTTGCATAATGCCAGCAGTTATAGGATGCGAGCAACTAGGGGAGAAACGGCTAAGGCATATCGTTAAGTCCGCATAAAAGTCCACCTGACTGGAATAACCTTCTCTCATATGTTTCTGGTGGCCGACGATAAGTTTGAAATTTTTGACCGTCATTGTGACAAAGCTCCATATGTAATTTATTCCTTGGAAGTATCAGAAGGGGTAGTGTATTCATATAGGTTCACTTCCATGATACCGTACTCTTGTACCTATACCCTTTTATCCGTGTGGCGCTAGTATGCGAAGATGTATGAGTATTTACCTTTCCGACATTTATGCGAAACAACTACATGTATTTGGAATCCCTGTCAAACGTACGCGTTTCCTCCGAATAGTACTCACCGCTCTAAAAAGGTCAACACTTAGATATTTAAAACAGTGACTAAGTGACACCAGTTCAATTATTGTAAATATGATGCCTCGATTCGCAAGATGGAAACTGTTTCCTTAACTAATGACAGTGTCATTTTATTCAACCACTCTGTGGGTGGATGCAATCATCCATAAGTAGCTGTTGGGAGTGCATCACTTACGAAAATATTAACAAACTAATATTGAGTATACCATTCACATTGTTCCACTCTCAAGCAAATATTCAATCTATCTGTGCCAAACGAGTTCATCTGTTAAAGTGATCATTCCAGACCACTTTAAATCCGATGACGGATCACATCTTACAACAGCTCTAACGATAAATTGGCTAAATGTGCACTTGTTCCGTTTTGCTGGCGTTAGCGTGGAATTCAAATAAAAACAGTGACAACAAATCAAGTGATCATCGTTTGCATTTGAAGCAACTGCTCTCGATCATGTCGATCAGTTCGAATGAATGTACTTCGCATAGCGAGTGGTTAAATATCATAAATGCCCCGAATGCGATTAGATAATATGGCAATTTGTTATTTTATAAAAAGAAAGGGGTCAATATATGTCACAATGCGGGTAATTAATTTCATTAGCTTTCATCTAGGTCTCGAAGATCGTTTTTATTCTACTCAATCTGTAGTTGATTTATGAGTATGCTTGCATTTTCTTTTTAGAGGGAACAAATCAAAGCCGAATATATAGTACAATAGATGTAGCAAATGATTCACTCTAATTCGGCTCTCCCATCAAATTAATCGGATTTCATTAATTTAATTCTTGGTGGGTGAGATTCGAATTGACAAAAGTTGAAGTGCTGAAGTTTGTCAAGATGATAAAAACGCGTAAGCATTTTGTTACTGCTTCCGACATTCGAAAGTAATAAAAAAAGTGATTTATTACTTTTTCAAAAACTAAAAAATAAAGTGAATGAGTTAAACCACAAATCGAAAATTTGGGAGAACTCTCATTATTACTATACAAACTCGTACATCCGATCAGATATCCACTGAGCGTTCGATACTTGGGATTAGTGGAAGGAGGGCCTATATGACATTACCCATGTTTTGAGACAATCGCACTTCAGGTTTTTCTACTGGGACTTTTTTTTTTATATGCACCACGATGAACAACATTTCCCAAATTGTTCATTTCTTAAAGAAGTTCTTTGTGTGCGTGAGAACTTTTTCCACTGAGATACGAGTCGCTCTGAAAGCCTTTGAGAGCATGAAGGGTCTTTGTATCGAGCATAATTCTGTATTATAATAATGCAGAAGTATTGCTTACGCAGCGCGTACTGCACGCGCACTATAAATGAGCAGATCTCCATCCACTGGTCCTCTGACTGCGTCATGTGACTTATGAGGTTTTCTGGATTTGGCAGTTTTACCCTTTCTTCTGCAAAGCGTCTGCAGTAGAACGCTGCATGCAACGCATCCTCTTCCTCATTTTGACATTCTGGATACTGGAGCGAACTATCGTGTCCAAATCTATGGAAGTATTTCCGGTAGCCGCCGTCCCCAGACAGGAACTGTGTGATGTGGTAGTTACAGTTCCCCCATGGTCTCTTTGTCCATGTTTCTATGATGGGAATGAGCTTGTAGGTCCACCTGCCTTTTGTGGAGCGGTCCCACCTGGTTTGCCACAGCATTACGGATGCTGCCTTTTCTTCTTCCTTAACCCCCTTTGCCTCTTGCCGGTTCGAGGGTCGCCTAAGATACATCCTCTTCATCTCATCCGCGAGGATGTCTATGAGATCATTCCAGCTAAAACGTAGGCTGCATCATCGGAGATTGTACGGAATCCGCTGATCGCTCTGAATGCACAGAGCCTGTGAGCTGATGATAACTCTCTCCTACACTCATTTGTCGCCAATGCATCCGCCCGTATAGGAGCAGTGTATAGAAGTACCGAGCTGTCCATTCTGGTCAGTAAGATCCTTCGGGCGTATCCAGGTCCGCCGATGATCGGTAGCATTCGATAGAGTGCCGCCTGCATCAGCGATGCTTTCTTGCTAGCGTACTCGACGTGAGTTTTGAAGCGCAGCCGATTGTCGATAATGACTCCAAGGTACCTTAAGGATTCTTTGGATCTGATTGTCTGGTCTCCGACGCGGAAGTTCGCGTATTCCACCTCCTTGGGGCTGGTTATTAGGACAGCTTCAGTCTTGTGTGCAGCTAGTTCCAGACCCGTTGACTCCAGCCATTCCTTTATCTTTACAACTGCCGCATCTGTAGCGGACTCCACCTCGTGAATATGGTTGGCTACTGTAACTACTGCTATGTCGTCAGCGAAGCCAATAACCTTGACTCCCTCAGGCAGGATTAGTCGCAGAACTACGTCGTACATAATGTTCCGTAGAAGAGGTTCAAGGACCGACTCTTGCGGGACTCCAGCGGAAACACTGTAGTGCTTAGCACCATCGTCCGTATGATACCTTAACCTCCTGTTACTGAAGTAGTCCGTGACTATCCTCAGGATATAGTATGGTGTATCCATCCTGGCCAAGGATCTACTAATAAACGACCAGCTCGCCGAGTTAAACGTGTTTTTTACGTCGAACGTTACTACTGCGCAGTATCTTTTCATCCCCCATTTCCATCTTTTCCCTTGTATTGCTTCAGTTGCTGTATCTACTACCGCCTTTATCGCATCGAAGGTAGAACGAGATTTTCTGAAGCCGTACTGGTGATCTGACAGCGCTCCATTTTCCTCCGCTACCGCAAGCAGTCTGTTGTATATAATACGCTCTAGGATCTTACCTAGAATATCAAGCAGATATATTGGGCGATATGATGATAGTTCTCCGGGTGGCTTATTGCCCTTCGGAAGCAGTACTAAGCGTTGCAGTTTCCATGGCGTAGGGAATATCCCCACCTCTAGACACCTTTGCATCGTCGCTAAGAAGATGTCCGGTCTCGTCTTAATAGCCATCTTTAATGTATTATTCGCGATGCCATCCGGTCCAGGTGCTTGGTGTCTCCAATTTGTTTGCATGTAGCAAAGAATTCTTCCGACGTGATGGCCGGGATATCTTCCATATTAATCTCCCTTGTGATAGTGACCATAGTAGTTGGTCTATGCGGGAATAGATAGAAATACATGCTCTACTATAGTCCTTAGCATTGCAGGACAGGTTAGTTGTGGGGACCTGTTTAAGCTTCTTAAGTGCTACGAAATAGTACGCTATTTCAAAAAAATGGAAAATGGATGGAGGCCTTTTTCCCAATGCCGTAATATTGGGTGACAGCGCTTACCCATTAAGAACGTGGATAATGCCACCTTCTTAATACTCTTAATACATTATCTGTTATCCGATTCAACAGGGGACATAAGTAAACACGGCGCTTTGAAAGAAAAGTTTCCGTGCCCGAATCACCTGCGAGTAGATCCTGTATTTGCTGCAAATATATTTAAATGCTGTGTTACTCTATGCAACATGTGTCGCAGTTTTGTAACCTACACCTTAGAGGAAGAAAATACAGAAGAAAATACAGAACGGCAAGAGGAAATCGGCGATGAAGTGGAAATTTTATTCCCATTGCCGTCCCAAGATGCACAAATGAGGCAGCAGCAGCTTTTCACCTTTTTCCAAAATTAACAATATAAATAAAAACAAAATATGTACATACCATATGCATATAGAAAATATTTATTTTACCAGAAGCACCAATTTTGTCAACTCCATCATCCGCTAAGCTTTTTGTTAAAGTCGAGGAAGGAAAACTCAGTTGTTTTCCAACAAAGCAATTTCTAATCTAGTTTTATAATTTACCAACTCGAAGTGTTCTATCATCAGTTTTCGTTGTTTTACAATCATTGGACACTCCTTCCTGGCTAGTCGCTTTCTGCCGGCAAAGTATGTAATAAAATATTAAAACTACATCAATATACAGGGTGTCCCAGTTTAGGTTTTCGCCCTGATAGCTGAAGATTCCTGAAGTTATGGCAAACAAAAAATTGTATTGCAGGGGGGGGGTCTATTTTGACACCCATCCAAGTTATAGGCCGTTAAAGTAAGGAACTTCTTAAAGGGCATTCAGCTTAAGAAACCGTTGTGCACATTTTTGAAACAGGATTTCAGTATTCATAAAATACTAAAATTTCGTCGAGTTCGATGAACGCCAGCCAAAATTATGGCATTTTAAAGCTAACATTTTGGAAAATCGTTGGACCAGTTTCATCAGAAAAATGCGTGTATCTCGAAATTTTCAGCTTTTATTGGGTCTATATAAGAGATGGCGTAACTTGTATTATTCCATTGGAACATGCGTTGGAAAGCTACTGTCAGTGTACGTCATTTCAGTATATGTCATTCATTTGAAGCGTAAACAACAATAATTTTTTTTCACTCAAATATGTCGAACTTTGTGCCTGAAAAAGTGTTTTTGCGGGGAGTTCTTCTTCATTACTCTAATATGAAGAAAACTGCTGCCGAAAGTCATTGTATTTTGGTGGAAGTTTATGGTGAACATGCGCTAGCTGAGTGAACGTGCCAAAAGTGGTATGCACGATTTAAAAGTGGTGATTTTGGCTTGGAAGACGATGAGCGTCCTGGGCAGCCAAAAAAGTTTGAAGATGAAGAACTGGAAGCATTACTCTATGAAGATTGTTGCCAAATACAAAAATAGCTAGCAGAATCTTTAGGTGTCACTCAAGCAGCCATTTCAAAACGTTTAAAAGCAGCTGGATATATTCAAAAGCGACGAAATTGGGTTCCACATGAACTCAAGCCGAGAGACGTCGAAAGGCGGTTTTGCATGTCCGAAATGCTGCTGGAACGCCACAAAAGGAAGTCATTTTTGCATCGGATTGTTACTGGTGATGAAAAATGGATCCATTACGACAACCCCAAGCGCAAAAAATCATATGTGAAACCCGGCCAACCAGCCAAATCAACGGCAAAGCCGAATATCCATGACGCGAAGGTAATGCTCTGTATTTGGTGGGATCAGATGGGTGTGCTGTATTATAAGCTGCTAAAACCGGGTGAAACCATCAATGGACAACGCTACCGAACACAATTAATCCGTTTGAAGAGAGCAATGGCCGAAAAACGCCCGGAATATGCGACCAGACACGAGGCAATAATTTTCCATCATGACAACGCTCGGCCCCACGTTGCTATTCCGGTTAAGAACTATTTAGAAAACAGTGGATCGGAAGTCTTACCCCACCCGCCTTATAGCCCAGACCTTGCGCCTTCTGACTACCATTTGTTCCGGTCGATGCAGAACGCCCTCACTGAAATACGGTTCACATCAGAGCAGAATATCAAAAATTGGCTTGATTCATTCTTGGCTGCCAAGCCGGCGCAGTTCTTTTGGGATGGGATCCACAAATTGCCAGAAAGATGGGAAAAAGTCATAGCTTCAGATGGGCAATATTTTGAATAATACTATTGTACATGTTTTTCTTAAATAAACGTTCAAATTTTGAAAAAAAAACCGCATGAATTAAGTTATATACCCAATAGGTTAACCTTTTTTTATCAAAACTTTTGTCTTCTCTTCATTATCTACGATTTTTTTGTATGACTGTTCCACCTACGAACAACGGAAGTTATTGCAAACCACTATTTTATTCAGGCATATGGGTCACAAAATAAATAGTGTATTGACTAAAAGCTGTCAGTTAACAAGTAAAACAAAGATGGAGAATTAAACCAACGGTAAATTTACCGCTATTTTGTGGAATGTTTTTGTTTAATTCGGTGACAACTTTTAAAATGTGCCAATGTTACTTTATTTACTGATTAAGAGTGAACAATTAAAGTGTTTAGCAAATGTTTAAGAAAAAATGTTCTCGTTTCGCGAATACGCCGACATAATTTTCGTTTACAGTTTCTGTAATCGGGATACAGGGTTTGCTAGATTAGAGTACCAACGGCGATATCCTAGACGGAAGATCGCTTTTAGGCCAACTTTTATTAATGATTTTCACCGCCTTTCAACTGTCGGCTCAGCATATTCGTTAAAAAGAGAAAGATTGTCTAAAATAACAGCAGCAGAAGAGGAAGAAAGAATTTTGAATTCTGTAAGAATGCAGCAATCTATTAGCACCAGAAGGCTTGCAGCGCAGTTGCGAAGTCCAAGAACTACAATCCATAGAGTTCTTCAACCGCGTTTACCCCTTTCATTATACGCCCGTACAGGAACTTTTGCCAAGGGACTTCCAAAAAAGGATTGAATTTTGCCAATGGCTGCCGCATGAACAAGATGAGAATGAGCAGTTTATTCAAAAAAATTTATGGACTGACGAAGCCCAGTTGACGAGAATGGGCATTACCAATCAACGAATTTGGACAGTGTCTAATCCTCACTTAACACGGACAACATTTTCTCAAAGGTAAAGACTCAGTTGAAATGCAGATATTTTTCTTATCTGTATACCATTTTACAGAAGGTTTAGCGTGAATGTCTGGGCCGGCATATTGGGTAGTACTTTAATCTTTACTTTACTTTACAGTACTTTAACCCATACTTCCACATGTCCTAAATGCAACATTCTACTCTTACCGGAACTCCTGGAAAATGTTCCTCTTGCTCAGAGGCAAAGAATGATTTTCCAACACGATGGAGCTCCTTGCCATTGTAGCTATAATGTAACTTCGTTTTTAAAACAAAAATTTAATGGACGGTGGATTGGCCGATTTGGTCCTTTTCCTTGGCCACGTAGATCTCCTGACCTAACACCAATGGATTTTTTTTTCTGGGGAGCCATAAAAGAAATGATTTATTTGACCGAGATTTCAAACCGGGAAGAGTTCCAAGAGAGAATAAATACAGTGGCAGAGGAGCTAAAAGACATTTTACCAAACATTAATTTGCAGTCTGAAATATCAAACGCGCTAGAACGTGCATCCAAACGCACGGGCAACCTTTGGAAAACTTATTATAAAAGCGCTTTGAAATCTTAGAGCGTAACGGTCCTTTTTAGGAACACAAAAACTATTTAAAGGGATATTAAATTTATTTTGTGACCCATATGCCTGAATAAAATAGTGGTTTGCAATAACTTCCGTTGTTCGTAGGTGGAAAAGTTATACAAAAAAATCGTAGATAATGTAGAGAAGACAAAAGTTTTGATAAAAAAAGGTAAATTAAAAGCTGAAAATTTCGAGATAAATGCATTTTTCTGATGAAACTGGTCCAACGATTTTTCAAAATGTTAGCTTTAAAATGCCATAATTTTGGCTGGCGTTCATCGAACTCGACGAAATTTTAGTATTTTATGAATACTGAAATCCTCTTTCAAAAATGTGCACAACGGTTTCTTAAGCTGAATACGTTAGAAAGCTATGGCCCTTTAAGAAGTTCCTTACTTTAACGGTCTATAGCTTGGATGGGTGTCAAAATAGACCCCCCTTGCAATACAATTTTTTGTTTGCCATAACTTCAGGAATCTTCAGCTACCAGGACGAAAACCTAAACTGGGACAACCTGTATATATTCGTACATATACGAGGGGCGTTCAATATATTCTCGGTATAGATATGAAGGAAAATGCGAATTCAATTTAAATTGTTTTTATTTTTCAATATAATCTCCTCTAACATCAATGCATTTGTTACATCTTGAGATAAGCTTTTTTAAACCCTCAAAAAAATAAATTTCCTCCTCCTCCATTTATTGCCGACTTGAGTTCTTCATCATCCGAAAATCTTTTTCCACGAAGACATTTTTTCAAATCCGGAAACAGGAAATAATCACTAGGGGCAAGGTCTGGACTATAGGGTGGGTGTTGGAATTCTTCGAAACCACAATCTCGCGCAGCAGCGTTGGAAACTCGCGCCGTGTGAACAGGAGCGTTGTCATGAAGAAGCAACACACCCGCTGCGAGTTTACCCCGTCTTTTCTTTTTAATTTCCTCCCGCAAATTATGCAAAGCGGAAGCGTAGGATGTGGCGTTGATGGTTTCACCTTTTTTTTTTGTACTCAATGAGCAAGATTTCCTTTGAGTCCCAAAAAACTGTGGCCATGAGCTTTCCGGCAGACGGAGTGACTTTGAACTTCTTCGAGGGGTCTGTTCCTTTTTTATGCCACTGCATGGACTCTTGTTTGCTTTCAGGGTCATAGTGGTGGACCCATGTTTCGTCCCCAGTAACAATTCGATCCATAACACCCATAACACCGTCCGCGTTCTCACTACACATCTCCAAAAGCTCTCTACAGCATGCGATTCTCACTTTTTTCTGAGGCGCTGTGAGCATTCGCGGCACCCACCTTGCACTGACCTTTGAAAGGTTAAGATGGTCATGAAGAATGGTGTGAATGGTACCAATTGAAAGCTTGGTGATCTCTGCCATCATTTTCACCTTTATTCGGGCATCCTCAAGAACAAGTTTTTCGACTTCTTTGATGCTTTCTCCCGTACAAGCAGTAGCCGGGGCGCCGGAGCGGGGGTCGTCTTCAATGCTCTCTCTACCTCTCTTGAACTCACTTGACCACTTTTGCGCAGTTGATAATGAAGGTGCGGAACCCTGGTAAACAGCCACCATCTCTTCATGAATAGTTTTTTGACTTTTTCCTTGCTTAGTGAGAAATTTAATTACGAGTACAGCGCGATGCTCAATTTTCACCATCATCGTCTCAGTTGCCATTATGATTCTGTTTAACTAGAGATAAAACCCGAATTAATAATCACATTTATATGAAATTTTACATGAATGCACTAAAATAATAGTATTACTTGATAAATAAGTCAATTTATATATACAACCACGGCTTCACCCCGATACCGAGAATAGTTTGAACGCCCCTCGTAGATAATATACCTGTTAAGTTTCGCAAAGGGTTAGAGTGAGATGAAGAATTACCCTGTGTGAATTATTCTAACATACTTCCACTAGGACGAGAATCTATATAAAAAAAAAATTACATTTTTAGGTTGCTGTCTAATTTGTCTTGCCAATATTTTTTAACTAACAAATTTTGCAAGACGCCCAGTCTTTTTCCACAGGAACTAAATTCAAACTTTGTGCTAATAAATGTATCTCCCGCCATTTATCGGCTTTATTTGATTTTGTTAATAAATCAGAGAAAGCACCAAACAAAATGTGTTTGTTTTCTCTATTATTATTATTATTTTCAAAGGAACGATTAATTTGTAAAGTCCAGGATTTTACGCCGGGGTACTTATGGCAATGTGGCGTTTTTTGTCAACAGCACGTGGTGTATTGAGTTCCCATGTGGTCAACTATCTAGGTACTTACCGCGCCCAACACTGCTTGATTTCGGTGATCTTTTCTTCACTTATTTTTCGACTCATCGTGTGAGAATGACTTGTTCAACTGATAAACAAGTCGAGGGAATTTTTTTTTTTCAACAAGTGCTACGATTTTTGTTGTGATACAGAAATGACCTGTACTTGTTGCACAAGTATAGTTGAGCAAGTACATACTTGTTGACTTGTTGTATTGTGTTACAGGCTCAGCAAGCAGACAATTTATTTTCTTTTTTTTTTTTGAGTTTTTGTAGTAACAAAATTTTTAAAGCAAATTAGTTTAAAGTAGAGCCGCGAGTTTTTGTTCTGGTAAAAAAAGTAAATTACGTGAAAAGGAGAAAAAGGAAAAGGAGGAAGAAAGAAAGGATCTAGTGCAGGAGTAGCCGGACGAAAGATTGTGAAAGAGAGAGGCATAGCACCGCCAGGAAAAAAAAAAATAAGTACTAGGTGGGGTGAAAAGTAACCTCCTTGGGAATGAAAAAAAATTTGTTTAAATGTTTTTTTATTTTGTTCAATATAGTCCCCTTTTAGTTTGATACACTTATTCCAGCGATTTTCCAACTTCTTGATCCCGTCCGAAAAGTAATTTTCCGGAAGGTCTGCAAAATACTCCTCCGTTGCGTCGATGATTTCCTCGCGTGAGCTGAATTTTTTATTGATAAGCCATCTTTTGAGGTTTGGGAAGAGATGATAGTCCGTGGGATCCAAATCCAGTTACCAATCGACGCCGAAAGTCCGCCCGATTCCGCATCAGCAAGTCCAAACACTCTTTCGAAGTGCTCTCGCGTTCGTGTTTTTGGTCAAAAGTGAGCATTCGCGGCACCCAGCGGCAGGATAACTTTTCCATATGCAGAATATTCCCCAAAATATGGCATGTGCGCTCAGTACTAATCTTTGTGGTATCTGTTAGCTCGCGCACCTTCACTTTCCGGTCAGCCAACACCATTTCATGTATTTTTTTGACATTGTGCTCTGTAACCGCATCGAAAGGCCTGCCGCTGCGGACTTGGACGGTAGTGGAGTTGCGGCCACCACGAAACTCTCGAAACCAATATTTGACGGTGTATTCTGACGGAGCATTAGCCCCATAATATTTTGTTTCCTTCGCCGTTTTACTTCTCAAACAATAATGTTTTATGAGAGAACGAAAATCGTTTTTGTCCATACTCAACATGATGCCAAACACGTCAACAACAATCAGCTGTCAAAACAAAACTAAAGACAGTATCGCACTGAAATTTGGCATGTCTGCCTAAATATGAACGGACTTCCAGGCACCATAACCTTTTTTGCAGTAGCAGCGCATTCTGGCGACCAAGGAGGTTACTTTTCACCCCACCTAGTATAGTGCAGTGTAGCGCAAAAAAAAAATTCGTTTTTGTATTATACAAGTGAGACTCCGGTCGGTCGCGCGTGCGTTACATAGCGTTTGGTTGTTCGGGACTTTTAAATAGTGGGTCACTCTAACGACCAGTTAGACGTTGAGCTGTTATAACGTGGTGGAAAATCTGTTTTTTTTTATTTATTGTTTTTTGTGTAGTTATATTTTGTTCGGGGAAGATTTTCCTCTTTTTTCTTTCTCTGTCGCAAAGGTTTCGTGAGTCGGGGGGAAAAATCACTTGGCTCCCTTTTCATTTTGCCCAGGTCTAGCAGCCATCCAAGCGCTACCTGGAGGAACCCACAGCTGAGATAGCGGGATCCCAGCAGAAGAAGTTATTGTTTGGTTCGGGGCATCGCGCTATTAGTGCCGGGAATCAAACACAACAAACCTAAGTTATAAAACCAAAACTGACGTAAATGGAATGCAATGCTTTTTGTTAGTTTAGGTAATCGCATGGTTTGCTGTAGGTGTATTGTTATGTAACAGAGTTCACCTTGATTAGTACGTTCCCTATCTATATTTTGTTGTTCAAACGCAGCCTTATGGTTTTCGTGATGCTTGTCTGTGGCGCCTCCAGCATCGCAAATAGCGCATATACCACTACTGAGCTGTCCAAAAGTCAAGTTAAATTTTGAATTAAAAATGAAGTTATATTTTTCAGGTAGTTTCAACTCATCATGTTCCTTCAAGTAAAGCTGGTGTAACTAAGGGCGCAGCGGGGGGGGGGGGGGGGGGGTTGGCACCCCTCACGCTTTTCAAGAGTCGGCAAATTTGATACGAGTCGTGTTTTATTCAAAAGTGCTTGGCCATTTTTCCACACGAAACAAAAATAAAATCAATAGTGGGAATAATTTAGTTCGCTTTCAGAAGTGAGGATAGATTTACGATGGTTGGTGGTGGTTGGCAGCATCCCGTTTCTCCCTATTCTGGGATGTGTTCGTGGATCAACTTATGTTTTGAAAGAGCAAGTGAATAATGAACGTTCTTTTGGGCTTTTTGCACTTGGAAAAAATAGTTATTTTTCTTCTACCCAAAAAGGAACTTGGACCTTTTTTAAAATTAGTGTGTGTGAAGGTGCTTATTTGCTTTCAAAATGACACCAAAACTCCAGTTTATCGGGAAAAATATTAAGGAAAAAGCAACAAATGTTTGTGAAAAAGCAACTAAATGCTTTTACTTTTGATTTCTATTAGGTTACCTGGGTTGGAGTAATTTAATTTAATTAATTTCCTTATGGCTTAAAATTTAATCTTTAAAACTAAAATCTTCATATAAAATTGAAGCAAACGCACTAAATGAAATTTAAAGTACGATTAAATTCGCCCAATAGAAAGCCACTCAAATCAACTTTGAAACCAACACAGCGAACGTAGCCGCGAGATTTTCTAAAACGTCAAACCGCAATAATAAAAAATTAAAAAATTAAAAAAAAAAAGAAAAAAGAAAATTGAAAACAATAATTAATTAATTTTTTAAAGGTATGCTATTGCAATATTTTTCCACTATAGGCGCAACAAAAACTGGACAAGCAAGGAAACTCAAGCATTCTTGCATTTTTACAATGCTCGTAAGAAGGAGTTCCAGAAACCCCGTAAGCGTAAGCGACTAGCAAATGCAAATGTCTTGGAGGACATAATTTCTGCTGGCTTTGTAAGTATAAAATATTAATCATTTGTCTTTGAAAACAAATAAAAAATAATTTAGGATTCCAACACAAGGGCGAGCCACTTGGAAGTCAAGATGCAAACTGTATTGAGAGCCTACAAAGGGGCTAAGGACAACGCCAAAGGAACGGGTACTTCACCTAGTCCACCTCCCTTTAAGGACGAAATGGAGGAGATCTTTGGCGAGGTAAGAGTTTATCTTTTATTTGGGTTAGTTCAAGTTTAACTTAACTTTTTTAATAGATGGAGCACCCGTTGCTTTGGAAAACTCCCCTGGTGATGTTCCTTCAACATCGGGGTTCGCAATCAGCTCGCATGAGGTGGAGACACAATTAGTCCCTTCAAGTCCGGAAGTGGCTGTGGCAACGCAGAATTCGGAGGCATCCATTTCAACAACACCATCAACAGCAACGCCAGCAAAGACAAAAAAAATAACCCGAGGAGAGTACTCGTATTTCCACAAAAGGTTGGAACAAAAAAAACTGGAGCAGGAGTTGATTGCCGAACGCTGGGAGGCTGGAAGGTATACCAAAAAGGAAAGCTGGAAATCTACGAAAAGCTATTAAAACAATAAATAAGATTAAGTTTTGATTGAAGCTTTTGTTTTTTATTTGGTTATGTACATATCTACTTTTTGGATTAGATTTATATGTTGTTCACACAGGTAATCAAACAGAATCTGACGGCGATCATCGGGTAAATTCTGTTCCGGATTGATGTTATCTTCAGAGAAGACTACAGGGTTTAACCTTTCATATTTTACTTCATATTGGTCATTATTGACAATGCACAAGCTATGCAAAATGCATGCACTTACAATAAGTTTCCTTACTGAGCTAAGGTTTCGTTGTTCTAAACCTCCCTTTCAGCAACCCGAAAGCATTTTCGACTACCATTGTTGTAGATGAGTGCAAATAGTTTAATATCCTTTGCTGATCTGTAAGTCGGACGTAGTCTTTAAAAGGTGGAACAAGCCACTTTGTAGAAGCATATGCGGAATCACCCATGAGAAAAGTATTTAACGGAAACAATTGGGTGTAATTGGTTTGCACTGCCCTGTACAAAGCAAAATCTCCTTAGCACTCTACTATCGTGCAAGGAACCTGGTTCACCACAACATATGTCGATGAGTTTTGTTGTAGTAGCACTCCTTGTTTAGTTTAGGAGCGGCTATAGTAATATGTGTGCAGTCTATGGCACCAATTACACCCGGTACTTTCTTTTTTGCTTCGAACTTTCTGCTAGAAAACTTAAAATGGCATTACCCTCAGGCCACTTGATGAATTTCCTTTTTTTTTCCTTTTGAGACTAGCCAGCTATTCACACGACCAACTGCGGCCCCAGCCGAAGACTTTGCAATCCCGAACAAATCGTCCAATTGCCTAAATGTTACGGTGTTGCTGATAGGTACATTTCTCTTCCGGCTCCGATTTTTGGTTTTCCTCCACGGTGTAACGTGGGGGTGATATCATATCATTTGAGAGTAGTTTGCTAAAAATAAACAATTCAATATTCAATGAATTTGCCTACTTATTAATTGCTCTATGTACAGTTGAGCGGCTTAACCTGAAATGAGATTTAAAATAGCTCTTACTGTATTCGTCGATAATCTCTATGAAATTTTTGATTTTAACTCGTTTTTCTTCATTTTCGAGAGAATCGTCAAAACTTATACCGCTTGCAAAAAATGTTTCAAACCTTTCATCATCATCACTTGATGAGTCTAATAACTCTAATAAGATCTTAAAAGCATTAGTGCTAAAAAAAGCTAAGAAGTAAATAGTTATTTTTACCTCTTTTGTTTCGTTGTCCATTTTATTTTGTCAATTTGCTGTTTGCGATTACTCGTATTTCGACAACAATTTTGACACTTACTGAAATCGGGTCTGCCAACTTTGAAATTATATGAAAAAGTGAGTATAAAAGTGAGTTGGGGCGTTTTTGGAAAAGTGGATACGCACTTTTGAATAAAACACGCCTACAATAGTAGTATCAGAAGTACCCAACTTAACGTATAGATGGCGGTTTTTATTTAAAAAGAATGGCAATTATAGAAAGTACCAACCTTATAAAGCTTAAATTTGAAGTTTGACGACGCTATTTTGTTTAGCATTTTTTCGGCAGCCATCAATAGTTGACGCTCTCAATGAATTTTTAAATATGAAAAAAATTGGTCATCATTATGTGATACAATACTTTCATTTGAAAGGCCTCAATTCAATCAACATCAAAACGGAACTGGATTCTACTCTGGGGTGTCTACTCCTTCGTTTACAATAATAAAATATTGGGTAACGGAGTGTAAGTGGTCGACCAAATTAGGTGAGTTCACCAGAAATGCTGAAAATAATCTAGAAAATGGTATTGGATGACCATCGATTGAAAGTGGGTGGACTAGCAGATATGGTAGGCATGTCAAAAAGCGCTGTACATCGCATGTTGACTGAAAAATTGAACATGAAAAAGCTATGTGCAAGATGGGTGCCGCGATTACTCACAATGGAACAAAAACATCGTCGCGAGGATGTTTCAATCGAGTTTTTGCGAAGTTTCACAGCAACAAAGCCAAGTTTTTGCGTCGATTCATAACAATAGTTGAAACATGGGTCCATCACTTCACACCCGAGATAAACGAACAGTCAAAACAGTGGACGCAAAGGGGAGAATCTGCTCCAAAGAAGGCGAAGACAGTTCCATCGGCAGCAAGGTCATGTCGTCAGTTTTTTGGGATGCGGGTAGAATAATTTTCATTGATTACACTGGCCAACAAAAAAAATTGTTTATTTTTTACTCGGAGATAAAATTATGTGATTCGTAATCGTTAGAGTTTATAGAATCAGGAAAACTATTGGGTCTACAAGTAAGTTTCCAGCGTTTTTTTTTTCCAAAATTTGAAGTTTTATTATGAAAACATAGTTACAATGCTTTATTCAAAGTATCGTCCATCGGAAGCTAAAACTTTCCCCCATCTTTCTGGCAATTTATGAATTCCGGACCAAAAAAATTTCTCGTCTTTCGAGCCCAAGAACGTATCGAGCCAATTTTTGATTCTCGTAAGAGCGTTCTGCATCGAACGAAACAAGTGGTAGTCAGATGGTGCCAAGTCTGGACTGGGTGAGGCAGAATTTCCCATCCACTATTTTCCAAATAGTTTTTCACCGAAACCGCAACATGTGGCCGAGCGTTGTCGTGATGAAAAATGACGGACTCATGCCTGGTCTCATATTCTGGCCATTTTTCTTTTAATGCCCACTTCAAACGAATTAGTTGGGTTCGATATAATTGTCCTTTGATGGTTTCACCACTCGGAAGCAATTCGTAGTATACGACACCCTTTTGATCCCACCATATGTAGAGCATGACCTTATTCACGTGAATATTTCGTTTCGCCGTCGATTGGGCGGGCTCGCCGGGCTTTGTATACGATTTTCAGCGTTTAGGATTATCATAATAAATCCATTTCTCTTCGCTAGTGACAATACGATGCAAAAATGATTTATTTTTATACCGCTGCAGTAACATTTCGGACATGCAAAATCGCCGTTCGACGTCTCTTGGCTTCAATTCGTACGGCTCCCAGTTTCCAACCTTTAGAATGAATCCCAGTGCTTTCAGGCGCAGGGAAACGGCTTGTTACGTGACGCCCAATGATGCAGCAAGTTCTTCTTGAATCTGACACGGATCCTCATCCAGTAAAGCGTCCAATTCCTCGTCTTCAAAACTTTTCGGCTTTCCCGGGGCGATCTTTGTCTTCAACTCCAAAATCACCACTTTTGAACCGTTTGAACCACTCGCGGCACGTCGATTCACCAATACATTCCGCCCCATAAGTTTCCGAAAGCAAACGATAGGCCTCAGCCGCACTTTTCTTCATATTAAAGAATAAAAGCAGCGCTTCCCGCAAATGACGTTTATTTAGCTGGAAACTTGCCATTTTTGCTCGATAAAATGTACGACACCGATAGAACTGCTCAAATATAACGCTGCAAAGTTGTTGACAGGTACAAAACCTACAAATAAAATACATGGGGTCTGACATTTCTGCCCGGGATCCACTGGTGGCGCCATCTCTGACAAACGCTGGAAACTTACTTGTAGACCCAAGATATAAAATAGCCAGATCACATCGGGATTTTGTGAGAAAACGCTTTTTTTTGAATTTAAGAATTTAACCAAAAATATTACCGAAAAATGTTATTTCTTGTAAAATTTTGTTGTTTTTTTGGAAACATCTGCATTCCGTCTTGGTGGAATCTCTCGCCGTGCTCATCGCTTACATCACCCATATTCTCAGGAAAGAAATTGAGATGAGAATGCAAAAAAATGAAGTTTTAGCGACATGTTGCATCCCATTTTATGATGAGGATCCAGCATTTTCTTTACATCATCAGCATAACCTGTTACCTAGGAAGTTTTCTGCTACTTTCACAAATGAACACCAGGCCTGTTTTTCTAATGAATCCAGAGTAGGAATGAAAGCTGGATCTTTTATAAGTTTTCTAATGTCTGGACCCACAAAAATACTTTCTTTAATTTTTGCTTCGCTTAGTGATGGGAACTTTTGTTTCAAAAAATTGAAACCAGGTTGGTCTTTCTTCATCGCCTTTACAAAGTTTTTTATAAGACCCAATTTGATATGTAATGGTGGTGGAATAACACCCCGTGTTTCGGTCAATGAAGGATTCCTTATATTTTTTTCTCCACAAATAAAGTTTGTTCTTATAGGCCAATCTACTCTCATAAAGTGCTCCGATCGTGCTCTACTATCCCACTCACATAAAAAACAGCAAAATTTGGTGTAACCTAGTGGTAGTCCAAGAAGTAGAGCAACAACTTTTAAATCCGAACCTATCGACCAGTTATATTTTTTATATTCAATTTTTTCCAATATAAATTTCATAACATCGTAGGTTTCTTTTAAATTCACACCCTGCGCTAGAGGTATTGAAGGAAACTTATTACCATTATGAAGCAATACAGCTTTCAAACTAACCTTTGATGCGTCGATGAATAGCCGCCATTCTTCAGTTTTGTGCTCATAACCCAGTGACAGCATTAAGCCATTAATATCATTGCAATACACTAAGTTCACTTTGTCGCGTACGGTACTCTGTAATTTTTACCTCAGGCTTGAGCAGATTCCACTGCTCTAACCTTGATCTCAGTATTTCAGACTTTTGTTTTGACAAATCCAAGTGTCTGACGAGGTCATTAAGCTCAATCTGACTGATGAGATGTGGTGCATCAGAAGAGGTAGGGAGCTCAAATTCGTGATCATCCATGATTTCTTCTGAACAATATGACGAATTTATTTCTGTGTCCGAAAGGCGTCCGGAAGGTGGCTTTGGAACTGGCAGAATTTCTGTATGAGGTACTGGTCTTGTTACAGAAGAGACATCTGCATATTTTATGGAATGCTTTGATCTTCGAGAAAATCCTTTCGCATTGGTGCAACAAAAGTAACAATCTGTGTGACCGACAGTTAGCTGTCGGTGACACCTAAGGCAGCAAATATGTGGTGCCCAGAGTTTATCCTGATGCTTTATTTTAAATTTTAAATAAGAAAAGTAACACTTTTCAATAAATGGTGTTATTTTCTTTTTTCGGGAACTTGGTGTAAATTCTCCACAAATATAGCAGAATAAATCTGCACAAGATCGTTGCATTTTATCACTTTAATGCACTTCTAATATTCTTCTTACGCAAATTAGTTTATTTTTTTAAATTACTAACAGAAAAACTGATTTAAACGATGTGCGATTCTATTAGGTTGCTGTACGTGACCTGAGCAAAATATTATTTTTCCGGATATCTACAGGTTGAGTACCATAAGAAACACTATTCAGTATGTCCGAGTATTTTTCATTGTTACCCAGTGTTATCTTCAGAAAGGAAAAGCAATCAACTTATTGCTTATTGTGAACTTATTGCAGCGTTTGAAAGATGAAATCAAGAAAAGACGGCCGCATTTGGCGAAGAAAAAAATTTTGTTTCATCAAAAAAAATGCACCAATTCACACGTCCGTGTGAACGTATGGCTAAAATCAATGAGTTAAAGTTCGAATTGCCTCTTCATGCACCCTATTCGCCAGATTTGAATTGAAAAAATGGCTCGGTGGTAAAAGATTTGTCAACAGTTAAGAGGTGGAGTCTGCGGTTGATGACTATTTTAATGAGCTCGACGATCCTCACTACAAACAGGGTGTCGAAGCTATTGCACATCGCTGGTTAAAGTGTATTGAACTAAGAGGAGACTACATAGAAAAATAAACATATTTTTCCCCAATTATTTTGTGAGTTTGGATTTTTATTAGATATAGGTTTTTAGACTTGTAAATGTATACAATGAATATGTGACATTTTTTGTCGAAATGGACAACAAAATGTGCGGCCGGATACGCGACGGCAGTCAAGGTAGAATACATAACTATTTTTTGTTTCAATATTTCAAAAGAACACGGCAAACATATAAGAAAAAGCATATAAACACGTCTAAAAATTGGTATTGTTTTACGCAAATGAATTACATATTCAGAACCGTCAATGTTCAAACGGCCCGTTTGTACTTGTTTTGTCCTACTGTCCGCGTCTTTCGCGAGACGTAATAGAGACAAACGCCCCGTTCGGGTTCTTAACAATTATTATTTCCTATTATTCAGTGTTTGTAATACATATGTATAATGCATTTATAGGTTCTATCGAAATGTCAAAGCCCCCCGCGGAGAAGAATAAAATTTCAATATCAAGAATGTCGGAGCGAATTCGGCGATGACTACAAGACTCGAAACGAAATATCCAAACATAATGGGAAACATGTTAAAGCCAAACATGTCGGAGCTCCGTTAAATCCCTTTGAAGCCTCTAAAAGAAAAAATGTAATCCCATCTGTCCTGCTTTCTTCATCTGCATCCATGTCCTAATGTTGCTGCACCTAAACTTCCAAATGAACCTAAACTTCCAGGTGCTAAAGAAAAAATCGCTGAATCGCCTTCACTGGTGTTTTAATTTTGGTGGGGACAAAGGCCCCCATTTTAATTTCGCTATGAGGAGGTATGATACTGAGTGACAGTCAGGTTGCTTCTTGCTTTCAGCTTGACTGCGATGTTCTGACAGTGTTGTTTAAAAGTTAGGGATTTATCAATGGTTACTCTGAGATACTTGGGACTCTTATTATATCGCAGGGCAGTATCGTTGAAGTTAATTTCGGGCGGTATGTGCTATTCAGGTGACTATTCAGGTGAAAACAGGCTGACTCAGTTTTAGTATTCTCCCAGCGAGCCGAGATCTGCAAAAAGTGTGGCCTCAATTAAGCGCATGTTCTGATATTGTATGTCTAGACCCAGGTAGAGCGCATACGAAAATGGTTTGGGTGTAGTGTTTGGCATATCGTGAATATACAGGTTGAAAAGAAGTGGTGCCAAGACCGAGGCCGTCGTTGAGTTGCGCTCCACGCAGCAAACTCTTGAATAATTAAACAAGCCTATGAGATTTTCAGCAAAAAAAAATGCAACTCAGGGAAACGGTAGATGTGCAGTGGCATCTTCATACACTGAAAAGTGTAACGTCTACTCTCACAAGGAAAGAAAGAATAGTGAAAGCAAGGACGACTCTTCTCTTGTTGTGGGCTTAGCCAAAGCTTCTATCGAGAGCATTAAATCTTGATATGCCTCGGAAGGCAAAATTTCCACTTTATTTCCAAATGGGCGCAGACGAAAGACATCCGTCCCAGTACTTATATCTACAATATTATATTAACCAAGATCAACCTTCAATGTTCCAAGTCTATTACTGCATCCCTATATACGAGGCTTTCCGTGTTAAATTCGAAACTTCATATAATATCCATACAACCATGGGTGTTTAATGTATGCAACTGTCTTTTCGCATGTTGGTGTTTCACACCACTATATGACGAGCGATCAAAAAGGTACACTGAGTCCGTGTTATAATAGGATCGCCAATGAACTTTCCGCGACTGGAAAACAATCTTTTTTTTCAGGCAACTATTTTAAAATCATGTTACAATAGATGAGTGGTTTCCTAAATTCACCAATAATTTAGTTTCGCCATTAAATGTTGGATGCCACCATACATCGAAAAATCCATTCAATTTTCCAAAGAATTTAACACGTGCTCCGGCATTTTAAAAGTAGTCATAAATTCTTTGAAAAAAAAGGACCTAAACTTGCGTTATGACTGGCTGTGTCCTCCGGTTAGAGACTGCACTGACAGTAAGATTTCATATGAGCATAACTGCATATGAATGACTCTTCAATTTGCTGGCAAATCAAACGAAGACTTACCGACGTCTCTAATGGCCATATTATTCACTCACTTTAATCCGGTTTACAACTTACACCCAGATTAAAAGTGAGCTTAACCCTAAAATGTAACCCAAGTCCCTAATATTCACTCGTTAAACCCGAACATTAACCCACTTTTTCAAATTTGACGGCTTTTAATCCGATTGAATTTAAACTGCACTTCGGAGACCAGTTTAAGTTCTTTAACTCGGGTTAAAACTTAATTTCATAATATTCACTCTTTTTGTTTAGGTCAGTCATATTTTTGACATTGCTTCGCTCGCAAGAGGCAGGAAATAAGAATTTGAAATAAAATATAAAAAATAGCAAGACGATAAAAAAATGAATTTTATTCGTGATATGGCCGATGTTGTCGATGTCGACCGCATGACCATTTCATTATGCGATGGAGCTGTTGTTGTCAATGCACTGTTAGGGCAGGGGTCGACAATATAACAGACGCCACCCCATTATCAAACAAATTCGATGTCCGATTTGTTTTTCGCGTTGATGTCGCCTCTATCGCTGTCAACCGGTGCGAGTCCTGCAAGCTTCACTTACAGAGAAACTGCATATTTTTTTACCACTTCCGAAAGATCAAACGAAACCGACGGCGGTTTACGTGGTGGAAGGTGGCCGCCGCCAGTTGCTTGGGTTGATTCTTTCTGGAACTTTGATAACTTGTAGAGGTCCTTGCTCGTCCGATCCCCTTCTATGCTGTTTAAACGAAACTATATTAGAAACGAAAATAATGAACAGCGAATGAATGAAATACTCTCCACGACACCGGCAGAGGCATTGAACGACATTGTTATTAGCTCTCATCCCAACGAGCGTCCTTTGGCTGTCATTCAATTTGTCTCCATGCTGTAAACATTTGAGGATATCATAATGGACAACAGAAAGTCTGTCTCCATTTTTGAAAACGGCTTTCCTCTTTTTGCTGGCCTTAACATCGGCTCATTTTCACGATCACTGCTACTGTAGTTGTCCTCAATTTATTTCAATAAAAATTACACATCTTATTGGCACACAACAAATCAAATCAATTTCCAATTAAAATGTGACAAACAACAATAAAAAACATATGTCACTTTATGTGAAATTTAACAATACGTAGATTTAAAACGGGTTAAATGCATCTTTAATCCAGCGCACAGTGGTTCCGCTTTCTAAGAAAGGCGGTCATAGGGGTTTCGTATGAACGTATCGTAAAATAACATAATTGTTCTTAGACCTACTATACAGACAATTAATTAGCAATTACAGAGTTGTCAAATTTGCAATAAAAAGAGGTTTTTTAGGCTGATTGCCAGCCATAAGGTTCGAGGTACGAAAAACAAAGTAACCAATTAAAATAATATTTTGTTTCGATTTGAAACTGAAGCACTGAACCTTTGTTGATATTTTACTGACATTTTTTGGACTTTACAATAATTTTTTTTTTCGTGTGAAGGGCCGATTTTTTTGGAAATACCCATCTAGAAAATAAAGTTTAAATATCGAGCTAATCCAAAATTAAATGCTATCGTAACTATTACTAATCTACTACTAAATTTTCTACTCTATCTATACAGCTAACAAATGTAATACCTGTTTTGATAGAACAGACTTCTTCTTTCGTGGGAACTTCTTGAGACCAGAAATAAAAGGGTCAGAATTGAGAAGAAGCCTGTTCATCAAGTCGGTGTTTGTGACAACCCGAGACATTTTCCTGGTGTTGTCACGCCTAAGCTGCCTAACTAACTTATTACAGGATTCGGCTGCTTCCTCCGACAGCTCACCTATTGACAATAGGGAGTTCTCAATTACTTCCGACCCATGAATCAGTACCTTATGTACCTGATGACGGTAAGTTGTACCACGGATAGGCAGCAACAAGTTTACGCGCGGTCTCTACTGAATATTCTTTAAAAGCTGTAATATTTATGTTGTATCTTGACGAGTGGCCATTGGCTTCCCAATCGGACGGTTCGGGGTTCAATACCAGCCGTGACCTAGACTTTTTTTCAGGCAACTAAAATCTTGTGGAATGAATGGTTGCCTAAATATAACATCAAGTCCAAACAGCATATGGTGGCATCTGTCAAGAAGGTCCTTGTCTAATTTAGTGATTTCTCCTGAAATAGCTGAATTAGAATTCTCAGTGTTCCCGTCGTTTGATGTACCGCCTCCTCCACTTCGCGATTTATCAACAATCTGGCCTAACTGCTCCCTAAACTTTTGCTGAACGAGTTGTTTTTTTCTGTGCAAGAAGAGCTTTATGTTCTGCTGAACGCACCTGCCATTTTTGAAAATCTAACCTGTTCGAAAGATGAATAAAATATTCAAAGAAACGGATGTATAAGTGAAGAGGAGGTAAGCCAAACTGATATCAACTAGCATCTACGGATTTGCTCAATGATTTCTCAATGTCATTCATATCTTTTGGAGTCAAACCACAAATATAGCACCTTCTACAAGACATGTCACTAAGGGCGCTATACACTTTACCGTCAACCATAGTTAATTGTAAAGAATGCAGTACCTTTATGTCGCGGCCGTTGCAGGTAAAAGAGGATGATTGGGAGTTATCTATTTTGTTTTTGAAATAAGTCTCTTCTTGCACAGACAGATCTTTTCATTCGTTCGCGAATTGAAATCGAATAGGCCTACAATATCTTGTGGAGGAAGGCCGTGGGTTTTTCCAAACTATTGGGTCTATTATTTATTTCGTGCGGTTTTTTTTTCAAAATTTGAACGTTTATTTAAGAAAAACATGTACAATAGTATTATTCAAAGTATTGCCCATCTGAAGCTATGACTTTTTCCCATCTCTCTGGCAATTTGTGGATCCCATCCCAAAAGAACTGCGCCGGCTTGGCAGCCAAGAATGAATCAAGCCAATTTTTGATATTCTGCTCTGATGTGAACCGTATTTCAGTGAGGGCGTTCTGCATCGACCGGAACAAATGGTAGTCAGAAGGCGCAAGGTCTGGGCTATAAGGCGGGTGGGGTAAGACTTCCGATCCACTGTTTTCCAAATAGTTCTTAACCGGAATAGCAACGTGGAAAATTATTGCCTCGTGTCTGGTCGCATATCCCGGGCATTTTTCGGCCACTGCTCTCTTCAAACGGATTAATTGTGTAGTAGCGTTGTCCATTGATGGTTTTACCCGGTTTTAGCAGCTCATAGTACAGCACACCCATCTGATCCCACCAAATACAGAGCATTACCTTCGCGCCATGGATATTCGGCTTTGCCGTTGATTTGGCTGGTTGGCCGGGTTTCACATATGTTTTTTTACGCTTGGGGTTGTAGTAATGGATCTATTTTTTATCACCAGTAACAATCCTATGCAAAAATGACTTCCTTTTGTGGCGTTCCAGCAGCATTTCCGACATACAAAACCGCCTTTCGACGTCTCACGGCTTGAGTTCATGTGGAACCCAATTTCCTTGCTTTTGAATATATCCAGCTGCTTTTAAACGTTTTAAAATGGCTGCTTGAGTGACACCCAAAGATTCTGCGAGCTCTTCTTGTGTTTGGCAACAATCTTCATAGAGTGATGCTTCCAGTTCTTCATTTTCAAACCTTTTTGGCTGCCCAGGACGTTCATCGTCTTCCAAGCCAAAATCACCACTTTTAAATCGTGCAAACAACTTTTGGCACGTTCGCTCAGCTAGCGCATGTTCACCATAAACTTCCACCAAAATACTATGACTTTCGGCAGCAGTTTTCTTCATATTAAAGTAATGAAGAAGAACTCCCCGCAAAAACACTTTTTCAGGCACAAAGTTCGACATATTTGAGTGAAAAAAAATTATTGTTGTTTACGCTTCAAATGAATGACATATACTGAAATGACGTACAATGACAGTAGCTTTCCAACGCATGTTTCAATGGAATAATAGAAGTTACGCCATCTCTTAGCAAACCGCACGAATTAAGTTATAGACCCAATAATTGATCTGGGTCGGAAGTAGTTGATTTACAAATTAATTGTAGAGGCCAATAAGAAGGAACAAACAGTACCATCCTCCATACTAGAAACTCCAAAACACTGTTTGAATTCACTGTGGCCGGTACTGCCATCAAATCCCCATTTACCGATCAAAACCAAATCCCCATTAATGTCAATACTATCAAGAACTTGTTTTTGAGATTCCAGTATCCGAGTTGCAGTATGATCTAATAAAGATTGTAGTTCTACTTTAGCAGACGATGCCGTGACCAACACTTCAGATGCATAACACCGCTTCTTAGCCTTCAATACTTTTTTTGTATGATTTTGAATTAATAAAGTCTTTCAATAGTAGGTACTGATTTTTTGTAAGCTTACCCTCAGTGATTAGAGATAACACTTCGTCAGTATTGAATTCTACAGAAGCGGCGTTATTCAAGAGTGAATTAACAACGGAATTATCTACTTTACTTAGCTCTGCTAGGCGGCGTCGTTATGATCTCTTGCTGCACTCCTCAAAGTCCTTTCTGCGATGATCCTGTTGACTGCTTGAAGAAGGCACTACTGCTGCTGGTCGCTCACTGTTGACATCTGCCACAGAAGTTGGTAGGAATCACACATCAATTTCTTGAAGCCATTCGGCGTACTTCGACACCATGCGTGAATATGCGTGAACTTGCTTCCAAAGTGCTACAAATTTTACTATACAGAGATTCTCATTTCGTTTTTCCAAGTCGTCAGGAATCACATTTTCCACATCAGGCAAAAACTGCAACATGGCTTGAAAAACTTGACGCCGCCGCTCGAGTTCTGATTTACTGCCTTTGATAGACAGCCAAGTATCTAGTGCAAGCTTTCTTTTAAAAGAGTACTCAATACTGGAACCTAAAACAAAAAAAGAAATTGTAAAAATCGGATCAAAAATTAATTAAAATTTCGTAGCAAGTGCTACTTGGCTGGAGTACGTGGCGTAGACCCTGACTAACTCCTGCAAAGGCAGGAGAAGCCAACAAAGTTTAATTATTCCAAAACATAGAAATTTTAAGCTACATTTTGATACCAAATTCAATCCTACAACTACACACAAATATGAGTAAAAGCTTAGATTCAAAACAAATTTCAAAAAAAACAACACGTAAGAAATACTATATGTCGCCGTAGCACTAGATAAAAAAAATAATGATATAATTAAAATTCAAAATACATAGATAAATAGAGAGTACATACCTTTAATTTGAAAATCCATTGCTATGTAACAGGGTGACGAACAAGTTTGAACTTGAAAACACGTGACCCGACTTGAGCTAATTAGCGCTTGGTGATAATAATGTTCACACTAATCCGATGTGTTCACTTCCGATGCAGAAAAAAGAATGTTTGAAACAATGGATTGCGAAACCTTTTATATCATCAGGTAGTGTGACAATTAAAGGGTAGTTGAGCGATTAAGCAGTGCTTAGTTCAATCACATAAATCTGCGGACTATGATCTACTATGGCACCACCGTGCAGCGGGTTGAATGCATGTTTTTGAGTGAATATTATGGAAGTAGATTTAAATTGTCGGGTTGAAAAATCGGGTGTAAGTTTAACTTAAACCTGATTTACACCCGAAGTGAATAATATGGCCGTAAGAGTTCAGCGATTTTCCTGCTTCCTCTCAGTAGCAGAGAATGTAGGCTTCGTGACGGCACGCTATGCTTTTGGTAGTTTTGGTTTAATAAAAAGTGGAAACAAAAAAAAACAAACAGAGCTTGCCCTTACCCTTATTCTGAAAAAATTAAAAGAAAAATTGTATCAAAGAACGCTGGAAATTCTGTAACAGAACTTATTGCAGGACCAGATGGACAATCGGGTAAAATAATTAAAATACACATTTTTTTATGTTTTTGTTTATTTTTTACAAATTTGTACATTTGTTTAACCTAATTCAACAATATCACAATAACTTTTCTCAAGTTCATCATTATATTATCATTAGTTAAACTTCATGATCAAATTTTTACATCATCGGTTGCGCTTCATATTTTCTTCTTTCTTTCTTTTCTGATTTCTTAATTAACCAAGTTTCTAATGAAATACAAGATACAACATCACTAAAAAGAGCTGCCAAGGATCTTTTTCTATTAAGGTACTTTCTCTTTAAGTCATTTAAGTATTTACAATTTCTTTTTTTCTTTTTCTTGTCTGCACAAAATATTAAGAACAAAAAAGGTAATAAAATTTATTAACACAATTCTCTTGTCCTTTTTAATTAGATTTAAATGAAATGAACAATAATAAAATATACAAATCATTTTAAGAAACTTTTTCTGCATATTAAAGAACCGAAAATAAAAATAAAAATGGCAGTCACCGTTGTTTTAACTTTTATTATGATCTTTAAAATGATCTCTTGTTTTATTTTACTCTTTTTTTTTCTTTTTTTTTTTTGTATGTTACTTTATACATTATAATGATCTATGTATTTTACAATGATTTATTTTTTTATTGTTTACTGGTAAAGAACTTAAACATTTGTTTACCTGATTTCTCTTTTCAAAAAATGATAATAATAAAATAAAAACTTAGTGTGCATTTACTACTTAAAACTAAGGAAAAGAACATCTAACTTAGGAGTTAAATTAAAAAGCAAAATAGAGGAACTTTTATTTCATAATAAAACAAAATGAATAATAAACAAAAAAAATATTAAACTTTAGCTGCCATATTAAGTGTGTAAGTTTACTTATAAAAGTTTAAGTCAAATCCGCTGGTGTAGGTGTCATATGTAATGAAAAGCGTCAAAATTAATGCATCCGTACACTATTTTCTTTCCATGATTAGTTGAACCTAGAAAAGGTTAGGAATTTATTTATTGTGTGAATTATGTTTCGTGACATGGGTTTAAAAAGAAACTCTTTCAGTAATTCAATTAAATCAGATGTCAGGGGCCAAAGTCGAAAAATAGAAGAGAACAAGATAATACTTGTATGGATTACCTCAAGGTTCGTCAAGTATCGAGTACAAGAAGTAGAGAAAGCAGTTTTATATAACTAGTGATGATGATTTGCTAAATCTCACAACAGCTCAGACAAATTCAGATGATGTAAGTGTCGGATAACGCTTTGCGACCGCTTGCTCTAAAGTACAGGGAGCCCTAGATGCGATCGACGATAGGTGCACTACAAATGGGTTTCCAGTCTCCTGACGGGAAGGGGAAGCTGACTGTGTCCTTGACCTTAAGACGTAACCATAATAGACTTCAGTGGGATTAACCGCTTGTCAAAACCGAATAAAAAGCCCACTTAATTTCTCTCAAAAATTCAAGTTAGCCGTAATGTACTTGAGCAAACCTAAGAGTAATAATCTGTCAAATTGTTTACATTCGGATTGGTTTCATAGCAGGAAAAAATAAAATAGAAAATAAGTTCAGAAAATTAAAAATTGCAAAATAAGTATCCTCACAAAAACAAATGAAATAGAAAAAAAACGTACGTACTGACTGTCCTATTCTATTGAGACTTTGCCTGTAAAATACCGTTATAGTCATGCAGTACTATGCGGTTTCTTAAGCTCACCAAAGTCTATTATGGTTGATCCTTTAAAAGCATCACCGTTCATTTTTCGTCAGCGCTGTGTACAAACATGTTAAGGTTACATTTTAACCCCTTGAGCGCTTGATTATAAGACAAAAGACAATAAACCAAAGCCAATTATCAAGTATTTGAGTGTAATTCTGGAAAACATACTTCTTTGGAACTTGCCACAGACGAGGATTTACATAGAATACCAATGATATTCTATGCGTCGGTTGTCTGATGTGACACGTTTCATGAAAATATGTTATATTCATGCACTCTCAAAGCCATCTTGCGTTTGAAAAGAAGAGTGGTCTTTGATGACCTTGCGCGCCGAATATTTTTTGTCTCTGGTCTTATGGAAATGTTGTCTGATGCAATGACTCCAGCAACTCCTGTTGTTATGAAAGTACGAAGATGACTTTACTTAAAAATGATTTCGTACAGAATCTGGGCTAGAATTTATTTTTTTTATAATTTGCGCGCGCTCAAGGGGCTTGTGTACCCTTAAAATGTTTGTCACAGCGCGGGCGAAGAAAATTTAGAGAGGAAGAAAAGGCAAGTACCGATGTAGGGCATTATATAAGCCGTCTTAGGAAAGAATCACGATATTTTATAGTATGTCCGAAAATGGGCTTGAGGGTGTACTGATGAGCATTCATAGCGAAACGGGTGTTGCGGTTGGAAGTTTGAATTGGCGGTATGCTACTGGCGATTTCAATGGAGTACTGGTGGTGGAAATAGCGATAAAACAAAGTGAGACAAGAGACATTACGTCGGTGTTCGAGGGTGTCAATTGATTGACTGATATTAGTATCACCCATGAGTTTTATCGCACGATTTTGAATCCTATCTTGCAGGTGCAAAGATGTTTTTGGAGCACCTGACCAGAGGGAGTAAAATATTTCTTACATCGCTTGAGGAAACCTATACATTTCGTAGCATTTTTGACGACATCGAATATGTGGTCATTCCAACGTAAGTTGTCACTGACACCAATATCGAGGATGGACAGTTTTTCGGTTGATAGTTCCCCAAGTTCCCCAGTTGGTTATGATGTTAATATCGGAATTTAATGAGCTTAACATACGCCGCCGCTCCCGTTCTATAACCGAACAGCAGGGGCGTGAGTCCAGAGCAGAGATTACTGTCATCAGCAAAGGAATATATTGGATTAGAAGTGGCAGACTAGAGATCATTAATAAAAAATAAAAAGAGTGTCGGGGACAGAACGGATCTCTAGGGCACACTAGCATTTATTTTGTGAATATCAGACTTGAAACCATCCAAGGCAAGTTGAATTGAACGTTCCAAAAGGTAATTTCTAATCCATTGAAGTAGAGAGTCATCGATCCCAAAAGCACGCATTTTCGATAGAAGAGCCTGATACCAAACTCTGTAAAATGCCTTAGAAATTTCAAGTGCAACTATTTTGCTTTCACCAGATTGATGTACGCTTTGGTTCCATTTTTCGGTGAGACATGCCATCAAATCACCAGTGGACCTGTTGCTACGAAAACCATATTGTCGGTCATTGAGAAGTTTTTGTTTCGAGATATTTCATGAACTGACGGTTTATCAGCGTTTCCATGACCTTGGGGAGAAGGCAGACCCGTAACTGCAACGGGTCTGTAGGAGGAGAGAAGAAGATTCGCCTTTTTTAGGGACGGGCTGGACAAATGCTGTCTTGCATCTGCTCGGAAAGAGTCCTAAAGAGTAGGATTGATGAAAAAGCTTACGCAGTGGACCAGCGGTTTTATGTATGGTGAGATCTTTAAGGACTCTTGCTACTACATTAG
This sequence comes from Volucella zonaria, assembly GCA_963966105.1. Classification (NCBI taxonomy): domain Eukaryota; kingdom Metazoa; phylum Arthropoda; class Insecta; order Diptera; family Syrphidae; genus Volucella; species Volucella zonaria. Next base: position 44,955,173 of record OZ014534.1, read on the forward strand.
TGCGAAAGTGGATTCGTCCCATTGAAGATTCGACGCACTCAAGTATAGGCGAGGACAAAGCACAATCTGACAGCTAAAATGTCATTGTAAATGAACGTTGGGATGGAGGATGAGGCAGAATTTGTAATATTTTTGACGAATGTAGGCGGGTCTTGTTTGATGGCTGCAAAACCGATCAACAATTGGGCACTGGCGTCTTTTTGGGGCACGACAACCTTAGATTTCAGATTTGAATCTCTTTTCCAAGCGGAGATATGCATATATGAACAAAATTGTGAAAACTGTAGCGTAGCCCTTGCTGAACCCTTTTCAAACTAATTCGAGAATGCAAGATTTCTCTGAACACAGCTGGAACGCTGAATTCACTAAAACTTGTTTGGTTCATTGGTCACAATGGGATCACGGGAAATGAAATGGTCGATAAACTCCCCAGGCTCAGAGAAGAGTTTCTCAGGACCCAAATTGCGTTAGAACTGTTGGCATCCTCGATAAAACCATTGACAGTTGTGTTTCTTGTGAGCATAACTGCATGGCCCTCTCTTACCATATTAGATTTCCTGAAGTTAACGATGCTTTCACGTTCAAGTGACTTGACTTTCATATATTTATTTCATCTGAAAAAACCAAGTCTTATTCTACTTCAACTATATTTAATCCTTTAGATGTTATCGCATTATCAAGCTACGAAGAGCGTTTTAGGTATTCTAGGTAATCTGAAGTAAAAGACAACCATAATGACTGACATCTCAGAAACAAGCTCGCGTCAAATTTTCGACCGGATTGTTATCGGTGATGAAACAATGGTTCATCGCTACGAACCTGAAAGTAAGCAGGATTCCACAGAGATATTTAAAGTTAGGCTACTGGCCGAAAAAAAAATCATGGGCACTGATGAGAAGTTTCAACCCTATCTGTCAAATAATTCGCTTTGAAGTTGGCATGCCGTGTGTAGTTCTTGGAATACATAAATTGGAATATCGTGCCGTCATAAAATTGTTCGCTAACATAAATTTATCAAAAGTTTGTTAAAAATTGTCAGAGCTCTGCCCCATTATTTTCATTCAACACATTCAACGAACACGCTAGAGATATCTCGAACTCAATGTGTCAGTATTTCATAGGTACAAACCATAACAAACACGAAACTCAAGGGCCTGTTTTATTTTTTTGCAAAAATAACACAATTGTTTAAGCGGACGAGTCCTTTCAACATTGGAATGAATTGATTGACGCCTTTCAGCATTAAATTGAGACGATCAATTAGATGGGCAAGGTTGCAACGCGTTTGTCTGGAGTATGTTCAATTCCCCAATGAATTGCTAACGAACAAGTTTATCGATTTGTTTTGAGTTGGACATACTCGGACAATCAGTTGTACATGAAGTAGACACCGGCATGGCTTATTAAAGGATCGTTACAATAATTGACTTTTTAAGGTCTACCCGGGAAACGCAAAGCAAAAAACAAGTCACGTCAACAGAAATAACTTCCAAGATCTTTTCCAACCCATATCTCCACTACTATGATAGAATAGGCAGACGTTTTTAATTCTTATTATCTGAATTTAACAGCTCATTCTTTATGTGCGGTAGCAGTCCCTTTCTTAAAAATTACTTCCACTTAAGCTCTGTTTTCTTTTTTCTTTTTTTATAATAAATACTTTTCTTTATCTCTCTATAAGATAATCATTTTCAACTTATTACAACTAAACAAAAAAAAAACCAAAACTAAAATAATAGAAAAAATGTAAATCAATTTGAATTTTACCTTCCATTGACGAAACAGACTTTCACTGAAAGCCAATTGATCGTGTAAAAAAAATAAGTATTCTAAAATTAAGGCCACGGTTTCTGTGTTAATTTTTGTTTTCCTGTTTATGTCTTAGCATTACAAATTTAGTTTTGTTTTTGCTAAGGATTGTGTTAATAAATTTCATTTTCCATATTATCGATTAGAATTGCTCTGTCTTCTTTTGCTTGTTTCTTAGCATCGTCCATACTTTTCTGCAGTAGCTTTGGATCGAAGCAGGGCTAAAATATTAGAGAAGACTTTAAGTTGTAAAAAAAATCTGAGAATTTATAAAACGACTCCACTTACCGTTTCACAGACGGTGCTGTTACAGCAATCTTCTATTGTAATCTCACATTGTTCAGTTGCAATTGGACGACATGTTAATGGTGTTGGGGAAATTTTCTTCTGCAAGACAATTGTCTTTTTGATTCTTGGCCTCAATGGCTTGTAGATGCGTCGGAGGGCCAAAATTGTAAGATAGATAAGTAGTAGAGCCACTAGTACTCCGCACACAATCACTATCACCGATTTATTCCAAGAACTTCTGCACAATTCATCTGGTCTTTTCAGTCGTTGTATATTTACATCAGATGGATGTAGGTTTCGACAACTAAAATATGGGACAAAAAGTTTAAATAAATGGCAAGCACATACAAATAAACATAAAAGTGTTTGGAAACTTGAAATAAACAGAAAATATTTATTTTATGTTAATGGAAACTTTGCATGAGCGATTTTTTGAACGATGAACTAAATTCAAAACACTCTGAAATAAAAAAAATCATAAGATTAACGCTTAATAAGAGTGGAATTACAGGACAAAGCATATTAAATTCAACATCCTGTTTATATACAGGAAATGTAACACAAAAGGTTGCGGAAATAATAGAGGGAACACCTTGCTCTCCACAGTTCTATGGGTTTACGAGGTTTGGAACAACATCTCTGCGATGTACAAAGCGGGTTCAGACCGCAAGCGCGCATGACTACATTTTCACGATCCAGTCGAATCTGAAAGCAAAGACAACAAAAAAACACGCGTGCTCTACAGATTTAAAAAAGGCATTCAAACCGGTGCACAATGGCCCAAATGACCTATCTGACGGGATTTAAGTTGAATTTAATTTTGTTGTTTTTTAATTTTTTTTGTTTTCACACGGAGCCAAATCAGGTGAATTCGGTGGCTTTTGGATGGTATTTGTTGCATTTTTCGTCAAAAAATTACGAATAATAATGGCACTGCGAATTGCTTCACGCAAACGTCTCATAACGCCCAAATAATACTCTTTGTTTATTGTCTGGCCTTCTGTCAAAAATTCATGATGCACTACACCGTTGTAATCCATGAAAACCGTGAGCATTGCCTTCTTTTTTGACTGAAAACGACGTGATGTTTGGATTGCGTGTCGTACTCATAAACCCACGGCCACGTCTCGTCTTCAGTAATGATCCTTTTGATGGATGTGGGATCCGATTCAGCCTCGCAAATCATCTCTTTTGCGACGTCAACACGGTCTCTTTTTTGCATGAAATTGAGGTCTTTTGGCACCAACTTTGCTGCTACACAACGGCAACCCAAATCATTAACCAAAATGTCTTGGGCGGATCCATAGGCAATGTTCTAGTCTTCCGCTATCTCTCTGATGGTTAATTTACGGTTATTGACCAACATTTCTTTTACTTCATCAATGTTTCGATATCGATGGTCTGCCACTGCGTTCATCATCTTCGATCATCACGACCACTCGTGCCACTGGTAAACGACCGAATTCTTTAGAGAATCGTTGCCGAAACACTTTTCCAACGTTCGCTCACCATTAAATCCGATTGTAAAAAATCACCAACACACACAGAGATAGATGTACTTTTAGCTACGTAACTTTTGCAAATTTCAAGCTATGACGCTAAGATTTAGAGGAAATGTCAACAACAGATTTACCAACTTAACAAAAAAAAAAAAACAGAACTCAAATCGGAACAATGGGAGCGCCACACGGTGGTTACTCCGGTTGATCAAGGTAGTATAAGTTTAACTGCAATACATAAATGGGGCTGCGATGGAAGCAGTGGACACGCAACCTATTGCCAAAAGTTTCAGGATGGTGAAACTGGTATGGTCGATCAGCACCTATTTGCAGTTTGGAATTATAAATTCAGCTTGGGTCGACAATTTTGTGGAAAAACCCGCGATCTTCGTTAACTCGCTATTGTCTGCCCATAAAACTAATTTGCCAAAAGGAATCGACTGAATTAATTCGTTCAGGAATTGATAATATAAAATACCAAATATTGTCAATTTAACCAACAACTACCAACATATTTACCATTTCCCACGAATTTCATTGTACTATGCTGGATGGCAAAACATTTGGCGTCCTTGCGGAGCAGTAATTTGGCAAAAAGTTACCCAGTTGATGCAAATCTTTTAAAATATGGCTTATCAACTCTTCTTGCATGGATTCGATTTTTTGATTGTATCTTACATATATTGTAAAGACTTTCAATTAGAAAATGGCAAGATTGTGGTGAAGATAAGCTGGAGGTACAAGCTCGAAAATCTGATATTCAACCGCAACTCAGAAAACACATGGGCTTATTAGTGGATATACCTATGGCTAGTAATGGCAATACTAACAATGGTAATACTGCCAGACGATTTTTTAGCCTACCAGATTTGGTAGCATTCCACTCATATGGGAACAGCTGAAATGTTTGTCGACACATATCCTTGGTTTTACATGCCGTGATCTGTTCACAGGGTTTTAATACACGGTGCAGATGTAATAAACCATGCAGAACTTCCTATTGATATGATGTCTGAAGAAGGCAGAACCATACCCGTAAAGAAAAGCGATGTAATATGATGGAAGATGTCATGAACGGGTTATTTATATCATCGGATCCTCTCATAACGTCTTTGTTAAAAACAACAAAAAATTCTAAGAAAGATATTAAGTTGGATAAAGTAGTTGCAGGATTGTTCGCTAATACATAATATTACTCTGAATGATTCAGATTCATCGGATTCCGATTAAATAATTTCTTATAAAATATTTAAGCCTTTTTTTTGCTTAATATAATAAAAATAAAACAAACTTAACAATTGAACATTTTTATAATTCAAATATTTATATAATACCGTTGTATGGGAGCTATGAGAAATAGTTAACGTAGAAAATCGAAATTTGGACAATAAGTGATGATTGCGTTAAAAACCTTAAGTTTAAATTTTAATTGAAATATCTTTTCATTTACTCGATTTAATAATAAAATTACGCTAACAGAGCTGTTTGGCCCACTATGCGGTGATGAGAAATAAATTTTTACAAAGAATAAGTAATAAAAGGGTAGATGTGGGGGTTCGTAAAAACGATTAAACAATTTATAAAGACACCTACAATATGGTCAGAACCAGCAATAGAATATCAAAAGTGTCATTAACAACAGAGATAGTCGGGAAGATGAGTTGAAGGCTATGATTTTATCCCCTAATGCCGTGTGTTTGGCAAAAGCATGTGACTCGTAAAAATTAGCCCATTAGTTGCAGATGAGGTATATTATTCCACCTCTAATGCGCAATCTAATTTTACTCTAGTAACATCTCATTTTTGCAAGTTAGTTACAAGATGTATTCCGTAATGAGTGCTCTATACAAGGTTTGGTTCGAAGCTATGTTTTTTGTTGATCATCCATAGGCGTATGTGGACTACTGCGCATGATGAAAATGTCGTCCAACGAATAAACTGAAACATCCGGCAAAAGTACATTGCTGTGACTGTTTCTGCGCCGCGTGACTCAGAAAATTTGTGACCTTAACCGGAAATATCCAACTCTACACAAAAGGATTATTGGCATCTTGTAAAATACTGGACGTGAATATCGTAATTGGGTTCTACTAGAGGACAACAATTCGAAACAATGTAGTCGTATCTGTCGGGGTTTCAATGAGGAAAATGATATCAATGTATTGGATTTACCATCTCAGTCTCAAGATGTCAATCCAATTGAAAATTACTTGGAGCTTATGGACTGTAAGGCTGTAAGTTATCGACAAAGGTGTGAGCCGATAATTGGGAAAGGGGGAATATGTTATCCAATATTAAGAGCATTAAAGAAGGGTAAATAGCCTCAAAAGTAAATAGTTTTATTTCCTTGTGTCATCTGGTTGTTTTCTTTCTTTTTGCCAAACACATCACAAATAAATTACACAAAGAACAAAAATATCCTTAATTAAGATGATGCACGTTCTTGTATTACCTACTATACTATCTCAGAAATGCAAGAGCAACAGAAACAAGCCATAGAAATGAAGTATCTGGGAGGAGTGCTAGAAATAAGAAGAGTTAAGAAGAAAAGACGGAAGCAAGGCCTGAAGAAAAAAATAAAAGAGGACAACTTGGAACAACTGAAAATACCATAAATTTTCAAAGAGGAAGTCAATTAAGAACCAAGGACTGAAAACCGACAGGCCGAAAAAAAGTTTAAATAAAGGGATTTACGAGTAGTAACAGGAAATTCCTTATACCAGCATTTGCCGAAACCGAAAACGGAGTAAACCTTCCTTATGATGTTATCTATGTAGGCACGGAAGTTAAATTCGTTGTCATAGAGAATACCTAAATTCAAATTTCTGTCACAATGGGTTCATCCACGGTAAACTTGTAATCCGTCTTCGAGTTGATCTTATTGTTGAACATTTTTTGACATTAAGCCCGAGGAAATTTTTCCGGAGTCAAGTGGAAAACTTGTGTAGATCCTCTTGCAACGGAAAACAGTCAAATGAGAAAATATGTGCTGAAAAATGTTGATGTCATCTGCATAAATTGATCAAAATGAATTGACAATGATAATGGATTTAGATACAGTGTACCTAAAGAGGGCACTGTAGGGTCTTTCTTTTATGTAAGAAGTAATCTATATACAGCAGGGCCTCAATAATCCGAACGCCTCAGTAATCCCAACGACCGTTTTGGGTCCGGAAATGAGAGCGAAAATTCGAAGAATTGATTTAACTTGAGTCCACTGTAACTCGCAGTGTCACACACACCACGCAATACTAAGTCTGTTCCCTTAGGCCCGGTGCACATGACCTGCAACGCATTTCTTCCTTACTTTTTCCAGTAAATTTAAGTTGACGCGCAGAGTAAGCAGATGTACCGGAGAACGATGACGAAGAATGGTATCACTTCACATCAACAATCTCAATTATACGGAGATACAAACATTTGGATCATAATTCATAAAGAGTGAAGGCAGTAAAAACTGTTTTATTTATTTAATAGGGCTCACATTTTTTACAGTCGGTTTGTCGCGCAGTTTTGTTTTATTTAACACTGTTGCGTGGTGTTTCTTCGACCATTTCGTGTGCTTTTTAAATTATGGCTTCAACTTCGAAGAAAAGGAAGCATATCACATTAACAATATCACAAAAGTGCGAGATTTTGGACAAGATTAAGCAAGGTATCTCGTTATCAGTTCTTGCAATGCAGTATAACGTTGGAAAATCATGTCAATAAAAGCAAGGAGGAAAAAATAAATTCATTTCAAATAAACACAGAAAAGGGTCCAGGCACCAGAAAACCCTTAAAAACTCATGAAAACTCCCAGCTTGAAGATGCTTTATTTACGTGGTTTTTAGAGCAGCGAACGTCCCTTTGTCAGGTGAAGTATTGATGGAAAAGGGCAAATTTTTCCAAGGAAGACTTGAAAGAGGAAAGATGGTTAAATAATTTTAAGAAAAGGTATGGTATACGCCAACTATGAAGCCATTCTAGAAAAAATTTATGGACGTTTGTATCGAAAAAGATCTGATTGCAGATCAAATATATAATGCTGACGAATCAGGCTTGTACTAGAAAATGATACCAGATAAACCGCTGGAGTCTGGGTCAGAGAGTACGACCCCAGGTGCCAAAGTATCGAAGGAGAGGATCACATTTCTGACATGCGCAAAGGCAACCGGAGCGCAGAAACTGCCTTTGCTGGTTGTTGGCAAAGCACAACGGCCACGTGCATTTGCAACAGCCAGCAAGTTACCAGTCCATTACACAGATCAAAGAAATTCTTGGGTTACAAGAACAATATTTCTAGAGTGACTAAAAGGGCATTTCATTCCCGAAGTAAAGAAATTTTTATTGGGAAAAAACCTACCCCTAAAAGCACTTTTACTTCTTGACAATGCACCAGTGCATCCACTTGACGGAAATGTCACTGTTTTCTACATGCCACATAATTGCACAGATCTTATTCAACCCATGGACCAAAACGTGATTCAAAAAAGAAAAAAACTCCTATTGCAAATTTTGGGTAGCAAGAAGTTAATGCAGAATGCGCAGTATCTGAACTGCTTAAAAAGACCACAATGAAAGATACAGTGTTTTCATTGGCTCAAAGTTGGCAGCAATTGTCTTCAAAAAGTCTTGGAAGCCTCTGTGGTCTTTGTTATTCGAATCAAAGGGAATGTCTAGCCAAGATGTAGATGATTTTGATCATGAAGATGATCTCCCATTAAGCATTTTTTGTAACAGAGGCTTTTCAGAAGTAGACACATAATAATTACTTGTTAAGCAATGATGACATTGACTGCCAGGACCCGTTAACTGATGAAGACATAGTAAGGCAGGCAATGAATCAACAGGACATCGAAAGCGAAGTAGAATTGGAGTCATCGCAACCAGTTGCAAGGGTTCCACATACTCAAGCTGTGTCTGCCTTAAATACTTGCTTAGAATGGGCGGACAAAGTCGATATTTCGATTCCAGAAAAAATGTTATTACGTAAAATAAGGGATAAAGCGTTTTCTATGTCGCTAAATACCACTCGTCAAAGTACTATATTGGAATTTTTTAAAAAAGCGAAATTACATAAATTGCATTACACTCTAATATATATTACATATATAACATTTGTTACATTATGAAAATATGTTTTAAATTACGAAAAACTTTGTTTAAGTGCCTTCAAAATGTCTGCATACTATAATCCGAACGATTCGGTAGTCCGAACAGGGTATAAATTTTGCGTGTTCGGTTTATCGAGCCTCTGCTGTAATGACATCATATTGATAGCCAATAGTCTTTAGTTTCAGGAGGATAACTTTATGCGAATTTTTTTCGAGCACTCAAAGTACTTGATACGAATTCTGTTAGGTTTATGATTGTTGATTTACTATTTAGGAATCCGTGTTGATTTTTTAAAAGGATTGACTTGCAATTAATTGAGCCATATATATTTAAAATAACAGCAGACCGTTAGTACTAGCACAGTGTCAGTCCTTAAATTATTCAATAATTTTTTTTCGCCATAGTCAAAACATTGAATTCCTTAAAAGAGATCCTAAGGTTCACAAATACTTTTTCAACTGAGACATGTATCATAAAAAATGTTTGAGCTTTTATCAGCCAAATCAATTTCCATGTGGGAATCTGACAACAACCCTCAACAAGATCCAAGGTTGAGGGTTGTTGGTTGTAGTAAAAACGAAAAACACCATTTGTTATGAAATACCCGCATCAAACAATTTTGGATGTGAATGGTTCTAATGTTAATGACCGCAAAGAACAACGCAAATGTTAACCTAAACCCACCACATGTGGCCAAAACGGAGTCTTCAAACTGTTTACGGCAAACTAACAAATACATACTCGTATTTGCGAATACGATATACCATATAGTAGAAAGAAAGCAAATGAATGACAACACCTAAGTTAGCTTTCACGAGTTCCTCGTAATACCCTAACTTAGGCAAAACCAGGAAATGTATATTTAGCACCATATTCTTCTGATTATGCACGATAGGACTTCTGAAAATGAATTGCCTTTGCGAAAAGTTTTTACGGTTTTGGCTTGCCCAGTGCACGATTCTTTTCTCTCAATATTTGCAGAGGGACTTGTAGTTTCCTCTTCAATTAATAACGCACTATACATTCATATTAATCATTTTACAGCCGATGAAACCAGCATTTTGTTTGCCAGAGAATTCTGAGGAATCAACATCGATGAAAATCAATGCGAACAGCGGACCACACTATCGTTCGAGCTAAGGCGCAAACGCGGCTAAAATAAAATAATGAAAGAAAACTCGATATTGGACGGCAGAGCCTTCCAAACACAGAAACCCAATAGCAATGGTGAAAAATACATGCACACAAATAATACCTTCACCTAACGAAGAATTCTGGCTAGTGCATACAGCAATACAACAAGCCTACAAATTGACTGCACTAATGTGGTGTACTAGCAAAAAAAAAAACAGACTATTTTAAATTTTTACACAAACTGAAGCCCCCAGAGACAAACGAGGAAACAACGTAATGGACTCGTTATTTTTGAATTTTCTGGCTGTGTTTTCTGCCTTATCGGAATGTGTAAAATATGTGATAGTTATGTTCGATTCTCAATAGAAAGCACTCGAGGACTCGGTTCTAAAATTGTAGTATCGTGGTCATCGTGCAAACCGACTTTCATTCATGCCCGTACATCAACACAGCTTACGAAATAAATACACGATTCTTTTTTGTTATGCGCTTATTGTGGATTGGTTTGCGTGGAGCTATGAAATTGTGTGGACTCATGGATTTACTGCCGCCGCTTCAACGAACGACGTATGCTATGATAATTAATAACATTCCTTCTACTGCTTCAAGTGTTGTTCAATTCGTGTAAAAGAAGAACAACAGGAAATAACAGAACAAAATTCGAGCGCTGATATAACCAAACTGACCGTTTCAAGAGATGGTACGTGGCGAAAACGTGGTTTTACCTCATTGTATGGAGTTGCGGTTCTCATTGGTCAGCTTACAGGAAAAGTCGTTGATTTTCTTGTAAATTCTTCTTGTTGTGCTGAATGTAACTATTGGAATAAACACAATAATACCGAGCAATATGAGGAATGGAAATCTAATCATGATAAAAATGACCAGATCAATCGTGACGGATCGGCAGGCAAAATGGAAGTAGACGCCATGAAAGAATTATTTTCAAACTCCGTCGAAAAGCATGGAGTTATGTATACTAATTACGTCGGGGATGGCGACTCCAAGACGTACACGGGATTAGTGAATGCAAAAGCGTATGGTGATGAGATTGAAATTGTAAAAAAAGAATGCATGGGACACGTTCAAAAGCGAATGGAACTCGTCTACGCGAATGCAAGAAAAGAAATCCTGGAATCGGCGGAAAAAACAAATTGACGGTAGAATTTATAGATAAACTGAGCATTTACTATGGCTTAGCTATTCGCAGCAACTGTCATCCAAGGATGACATGAAATCATGGGCTACATTCTACCATTACGACTCAACAGCATTTCTGTCCCGAAGGCCCCGCATCGTGGTGCAAATGGCAACAAGGGGAAGCTAAAAGAGAACTGAAAAGCTTTCGTCACGATTATTCAGCATTGCCAAAAAGAATTACAAGCGCGTTTCAAGGCCGTATACTGCGCAATCGACCATCTTTTTTGTACTAAAAAGTACAAGTTGTCGTGCATGGGCTTATCGTGGCAGTTTGGCCGTGTTATACAAACTGTATAATGGGATAAAGTCAACTATTTGGAATAGCGAAGAACTGTCAGATTAGTTCGAAACGGTATCAGGAGTAAGACAGTCTCTCTCTTCGCGTTATTTATTGATGACATATGCAGGAATTCTTTACAAAGCACTTTTATCTGCGAATGGTGTATGTAGTGTAATTGGCGCGTATCCCGGAAACACTTAATGATAAACCAACTGCAGGCATACTGTTTTCTGTGAAATCGGATTGTAAATCTTTCTAAATCGAACGTCAGGATTTTTAAGGAAGGTTAGGTTGAAGGTTGAAGTTGTTAACCAGTACAAAAAACCTCAATATGGAGAGTCATCTGAACGAGAAGCTGCGAAATCCAAAACAGCTATTAACAGCATCTAGAAAAAATGCCTTAATAACAAAAGTGTTGATCACAGTAGCAAATATAAAGTATTTCTACCTGCAGCACAAGTGTGGGGAGGCAGTCAGTTTGATACCGTCGAGAAGTTGTTGCGTTATTTCCTCTTCTACAGAATACACCGAATTACATGATAATGACGGAAACAGGTTTATCACCACTTTAAAAGAAAAAACCCTAAAACTCTTAGACTACGAGGGGCGTTCAAGATATTCTCGGTATCGGGGTGAAGCTGTGGTTGCATATATAAATTGACTTATTTATCAAGTAATACTATTATTTTAGTGCATTCATGTAAAATTTCATATAAATGTGATTATTAATTCGCGTTTTATCTCTAGTTAAACAGAATCATAATGGCAACTGAGACGATGATGGTGAAAATTGAGCATCGCGCTGTAATTAAATTTCTCACTAAGCAAGGAAAAAGTCAAAAAACTATTCATGAAGAGATGGTGGCTGTTTACCAGGGTTCCGCACCTTCATTATCAACTGTGCAAAAGTGGTCAAGTGAGTTCAAGAGAGGCAGAGAGAGCATTGAAGACGACTCCCGCTCTGTCGCCCCGGCTACTGCTTGTACGGGAGAAAGCATCAAAGAAGTCGAAAAACTTGTTCTTGAGGATGCCCGAATAAAGGTGAAAATGATGGCAGAGATCACCAAGCTTTCAATTGGTACCATTCACACCATTCTTCATGACCATCTTAACCTTTCAAAGGTCAGTGCAAGGTGGGTGCCACGAATGCTCACAGCGCCTCAGAAAAAATTGAGAATCGCATGCTGTAGAGAGCTTTTGGAGATGTGTAGTGAGAACGCGGACGGTGTTATGGATCGAATTGTTACTGGGGACGAAACATGGGTCCACCACCATGACCCTGAAAGTAAACAAGAGTCCATGCAGTGGCATAAAAAAGGAACAGACCCCCCGAAGAAGTTCAAAGTCACTCCGTCTGCCGGGAAGCTCATGGCAACAGTTTTTTGGGACTCAAAGGGAATCTTGCTCATTGAGTACAAAAAAGAAGGTGAAACCATCAACGCCACATCCTACGCTTCCACTTTGCATAATTTGCGGGAGGAAATTAAAAAGAAAAGACGGGGTAAACTCGCAGCGGGTGTGCTTCATGACAACGCTCCTGTTCACACGGCGCGAGTTTCCAAGGCTGCTGCGCGAGATTGTGGTTTCGAAGAAATTCAACACCCACCCTATAGTCCAGACCTTGCCCTTAGTGATTATTTCCTGTTTCCGGATTTGAGAAAATGTCTTCGTGGAAAAAGATTTTCGGATGATGAAGAACTCAAGTCGGTATTTTGCAGAGAAAGAGGAAATTTATTTTTTTGAGGGTTTAAAAAAGCTTATCTCAAGATGTAACAAATGCATTGATGTTAGGAGAGATCATATTGAAAAATAAAAACAATTTAAATTGAATTCGCATTTTCCTTCATATCGATACCGAGAATATATTGAACGCCCCTCGTATATCCTTAAAGTGCTAAAAATGGGAGATCACCGATTGCCAAAAATAATAGCGCTTTATGCAATACAAACGAGATCAGGTCAGTCAAGAAAGTGTAAGCTGATCATCGAGACCTGCGATGGTGAAGAATGGAAATCGCGATTCTGTCATCTAATATCTACAGTGGACATGATGGCTCGTGAAACGTACGTTGAGCAAGCGTCGGGATCTATGAAAAGAACTACTTCCAAGATAAATACAGCACCGATGAAATAGGAACCATATTTAAGTTGAGGGTAGAGCTTTTAAAAGCTTAATTACATTCCACATAGAAATGACCTTCCACTCTTGTGTAATTTATGTATGTAACCTGAAGGAAAGGGCAAATACCATTTATGGGAAGATGCCCAATTTTAAAGGAGATACGGAGACTCTGCTGTGGACGTGTAATGTGGATGTGATATCGTTGGAGGATGTTACATTTCTTCTTAACGAATGTAATATCAAAAAGCGAGTTCAGTATTGCACTAAGACTTTAATCTACCGGAAAAGTATAGAAAAGATATATTGTTATTGGAAACTTATAGTTGTCCACCTGACAGACGCCAAAGCCATGTCAACAGACTTTTTTTCTTGTACACAAATTATATTAAATATTTATTTTTGGTTAAATTAAAAATCATATAAGTCTGTAGTGAAAATCAAGCCAGTACTTTATCTTCTTCTTTCTTAAAATTAATGAGAACAAACCACCTGCACACAGAGCATACCACCATATACAATGTATCCGACATTGGACGAAATGCAAGCAACAATATTTATGTCAATACAGACAACCTACTGCAAGATAAGTTGGCCCAGTAAACCGAATCGGTTAATTAAACAAAGCAACATCAAACGCTACTCATCTGAGATTTCATGGAAAGTTATCGTTTTAAAGAATAACACTGGATTTGCTGTTCAAATGAGCAAAACGAAGGGGTCCATTTTCCGTCTATTTAGTGCCCTCATACAGGATTTTGAATTGAATTAAATATTCTACTTTTTGTCAACGAATTTCAAAGAATAAAAACAAAACAAAAAACATCTTACACACGATAACAGTAGTATGGCATATCCACTTCTATATCCTTTCGAATTATCATACAAAATGGTGCGCAGGTTTCAGTTGAATTACTCTCACATCGTTCGCCAAACATTTCATTGTTACAATCGCACACTGGTTCATTATCTTCTATCGTACAGTGACCATCATTTAAACAGAAGTTACTACATTTCGATGTCTGGCAACGTTCGCCTGTGAATCCTATTTGACATGTACACGTTGGGAAGCCATCTTCTATTCTACATGTCCCATGAACACAGAAATTATTGCAATCATATGTTTCGCAACGAGCTCCACTATAACCGGCATTACATGTGCACGCACTGTTAACTTCACTGTACAAGCCATTGCCAAGACATACCATTTCATTGTTTTCTTCAATTTTATTTCTATTACCAGTCTGGTTATTCCTCGTACTCATCAATTGCTCGATCTTTTGAATAACACTTTTGCAACCCTGATCTGATTTTAATTTTGTTAGAATTCCCAAACGTGAAACAATACCACGAACTGGACTGTTGAAGCTTTTCACTTTGATGGGATGATTGTCGGTGGAATTGACTTTAGGAATTTTCCACACAGCTTTGTGGGACAAATCTGTCCAATATACTGAATCCCTGGTAACAGTCAAACTGAACGGCATATTATTAATATCCTTTACCAGTACTTGTCGATCAGTTCCGTCCAACTTTGCACTCTCTACCGTGTAGTGGATACCCCGTTGATCGACAACATAATAAATACGATCCGATAATTGATCTACAGTAATACCATGTGGAAAGTAAAGACTACTGTTAATCAGTACTTCATGGTCATGTCCATTCAATGAAGCTCTATGAACACTTGGATTTACTAAATTTGAACTTGTCCAATATAATTTCCTACGACAAATATCAATGGAAATGCCATCAGGAGTTATATCTTCATCGGCAAAATCAAACAAAACTTTGGGTTGGGAGCCTTTGTCTGCATCGATGGAGTAAAAGTAAATTTTTTTATTGTTTGCATCAGTCCAAAAGATATTCCGATTGAGTGGATCATAATCCATTGCTACGACTCTTTCATTTGGTGTGCGTGCTATGATATCTTCTATGATATGAGGATTGCCTTTACCAAGTGGAAGTTTGAGGGAAAATATACTGCTTTTGTTGTGTCGATGGTCGTTGAAGTATATTCGCTCATCGATCTCATCGAAAGTTATGGCTAACAATTCTTCAAACTGATGGGCGGCTGTAGTCACTTCAGTCCATTGCTCATCGAAAAATACGATTTTCCCTTGTGTGGTGACTGCAAATTCTGAAAAATAAATAAAAGAAATCGTTAGTCAATGAAAACGCATACATTTGTAATTTGTAAAATTAAAAAAAAACTAAGCTTAGGCTACGAACACTCCAAGTGGCGCGCCGATTTGTCTGCCAGCTCTCTAACCGCTAAAATGTTCATACGAGACGAACGTTTTATAATCTCGCTGATACGATATGAACATTTCTACAAATATATTATATTAAGTAGCAAAACACTCAGTCGGCATTCAAGTGGTACTGACAAAAATATGTACAACATGATGTATTTATGGGTTGCTTGGTATGTATGTACATATGTACATAGCCCTAAGCTCAAGTTTTAAACGGCCACTATAAGAGGAATATTAGATCGTTCAGATCCTAATAGATGAGAAGAACATAAGAATATGCTTTTGGAGTCTCGATCGGTTTCAATGGTCGAGCGCTCGCAATTGTGCGAATTCCTATGCATTGATATAGCTGAAAAATAAATTCAAATTTTAAGAATCGAATTAACAAGTACTTTCAATAGACAGGCAAGAATCTTCCAGCCTAAGAAATCGTCAAGGACACATCACAAAAGATAAATTCTACTAGTTCAATTTTAAGGTGCCTCAAACTTGCAGTATGTGACTGGAAGAAATTGTTGTATATGCCGGAACGGAACATTTATATACAATCAATTACAATGGCTTTCTCATGAAGCGAATAATCTGTGAATGTTTACATCATGAAAAAATATGAATACAGCAACGTATACACGTAAATATCTTAAGCGGCATAGAACTGTCTACCCTACCTTTGGCATATTTGTCCGCATCATTTCAGATGAAGAAACTTTCATTTCTGCAATTAAAGTTCGCACGCCGACTTTACTTATTTGATTCCCTCTCTGGAAGTGAAAAACCAGACCTAGAGAATTAAGCAATAGAGTTCGAACAGTGTAATGATGTAATAATGTAATGATAAATCGTTGTGACAAGTTCAAACCATCGACCGCGAATGCTAATGGACCAGGATAAAGGGCTGATAGCTGTTGTTAACGCTGCCACGATTTGACAGGAAAACACAAGCACCCCACAAAAACTTCGACGGCAACTCTTTTGTATTTCCAACTAATTTTTGTTTTATTTTACATATACATTACAACTCTAGCCTAGTCGAATCTATACCAAGAACCAACATAGCTACTATTCCAAGTAGCCGGCAATGGTCACTTAGCTCAACCTCAAACGCTAAGAAGCTAATTGATCCATGGCAAGCTGGAATGCTATAGCGGCCCACAAAGAGGAATACTTTCACCTCTGCAATTAAGATGATGGTCAATAGATTCCCTAATGCAGTTAAAGAATGTAGGTATACGGTTGTGACTTACGCAGATTAATTTAAACTAGATTGCCTTGCAGTTTTCTTGCTCTTTTGCATGGCACCCGAAGTAAGGAGCTTGATTCGTTCTCAGATTATAATTGAGTTTGCCTGAAAAGCTTTGATAGAAAGCTTTCTATTGGAGAGAATGCCAATGGATGTGTCCCAGCTTGCAATATGAAGACAAAGGGTAGTTTTGGTTATTGCTCGGTATACTCCTGATCCGACTTTTTCCCGTGTTTTTTTGATCCATCTTTATGCGAAACTGGTGAATTTTTAACAAAAGAATTTTCTGTTTCCAGTTAACTGGTCCTGAAAATATAATTTTGCAATTGTGGCTGAAATTTTCTCCGGCTCCGGGGCCATTGCACTCTATTGAGTCCGAGTTTCTGTACAACAGTAACTTTGAACTTGCTCTCATTTACTCGAACGAGTGTGTAGGCCTTAGCTTCTTTTTTAATGCGAAGGTGCATCCGATGTATACTACACAGACTCGTCCTTTATCCGGTTATTTTCAGTATGCCTTTTGCTGGTCCGTAGCGAAGACCTGACTTTATATTGCCTTTTTCTTTTGTGGGTGTTCTCGAAATTTTAATATCTGTTTGCTGACATTTTTTGACCCTGTCAAAAATATACCTCGGACATATCTTATCAAGAAAAACTCGATTGGAACATGAACGCCACAAGTTCAACCACTTCTCTCATTCATTTAGGGAATTCCTAAGCCCCCAATGGTAATATACCTCATATTCATGGCCACTTAAACATTTATACTCATATGTGTGCTGGACCGCATTAGATAACTATAGGCCGTCATGTCTAAAAAAAAAAAAAACCGTACAAAGACAATCAGGTGTTATTTATTTAATAGGTGTGCTCAGACCAACTCCAACGTCTCCTTTGAAAATCATACTGCACCTAATTCCTGCCAACACATTCGGAAAACTTGAAACTAAAAACACAAGACTGAGGCTAGAAGGACTACCGTGCGTCCGAAAAGCGACAGCCTGAGTTTTATTGTTTCTAATAGAAAGAAGCCCTACCTTGTTGGGAATGAAAAAAATTTTTTTTTAAATGTTTTTTTTTTATTTTATTCAATATAGTCCCTTTTTAGTTTGATACACTTATTCCAGCGATTTTCCAACTTCTGGATCCCGTCCGAAAAGTAATTTTCCGGAAGGTCTCCAAAATACTCCTCCGTGGCGTCGATGAGTTCCTCGCGTGAGCTGAATTTTTTATTGATGAGCCATCTTTTGAGGTTTGGGAAGAGATAATGGTCCGAGGGATCCAAATCCAGTTACCAATCGAAGCCAAAAGTCCGCCCGATTCCGCATCAGCAAGTCCAAACACTCTTTCGAAGAGCTGTCGCGTTCGTATTTTTGGTCATTCGCGGCACCCAGCGGCAGGATAACTTCTTCATATGCAGAATATTGCCCAAAATATGGCGTGTGCGCTCAATACTAATCTTTGTGGTATCTGCTAGCTCGCGCACCTTCACTTTCCGGTCAGCCAACATCATTTCATGTATTTTTTTGACATTGTCCTCTGTAACCGAATCGGAGGGCCTGTCGCTGCGGACTTTATCGGTAGTGGAATTGCGGCCACCACGAAACTCTCGAAACCAATATTTGACGGTGTAATCTGACGGAGCAATAGCCCCATAATATTTATTCAACTTTTCTTTTGTTTCCTTTGCCGTTTTGCCTCTCAAAAAATATTGTTTTATGAGAGAACGAAAATCGTTTTTGTCCATACTCAACATGATGCCAAACACGTCAACAACAATCAGCTGTCAAAACAAAACTAAAGACAGTATCGCACTGAAATTTGGCATGTCTGCCTAAATATGAACGGACTTCAAGGCACCATAACCTTTTTTGCAGTAGCAGCGCATCCTGGCGGTCAAGGTTACCTAGTATTCTGATGCTCATTAAAAGTCAAAGTTGGTCATTACGAGGGGCGTTCAAGATATTCTCGGTATCGGGGTGAAGCTGTGGTTGCATATATAAATTGACTTATTTATCAAGTAATACTATTATTTTAGTGCATTCATGTAAAATTTCATATAAATGTGATTATTAATTCGCGTTTTATCTCTAGTTAAACAGAATCATAATGGCAACTGAGGCGATGATGGTGAAAATTGAGCATCGCGCTGTAATTAAATTTCTCACTAAGCAAGGAAAAAGTCAAAAAACTATTCATGAAGAGATGGTGGCTGTTTACCAGGGTTCCGCACCTTCATTATCAACTGTGCAAAAGTGGTCAAGTGAGTTCAAGAGAGGCAGAGAGCGCATTGAGGACGACCCCCGCTCCGGCGCCCCGGCTACTGCTTGTACGGGAGAAAGCATAAAAGAAGTCGAAAAACTTGTTCTTGAGGATGCCCGAATAAAGGTGAAAATGATGACAGAGATCACCAAGCTTTCAATTGGTACCATTCACACCATTCTTCATGACCATCTTAACCTTTCAAAGGTCAGTGCAAGGTGGGTGCCACGAATGCTCACAGCGCCTCAGATAAAAAGTGAGAATCGCATGCTGTAGAGAGCTTTTGGAGATGTGTAGTGAGAACGCGGACGGTGTTATGGATCGAATTGTTACTGGGGACGAAACATGGGTCCACCACTATGACCCTGAAAGCAAACAAGAGTCCATGCAGTGGCATAAAAAAGGAACAGACCCCCCGAAGAAGTTCAAAGTCACTCCGTCTGCCCGTCTGCTCATGGCCACAGTTTTTTGGGACTCAAAGCGAATCTTGCTCATTGAGTACAAAAAACAAGGTAAAACCATCAACGCCACATCCTACGCTTCCACTTTGAATAATTTGCGGGAGGAAATTAAAAAGAAAAGACGGGGTAAACTCGCAGCGGGTGTGTTGCTTCTTCATGACAACGCTCCTGTTCACACGGCGCGAGTTTCCAAGGCTGCTGCGCGAGATTGTGGTTTCGAAGAAATCCAACACCCACCCTATAGTCCAGACCTTGCCCCTAGTGATTATTTCCTGTTTCCGGATTTGAAAAAATGTCTTCGTGGAAAAAGATTTTCGGATGATGAAGAACTCAAGTCGGTATTTTGCAGAGAAAGAGGAAATTTATTATTTTGAGGGTTTAAAAAAGCTTATCTCAAGATGTAACAAATGCATTGATGTTAGGGGAGATCATATTGAAAAATAAAAACAATTTAAATCGAATTCGCATTTTCCTTCATATCGATACCGAGAATATATTGAACGCCCCTCGTAAATGTGGTGAGTCTCCAAACGAGTTGGGCCCTAAATCTGTACATGTTCTGTCATACTGATTATGCCTATACCTTTCTAATCCGCAAGACTGAAACTGAAAAAACGGCCTATTTAGTGACCAACAGAAGATGGAACCTTCGTGATAATGCCAAAAAGGTATTTTAAAAGGCTAGCGCCAAAGAAACATGGTGAGGTAACGATGGGATGAAAATAGAAGAGAATAAGAGACAAAGTAGAGTGGAAACAGCGAAACTGATAAAGTACTTCCTGAACTAAACTACGTAACAAATATTGCAAATAAGAAGCGAAAGAAGCGGTAATTAAAACATGTGTGAAATCAGCGCATTAACGAGTTGACGATGATAGCTATCATAAACAACAATGTGTCACTACGTAAGCCTACTCTTACAAATTGAATAAATGTGCAAGTCCTACTAAGATCCAATATTTCTATTGACGTGTCTCCAAACCCGAAAAGCCAACTCCCGTCATCTATTTATCGAATGCGAAAAAACTTAAATTTAAATGCGCTGTCGTTAACAATCAACCAAATTGCTATGACGATGTCCCACATAGAGTAACCGCAGAGTTTTGTAGCAGAAAAATGCTGCTGAAACTTAAAAGTTTGTTATACACTTTAACATACGTATCGTAATGTTGGACGACGAACGAGAAGTATAGATGACAAATGACATCGAGGGCAATATAAAAAAAAAAAAACAAAACATGATCTAACCAGAAGCACAGGGTGTACAAAAGACAAGATGGAATACGATTTCATTCAGGTGGCTGTAACGGCTGGCTTTGGAGTAGCGCATCGTGTCAACCCAATTTTCCAAGACCTTGTTGACTGTTACTGGCTCTATCTCACGAATGTCTCGGACGAAGGGCTTGAATCGTTTCCGAATTGTCCGCATAACATCGATCTTTAATGACACGCCTCAAAAAAAAGTCAAGGTTTCGTGTGGGAAAAAGCTGTGAGTGTGGAAATAACAAAAAAAAAACACCAAAGGGACCACCATGTTTATTAAAAAACCGATAAGTGAACAACTTCATGCTGAGCAAATCGGTTGGTTTTGTCCTGCTCAACGAAGGTCGTGGGAAAACCTGTCCAAAAAGCAATGGTGGACTTGGTTCGAGCCGAGCAATTCGAAAAATGATTACAAAAACAAAATGAACAGAAGCGAAATTTTAGCCTCACTAAAAAGGAAATAGAAAAGGAACCTGTACAAGGGTTTTAAAGTGGGCAAATTTATCCAACTTACGCGGTGTAGTATCATAAAATGAGTAAATCATTGCATTGCAAGGTTTGAACACTTATTTTTATATTCTATCAATAGTATATACCACTAAAGCATTCTAAATCTGTTGATCGTACGTAAAAAAGTTTGTAAACATAATTTTTAGGAAATTTTACAAGGATAAAAATTTCATAAAATTTCAGAAAATTTATTAAGTAAAAATTTTAAGAAAAATGCATTTTAAGTAAAAAAAAATGGAACAGCAAATTTTCATAATTTTGAGTTTAACGAGCTATAACTTTTTTGTTGCTGCACAGATATACCCAAAGCATTTAAGACTTGTACGCACTACTAAATGATCTTTCCAAAATGTCCAAAACTATTTTTGTACCTGTACTAGTTTAGAAATTATAGCGTTTAAAGTGGATACACTTCCAAATTAGAGGTCATCCACTTTGATGGGCTGTAACTTGAAATGAAGTGAGAATAGACCCCCCCCCCCCTGCCGTAAAATTTCTTGTCTGGGCGAACTTCGGGAATATGCCCTTAAAGGGTTATACTGATAAACTGGGACACTCTGTATATAAGGTTTAAAAATTTAAAGTGATACATGAAATAGTGAAATGTTTTCCAAAACATCTATCTGCCAAGGCGAAGGTATAATTAACCGTTCCAGAAGGATTTAAATTATTTATCAGTCACCTTATCATTTCAATAATATTTACCAATTTTGAATAGATAATTAAAACTACTATTGTGGTAAATCATCATATCTTAACAGCAAAGTGAAATTCCCATCGGCACTCGACTTTTGGGAAATCATAACCGATAAAAATTTGTATACCTCCCTGTGTATGTGCATATGTGCTCGTACCTCCAAAACGGTTTTTGCGGTTTTGTTTATTTCAATTTGAAACAAACAAAAAACGATTACAAGCTCCACGGTGGCAACTGGCAAACGATAGTGTCAGTCAGCATGCTTGGAAAACAAGTGAGTTTTATGGTATTTCCTATACTATCACATTTCTTCTGATTAAAACTTATCTCGAGAGCGTTACAATAAATCCTATGCGAATTCTTATTTCTAAATAATAAATAGGTAGACCATACACGGCTAAAATGACCTTTTTTCTGGGAAAAAGTCTCTCGTATCGTCCCCGTGAATGGTAACATTACTCTGTTTCCTACGTAGTCAAAATAGATAGTGCAGGCATACGAGTACGTAGTACGTACAAGTATCTATGTATTTTTATCATGCATGATACGTGGTGCGAAATCACAAATAAATATGTAAGTAACAGTCATATGTGATAAAAGAAAAAAAGTTCTTTGAGTTGGGATTAAATTTAGGGTACGACTCATGTGTCGAAATGCCAGAAAACTTTATTAATACCTAAACCTAAACAAACAAATATCGTTAGCAGATTTCAGCACATACAGTGTTGTGCAAAACATACCGGATTTTTATCGAACATTTTTCTTTGGTGAATTTTAGGGAACGGGAAGAACATAAGTAAAATCTGTTGTCAATTTAAGAAAACTTATTGTGTAAGTGTACAAATAAAAGAATAAAAAGGCATGGCGATAATGTTTTTTTATACAAAAAAAAAAAACTTAACTTAACTCGGTAACTTAATATTTTGTCCAATAACTGTTGTTTTTAAGACCTCCTTGCATATTTTAGGCATGCACGCCACTATATTCCCAAAATTCCTTTTGGAATGTTTTCCCATTCATTCTTTAGTGACGTCATAAGTGCGTTTTTGGATGTGTGCATCTTTGACCCTACCCGTCTTTTTAAAATGGCCCACAAGTTCTCGCTAAGGGTTAGATCGGGCGATTGAAAGAGCCATTCCAACCCATCAATATTTTGCTGCGCAAAACACTCTTTAACGAACTTTGATGAATGTTTTAGTTTATGATGTTGATAAACCCAACGCAGTGGCATCTCCTCCTCAGCGTATGGTAGCATTACAGATTCCAGCATATCCCTATACTGAAAACGATCCATAATACCACTAATCTCATGTATTGGTCCACATTTCGCACCAGAAAAACATCCCTACACTATAATTAAGCCTCCTCCATGCTTCACGGATGGACGACAATGACGTGGCTGAATACGTGTTTCCTTCTTTCGTCTAAGATGAATACTTCCAGCAGAAGCAATCACGTCGAACTTGCTCTCGTCGCTAAAGAGTACAGTTTTCCACTTCCTTGCTGACCAATTCATACGGTTTCTTGCGAATTCCAGTTTAGGAAACGATTGAAAGTAATGAAAGACTAATTAGAGGAATAAAATGGTACTTTTTTTGTCTATGCTTAGCAGTGAGTAGAGGCTTTTTTGCTGGCCGAAAATAACAAAAACCAGCTTCTCTTAAACGCCTGCGTACGGTGCTTGCTTCAATTGAAAGATTAAGCTCACTAACAATCTTTCTTGAAGGCCGATCTTTTTTTTTTTCTTAATTTGCCGATCGGTGCGGAGTGTAGTTTCTCTGGGACGTCCTCCACAGTAAATGGTTTTGACCGGTTTTCCATTTCGAAACTTTTTTTATAATGTCACACACTGTCGATGATGGCATTTTATACCTTTTGGCTATGAATTTTTGTTTTAGCCCTGCCCTGAAATCCGCTACCACCTGATTTTTAACCACACCACTGTAATTATTTTTAGCCATTTTAGTAGTGAACAAATTGGAGACACCTTGAGCTTTTAAGTTTTGTTAAGTCTATAACTCACTTCAAATGACAGCCAAAACACTATCAGCAAGTTAAAGAGCAAGAAAATACGGTACTTTTGAAAATCCGGTATGTTTTGGCATGGCGTTGAGTTGAGGTAAAGTTTTTGGCAAAACTCTAAAAATAATGATAGCAATACCTTTTTTTCTTTCTATTCGTAAACTTATTCAATATGTTTTCTTAAATTACCAAACAAGTGTATCTACTGTATTCCTGTTCCCTAGAACTCTTCAATGAAAAATTTTCAGGAAAAATCCGGTATGTTTCGCACAAGACTGTAACATATGTATAAGACTAAAGACTTTTCTTTCAGTGGGATATGTATTGAATGGAAATATGTTTGTTGGAAGCAAACGCTAAGAACTGTTTGAAAATATGTGTAGCCCTAATTGAATGAAGCAGCAAATCGGATATGAACATATTTCGAATTATTGTCGTCGAATTGCAAGCAAAAGGGCTTCGACACTGGATAGAGTTCCAATCATTTTACAAGATCGACACTTCAATTCTTATTGATAAAATTAATTTATAGATGAGAGACAGGAAATGATTTAAACAAAAGGTTTGCTATTTAAAGAGGGTCCTATCAAAACGCTATACGAATTTATTCTTGAAAAAAATCTACAAATCTAATTTATACATATGTTACATATATTAACTGTTTTGTGATCCATAGACATTCTTATATAATAGATTGAACATTTTATAGCCATTCATTTGTTGTATCATATGCCTATATTAGTTGCTTGCTTAACGGATATTTCATCGCTTAATGAGTCGTTAATATAGGACATCTGTGTAAAGAATTTACGATAACTTGTGGATGGCTGTGGCTCAAGTGGTAGTGTATTGGCTTCCAAACGGTTCGGTGTTCAAATCCCAACCGCGCCCGAAAGACATTATTTTTTTCAGGCAACTAAAATCATTTAAAAACTGGGTAGTTGCCTAGAATACAACAAGTCCAATTACTCTTATGATTAAGTCTCCTCATTAAATATTGGTTACCATCCATAGAGCAAAATAACCACAGCGCCCAGATGATTCTCTTTCTGTTCAATTTTCCAAAAAAAAAAATGAACACGTGCTCCGGTATTTTAAGAGCACCCATATCCTCTTGAGTCTTAAGTTCTTAAAAAAAAATTTATTTATGCCATTATTTCTTTTTTCCCCTGTAAGTCTTAGAGCATCTGTTATGCCGACGCGCCATCCTCTTCGACTATTATGTGCCATATATTTATCTGTGGAACCACCGTTCTTCCATCCAATGCGTATTACATTGCATTGCGTAACTAGCGATGGAAATATCGCCTTTTGGAAGTGTTGGATGATTATATTGTACCTATGGGTATCTAGCCCATCCTCTGGGCAAGCTTTTCGTTGAAAATATAATCTAAATGTTTTGCGCCGACACCTATTGTCGAACGTTTGATAATAATGATGTTTCAACATGGTGTATTCATGCAGTATACACGGATTCACTGATTTCGATTGGAACAATGATATGCATTCAAAACGCAGAAGCTGCTTTGCTGACAATATGCTGTTTGGTTCCACCCTTAGACATTGAAAACTCTCAACCACCTGTACTGGTAATGTGCAAGCTCGACCCGATAACGAAGGATATGCCAGATAAACTCTCTGCTGACTTTGTCGAACGCTTTTTCCAAATCGACGAATCAATGAAGTGAAGACATGTGTGTCTTCCAAATGTTCTTTAGTTAGCTTCAAGATTATTTATATGTATATCATTCCCGGCGGACAGCACGTAAATAAGTATCCAGTTTTCGTACGGCGTTAGTTTTCCTTTCTTAGGAAACTGCATTCGAAGATCTCTCCACAAATGTGTGTAGTAATTCAATGGATGGTTTTGACGGTATACTGCCAAGTCCTACAGTTGTGTTATTTTTCAATGCTACTCGGAGTTCTGCTGCAAATTTTGGTAGTTGCTACTTCAATCTGAATGACTTAGGTGCATATCGCTGGTGTATACGCAATTAAAAACAGTGGCGAAATCTTATTTGATCTGGTTCTCATCCGAAATGTACAGAGCGCCTTTAAAGGCTTTTATTGGGTCAGAACTAGAGCAATGACTACTTCTTCGATGATTTTATATTGATTTTACTATCGCACCTATTCGCTACTTTCTGTGGTTCAGTAGCTCGCGAGTTGATGTGATTGCGCTTGTCACTTCGTACGCTCTGTTACAACTTCTCCTATTTTCAATATAATGACTCAAGATCGGTCCTCCCCACTGCTGGGTAGCTGCAATGCCGGCCTTATTTACTATTACTTACTCCAGGTATCTTCAGCAAGCATACTATGTATTCCATCCAATCAATCTGTTATGCTATAATAATAGAATACGATAAGAAAATCCCCAAAATCTGTGAACTCTTGATGGGTCCGAATCCAACATTATTTTGAATTTAAATAATCCTCGATCCAGGCATTAGCTTATAAACGGACGCCTTTTTCGGAGGACTTTGTCCTCTGTAGCTGTAAATGAATAAAATGTCAAAGTGAAAACGTGGCTTGTGTCGTCATAGTTCTTTTGTTTTTAAAATCACTGCCTCAGACAGGTTGTTCTCTTTTACTATTCATCGTCTATAAGAGTTGTGCTCTCTGATCTTCTTTGTCTTACCCCATATTAATATTTTCAGAGGTTGACTGCTTATTATGTTTCTTTATCAATAATGCGTTTGTTGCATACGAGTGTAGACATTTTTCAACCAGTTGCCATGGTTGTTGCAAAAATCTTCAAGTAAATAGGCAAACTGCAACGTCATTCATTATCACAAGATAAGAAATGGTGTTGATTCTCTTAAGAAAATAAAATTGTGCCTTTAAATTTTCAGAACTGTAGACGAGTTGATAATCAAACTCGAAGTACGAAGATGTGCTGGCCTCGAAGGACTACTACGGTGACCATAGTATAAGTATTTCAAACTGTTTTCGATTATAAGTCGCTCGGACAAACTTGTTAGTTAAATAAAAGTTATTAGTTAAGTAAAGACCTCCCCGTACGGATTGGAAACTCAACGTAAAACCCTACGAAAGAATCTGAACCTTCGAATGAATTTACCGTTCATGAACCATGCACATGAACTTCGGTTCTGTACGTGGAACTTTAGGTCCCTTAATAGACCTAAATTTTCTTAGTGAGGAGGCTGCATCCACTAGATCAACCACAATGCAGATATTGGAGGAGTTAAAGCACATCTCTAGTAAGCCGGATGCACCTCCACCTGTAGAAGCCCGTGTAACAAATCCTTACACGACGAGCTATCTATACTAGATGGAGTGAAAACTGACATCCTTGACCGCCAGAATGCGCTGCTACTGCAAAAAAGGTTCTGGTGCCTTGAAGTCCGTTCATATTTAAGCAGACATGCCAAATTTCAGTGCGATACTGTCTTTAGTTTTGTTTTGACAGCTGATTATTTTTGACGTGTTTGGCATCATGTTGAGTATGGACAAAAACGATTTTCGCTCTCTCATAAAACATTATTGTTTGAGAAGTAAAACGGCGAAGGAAACAAAATATTATGGGGCTAATGCTCCGTCAGATTACACCGTCAAATATTGGTTTCGAGAGTTTCGTGGTGGCCGCAACTCCGCTACCGATCACGTCCGCAGCGGCAGGCCCTCCGATGCGGTTACAGAGGACAATGTCAAAAAAATACATGAAATGGCTGACAGATACCACAAAGATTAGTACTGAGCGCACACACCATATTTTGGGCAATATTCTTCATATGAAAAGATATCCTGCCGCTGGGTGCAGCGAATTACCAAAAACACGAACGCGACAGCACTTCGAAAGAGTGTTTGGACTTGCTGATGCGGAATCGGGCGGACTTTTGGCGTCGATTGGTAACTGGATTTGGATCCCACGGACTATCATCTCTTCCCAAACCTCAAAAGATGGCTCATCAATAAAAAATTCAGCTCACGCGAGGAAATCATCACCGCCACGGAGGAGTATTTTGGAGACCTTCCGAAAAATTACTTTTCGGACGGGATCAAGAAGTTGGAAAATCGCTGAAATAAGTGTATCAAACTAAAAGGGGACTATATTGAATAATATAAAGAAAATATTTAAAAAAAAAAAATTTCTAATTCCCAAGGAGATCACTTTTTACTCCATCTGGTACATCACCCTCACCTACTTCAACCCCAAATCTTTCAATAACCGCTACCACCGAAGCCCCCGTTCAACCCTCTACGATAAATGCAACTTCGATCACCAATCCCGCCCCAAGACCATTGCCAATAATTACGGCTTTTGGGACATCTTGGACTCTCCCTGAATGGACCAACAGAATTCAAAAAGTAAATAAAATGAATCTTGAAGCCAGCCACCAAAAAACCGGAACTATCTACTTTCTTCCTCCAAGCTGCCCCACGTCGCGCAAGCTCGTCCTGAATCAAAGACCTTTTTAGGAAGAAATTTGGTATACAAAACGTCAAATGTAAACAAGTTGGCAAAGTCAAGAGCAAAAACGGCCAGTGTTTTGAAATACGTATACCCACTAAGTACGATTCACCTCACTCCTTCCCCCCATCCATAAAGAACACCAGACTCGCGACACCAAATCCTCTGCCTCCCCTCACCAAACCTTTAAAACAGCTTCAAAACAGAGTTTCATTTAACCTAGCTCCTGCGCCTTCTACCCAAGTTCCAACTAACTAGCTCCCATATACTAAACCCAACCACCCCCTTCTCATCTTCATCTACCAATCCCCCTGTCCAATACCCCTCACTAGTCAAGATTCTAGATCCAGGGTGCTTGACTAACCTGTCCCTTCCGTCGGGCGGTTACAAAAGCATAAGCTTTTGCCGATCAACTGTTTTTTACTCCCTCAACAGGTCGTATGTCGCCAGCAACAACTACAATGTACAGCCTCTGATACCGTGGAATTTTTCTTAACCACTGCAACAAAACTTCTGGTTTAACAAGGAATCCCGGTGAGACATGAATCACACAAGAAGGCCAAAGAACCGTACTGCATGGAAAAACCAGAGCTATTTGCGCGTTATATATGTATTCTGCGCAGATCTTGGATAAAACCCATCAACTTAATTTTTATTTTAAGACCGCGCGCGAGTATTTATAGTGACAAGTTATACAGAGCCATGTCTTGTTTTGAAATTCCATCCAGCATTCCATCCAACAATTCCAAAACATCGCCGAAACCGAAAGTTATCACGTGATTCTTTAACTCGATCCTTAAAAAATGGTGTAAAACTTACAGGCCAACACCAGGGTCACAAGCATCAAAAAGTCCGTTCATGTACTCGAAACCCCGAGGCTATTGACATAATCAAATGCGAAAGCATGAACTTAAAATGATTCTTAAGATGATCTTCCGCATAGACGGACAAGGGGAATTTTACGAGTTGTACAGCAACAGCGCTCTTGTCAAAAGAGTTAGAATACAACAACTATAGCAAATAGACAGCGGCGCTCTGCATCGGAGAGTCTTCAATCGACATCGTGCGCAACTGGATGGAGCTAACTTATGGTCCAGGTGAAGGGAAAGTCCTTTTAGTGGAGGATTCGGTTCACATAATCTAAAGTAGAGTAAGAAGGAATCTAAATGCCGCTGCACAAAGAGCTGGATGTTTTTAATACCATATGTGTTTGGAGTCAGCCTGGAACGCAAGGCACAAATATATCCAACTTGGTTGCCTTCATGAAAATCGCTTGTTACTCAATTACTTATCACCAAGTGATTTTATTATATAATTTCTTTATCTTTAATTACTCGAACATCCAAGATAAAACTGAAACATCGATCGCATGTGGTATCCAAGAATGTGAGCAATCACACAATTCGAGAATTTGTTGACAATTTACAATAACAACAACGATACAATATGCCGAGATGCCGGCACTACGATAGCCGACATTTTTACAAATATTTATGTAGAGTATCTTATTAATCAGAGACCGCATGCTCATATGAGTTACAATATACAAGTACTTTCGAAGGCGGGAATTTACACCCAATAACGAATTGGCGGGAAGTTAACTTCGGAGAAATCGTAGTACTTAGTCGTTTTTAGAATGAAAAATGCTGACATGTACACACTACTCTTACATTAAGTGTGATTACTTTGCCTACGGTTTTATCGGTATTTTATTGCATGACTAGGGTTTTGATAAGGAACGTTCAAACTTCTCGATTTGCTGATGAAACATCGATTGACATTACCAAATTAACTAATTAAATACGCCTTTCTATCCGTAACATCAGAGTCAATAAAACTATATTCTTACTATCTCTTCAATTAGAGGTTTCGAGTGTTAACAAATAATATTGAATTCCACAAGGAGCCTTCCGATTCTCAATTTCGCAACGCATCGCAACGCCTAATCACTAGCACAGCGTAGTTTATCTTCTAAATATCATTCCGATAGTGATTACAAACTAATATCACTCTACGTGCGGCAGGGCATTCTTTAGTCAAATATTTAAAATGTTAATGGATCATAAATACAAGTCCAACATCTAAATTGCTATTATCCAACTGAGATTAGAAACCTACGTGAGAATATGCCTTCCCAGCTGAAGTATTTAAAGTTGAAAGGCGCCGGAAAGTGGGAAATGATTTTTTTATTTAACTTTACACCCACCTATAGAACCCTATCAAATGGAATCATTTAAACAGTCTATTGAACAGAATCAATCAATCAATTGAAACCACCACTGTCTGTTAGTAGTTGTACCTACGACGAGTGCAAATACTCATATCTACGTCACAGTTCAACTTCTTGGGCGGATGAATATTTGCGAATGCACGACGTCAAGCTGACGTCAGAAGAAACTGGAATTTATTCCGCTTCAATTAGAAACAACATGCCTTTAAATTTAAAAACCCCCAGATTTCGACAGCATTTGGATAAAATTTTTGTTTTTGTTATAAAAATATCCGCGTAGGGAACTTAGCGAGGGCAACAAATACTAATACGAGTACATACTTTGTCTGCTGAAGGTAAATCGAAAGCCGGTTATGATTCAATTTTTATGTAAACGACACGGTTGAGTGATACGATACTCTCACTTTACCGGATGCAAAGTCACATGGCAAGCTATTTTGCGTGCTATCACAATTTTAATTTTTTTTTCCTTTATCTCGTAAAGCTTCCTGTTTTCGTTAGAATATCTTACTCTAGGTTTGAATGACCTATTACAGAACACTTAATATCCGACCTTGGGATGCTGCTTGCGATTTTATGATACGGCAGTTCATTATAGACTCTATGAAGCAGTTCGTGTTTTAGTGCACCTGGCGGAACGCTTAATTGGCTAATTGATTGAACGAGTTAAATATATTCAACTGTCTCATTTTGCGAGGCCAATAAAACATAGGGCAAATTAAAATGCACTCCCGAACACTACGAGCATGCCATCGATGCAATTCATATCTATTGTATTTATGTATCTAAATCACGAGAACTATGTTCAACCTTACATACATATTATAATGAAGCCCACGTAGATTTGTTCTAATTCCGAGTAAGCAAAACATCCGAATTCAGAGAGTTCTGAGGACATTTACGAGTATAATTGAATTACCGTAAACCGTCGCTGAGAAGACCTACTACTAAATATAAACAAAGCTATAAATTTCAGATCTTCGCAAAACAATGGGTAAAACTATCTAATAGTGTTCGATGCGGTTGGGAGCATCCGAAAGACATTCATTTTTTCAGTTAACAAAAATCAAGTAAGATGACTAGTTGACTAGAAATCAATAACAGGTAGACTTCCACTAATAATTTAGTCTCCCCATTAAATGTTGGATGGCACCCATGGAACGAAATCATCTCTGGGCCCAAACCTCTTTCTTTCTGTCTCTCTATCCCATTTTTCATAAAACTTACACATGCTGAGGTTTATGTGTTTAGTTATTTTTTACAAAAAAAAAATAAAAATCTCCAGTTGGAGCACCCAGTCCAGTGAAAGCAAATCAGAGAGCATCCAAACCTACATAGGAGTATACGAAAATATATCCTGTTGACCTGGATAGCTGAACCTGAACAAAGGCCTGAAAAATGTTTCACTTTCCAATGTCGGAAGAAGTCTGACAGTACCCAGAGAGAGATCGAAAAAAGAGTTCATCACGGATGAGGACCACCTCAGGAGATGAAGGGGACATTTCACACTTTTAATCGAGTATTCGCCAGCGAATCAAGATAATCTACTCCTTATAGCACCGCGACTGCTATCAAAAACGTGGACAAGAGCATAATCAAGGCAGCGAAAAGCAGCAAGATTATAAAACTTGATGGTATTCCAGTAAAACTTTCAAAAGCATTGACAACAGCATCTTGTTGATCGATATCCTCCTGTGTGACCACATCAACACACAGCGTACCATCATCGAAGTGACAGGAATATCGATCTCTTAAACTTGCTTTTTACCGATTTTGGAAAGTTTATCTGGTAACTTCAACTTTACAAGTAAGCATTGCAAGACGACCAGTAGTGAAGGTAAAGTGTTTCCACTTGAAAACATCAACTCTGATAGAGATGGGACTGAACTTGATATAGCCAACCAATGATCAACACAAAACTTGCGTTCGTTATGTTGTCCAGAATATGGAGAAGCAATATCATCAGCTTAAAGCTTAAACTGTTTCGGTCAAATTGCAATAGAAACGGTGACACACCGCGTTTCCTCGAAGCTCCACGGGAGAACTGATCAGAATCCAAGACAAAGCCGAGAGTGGCAATCGATTGGACATACCTTTTGAAAAGGCGACAACTCCTCTGTTTGTGGTGCTATGCAATAGAATCATCTTACTCCAGAATAAAAGAAAAGCGCGTTGACCGAGATATTGTACATTATTACATTGTACATTACATTATTGTACATTGTTAATTCTACATACTGTAGAAATAACAAAGAGCAACTACATGAGTAGGAAGAAGCTGCGGCTAGCTCTCCGCACATCTCTAAACACCGTACGCTATGGCGCCAGGAAATCATCATGTAAATATCCGAGCCAACTTTCAGGGAAGAATGGGGCACGATGTACGAGCACGGACAAAGAAATTGGTTGACAGAAGATAAACATACAATCCGAGCTAGGAAAAAAATGGAAGTCTCCCATAAAATCATCTAAGCTAATCTAAGCATATGAGAGCTGGTATTTAGCCTTGAATGTAGGCTCTTTGCGTTTTTAACATGCTCCCTGCCTTATTCGAGAAGTGGTTCTTATAGTAGTTCATAGTCTGAAAAACCGCTGGCCCTGACGTGAATCTACACTGGGTGAATGAATATATGCCCGATGATATTTACAAGTAAAGCAATTCTATCCCAATGACAATATGCAGAAGTTTTCACATTCGGATGTTTGCCATTACCTTCCAAAACGCTTTGTTACGTAAGAAATGATTATTTTATTTTCTGGGGTTGGCCCTGGGAATCGGCGCCACACCCTCTAACGAAGTACGAGTAGTTGACGAATTTTACCACCAAATATTTCATACAACAAGCTCGACATATACAGTTTTCTATCCGTTCGAGACAGATTGCTTACGCTAACGCCTGCATTTTGCCAGCGTCGAACACTTTTTCAAAGGTGAGATATGTTTTATATGCACTGTTCCCTTGTTACTAAACGCTTACAAAAGTATAGGCCAAAATCTGAATCTGAAGGCGTTGAGCTGGCTGCAAAACGTAAGGCAAACTAATTGGACATGTTTAAAATATGAAATCCAGAAGTCCGACTGAATAATATGTTCTCTAACTCTGTCTGTTTATAGCTCAAGTTATATGTTGTTGTTTATGTCTATATCAGAAGCGGCATCCACGACTATTTGAGGATGAATAACGATGAAAATTACTAACAAAACTGTCAAATTGGTATACTTGTATTTGTCTGACAACCTAGATAGGTAACATCAACGGTATACCTATTAGCGTCTGAAATGTTGGTGGTATGACTTTTAACGTCAGTTAAACAACATTTACAACCTTTTTGCCGCAGTGATGACCTCAAGACAACTTGTTTGGATGGTAGCAGTTCAAAGGGTCAAAGCTACCCAAAATTGTATATGCTGAAATCACCCGCAATAACTATTTCAGTCCGAAATCACGCAGTGGACGCGATGAGATAGGAATATTGGCAATATGTATTCAGGTGGCTTTAAATAAGTGTTCAAGTTTTCACCCACCTCTGTTAGACGAAATAACACATTGGCTGAAAAGTCCGTGCCGTTTCTAAGAAAGGGCACCACTTGAATTAAATCCATACTATTTTCAGTTAGTACCAACCTTCAAAAGATACGTGTATAAATTTGACAGCTGTCGGACGATTAGTTCTCGAGATATACCGTTGTGAATGAAGCAACTTTTGTTATTGTGAAAAAAATGGATTCAAAGCAATTTCGTGTGTTGATTTATCATTGCTTTTTGATGGGAAAAAATGCAGCCGGTGCAAAGAAATGGCTTGATAAGTGTTACCCGGACTCTGCACAAGCTGAACGAACCATTCGCAAGTAGATTGAAAAATTTAAAAGTGGTCATACAAGCATCGAAGATGATGCACGCAGTGGACGTCCAAAAGAGGCTGTTTCAGATGAAAACATCAAAAAAGTCCACAAAATGATTGCGAATGACCGTAAAGTGAAGTTGATCAAGATAGCTGAGGCTCTGGAGATATCAAAAGAGCGTGTTGGATATATCATACACGAATATTTGGACATGCGAAAGATCTGTTCAAAGTGGGTGCCGCGTTTGCTCACAGTCGACCAAAAACAACAACGTGTTGATGATTCAGAGGAGTGTTTAAAGGTGTTCAACCGCAATAAAGCCGAATTTTTGCGTCGGTATGTGGCAATGGATGAAACTTGGCTCCATCACTTCACACCAGAGTCAAGTCGGCAGTCAGCTGAGTGGCGAGCAGGCGACGAACCTCGTCCAAAACGACCAAAAACTCAACAGTCGGCTGGAAAGGTTATGGCATCCGTATTTTGGGATGCACATGGAATAATTTTCATCTCCAAAAGGGGCAGACTATCAACAGCGAC
This sequence comes from Volucella zonaria, assembly GCA_963966105.1. Lineage (NCBI taxonomy): Eukaryota > Metazoa > Arthropoda > Insecta > Diptera > Syrphidae > Volucella > Volucella zonaria. Next base: position 44,990,355 of record OZ014534.1, read on the forward strand.
TATTACATTGAGTTGTTGGAGCGTTTGAAGGACGAACTCGCTGAAAAACGGCCGCATTTGAAGAAAAAGAAAGTGCTGTTTCATCAAGACAATGCACCGTGTCACAAGTCGATGAAAACGATGGCAAAATTGAATGAATTCGGCTACGAATTGCTTCCCCACCCACCGTATTCTCCAGATTTGGCCCCCAGCGACTATTTCCTGTTCGCAGACCTCAAAAGAATGCTCGCCGGAAAGAGATTTAAGACCGAATCGCTGAAACAGAGGCCTATTTTGAGGCTAAACCGAAATCGTACTACAAAACTGGTATCGAAAGATTGAAAAATCGTTTCAATCAATGTATCGCCCTCGAAGTTAAATAAAGTTAAATTTTGCAAAAATGTTGTGTTTTGCTATAAAACGGCACGGACTTTTCAGCCAATGTGTTATGTTGACAAAAGTTCACTCGTGTTTTAAAATGTCGGTCCCACAACAACAAAAAATTTCCTGGTGGAGCGACAGCATGATAAGGATGGTCAAACATAAAAGGCAAGACTTTCTTTCTAAGAGTACGTTTAAAGAAAACTGATAAATCATGATGAACGGTGCAGAGCTTACTCTTAGCTTTAAGAGGACTTGAAAGATGCTTCTTTCTAACTATTTTTAGTCAAAAATCTTGAAAAGAAATACAGTTTTTCTATATACATATGTACAGTAAGATTCAGAAACATGCGACCGGGACCGACAACATACCATACCTTCCAAAGTAGGAATGAAAATCGGAAATCTTGGATTTGAATAATTCTCGATGTTGTCCTCTTAAGTGATGGGAGGTGACTGATTGCCTAACTATTGTAGTTGAATAATAGTTTTCCTGCTCCACTATACTATAAAGGCAAAGACGACACGAAAAAATGTAACACCCACCAAAAGGTAAAACATGCAATAAAAATTTGCAAACAAGTGCTTGACTAATTGGAGGCGAAATAAAATAAAATATGAGTGGGAATCAGAGAAGCCTTGTGAGAGGCACGTTGGCCTACTACGCAATACAAAGCGTAAAGGTGGAGAAACATCGGAAACGAAAAATACGGTGTTGAAATATATGTACGACAGTCCCTTATTTCCCAATGTTGTGCAAGTTCTTCTATGGAAAGAGCACAAAGAAGGTCGTCGGAATACTTTCTCCGAAAAGCAATTGAAACTTGAGTACGAGGCGAGAAAAGAAGTAAACTATGGGATGCAAAAATCACAAGATGTGCTGTACTAAATAAAGATACGTGCGAGAAATATGTGTTTTTGCGAGTTACATACTTCAGTGAATAATAGAACTCGGAGAGTTATCGTCTAACGATCTGTAGAACCATTTAAAAAGCATTTCTCTTGCAGTACCTAAACTTTTTCAAAGGCAAGAAGGATTCCCGACATTGTAACTTCCCCTAAAACTTTGAGCTTACAAACACAGCCTCGGTTACAATCATTACAAAGCGCGTTTCCTGTTTCATCAATATGCATTACAAACTCTATCTTTAGTACACACTATCGATACAACATTTCAACCTATACAAGCTTGAGATAAAATATGATTACTTTCTCTGCTAAGTCAGCTGAAAATAGACAATCCTCATGACGAATTGAGTTATGCACCATTATCTACAACACAGACACGATCCAATTAAAATGAATGATCAATAATTTATGGTGTCCAGCAACGATGTCAATCAAACGGCAACAAAAAGTGCACCACATGCGATATTGAAATATTGAAATGCAAGCATAAATAGCAACAATATAAATAAATCCCCGACTGCCAAATCAGAAGACCCAGATTGCTTACATTTATTCTTAATAGAATTTGATTTCAAAAGCTGCTTAGTAAGCAAGGCAAAAAAATAAAATCAATTATCGTCGTTACTTGACCCCATCAAGGTGACACAGCATTAGATCGCCGAAAAAATAAATAAACAAATAATTCCAGCTAAGCTAAGAAATATTTATATGGTGTTCGAAAATTGTCTTTCAATCTGCCATGATGGTGCTTCGTATACATACAATCAGTACATAACTAAAGTGTCCACTATTTAATGGCCGGTAGCTACACTTATGTATGTAGTGTATTACTCAATATGAAAAGAGAACACCAAAGCGAAAGGGGGAAGACATAAGCGTGCCAAGATGATTGCATGAAGGAAATGAAAACCAACGACGACAGTTTTTTTTTGCTTGGCAAGTTTATCGCCGGAGTTTAACGCTCAGGCGGAATTTTTCATTTGGAATTTGTCGAACCGACGGACGGTTATATTTATTTCTATTTATATAATTTTTTTTTTATGAGTCCCGGCATTTAGATAGATATATTGCAATTAAGGTACATGATAGGAAATTGCGGCCTTATATATTTACACAACAACAATTCAAACATTGAAACACTGGAGTGGTACCTGGTTTTAAAGAAGTTGACTTTCACCAAAAGACACACAAGACTTTTGCCTTTTCTTTTGAGCTGAAACTCTTAATCAAAAGTGTACATGAAAGATACTTGTAACGCCAAATTAAAGTACACATTGCAACAGCCTGGACCTGAACTTGGAGCCCAGCATGAAAAGTTTGGATATCTCTATTTTAAATACGGATGAGAATCAACTCAGGAGGTGGAGCGAATATTTCGCAACGTTGGGCACATCCATCCATTGGGCTCAAACTCAAATAAGCCATCCGCAGCAACAAATATCCGAATACACACCGAACCACCTACTAGCACAGAACTTGTAGTCACCATAAAAGAGAACTGATGACTGACCTATAACTTGGGTTGGGCCTGTAGCGCAAAAATCAAGTTCGTAGCGTACTGCTTTACTTGCCTCCCAGTGGTGGTCCCCAGTCCCAGACGGCCTACGCCGTCATAAGATTCCCAACCCAAGACGGACGAGATTACCAAGATGTGACGAACCAATTAATGGCCTCGCCACACCGAAATTAAGCAGTGTTGGGCGCGGTAACAATACCTAGATGTAGGATCACATGGTACACCGCGTGCTGTTGACAAAAACGCCACATGGGCGTAAAATCCCGGACTTTGCAAATTAATTTGTATCGTCCTTTACTGTTTATCACCCTTGCAAATGTTTAAAGGACAACGAACTTCGCGTCTACACCTGGAATGTTCGGACCCATAACACTTTTTTATCAAACTGTATAAAGACGCCGAAGCGCAACATCCCGCCATCAGGCAGAATAGACCATTCAACTTAAGACGATGGTAGGCAAAACCTCTGTCAACCTGACGAAATCGAAGTAAGGATAAAAATAACACATCTAAGCTTAAATCCAACAAAGCTGCTCACGGCTTACTGGCTGAGGTATTCAAAGCTCCTGGAAATGACTTTGTGGAGAGCATACACTAACTCGTTTCACAGATCAGAAAAGTGTATGCCTGTTGAATGGAATCTCAGCATCGTTTGCCCGAACCACAAAAAAAGGAAACCCCCTCAACTGCGCCAACCATAGCGGCACAAGTCTCTTCAACATCACATATAAGATCTTATGTGCCATGTTGTGTGAACTTTAGAAAACCCTTCGTCAGCAATCTGATTGACCGCTACCAGCGCAGTTTCAGACCATTAAAAAGCCCAATCGATCAAATCTTCACACTTCGGCAGATTCTGGAAAAAACTCAAGAAGTCCAAATCGATACCCACCATCTTTTCATAGATTTTGAGGAGACATACGAGTATGGTATGACAATATTTATAGATATATTGGAGTGAAAGTGACATCCTTGACTGCCAGAATGCACTGCTACTGCAAAAAAGGTTCTGGTGCCTTGAAGTCCGTTCATATTTAGGCAGACATGCCAAATTTCAGTGCGATACTGTCTTTAGTTTTGCTTTGACAGCTGATTGTTGTTGACGTGTTTGGCATCATGTTGAGTATGGACAAAAACAAAGAAAACAAGGAAACAAAAGAAAAGTTGGATAAATATTATGAGGCTAATGCTCCGTCAGATTACACCGTCAAATATTGGTTTCGAGAGTTTCGTGGTGGCCGCAACTCCATTACCGATCAAGTCCGCAGCGGCAGGCCCTCCGATGCGGTTACAGAGGACAATGTCAAAAAAATACATGAAATGGTGTTGGTTGACCGGAAAGTGAAGGTGCGCGAGCTAGCAGATACCACAAAGATTGGTACTGAGCGCACACGCCATATTTTAGGCAATATTCTGCATATGAAAAAGTTATCCTGCCGCTGGGTGCCGCGAATGACCAAAAATACGAACGCGAGAGCACTTCGAAAGAGTGTTTTGACTTGCTGATGCGGAATCGGGCGGACTTTCGGCGTCGATTGGTAACTGGATTTGGATCCCACGGACTATCATCTCTTCCCAAACCTCAAAAGATGGCTTATCAATAAAAAATTCAGCTCACGCGAGGAAATCATCGACGCCACGGAGGAGTATTTTGCAGACCTTCCGGAAAATTACTTTTCGGACGGGATCAAGAAGTTGGAAAATCGCTGGAATAAGTGTATCAAACTAAAAGGGGACTATATTGAATAATACAAAAAAACATTTAAAAAAAAAAATTTTTAATTCCCAAGGAGGTCACTTTTCACTCCATCTAGTAAACCCATGTCTAGTTTTGGCGTCCCTGCCAAACTCGTCCTTTTGTGCAGAATGATGATTTAGAAAGCTCGCTGCTACGTTAATGTCGGTGACGACTTAACCGAGACCTTTGATATTAAACACGCTGTCATGTGTTTTTTTTTTTTTAAAGAACTTAATATTCAAGGGGGTATTGCTACACTTAAAATACCTGAGCACGTGTTAAGTTTTTATGAAAATGGGACAGATAGAGAAAGAAAGATTTTTGTATTCTAGGCAACCACTTACGAGGGGCGTTCAACACATTCTCGGTATCGGGGTGAAGCCGTGGTTGTATATATAAATTGACTTATTTATCAAGTAATATTATTTTAGTGCATTCATGTAAAATTTCATATAAATGTGATTATTAATTCGCGTTTTATCTCTAGTTAAACAGAATCATAATGGCAACTGAGACGATGATGGTGAAAATTGAGCATCGCGCTGTAATTAAATTTCTCACTAAGCAAGGAAAAAGTCAAAAAACTATTCATGAAGAGATGGTGGCTGTTTACCAGGGTTCCGCACCTTCATTATCAACTGTGCAAAAGTAGTCAAGTGAGTTCAAGAGAGGCAGAGAGAGCATTGAAGACGACACCCGATCCGGCGCCCCGGCTACTGCTTGTACGGGAGAAAGCATCAAAGAAGTCGAAAAACTTGTTCTTGAGGATGCCCGAATAAAGGTGAAAATGAAGGAAAATGCGAATTCAATTTAAATTGTTTTTATTTTTCAATATAATCTCCCCTAACATCAATGCATTTGTTACATCTTGAGATAAGCTTTTTTAAACCCTCAAAAAAATAAATTTCCTCCTCCTCCATTTATTGCCGACTTGAGTTCTTCATCATCCGAAAATCTTTTTCCACGAAGACATTTTTTCAAATCCGGAAACAGGAAATAATCACTAGGGGCAAGGTCTGGACTATAGGGTGGGTGTTGGATTTCTTCGAAACCACAATCTCGCGCAGCAGCCTTGGAAACTCGCGCCGTGTGAACAGGAGCGTTGTCATGAAGAAGCAACACACCCGCTGCGAGTTTACCCCGTCTTTTCTTTTTAATTTCCTCCCGCAAATTATGCAAAGCGGAAGCGTAGGATGTGGCGTTGATGGTTTCACCTTTTTTTTTGTACTCAATGAGCAAGATTCCCTTTGAGTCCCAAAAAACTGTGGCCATGAGCTTCCCGGCAGACGGAGTGACTTTGAACCTCTTCGGGGGGTCTGTTCCTTTTTTATGCCACTGCATGGACTCTTGTTTGCTTTCAGGGTCATAGTGGTGGACCCATGTTTCGTCCCCAGTAACAATTCGATCCATAACACCCATAACACCGTCCGCGTTCTCACTACACATCTCCAAAAGCTCTCTACAGCATGCGATTCTCACTTTTTTCTGAGGCGCTGTGAGCATTCGTGGCACCCACCTTGCACTGACCTTTGAAAGGTTAAGATGGTCATGAAGAATGGTGTGAATAGGACCAATTGAAAGCTTGGTGATCTCTGCCATCATTTTCACCTTTATTCGGGCATCCTCAAGAACAAGTTTTTCGACTTCTTTGATGCTTTCTCCCGTACAAGCAGTAGCCGGGGCGCCGGAGCGGGTGTCGTCTTCAATGCTCTCTCTGCCTCTCTTGAACTCACTTGACCACTTTTGCACAGTTGATAATGAAGGTGCGGAACCCTGGTAAACAGCCACCATCTCTTCTTGAATAGTTTTTTGACTTTTTCCTTGCTTAGTGAGAAATTTAATTACAGCGCGATGCTCAATTTTCACCATCATCGTCTCAGTTGCCATTATGATTCTGTTTAACTAGAGATAAAACGCGAATTAATAATCACATTTATATGAAATTTTACATGAATGCACTAAAATAATAGTATTACTTGATAAATAAGTCAATTTATATATACAACCACAGCTTCACCCCGATACCGAGAATATGTTGAACGCCCCTAGTACTAGCGTACACCGATGACATTAACAAAATTGGCCGAATTCAGCGAGTGGTCACCCTGCTGCCAAAATGGGTCTAGGGGAAAATGAGAAGAAAACCAAGTATATGCTGTCAACAAGAACAGACACAAAATATTGACGAATTGGACAGAACCTCACATTCGACAGCTATAATTTCGCGGTAGTAAAGGACTTTGTCCATCTCGGCTCTGCTATAAATTCTGCCAACAACACCTCAGCATAAATAAAATAAAGAATCACTTTTGCCAAACGCTGTTTCTTTCGGCTAACAAGGCAATTGAGTAATAAGGCCATATCCCGTCGTTTCGAGAGAAAAATCCTTCGAAAAATATTCGGTCCCGTTTGCGTTGAGGGGCTTTGGACGAGAAGATTCAAGCACGAACTATACAAGCTGTACAGCGACATTGGTCTAGTCAGAAAACTAGGCATCAGTCGCCTGAGATGGACACCAATGCTCCGGCCCGCAGAGTCTTCGAATTTAACCCGAAGGGGCAATGCAGTAGAGAAAGACCTCAGCTTAGGTGGCGAGCACAAGTACAATAGAAGGTCTCCTCTTCTTAACTGAAATGGAGCGCGCAACAGGACTAAACTAGAGACCGGGCTAATTGGGGAGGCTTGTTAATTGAGGCCCAGGTTCATCCCGACTATAGCCCCACCTCAGTAAGTAGCTATACAAGAAAAACACAGCGACTGGCATAGATAAATTTCCCGCCGCACTATGTCAAGCCGCTACAAGCAGAGATGCACTAGCCAGTGCATGGGAAAACGATTGTTACTTTAGTAACTGAAGTAAAAGGATAATCATCAAACTTCCTAAGAGCAACACGATGGAATGTCAAATTTGGAGAGGATATTGCGTTTTTCTGGCAGTAGCAAGCTAATGAGTAAGAACACAAATAGTTCTGAGTAAAATTTGATATTGAACATTTAGATTCAACTCTTGGAGCCAAATATGCAAGTTTTCGCTCAAGATCTTTCTGCGTCGGACACATAAACAATTTGCAGATCATTGAAGATCATTAAGTCTCCGATACATCTGCTCTCATCGAATTCAAGGAAATCTTGACTGTGATTGACTGTGTTGGCCGAATTTTGAACCGACACCTTCTTGCGTAGCAGTCGGCGATCTTAACATCCATTGAGGCCAATTTAGAAAGGATAATAATTTTATGTATTGGACCTACAAATAAAAATGGAACAATTAATTCGAAAAGACCGCCATTTGGCTTTCATCAGGACCTGGAACGCCCTGACCAATAATCCATTGCAACAGGCAAAATATACATGAGAAAATAATAATGGTCGGAAAGCTTCAAGGACTCAATATTTCGAGTAGAGCAGGCCATGCAGTATACTGAGTCTGATCGTGTAAATGAGATTAATCATTTGGACTTGCGCAAATATAACTAGTTAAACTCCAGTGCACAAGCATGATCCAGACAAAGCATAATACAGGACGCTACTTCGACATACTCAGTACTCAGGTCATTTGAGGATTTCTCATCATCTACTCAGGATGACGAAATAGAGATGGTGTGACGGAGAAGTTTTCATTGTATGGATATTGATTTATCAGCGAAAGTCAACTGGCATAAAAGCTTTATTTGCCAATATAAGACTGGTATACAGAAACTTACTGGCTGCGCACAACTGGCGGCGATTAACGCATAATAGAGCGAAATGAAAACAGCTTTTAATTAAGATCAAGGTCTACTATAGACTATAGTTTCACATAAAATAAGAAAGAAAGTCGAACGACTTTCTAGAGTGAGAATTAGCACAAGAAGCAATGGCAGCTGGTGCTCTAAGTGTTATTATTCCAAAAGCAAATGTGGTTCGATAGTAAATGACCATCGTCGGTCGTTTAATTAGAGATCATCTAAGGCAATGTTGCTTTCCGCATAATTTGCATTGAATCTATGTATCCCAAACAAACCAAAACAAAAGTCTCTATCGAATTTTTACTATTCTAAACACTACATCTTCCGTATGTACATTTCAACGTTCTACTGTCATTAAGAAATTCAAAACGACGTCAGCTCATTAGTGATGTGTGCACAATTATTTTGTTGTACTGTAGCCATACTGTGGCACTTTCCCACAAAGGTCACAATGAGGTAACAACATTTTACACTATCTATATGTGGCATTACGAGTGCAACTGGGAATTTCTGTTAATAAATGCACAAATTTTTGAGTCGACCAAAACAAATTGCGAAATCGATTTAGATTAAATTACAAAAAAAACAAAATTGATTCAGCGAAAATCCTCAGACATTGATTCCCTATACTATCCCAACAAAGTTAATCAAATCTGCTGCGGTACACTAGATGTTTTCATTTTTATTGTACTTCCGTCAGCATCCGATTTGTGGTGAAATGTACCTATCATCTTATCAAAAATCTTTGAAACTGCTAACACCTCAACACGAATGTTGTTCCTACTAAAATAAGTCAAGAGCACGTGATAAATTTCTCATCGAAAACGCCAAAGATAAAGTAAAACAAAGATATAGAGAAGCCAGCAACGGCAAATTTAATTGATCTTAATTTAGATTCTCAAGATACAGACGTACATGGTTACCAATATACGAGCACTACATATACTCGTATGTCTGAGAGTATCTCGGAGATTGTCAGTCAACTGTGGCTTGTTAAATACAAAACATTTGTGTCATATCTATGATAGAGAGAATTGCTTTGCTTGTTCGTCTTCAATTTAGATGAATTGAATTTACAATCTTTTCAAATACACTTGATGAGAATGAGATACATAATGGGAATGAGAGCTCATGCATGTCCATGGTGTAGTTGGGTCTATAGTGATTTTTTTTATTCTTCAAGTGATTTGAAAGAGCACATGAGCACAAACACAACAGCTAGAAGACATGTTATGCAATTTAGGTGGCGCAAATAGAAAATTTATTTTATTTCTTCATGATTAAACTTCCTTCGGATGTGATGGCCTTTAAAGTTTGAACATACCCTTGGCTAGACCATGTGCTTTTGGTATCTTAGGTTGAGATTTATTTTAGACGATCGGATTAAGTTATTTTTAGTGTTCGAAACAGATTCTTGCTCTCCGTAATTCGTAGCTACCTATAGTTAACGGTTGGTGTTATGAATGTGCTTAGGTTTGAGGTGCTAAGCAAAGACATAGTGCCCCATTAAGACGCCGGTAAACAATCTTCAGCCTGGAGAGTTGAGAGTGAACAAGAATATGACGTCTCTTACGTCGCAAAGCATTCATGGAATATGCATCCTTTCTGGATAGGATATAGTTGTTAAGCTCTTTATTATCATAATAAAAGTCAACCATCAATTGTCATCCAAACCTTTCCCTTTAGACTGCAGATATAATAGTAACATCATTCAATCTTGGACCCACATGTGATATAACTGTTAATGACAGACCCGACCAAAGACACAGACAAACCTAAAGCATCTTCCACTGATTAGTCCTAATTGACGATCTCTTTTCTGGCGATCGCATTGTGGTTTTAGACCCAAATATATTCGTAATTGTATTTTGAATAGGAGTATTCAGGAGCAGACCTGATTCAGCTGTTTAGATGTCACCATATCCCATATGTAACTTTGCATGATCGATAATAATAGGAACCACCCGTGCATTAAACGGCGAAGAATAAACAGAGAAACCCTCGTAGAAATAACATTTCCCGGTAAATGCAAGCTCACTAAATCCTCCAAAGTAGACATTGCAATGGCAAATCTAACACTTCTATGACGAAGTCGTATCCTTTCGTTGAGGTCCTGGATTTTGGAGACTGAAAAGAGCGAATGCTGAGCTTCATGTTTTTTTTTTTTTTTTATAAACTAGCGCGCGCTCAAGGGGTTTGCACACAGCGCGGGCGAAGCAAATTTAGGGAGGAAAGAAGGATAGGTACCGATGTACGTTGGTTTTATATGTCTGAATGTTATAATGACTAGGAAATAGAGACCTCGGTAGGGCATTCCAAAAGCGAGTTGTTCGGCTTAGGAACGAATCACGAGATTTCAGAGCACGTCCGAAAGTGGGCTTGAGGGAATACTGGCTACTGGCGATTTCTATGGAGCACTGGTGGTGGAAATAGCGATAAAACAAAGTGAGACACGAGACATTTCGTCGGTGTTCGAGGGTGTCCATTGCCTGAGTGATATTGGTATCTGCTATGAGTTCTATCGCACAGTTTTGAATCCGGTCTAGCAGATACAGAGATATTTTAGGCGCACCTGACCAGATGTGAACATTGTACTCCAATTTTGGGCGGATGAATGCCTTATATATTGAGGCCAGATCAGAAGGAGAAAAGTATTTCTTAGATCGTTTGAGAAAGCCCAGACATTTCCCAGCATTTTTAGCGACATCGAATATACCGACACATACCGAGAACGGTTTTTCGGTTTCGACGATGTAAGTGCCATTCATGGATAATGGCTGGGTTATTAAATTTCGCTTTAACGACAGCAGACAGCATTGTGTTTTGGAAGCATTAAATTTTACTCTGTTGATAGTTCCCCAATTGGTTATGCTGTTGATATCTACAGCAGAAGAGCAGGGACGTGAGTCCGGAAACGAGTATGAAAAGCAGAGAGCACTGTCGTCAGCAAAGGAATATATTGGATTAGAAGTGGCAGACAAGAGATCATTGATAAAAAATAAAAAGAGTGTCGGAGACGGAACGGAGCCCTGGGGCACACCAGCATTTATTTTGTGAATATTAGACTTGAAACCATCCAAGACAACTTGAATTGAACGTTCCGAAAGTTAATTTCTAATCCATTGAAGAAGAGAGTCATCGATCCCAAAAGCACACATTTTCGACAAAAGAGCCCGGTGCCAAACTCTGTCATATGCCTTAGAAATATCAAGTGCAACTATCTCGCTTTAGCCAGATTGATGTACGCTTTGGTTCCACTTTTCGGTGAGACATGCCATCAAATCACCAGTGGACCTGTTGCTACGAAAACCGTACTGCCGGTCATTGAGAAGTTTTCGTGTTTCGAGATATTTCATGAGCAGGCGGTTTATCAGCGTTTCCATGACCTTGGAGAGAAGGGACGTAAGTGCAATGGGCCTGTAGGAGGAGAGAGAGGAAGATACGCCTTTTTTAGGGCCAGGCTGGGTAAATGCTGTTTTCCATCTTCTTGGAAAGAGTCCTAAAGAGTAGGATTGATGAAAAAGCGTACGCAGTGGTTTTGCCAGCGTGGAAGAACACCTCTTCAGAAGGAGGGGAGATATACCACCTGGACCAGCGAATTTGTGAATGTTAAGATCTTTAAGAACTCTTGCTACTACAGAAGTGCGAAAGTGGATTTGTCCCATTGAAGATTCGACGCACTCAAGTGTAGGCGGAGACAGAGCACAATCTGGGAGTGTTGAGCTGGCCGCAAAGTGTGCAGCAAGCAGATTGGCCTTGTCCAAAGAGCTGACAGCTGGAATGTTATTGTAAATGAGCGTTGGGATGGCGGATGAGGCAGAATTTCTGATGTTTTTGACAAATGACCAAAAAGTTTTATTACTTTTGGGACATTGTAATATTTTTTGCCTCAACTTTTGGTCGTTTTGAAATTTCACGAGCTTGAGAAAGACGTTGCAGTCATTCTGGCTCGTTTAAACTTTTTTCGGTTTTCCTCTGTTGTAGTGGTATTGAAGGACCGAAATGGATTTAGTTTCGGTTGGTGCAAGGTCTACCGAATCCCAAAAACAATCGATGATCCGACTAAGGTCAGATGTTTCTGACATGAGGAGAGAAACAATGAAGTCGATGCTTTGGCCGATATTGTTTTTTGATTTAAAGATGGAGGAGAGACCTGCCTGCGATGTAGCCCACTGTAACGTAGCTTTCAGGCGACTGGCAGTGGAAGCTGCCACCTTCTTCCCATAGATTCACACAGGTAGGAAGTGAAAATGTAAGTCTAATGCAGGAATGTAGTAGATCTACGTTACGAAAGCTGGATCCAAAAAAAGAAACGCGGAGCCAATGTAAGAACTGCACGCAATCACCCATGTTTGCACAAATCTGCTAAGAAAAACAAAGCGCATCACTGATAGTCTCCGACATGCAACAATTCAAGAACCACTTTGCCAAAGAGTACACATTGTACAATAGTAATCAGTAATCAACGAAGGTTTGTCTTGTAGCACTTGTAAAAGAAAAAGCGCAACGAATTTTTTTTTGAAGAAGTTGCAAGTACAGCATTACTTAGGTACTTAATGCTAGTCGGAGTGCCAAGCAACACCCAGTGAAAGAATTATATATTGTATTTAGAAGTCCACTTCGGGCAACGCATTGACACAGTTCTAGCTTATATGACAGATCACGATGTGTGTTCTGACACACTAAACCTCAGACTGCCGTAGAGAAAGCGGCTGCTATCAGAGATATTAGGAAGAACAACGAATACCGCCGCAATAATGGCATATTTCTGTGGAACTTTTTCAAATTGAACAGCAAAACGCATCCTTCCAGATCAGTGAAGATAATAACAAGGATTGGAACCATAGACAAATGAAAGAACAACACAGAATCAGAACTCAATGTTGAAAAAGTAATCTTCCGAGCCGGATCCTCATGCATAGACTACATCAAAATTGTGCGGATGATAATGGAATAGTGCGCCGAGTTTGGGTGTCTACTACTTCTATTATTCATTGGCTTCGTAAAACCCTTCGACAGTATCGTCAAGAAATGATTGGTGCAACCAAAGCTATGCAGCAACGGGATAAGTGTCAAGTTCTCCATAATGGCAAAGGCTCAAAGGATGTTCAGGTCTGAAGTAGAGTTCTTTAATGTTGCATACTCTCAGCATGATTATTATTTTTTTTTGTCAGCAACGCGATTCGTCCATCATTGAATGAAAGCAGCCAAACACATGGCTAGTAGATACAAGCAAACGATTCAGCCATGCTAAGATGCATTCGATCTGCTATCAAAGATGTGGAAAAGCATTGTTTTTAGCAAGAATAAAAAAAGTAAACTAACTAAGTGAACGCCGATACTCAATATTGCTAAAAGGAAGAACTTGGAAGCTGAAACTTTGTAATCTGATACCTTCTTGACATTAAGGTGTTTAAGTCAAAATGGATCTTCAACAACCAGTTCAATAAAAAAGCGAGTTGAAAATTCATAGATGTCACCTCACCATATGAACATAGAAACGAGAATGGGTAGATCACAATCTTCGACCGCAAATTGTCAAACTGGAACATTCAGTTGAATCCTCTTATACAATCAAGAAGAAATATGGGACGCCCTAGGCAAACTTGGCGCAGAACAGTAGAAGAAGAATCCAGAACATGGTTTGGAAGGAACTAAGATACGTTGAAGAAATCCAAATATATTACAAAAACCCTATTCCCCTCAAGTTTTGAGGTGTGAGCTAGAGAGACCTGCTTATTCCGGTCCACCATCACAAAATACGAAACATGTAAGCAAATGAATTGAAACGATTAGTACTTTTTCAGCCTTGTCATTTCTGATTATTGTAATATCTTAAACTAGAACTACGCAGTTAAAAAAAATACCAGACAAACAGAAATGAAACCAAAAAAAAAATTTGCTGTCAATATACAGTCTTGATTAATGAGGTGCCTGATACTTGCGATATTTCCACGTGAAAAAAGTGTGATAGTAAACACTAAAGGAATTGATAATTTAGGCGACATTTATTCCATTTTACTGTTCTAATCTTGACCTTTGAATGCGCAAAATGGAGATTTTCAACAATATGGAGGCAAATACGTTTTGTTTAATATTTGCACTCATTACTAAAGCATTTGATGACAAAACATAAACACAAACAAGTTATTGATAATCATGATAAAAAAAAATTGATAAACCTTAAGTACGAGTCCTATCCAAAACAAAAACATGGAGGATATTCGAATTTTTTTGAATAGCAGCTGCCATACTTCTTTTGGCGGAGATTGTTCGAGACGTGTGTTTTTGATAAGTTCGTTCTACAGCCCATTTCACAACTCAAGGAAAACGTTGACGTAGATGTTGGGACTCTTGCAATTTGCGGGGTTTTAAGTTGGTAGCAATCCTGAATTTAGACGCAACCGATAGACTTACTACTTCCACTTACACTTCGAAACCTAGGTGACTGCTACTGATTTCAGATATCAGCTTGTCTGCATGTCCACTAAACATCTCTTTTAAATTTAGGCTCTGTTGAGACAGGAAAAAAAGATCAAACAACCTAATGAATTTATTATATGCTGCAATCGGAATACCCTTGTGGCCCAGCAAATGGCCTGTCATTTTAGGATGCTGAATTACAATACAACCACTACCCTCGCCCATATGTGGAATAGATGATATCAAACACGATCGCAATCGACAGAAGAACGCATTGGTTCTAAGCGACTAACATTCACTCGTATTATCTTGATGTAGTCATGTGACGAGTGAAATTTAATACAGCGGAAATGCATATTAATAAAAGCTACATAGATACGTATTTAGTTAACCTGATCGAAGGTAATATGAGTCTAGGAAGTTAAGAATGCCTTTAGAGAAATACAACAGGTTATATGATGTTGCTGTTGCCTTAAGCTTAATAAGCCTATGCAACATAAAAACCACATACATAATAATGAGGACAACAACAGCCTCCCATAGAATTGATTTAAGACTTAACACTGGTTATGTACGTGGAATCTGAGGACTGTAAACAGACCAGGCGCTCTCAAAAACCGAATGTTTCCATTATGGACCTTGCCAATCAAAAACTGCGGTATCTACTACCGCATGAGTCGCACATTTACAACGTAAAAATTGTGCTTGGAGACCCACAGCCGGCACCATACCACTGGAACTGGAAAATGGAAAAAAGGTTGTCGAAACCTAGAAAGTGGAAAAAAGCATGCCGTTCCCACATCTTAGGATCAACGATAGCAACATGGAGGTCAACTAATCAAAATACAACAAAGAAGAACGATTAAAGATAGTATGTAGAGAGGGCAGACCTTTACACTATCAAGTTATTTATATAGTGCCATTAACAACTTGTCTGGCACCTTGCCTAATTAACAGCCAGGATACCATATTTGAAAAAATCGTGAGCCTGACAGATGGCAGAATGTTGCACTTTTACAGAAACTCCCGAGCGTCCAAGGAGACCAGCGCGGCGATTGATCGGGAAATTACAAATCAAGATCTTAGAGTAGTGCTAGCCTTACCTCGCAGCGGTGGTCTCCGGTAACAGCATGAGTAAATCCTTACTCATGTAGGCTAAAATGGGAAGGGCGTGCTCGACCAGTACAATAATACTGGCCTACGTCGTCATTAGGCTCACACTCCTAAATGGGAAGACAAGCTATTAGCCTCGGATAATTACGGATCCACTGTTGATGACCTTGACAAACAATTAAAAGACAACGGCCTTCGGACCTGCCCGTGAAATATTCGGACCCTTAAGGGGCCATGTGCAGCAGAGCGATTAGCAGACTAACCTGCTAACACGCAGATCTCACCGGCATCCAGGAAGTAAGATGGGACCGGGCGTGGCTAAGGAGGATGAAAACCTGTGATATACCATATACTATGCTGATTGCTATAAGGAATAGAATAAGCGCTTATTCGGATGTGGATTTGTCATTGTATCCCTGTATCCTCATACTGAAATTGTTATTACGGGCGATTTCAATATACACAATTCTGGGTGGGTTCGACGTTCTGGACAGAAAACACCCGAAAGACGGTATGTTGAGATCTTTACTGTGGAAAACAACCTAACTCAGCTTATAAATGAGCCCACGCGAATACCAGACGTTGATAGTCATACTGCCAACACCCTGGACTTGTTTTTAACTTCTCACCCTGATAAGTACATAGTTGATGTGCTCTCCCCTCTAGGCTCATCGGACCATTGTATTATATCAGCTAATTTCTCGTAGACCGACCGCACAGTTAGAGAAAAGATTCCCAAAAGAACCGTATGGCAATACGAGAAAGCCAACTGGAGCGGTCTTAACAGTTTCTTTAGGAATTTTAACTGGTCGTTATGTTTCCTCGATAATGACGTGGATGCCGCTGCTGATATGATTACAGAAACCATTCTCTTTGGAATGAGAAACGTTATCCCTCATCGGATGAAGAATTTCAAACCAAAAGAAAAGGCATGGTACGACTCGAGCTGTAAAGAGGCTGTCAGGGTTAGATAAATGTTTTTTCGGTCCTTCAAGACGACCAACCCAACAGAGGAAAACCGAAAAAAGTTTAAACGAGCATGACTGCAACGTCTTTCTTAAATGTGGAAAATTCGAACACGACCAAAAACTGAGGCAAAAAATACTACAATGTCCCAAAGGTAGGAAAAGGTCGTTCGTCACAAATATTAGAAATTCTGCCTCATCCTCATCCCTCATCCAGCTGTCAGCTCTTGCGGCCAGCTCAATACTCCCAGATTGTGCTTTGACTCTGCCTACACTTGAGTGTTTCGAATCTTCAATTGGACAAATCCACTTTCGCACTCGTGTAGTAGCAAGAGTTCTTAAAGATCTTAACATTCACAAATCCGCTGGTCCAGATGCTAAGTCTCCCCTCCTTCTGAAGAGGTTGCGTAAGCTTTTTCATCAATCCTACTCTTTAGGACTCTTTCCGAGAAGATGGAAAACAGCATTGTCCAGCCCGTCCCTAAAAATGGCGTATCTTCCTACAGGCTCATTGCACTTACGTCCCTTCTGTCCAAGGTCATGGAAACGCTGATAAACCGTCAGCTCATAAAATATCTCGAAACACGAAAACTTCTTAATGACCGGCAGTACGGTTTTCGTAGCAACAGGTCTACTGGTGATTTGATGCCATGTCTCACCGAAAAGTGGAACCAAAGCGTACATCAATCTGGCTAAAGCGAGATAGTTGCACTTGATATTTCTAAGGCATATGACAGAGTTTGGCACCGGGCTCTTTTGTCGAAAATGTGTGCTTTTGGGATCGATGACTCTCTTCTTCAATAGATTAGAAATTACCTTTCGGAACGTTCAATTCAAGTTGTCTTGGACGGTTTCAAGTCTGATATTCACAAAATAAATGCTGGTGTGCCCCAGGGCTCCGTTCTGTCTCCGACACTCTTTTTAATTTTCTGACGACAGTATTCTCTGCTTTTAATATTCGTTCCCGAACTCACGTCCCTGCTGTTCTGCTGTAGAACGGGAACGCCAGCGTATGTTAAGCTCATTACATTCTGATATTAACAGCATAACTAATTGGAGAACCACTAACAGAGTAGAATTTAATGCTTCCAAAACACAATGCTGTCTGCTGTCGTTAAAGCCAAATTTAAACACCCAGCCGTTATCGAAACCGATAAACTCTCCATTCTCGGTATGTGTGTCAATGAAAACTTATGTAGGAATGATAGGTTTCCTCAAGCGATGTAAGAAATATTTCACCACCTCTGATCTGGCCTCAATATATTAGGCGTTTATCCGCCCGAAATTGGAGTACAATTCCCACATCTGGTCGGCTGCGCCCAAAACATCTCTGCACCTGCTAGATAGGATTCAAAACCGTGCGATAAAACTAAGAGGTGACACTAATATCACTCAAACAATGGACACCCTCGAAAAACGACGTAATGTCTGGTATCTCACTGCAGGATTTCACCTGACCACTACCAAGAAATCTCCGGTTTGATGAAGAACGCCGGCAAGTATATGCAGCTGCACTATAAGGGTACGAAGCGGCGCTGCACCTTGTACTCTAGGAGCAATGTACGAAAGTTTCACCAACAGAGCTCATGGGTCTGGCGCCTTCCCCACCAAGTTTCTGGAAATGACTTTGTGGAGAGCATACACCAACTCATTTCACAGATCAGAAGAGTGTATGCCTAATGAATACAATCTCAGTATCGTTTGCCCGATCCACAAAAACGGAAACTCCCTCAACTGCGCCAACTATAGAGGCATAAGTCTCCTCAACATTGTATTTAAGATCTTAACTGCCATATTGTGTGATTATATGAAACCCCTCGTCAACAAGCTGATTGGCCCCTATCAGTGCGGTTTCAAACCAGGAAAGTCCACATCCGAATCTTCACAATAGTTTTGGCATCCCTGCCAAACTCGTCCATCTGAGCAGAATGATAATGGAGGACCGTGACCTTTGAGATCAAAAAAGGTTTTAGACAAGTGAATTATTTAACATCATAAGTAAGAATTGTGGGTAACTTCCAATCGAATACTAGAGTCACAATCTTTCAAAAGTCTGTACAACTACTAGCGCACGCCGATTATATTGAAATAATTGGCAGACCTCAGCGGGCGGTCACCAGTGAGTTCGCTGCTATTGAAACGGAAGCTGCCACATAGTCTCTAGGTTTTTAACGTAAACATCTGCCGTGTAGACTTAAGTTTACGGGATGCCCATACATCCATGGGAGCAAGGATACGCCTTGCCATCGCTTACCTACATTAATAGTATAATACCAAAGCGGAACTTGTGTTAGAGGCACAAGTTCCACCCTTGGTATGGGTCGAGGCCGATCTAAAACCTCTTGCTGCTCTTAGGGTCACAGCACCCAGTACTTATTTGCTACCCTACAATGGGTCAAACCAACAGTAAGTGTTTACCGCGACTTTGGGTTTAAACCACAACCACCATAACACTCCCACAAGTCAGGCCCGTCCTGTCCCATGTTGGTCCTGCCGCCAACAAGACCTATGACCGGCAACTTGTAACTGATCAAATCGTGGCGCCATCTGAAGATGTTTACGATAAGACTCTGCCCCCGCTTTTTATTAGACAACGTCATTGATAGACGAAGCCTTGATAATTGGGTGGGGGCCTTGGAAGCTGCCACAGTAGGTTTAGCGATAAATGATGACAAAACCAAGTATATGCTGTCAACAAGAAGTGACACACAACATCGGCGAATTGGACACAGTCGACATCTATGTTAGAATTTCGAGGTAGTAAGGGACTGTATCTATATCTACTCTGCTATAAATTCTACCAGCAACACTGCCAATTGCTATTTCTTCGCGCTCAGAAGACAATTGAAGAGTAAGGCCCTAATCCAATAAACTCTATATAAGACCTTGACCATATCAATCCTGGGAAAAATATTTGGGTTGAGGGGCTTTGGAGGAGGAGATTCAAGGACGAACTACACGAGCTGTGCAGCGATATCGACCCAATCAGAAAACTGCGCATCAGCCGCCTGAGATGGCTAAGACATATAGCACGAATGGACACCAATGCTCCGGCCCGCAAAGTCCTCGAATCTAACCCGGAAGGAAAACGCAGTAGAGGAAGACCTCACCTTGCGTGGCGCGCAAAAGTAGAATAGGACTTCAAACCACTTGGAGTGTGTATTTAGAGGCAGTTAGCTAAGGATCGGGCTAACTGGAGAAACTTGTTAGTTGAGGCCCGGATTCACCCGGAACTGCATCGCCACCTGAGTAACAATAGTATACTATAATCCCTTGCAACCTTCTCGATCTGGATATAAAAACTAACAAAGGTTGTCCTCTTAAGGCGTCCTATCCTACAATAGTAAATGTATCCTCTAGTGGATACAATTTTGATCGACCCTAATAATTGCACATTTTTAACGCAATGGTTTGCAGATGACATTTCCATTATAGCAATGTGCAAAGGAGAATAAAGCATTACCGCACAAATGCCCTAAATAAAACATTTCTCAAAAGGAAAAAAATATTTTGGAGTTACTGGAAATCTCATCTAAACAGAGCCACTGAAAAAGCAACAAGAGCCTTCTCACCTGCTCCAAAGTTTTCGACAAGAAAAACATCGGTTAATGAATAGTTGGAAAAGGCTTATCAAGTCTACACCGGTTTCCCTTAACGCACGGAAACTAGTATGCGTAAGTATTATTGGTGCAATCAGCACCTGTCCGACAGCTGCTCTGGCCTTGACATCCCACCCTTTCACATAATTTCTATGAAAACTAATTCGAAAATGTCAAATGCAGTAGAAGCCGAACTTTTCGATCAATTAAAAGATTTCTGCACGATTAGGACAATCTACAGATATCTATTTTCCCATCAAAGATTTATGCTATCGAGCTCTGTGCCAGAGAATCCATTAAAAGAATCATTCGAAAATCACACATCAATGGATTGCCACAACTTTGAGCCTAAACTGGTATTAATTTTTCTTCTTCTTGGCTTGGTGTCAATATATGTAGATTCCTAAACATAAAGACACCTCAGGCAATAGAAGAAGAATTGAACAATTTGTCTGAGCAGGAGCTCAACCCACATTTATTGAACCTGAACCTTCTTTCATACACCCAGTCAGCAGAAGACTCTTAGCCCAGTGAGCAGGTCAAGAAATGGTATTGCCTCTTTATAAGGACAAAATCTTAGCTGGTCATTACTTACTTGAATGCTATGTCGAGACAATGAACCTTACCTTATCAAATCGTATTCAGGTTTAAATGATCTTTTTTTATAGTAGCTTCACATCAATATCTGATTACCTCTTCCGCAGCTTAAACGATCTTAGTTATAAGTTATAAGTTATAAGTTATAAGATAAATACTTTTACATACCTAAGGGGGGTCGCAAAAAAGATCCTATATCTACGACTATGTGTATGTACATAATATCTAGACTTTCACCCTATAACCTCTACAAAAGTATATCTCGTGATTAAGCTTGAATGCTCTAGAAATAACAGCCACTGGCTGCTCAAAAACATGATACGTATTCAAAAATAAATCCTACTAGCTACATACAGTACTCACAGTTATTGGAAATTAAAATCGAAAATTATTCCCGGAAAATGCATATGGTATATAAGAATACTCGTATGTAAATGTATTCAACCTCAAAATACGCGCCAAAACTCAACGTTGTACATATAATAATAATCTCGTGTTCTTGATAACTCAACAACTTGGTGTTTCCATTTCCTTTTACGCTGAATATTTTTGATTACATATGCATAAATGTAAACTCTGAGTTCGTAAAGCGTTCAAACAACAGATATCAGTTTTTAAATGTTAAAATATTTCGGTTTAGTAGGTTTTATTGGATTGGCAAAATGTTTATTGGATTCAATTGAGATATACCGTCATGTGACTACGTCAATTCTCAAATATAAACAAGTTTCGTATGCGAATATCAACATAACACCAAGTGAATCATTTGCCGGTTACTCTTAAAAACCCTACACAAGATTATTATGAATTTATTGTTCTTATTTTTTGTATTTTGTATGTTTTTTTTTATCTATTTTGTAGATTAAACATTTCCCCGATATCATAATCGGACAGCATTATGTCTCCAGTTTCTTGTACACATGCACATACTGTACATCTTCCCTGTAGAATCATTACACGCTTTTCGTCCCACCTGCTAGTGCAAGTTTATCGACAATGCCAGCTCCAATACATTATCACGCCGGATAAGATTCGTGCCTCTATATGTCCGTGAAATGAATAGAAACATTAAGCACTGTCGGCGGACGGCGACCCTAATCTTGACACATTTGCAACCTCTCTTTAATAACGTCAAGACCAAGTATACCTATGATGATATTTTGCCCGAGTGGTAGAGCAAGCCGTTTACGGTTGTGTTATCAAGAGACCCAACTACCCATGGAATCCCTAATTGAAGACACAAGAAGTATCAACGTGGGTTCAGATCCAGAGAAGTCCCCTTTCATGCCTTGCCTAGAAAGTTCATCATTATGACCTGGGACTCAACGAATCCAGCCTTCCAATTACGTTCAAGGAAGCCTTCCATCACGCAATCATTATTAGGATATCGTATGTAACCGCTTGTCGTCCTTTACAAAGACTCCACCTCCACATCCCAAATCGGTTCAACAGCCGTCGGACTACTCTGCTTTCCTGACTTAATCAGGAATCAGTATTCCCGCAGCAAATGAAATTCAAGTGTCATTGCTCCTATAAAACTGGAATTGAAAGTACTAAAGACCACATCTGTTTAAACGGAAAATGACATTGAGAGTATAGCTCATGATATAAATATCAATTTTTTTTTTTTTATAATTTGCGCGCGCTCAAGGTATTAAGTACCCTTAAAATGTTGAGGATATACTGATGAGCGAGACGGGTGTTACGATTAAAAGTTTGAAGGGGCAGAATGCTACTGGCGATTTCTACGGAGCACTGTTGGTGGAAATAACGATAAAACAGAGTGAGACACGAGACATTACGTCGGTGTTCGAAGGTGTCCATTGTTTGAGTGATATTAGTATCACCTATGAGTTTTATCGCACGGTTTTGAATCCTATCTAGCAGGTGCAGAGATGTTTTGGGCGAGAATGAAAAGTTTATCGGTTTCGACGAAGCATGTGCCATTCATGGATAACGGCTGGGTGCTTAAATTTGGCTTTAACGACAGCAGACAGGATTGTGTTTTAGAAGCATTAAATTCCACTCTGTTAGTGATTCCCCAATTAGTTATGCTAGTGGCTCAAGTGGTAGTGGACTGGCTTCCAAATCGGAATGTTCGGTGTTCGAATCCCAGCCTCACCCGAAAGACATATTCATTTTTTCAGTTAACGAAAATCAAGTAAGATCCAAGCCAACTTCACTTAGAATTTAGTTTCCCCATTAAATGTTGGATGCCACCCATGGAGCGAAATAACCACTGAGCCCAAAATCTTTCTTTCTCTCTCTATCCCATTTTCCAAAAAACTTAAAACATGTGTATTCATACCCACTTGAGTGTTAAGTTCTTTAAAAAAAAAAAAAATATGCTGTTAATATCAGAATTTAATGAGCTTAACATACGCTGCTGTTCCCGTTCTACAGTCGACGAGCAGGGACGTGAGTCCGGGAACGAATATGAAAAGCAGAGAGTGCTGTCGTCAGCAAAGGAATATATTGGATTAGAGGTAGCAGACAAGAGATCGTTGATGAAAAATAAAAAGAGTGTCGGAGACAGAACGGAGCCTTGGGGCACACCAGCATTTATCAGACTTGTCAACAACCAACTGACAGAATGGAATAGAATAGAATATCATACCCGTGCTGATACAAAGGACTCTCTATGTGATCATAAGTTGCCAAAACCTCCCTTGCCAATTTGCAACTTGATATCTTTAATCCTGGACACCAAAGTACGAAATGTCAGCAGCATTGCATGTTACATAGATTTACTAGGTACGAGGGCGGGTTAATAAGTCCGTGACTTTTGGATTAAAACAGATTTTTTGATAAAAAAATAATTTTATTTTTCAACGTAGCTCTATACACTTTGTCCAACGCTTCTCTAATTTTTTTATCCCTTCCAAAAAAAATGATTTGTCGAGGTCCTCAAAATAGGCCTTTGTTTGCGAGATGACTTCATCATTGGAGTCAAATCTTTTTCCACCAAGCCATTTCTTCAGGTTTGGGAACAAGAAGTAGTCGCTCGGAGCCAAATCTGGAGAATAGGGTGGATGAGGGAGCAATTTATAGCCCAATTCATGGATTTTTGCCATGGCAACTGCACATGTGTGCACCCTTGCATTGTCTTGGTGGAAAAGAACTTTTTTCTTGGCCAAATGAGGTCGTTTTTTTTTCAAATCGTCATTGAATCGGTCCAATAAGTTGGCATAATATTCCCCATTGATTGTTCTTCCCTTTTGAAGGTAGTCAATGTGGATTATCCCGCGTGCATCCCAAAAAACAGTCGCCATAACTTTATTGGCTGACAAACCCACCTTGGCCTTCTTTGGCGCCGATTCACCCTTAGAAACCCACTGTTTTGACTGTTGTTTGTTCTCTGGTGTGTTGTGATGGATCCATGTTTCGTCCACGGTTACAAAACGGCGCAAAAACTCCTCCATATTGCGATTAAACAACGCCAAACCTTCCTGTGAAGTTGTTACACGATTGCGTTTGTGGTCGACTGTGAGCAAACGCGGCACCCATCTTGCGGAAAGCTTTCTCATGCCCAAGTGATCATTCAAAATTGAAACCACTGAGCCATGCGAGATCCCTACGGCTTCCACAATCTCTCGCACTTTCAATCTTCGGTCGGCCAACACCATATCGTGAATTTTTTCGATTGTTTCGGGTGCAGAGACCTCAACTGGGCGTCCAGGACGTTCGGCATCTTCAGTGCTTGTACGGCCACAACGAAATTCAGTAAACCACTTTTTTACCATTGAAATCGATGGTGCAGAGTCGCCATAGTATTTATCAAGCTTAGCCTTGGTCTCGGTAATGGTTTTTTTTCGCAAGAAATAATGCTTAATAAGCACACGAAATTCACTTTTTTCCATTTTCTCCTCAAATTAGTGAGTAGTCTGATAAAAATGCTGTCAAACACAAACTAACTGACGCAGCAAGTTTAAATTTTGACAGGAGTCAACTGACAGATGCCTGTTGACAGGAGCAGTGTTGCTGTTTCAGTAAAGAGGTCAGAAATTCAAAAAGTCACGGACTTATATACACAGTTGCTGTTGTTTTACTTGCTAAACCCAATTAGCGACCGCTTATTCGACAGAAAACTGGTGATTCAAAAAAAAAAAAAACGAGAAATATCCTTAAATACCAAAACATTCTAATGTTTTAAGAGAGGAGATGCTTTTCAACCGATTGGATTTGAATGGATACATCGGACTACGATTCGAACTACGAATACTAAAAGAAATCAACACCAGAATTTCGGCGAAGAAGACACACCTAGGTTCTCATACGTTTTAATCATTTTAAATACGTTGTTCGTAAAGCAAAAACACCGATTGATTATGTGTTGCAGCGGTAACTAAAAGGCATAGCCAGACTGTCATCTGTGCTGGAATAACGCGAAACAGGCTTTTGTCGGCTTTTGCTGACAGAGTATTTGGAAATAAAAATCAGAAAACAAAAACAAACAAAAGCAACCGAAACTATAGAAGATAAGCACGCTGAAATTAAATTAAATAATCGGATAAGGAGTGGATAGCATTCGATCCGTGATATTACAAGATTGAACAGAAGATATAATTTCGAGACTGAATAAGATCATTATAAGTCGGTTAAAGCTGGGATTCGTTTCAAAAGTTTGGCGAGAAGCTCATGCTCATGCTCATGTTACTTTCAGTCCCAAGACTGTAAAAGTGAACCACACTTTGAAAAGACTTTCTACTGTCATTTCTAATCAAAACATTGGAACGGTTGTTAAACACAAATATGTTACATATCCGACTATCGTGAGCGTGATTGATGACGGCTACTTATTCACTTCATAACATGCCAACATTTACAATAGTAAAATTCAGGACAGCGTTGTGTGCAAATCACGTCCCAAAAATCATCTATTCCTTGTGGTTATCTCGCTGTCTGTTTCAAATTTGTATTTTTGCCACAGTGCAGGTAGGATTCGTTGGATTTTTTTGGATGCATTTTCATCCCTTTACATTTACCGGTAGAGACGTAACCCATAAGGTACCAAAGTATAGAGCGAGTCGAATCGCATGGAGAGTCTTACAGACTGATAGTCTTCATGTGATTGAATCAGAATCAGAAAACATTATCTTCTAGGCTTCTGCATGACGGCTTACGCTGATTGTGTTTTCCTTCTGGTTTCAAGTAAATTTATTCCACTACTAAGCAAAATACTCAATTACTCATTACCACTTGTATATTTGGGAATTATCCCTTTTAAGACAGAGATCGTTTATTTTAATGAGCAATCTCTGTACTCAACCCACCAATGGCAGGGGAATCTATATAAACTCTCGGTTTCAACAACTACTTTTACAAACTATGTTGGAGGGTAAACGTTGCTGGTACCATTAAAAAGCCATATGTAGCTTTCCTTTTTGCTACACACTGCTGTGTGTCAATGACTCAATGGTCTGAGGGTATGTATTCGAAAAGAATCCACATACAGGGATCACTAAGAACAACACTCACGGCAGTAATGAAAATCATGTTCATCAACTTTATTAAAATTCGTGGTCAGTTTCGACTACTCGACGTGCGTTAACTGCAATTTCCGGCCATTTTAATTGTCCCGATAAGCTTATTCATTTCATAACGTCGCATTGCCAATGAAACAACAAAGCGCCAGAAGTGAAGAGAATATTGCGGCATTACGCAAGTCAGTAAATCAAGATCGCAATCAATCGATTCTGCGATGTACTCCAGAGCTGTGGATGTGCCTAACACGTAAAATGTAATGTAAAAGCACGTCTATAAATATAAAATCAGTCGAACTTTCGCTGATTGGGCTCTATTGAAGATGGAAGATCCTGATTTTCGCCGAAAAATAATCCTCAGTGTAGAGACACTTTTTGAGTGAATATTTCCAGATTTGGTCAAGTGAAGTGCCGAAGGTGTTTCATCAGCAGCCATTGTATACGATCAAAGTGACTGTTTGGTTGCGGTTTTCATGCCGAAAGAGTCATTGAGTCATACTTCTTTCGATATGATACGGCCAGTCGGTTACAGTCAATGGAGTGGGCTTGGATGATATATGGCTTCAACTGGACGGTGTCACCTGCCGAAAGCGACGGCATTAAGACGAAAGCTCGGTGATCTTCTTATCGACCGGAATAGCCCTATCATCTGGCCACCCCACCCATGTAATTTGCCACCTTTAGCGACTACCCTGAGTCTTTAGTCTACGCCCACAAGCTAGAAACTTTCATCGAGTTGGACATGAATATTCGGGATGAATTGCTGGGATATCGGCCGAATTATACGAAAAAGTCAGGTAAAATTAGGTGCAGCACACACTCATGCAAGCGGTTTCGTTTCAATTATATTTGAATCCAAAAGAAAAATTCCATAAATACTCGTAGCTTAAACACGAGTCCTTTTGTTTAAAAAGCAAATTGGGGCGCATCTAACGAACAACGCTGTATTGTGGACTCCAATAGCCTGGCAGTGTTGAAGGCTCAGAACCACGAAGTAATAAGATCAAGTAAATATTAAAGACGTCCAAATGAAATATCCAATTACATTACGATAATCACATGCTAGGTACCAGGTTATGTCATGCCCTCTCCTTCGTGCAAATTTCGCTTGGGTCTAAACAAAAACTCATTGATGATGTACCGATTTATAAAAGCACATTACTCTACTCATTTCGGTATGCGACGGCTACTTGCTTTATATCGGAACGTAGATAGAGGTAGTGTAACGTTAAGGCACAGACATGAATTAAAACAATGAATGGTACTTAACGCTGGAAAAGCTCGGAGGAAGTCACGGAACTAAAGAGAGAGAATTCGAACAAGATCAGTAAGTAACCAAAAACAACTAAGTTTACAATAGGTGGAGAGCGTCTTTAACGAGCTATTTACGAAGAATTTCCACCGAAAAAGATTTTACCAAAGATGAAGTAAACGAAGCAATAAAACAGTGAACTAAGGATGAACAATGGGATTATATGACATACCTTTCGAAAAGTGAATGGAAATCTGGAAGGTAGGCTTCAAATGTTCGCAATTTTGTTCAATGAAAAGATGTATGAGAAGCGATATATCTAACATAAGGCATAGCTTTCTTATTTCAATACACTATAAAGGCAAAAGCGACACGAAAAATTGTAACAACTACTAAACCGGTGAAGTTAATGGTACATGCAATAAAAAAAACAATACAAACGCGTTTTAGACCGTCAGCAACGAAATGCAAATAATTATCACGGTAGTCAATGATGTTCTGTGGGAGTCAAATCCTCTAACGACACGATGAAAGCTTACAGATAATAAAAGTGAAATATAAAATAAAAACTCTATGCATAATTTTCTTTGAACATGTCAGCGTCCCAACGTTGCTGCGTACAGAGAAACGCCTCATAAAATTCTTGCAATGCAAAATTAATATCAACTACTCAGTCCCACTGACAATGTGAAACAAAATAGAGCGACCGACCCGAGGATGTTGAGGTCTGGACACTTAGTCGAGCCCGCTTGTGGGTTGCAATCAAGATATGTGGAGAAAAGATGAAAATAACTATTCTACACGCCACATACATATGTTAATGGTTAATAAAACACAAAAATAAATGTGATCCTCTCTCGGAAAACTTTACCAGATAGTTTGCCGGTAACAAATAGCTTCAAGCAATCCTCATTTCAAGCTACTTTAGCTTGACTTTTCCCACTGTTTTACATTTGAAACCAGCAACCAACCAATAACTGGAACAGTCTCGATACAGATATTGTAAAGTCTCGATGCAGATATTGTACACAGTTCCACCTATCATTGTGTTAAACTCAAAATCACCACATTCCCTACATGAGTTAACGAAATTTAGGTTTAGGAAAGTTCGATAGCTTAAACTAGAGATTTAATCGATCTCGAGAAATTTCCGATAGTTGACGAACGCAGTTGATCTGAGTGAAATCCAGTTTGACTGGGGTCAATGAAATTCAATTAAACCGACAAAACAAGTCCTAAAGTGTGTCGCTGGTTGATACGATGCACTGAAGAAATCATCACAGTTAATTAAATACAATAATGCCCCAGCTCCAACATTCAAGAATTTTTCTGGATTCACATCCAGAATTTTGAATTCTGGAGTGTAAATAAACTTTCGCTTTAAATCATGAATACCAGTCCGACGTTCAGTCACTTTATACCACAGGTGGGTAGGGGCATTCGCAAAACATCTATCAATGTAAATACTGGGGTACCTAAAGTAGCTACACGTGAAATCTGTTAGAGCCCGAACAGATTCAGTAAATTGTCACACGTCACCTAATGCGCTCCTTATTTACATACAAGCTCACAGTCGTCATTCCCATTGATAGTTGCTTATTTAGTGATATTCATACTGCGTATTAACTGCTAAAACTTAAACCGCAAATAAGCAAAAGTCTTCCCATGTACATTGGACACTATATGTCGACCCCGCGACGTTTAGATTCGGTGATAAGATTTGAAGCAATTAAAATATGGCTATCCAGTGAAATGGGTTATTTTTTGTCGATCTCCCATGGCCAGATAAATTAGCAGAGCGAGTGCAAAATTGTTTGCACTTTTTGATTTTTTAACAATGGTTTTCACTGGCTTTCCATTCCTTGCAGCCAATATTAGCACTCGTGGATATATGATATTTTGGCGTACGTGACCAACGTTATTGGCTGTTTTACAATTGCACGGGGGTTGATAGTTCTTTCGTTTTCCTTCTTTTTAATCAAAAAATCCATTACGAGCACTTAATTCATGACAACCCGGCACAAGTTGTTAGCATAAGATAGAGGTACGGAGTCTGATAGCGCGATTAAATGCCAAATCGATAACCTTTGCGCTGGTTATTGTTGTAATTTGCAGGTGAACAGGGTATTACTTCTTGCACGATTGTGTATTTTTCGAATTGCATAATAAAGGGTAGAGTCGGGGCCTGCTCTATGTCTTTGATGTAGACTTTGGTGGAAGATACTATACGGTTGACTTGAATTGAAGACACTCAAAAGCTACACCCAAGTTTGAATGATTGGTGTTTTTTTTTTTTTTTTGGTAAATTCATTTTATTTTTATTTTCCAATTTATAACCTAAAAAATACTACTTACGCCATTGGCCGAATACCGTTCGCGTGCATACAAAAAGACAGACGAATAATAAAAATATTGATTTAAGCATTTTATATTGATTTCACGAAAAATTGGTTTAATTAAAAAAAAAAATATGTTTTACAAGTGGAAAAGACGATTTATACGCGATCTATTTCTCTTATTTTTTTCACTCTCTGTGGAAGAGTAGGAACGCATCCACCACCAACAACAACGGATTTAATATTCCTACTGAGGTAAAAGTCGACGGAGCAAAACACATTTGATGATGTTGACAGTTTCGTTTCAGAGTGCTGTGACATTAATCGTTTGCTAGTTGCCTGTCCTGGACTTGATAACTCTTCGCTTTCGTTCAGGTGTGTAGAACAGATTGCCACAACATCAGTAGATACTTTGACAACTGCAACAACTAAAACTGTACATACACTAACGTTCACGTTGTTTGGCGTTTTCGATTGATTTCTTTCCGGCAGTTGGGCAATTTGGTCTGCAATGGAACACTAAAAACTTCTTTTGACTTTGATGCCAAGCACAGTCGATTGCTCGAAAACATAAATTTGGTTTGACACACAATACTATTTGACGTTCATATTTATATGTGTTAATACATTCTGACATAAAATCCAGAAGAGAAATTTTGCTACTAAATGAAAACCAGAAGTAAAATTTTTCTTCTGAAAAAGTGAGAAGAGTGCCAATTTTTTTCTCTGGAGGACAATAAGAAGACCTCTGTCGGCCAATCGCCATAAGGGAATGAGAATTCTCGAGTGACATGAAGAAGAAATGTGAAGTGATAGGTCGTCATTGTGACTAAAAGAATAAGTGTGAATGAGTAGGAAACAAAGAGCTCGATTGAGCATTCCATAACGGCTTAGGAAATAACCACGATATTTTAGAGTACGTCCCAAAGTGGACTTGGGGTATACAGATGAGTATTCTTGGCGAGAAGGGTGTTACGGTCGTCAGTCGTTCGCTGGCCACCTTGAATAATAAACGTGAATCGGCCTTATTTCTCTAGTATCAACTTTGTAATTAGCGTAAAGGTAGTGCGACCGGTTAGTAAAACCGGGCTCGATCGATTCCCAATCAAAAGGTCTTTTTTTCTCACTTTTTAAATTAAGCATAAAAAGTAATTGTACTACAATACAAAATCACGTGATGAAGGCAAGCGAGTATTACGCTTTGCCAATAGCCAAACAAAAAGTTAAATCAGCTGATACTCCGGCTGATACATCAGACCACCCATCATCAATGGCTAGTTACACCAAGCCCAAGCCAACACCTAAATTAGTAGAACGGCCGTGTCTACCAATTTCAACCGAAAGGCTGTCGCGTAAGGTGAAAGAACGGTCACCAACAACATCAAGAGCCACAGTAAAAGAACGGCATCAGAGTTAAGACATTGACGAGTATCCATACAGCTCAGATGGTGAGGAGCAGAGAGCAATGTGAAAAGCAGTCCCAACAGCAGCTTAGCAAATTGAAGCAGCACCAAAACCCGAAACTTCAGCTTAAGTTGCAGCATAGAGAGCAGCAACCAAACCCACAGCAACAGAAACTGCAACAACAGCAACAACTATGGTACAAAAACAGAAACAACAAATACCATACCAGCAACAACAACAAAACAACAGTCCACAATAAAAAGGGTTACACCTCTTAATACTATTAAAATGGAGTTTAAGGATACTATCGTATTATGTAAGTTAGCCATAGACTGAAAGCTACTCACTTGAGACGAAATAACCTGACCTTTTTTTTTGTTTGTAAATACCAAGTACACGTTTCGCAGTTGCACAATTTGCGGGTTAATAAGATACTTTTCCGAAAAAAAATTATGATAAAATCAAGATTTTGGCACATCGATTCTAAGGCAACATTTACATTAAAACAATTAGTGTATGTATTCTTAATTACGATTTGAATGATACCCCATTTATTAACATATGCGCTTAAATTTAAAGATGTTATTTTCAATAGGAGCCAAAACAGGGCAGCGCAAGGCTCTGCGTTAAACCTCTGGATTTCGGAGGGGATGCATTTTCGACCGATTTTTTTCTCAAAATAAAAGTCTTCAACATAGTATCCGGAACACCCTGTAGATATACATGCGATGCGATTCGCTGCAATTCAGTGGAACGCTTACTTGCTTATTTAGGTGGCGCTACAGTTCGGGGTGAACCTGGGCCTGAACTAACAAGCTCTCCAGTTAGTGCGGTCTTCAGTTAACTGCCTCCAGTTGAGGTCCCCTTCTACTTGTACGCACCACCTAAAGCGAGGTTTTCCTCTACTGCGTTGTCCCTCCGGGTTAAATTCGAAGATTTTGCGGGTCGGAGCATTGGTGTCAATTCGAACTACATGTCTTAGCCATCTCACGCGGCTGGTGCGCACGTTTCTGATTAGGTTGATGACGTTGTATAGCTCGTTGACCGTCAGCGCAAACGGGATCGAATATCTTTCTCTCAAAACGACTGAGGATATCTTCATCCGGTTTTGATAGGGTCCATACTTTTGAGCCATAAAGTACGACAAGGATGATGTAGGTCTTATATAGATTGTCTCCTTAGTTTTTCGGAATAGGGCCTTATTACTTAATTGCTTTCTTAACACAAAGAAACGCTATTGGCAAGAGTGATTCTTCGAAATATATCTGCTAAGATTTCAGAATTCATATCAGATCCAAGGTAGACAAAGTCCTTTACTACCTCAGTGTAATACTGCAATAAGATAACAAAAAACTTACCGAAGGACACGACGACGGAGTTCTTCTCCTTCACATGGGTGAAAAAAGCCAACAATGTTGCTGAGGTGGTTAGAACCGTCTACCGATTCGATGGAGCCAGTCGCACTGCTCAAAGAGAAAGACTCCGAAGGGCCCACTTTAGTAGTGGTCAAGCCGGAAATTACCATTTTTTCTGGTTCAGCTTAGTCCCAACAGCAAAATGGATGGAATAAGGAATATTAAAGTTCTGCAGCCGAAAGAGCGAAAACATTTCACAATGTGTTCCCTGCCAAAGGTTCGGTTACGCCCGGTCGACCTGCGAAACGCAGCCCCGATTCGTGAAGTGTGGAAACGACCAACGGAGCGGGCGGCTGAGAAAAACCAGCTCTCGCGCGCGACACACCGCAAACTATCGTGGTTGTCATAAGGTTCAATATGTTACATAAATAGAGTAAATTTGGCTCGGCAGCAAAAAATAAAAAGTAAAACGTCCAGCACTGCTTAGTCAAACACCAGGCGCCATTCCTCAAATTACCCACGTCTAAATTACGTCAGGTAAGGGAACCACGGATGGTTCAGCTACAACGTCAGCTGCAGGAACAGGCTACACCTGTGAACCAAATTGACGCGCTTCTGCCGGGCCTAACGCACCTCCAGTCGTAATGGGTACGAACATGGCGGAGCGAACCCTAAAAGTCCTTGCGTTCAATGTAAATTCACTGATAAGGATTGAACGAATATACACGCTTTTTAAGTTGCTCCAAGGCCAAGCCTTCCTCACGTGCTTTTGGATTGTGAAAAGAAGCTTAACAAGAAGCACAAAATGAAACAGAGAAAATATAAAATTGTGAGAAGAAACCGACACAACACCGTACCAAGAGGTGGTATTGCGATCTGCAATAGAAAAGGATTGCGATTTAAAAAGTGTACAGCCGTGTGGTGCGTTGGTTGCAGATCCATGAGGCATGCATTGTATACATTCCCCTCCGAAGTGGAAAGTGGTTGTACATAGGCTCTGTCTATGCACCTGAAGCTACTCAAACCACCTTATTCATCTCAAAACTCTAAACACTTTTTCGATCCATAAAGCAATTATTTCATAATTGTCGGAGATTTTTAGTGCAAACATACTACTTAATTGGTGGAATCAGCACAGTGCTACGCACCGACTCGGTTTAAAAGCAACGGATACAACTAATAGTCACAACCAACATACTATAAACTGTCTACTGTCACGTTCGGGTATGACCGTGCCCACTGCGGCCTCAGTGCCGAAATAACCGTCCCAAACGAAAATACAGAACTAGAGGAATTGCTTCAAAGATATTCTTACTATTATAGTAAGATACGTTTGACACATTCCTGCAGAAGATTGACGAACTCTCCACGAATTCCATTTACCCACCGTCCAACAGAAAATTGTCGAACCAGGAGATTGACAGGCACCTTAAACAAATGAAAGAGACCATAAAACGAACAGTGGACAATATGATACCTCGGTATCGAAAGAAGACAAACTAACAACGGGGCCATGTTCCGCAACGTTATTGACGCTCTCTAGCGACACAAAAGTAGGATTTTTTCGAGGCTGACAGACGTAGCTCGGAGGTCATGACACCGAAGTCTTCGATTAGAAACCTTCAAATATTAATAGAGCCCCTGTAAGTTTGTGTTGGAACAATAAAATTCGGGCTGTAAACACCAGCAACCCGAAAATGTTAACGTAAATAACCGCAAATAAAATATTTCGGAGGAAAGACCAAAACGAACAACGAACAGATGCTGTAAACAGCGGGTATAGATCCAGATGAAACTGTAGATAATGATTTTTTATTTTTTTTTTATAATTAACGCGCGCTCAAGGGTTTTTTGTACTCTTAAAATGTTTGTACACAGCCCGGGCGATAACTTCTCTGTGATTGAAGACCCGTAATAGGCCATAGGAACGACTTTTCAGGAAGTGTATAACGAAAATTGTGAAATGAAATCGGGTCCTTTCCCACAATCTCTGCCTTCGAAATAAAAAAATAAAACAACTGGCGATTGGCAACTCAGTAGACGAAGCTACCGTTAATTTCGAACGATCTTCGAATCACTTAGAATAAGCACTCAGTGGGAACGGATGGAATACCGAACATTGTGCTTCGGTGGACATTTGGACCACACTGTTTAATAATGCAATGAATAATGCACATGACAGCGGTGGTGTATCCATTTCCCAAAAGAGATAAGGACACGTCCAATTCGGTGAATCTTTGGTCAATAAGTATCCTCCCGAATACGATCAGTTAGGTATTCGAAAGGGAGATCAATTTAGTTCTAACTAAGTGGGTTGAGGACAAAAATATAGTGCCGAATAATCAATTCATTTTCAAGGCGGAGGATGGTATCTCACATGCCGCGCCCAAACTAGTATCCGATATCCAATGGAGCAAAATCCAGAAACAATGCACGGGTACCTGCTTGATTGGCTTGGAGACGGCTATGGATACTATGTGGTTCGAGGGACTCGCTCTTCTTCACGTTGAACAGGCTGATCATAAATAAACCACTGCTGTACGTTCTTTTAAATATACTCATAAGTAGACAGTTTATTGTTAAAAATGGCGATATGACTTCTGCTGAATATTTGACATAAAAAACGGTCTGCAACAAGGTGCGATTAATTCGCAAACATTCTGATTAGTTATGGAATACGATTTCATTCATGTGGCTCCATTGCCTGGCTTCGCAGTAGCGCATTCTCTCAACCCAATTTTCCAAGACCCTATTACCCCGTACTACCAACGAAAACTTCACTTTATTTAAAACACGATTTGGCAATACAGTCATTTCAAGAAATGAACCCGTCAGTCAATTTGGCACCAAAATCGTGCGATTTCACACATGATTGACGCTTTGGAGCAAAACATTGTTCGAGTCGTACACGATATACGCTCCGAATCGCTCGAAAAAGTCGTAGAAAATTAGACCTTTATGTAGAACGCGCCTAATACGAAGCAGCCGTGGTGGACATATGTCCGAAAATATTTTCAAATATTAAATGGCATGAATAAATCTTTCGAATGAATTTAATAAATCGTCATTTTTGTGTTTTATTTAAGCAAAAAAGTCTGAAACTGAAACATCTGTTGTATGAATATTTAGCCAAATGTTGACCTACCTGGCCTAAAATCGCATTGATCGGGGCCAATCAAATCGTTGAAAAATATTTTCAGGCTTTTACACAATACGACAGACGGAATTTTGTTCCCGATGTTAAGGAGACTGATGCCTACAAAGTTGGCCCAGTTTAGAGGCTCTTCTTTTTGTGGACCGGAGAAGCGATGCTAACGTTCTATTGGTTACGCATGCTTCCCTCCGACTAAATCTTAGAAATGAGTTAGTGTATTATTTGTATGAAGTCGTCTTCTGCTGCCTTAAAAAGCTTGGTAGCTAGGCCGTTCAAACCGGCAGCCTTGTTATGCTTAGATTTAATTATTGCTATTTTCACCTCATTTTATTCGGGTGGACGAAAATTTAATCTATCATCGCTCAGGTCAAATGGTTCATTTTATCTCAGCCGGTTGAGTCTGCAGAAGTGTTTTTTTTAATATCCTGAGCAAGGACTGACACTAGTACCAAATTTCTTTACTCATTTCTATTGGTTTTCTGTTGGTTTGACACGTTTTCTTACCTTTTCGTAAAACCTCATAGCTTTGTTCCTGGAGTAATACCGCTCCATTTTCTCTATTGGTCGCTACTCATGCTCTTTCTTTTCTATTTCGAGTGGGCAGCGTGCTTTCTTCCTCATTTACTCTGCATAGCGTTCGAGCAGCTCCCTTTCGTTCTTTCTACTTACAGCGGCGCTCACTAGACAAACTACAATATTTTAACGCCACTTCTTTCTGGGACCCTTGGCAAAAGGGCCGGAAATTCTGGGGATATAAAGGCTTCCGTGGGCCCGTTAATAATTCATCCGCAATCATCTCCTTTCCGGCATCCTGACTAATCCTCTTAATATCCATCAAATACGAAGTACCCTATATAAGGAGTCTGTTATATCAGCATTGTTTCGGTGGTGTTCAGACATTTGAGAGAAGAGATAATAGTTCGGTTGGATGAGGACCAGTAGACGACCTTATTGTGCACACTGCTAACGCATTCTTTTACGACAATTAAAACAAAATATTCTTTGTTTTTTTTTTTTGCAAAACCATACAAAACATAATTTTATTGATCACAAAGAAAAATAAAAAATAAAACTACAGATAATACCAATTCTGAGGTAAAAAATTCTTCTAATTAATTTAACAGTTTTCTCTGTTACCTGTTCGTTTAAAGCTTTCTAATTGAGTTACATAAATAAATGATTAAAAACAAAGACAAAAGAAATAAAATAATTAATAAAAAAATAAAAAATAAACAAAATATAAGATCATAATCCTGCTTGGTGTCATTTTGGTTGAATTAATACAACAGATTGTGCTTTAAAAATAAATTAAAATCACCTTCATACCTATACATCTAACAAATAAACGTTATGAATGCCTTTGCTGTCCTAACAATTGTACTATATCTTATTTTAACGCATAAATATGTTCATCTGTATTAACATAGTCTACAATACGATATAATGTTTTTTTCTTTTTGAAATTCTTTCGCTCTTATCACTTTTTATTTTCTCTATGTATACTCGTATTTTTGTGTTTTATTTTCTTAAAAGATACTCTTTTAAACGTTTTTTTTTTTTTCTTTCTTATCATTGTTTGTATCTAAATATGCAGAAGTTTAAGGAGAACTTAGGGTCAGGGTCGGAGTCGGGTCTGGGGTCGAAGGAGATTGCCTATGAATATTATTTACAGATTTTTAGAAACAAAAATTAGAAATAAATTATCCTAACAAACGAATAAACGAGTAACGATAACAAATCTCAACGATTTACATGTATGTTGGTTGGTTTTAATTTAATGGGGGAGAACGTTTAAACTATTATTTTATCCTTGGTTTGACGTACATACATACGAATAGTGTATATGGAGAAATTCCTTAATTTGGCCTTTTTTTTATACTTCAAATAAAGTCTCATTTTGTTACATGAAATAATTTAGCAAATATTAATTTTACGAATACGGATATCCGGAGAGATGTCAAATCTCTCGTTTCAATTAAATCGATTTATATATTGCCTAGTGGGCAAAATTGAAACGATTCGTTTTATGGCACACCCATCGGAAGAATTGACGCAGTCGTGTCATTATCCAATAGCAAATGCCTCCAGCCTCACGTAGCTTTGAACCCAAATTTTTTATGTGATCTGTGTAAAAATAATTAAGAAAAATAATGTTTTTTTCCGAATTTTTAGTAAAAAAGTGTGAATGTATAAGAAGTTTCGAATTTGAAAAGGATATAATAACGACCAGGGTGGATGACCACCGTTTATATATGTCACATAGGTAAAACCATCCTTTCCTTTGCCTCTAATATTATAGTAGTATGGTAAAAACGCATGCAGATGAAATCTGAAAAGACACATAAAATACTTTAGGAATATGTTAATTAATTGCAAAATAGGCTTTATCTCTGTAGATGGAACTACAATATTATTATTGTTTCAATCCGGCAAGGTATTTTCACGAAAACTTAAGCAGACGTTTGAGGCCCGGGTCAACCCCGGTCAGATTTATTAAAGCTCATTACAAGCATGCTTATAGTCTAGACTTAAAACTAATAATTTCCCTTAAAACTATAGATAAAAACTAACGAAAGGCATAGGTATAGAAAAGAATGTACTTGAGGGACAGTTTGCTGAGGTGGTTGTACAATAGAGGCCATGAACGAGCCAGGAATGACTGCAACGCCTTTCTTAAGCGTGGGAAATTAAATACTACAATATCCCAAAGGTAGTAAAAGCTTTTGGTCATTTGTCAAAAACATTAGAAATTCTGCCTCATCCTCCATCCCAACGTTCATTTACAATAACATTCCAGCTGTCAGCTCTTTGGACAAGGCCAATCTGCTTACTGCACACTTTGCGGCCAGCTCAACACTCCCAGATTGTGCTCTGTCTCCGCCTACACTTGAGTGCGTCGAATCTTCAATGGGACGAATCCACTTTCGCACCCGTGTAGTAGCAGAAGTACTTAAAGATTTCAACATACATAAATCCGCTGGTCCAGATGGTATATCTCCCCTTCTTCTGAAGAGGTGTTCTTCCACGCTGGAAAAACCACTGCGTAAGCTTTTTCACCAATCCTATTTTTAGGACTCTTTCCAAGAAGATGGAAAACAGCATTTGCCCAGCACGTCCCTAAAAAAGTCGAATCTTCTTCTCTCTTCTCCTACAGACCCATTGCACTTAGGTCCCTTCTCTCCAAGGTCATGGAAATGCTGATAAACCGTCAGCTCATGAAATATCTCGAAACACGAAAACTTCTCAATGACCGGCAGTGCGGTTTTCGTAGTAACAGGTCCACTGGTGA
Organism: Volucella zonaria; assembly: GCA_963966105.1. Taxonomy (NCBI): domain Eukaryota; kingdom Metazoa; phylum Arthropoda; class Insecta; order Diptera; family Syrphidae; genus Volucella; species Volucella zonaria. The sequence goes on from OZ014534.1 coordinate 45,029,576, forward strand.
TTTGATGGCATGTCTCACCGAAAAGTGGAATCAAAGCCTACATCAATCTGCCGAAAGCAAGATAGTTGCACTTGATATTTCTAAGGCATTTGACAGAGTTTGGCATCGGGCTCTTTCGTCGAAAATGCGTGCTTTTGCCATCGATGACTCTCTTCTTCAATGGATTAGAAATTGCCTTTCGGAACGTTCAATTCAAGTTGTCTTGGATGGTTTTCAGTCTGATATTCACAAAATAAATGCTGGCGTGCCCCAGGGCTCCGTTCTGTCCCCGACACTCTTTTTATTTTTTATCAATGATCTCTTGTCTACCACTTCTAATCCAATATATTCCTTTGCTGACTCTGCTTTTCATATTCGTTTCCGGACTCACGTCCCTGCTCTTCGGCTGTAGAACGGGAACGGCAGCGTATGTTCAGCACATACGATATCAACAGCGTAACCAATTGGGGAACTATCAACAGAGTGGAATTTAACGCTTCCAAAACGCAATGCTGTCTGCTGTCGTTAAAGCGAAATTTAAATACCCAGCCATTATCCATGAATGACACATGCATCGTCGAAACCGATAAACTTTCCATTCTCGGTATGTGTGTCAATGACAACTTACGTTGGAATGACCACATATTCCATGTCGCCAAAAATGCTGAGAAATGTCTAGGCTTTCTCAAACGATCTAAGAAATACTTTTCCCCTACTGATCTGGCCTCAATATAGAAGGCATTCATCCGCCCAAAATTGGAGTACAATGCTCACATATGGTCAGGTGCTCCTAAAATATCTCTGCATCTGCTAAACCGGATTCAAAACCGTGCGATAAAACTCAAAGCTGATACCAATATCACTCAGGCAATGGACACCCTCGAACATTGACGAAGTGTCTCATGTCGCACTTTGTTTTATCGCTATTTCCACCACCAGTCCTCCATAGAAATCGCCAGCAGCATTCCACCCCTTCAAACCTTTAACCGTAACACACGTCTCGCTATGAATGCTCATCAGTATACCCTCAAGTCCACTTTCGGACGTACTCTGAAATATCGTGATTGGTTCCTAAGCCGAACAACTCGCTTATAGAATGCCCTGTCGAGCTCACATTCAGACATATAAAACCAACGTACATCGGTAACTATCCTACTTTCCTTCCTAAATTTCCTTCGCCCGCGCTGTTTGCAAACGTTTTAAGGGTACCTTAACCCCTTAAGCGCGCGCTAGTCCATATAAACCAAAAAAAAAAAGGCAGAATATCGTTAACTTCACGAAGCTTTCTAGACACTGGCTCAAAGTGTCCGTAATTCGTTCTGTGAAGATTGAGCTGGAAACGTTGCACAGACCTATCGGCAACATTTCAGCGTATAGAAAGGGGTTGTGAATTTATAAGCTTCAGCCGACCAGTGTATGGTGCTATGTTTTGGCTATCATCCCAGAGAAGTCCACATAAAACAAATCGTAATAACCTGGGTCTAATAGCTTCTACCCGGAAGATTTGGGTTCTGTGGTGACCAAACTTGGCTTGTAAATTCCAAACAAAAGTTATGTAGAGAGATTTGGAGAGCTGATACACCTAAACTTTATTCCTCACAGAGAAGATTTACCCATCTTGTGCTCTTTGTGTAACTTGAGTGAAAGGGAAGATATTATCCACTTCATGGGGAAATATCATATTTTAAAGGTAATAAGAAGGAACACTTTGAGATCCAGTTTTTTGATAGAAAACGAAGTTATATCCCTGTTAACCGAAATCGAAATTAAAAAACTGTGCCAATACTGCAATCTGGCTCTTACCTATAGGGACCGTATAATTAGCGAAAGTTTTTAAATTTCAAGAATCCTATTTTATTAAGTTTTGTATTTATCAATATAAAGTAATATTCGTTTAATTGAATTCGAAAGTGTAAGATCCAGAAACGAAGAAACATCCAAGCGCCACCTTAATACAATGTTAAGTGAATTTATATCAATCGACATTTCAACAAGAAGACATAGATATTCATCTCCAATCATCCACATCCAATCTCCATCTCGAACCTGCAATAAACAATCATCAACTCTCAAAGCATTACGAGTCCATGCTGGACGTAATATTTGATAAAATTAATGAGCTTAATAGAACAGTGTAGAATGCTTTGGAAAACCTCATTGAAACAGTATGTCACAAAATCGATAGTCTTCCAATCCAACCCCCTCCGCACAACAGTTACAATACTTAAATTTTGGCTGAATTTTTATAAGCCGAAGCCAACCCAACCTCCAAATCCTCGCACCAGCCCACCGATCCAAAAATCTTATGATGATATAACTGCTTCAAGATCAACTACTCCTGTCGCTGCCCCACGGAAACTTGTTACACAATTTAACACGACGTGGACACCTTCAAAGTGGCAAAGCATATTATATCTTATCCACCCTACTCGTCAAAAGTGTCCCCAATTTCGCAGATGTTACTTGGATTTCTGAATTTTTTTAAAAAGAGGTATAGCATCACCATCAGCCAATGCACAACATTGATAACATCGCACCACAAAAATAAACGGAATTTCAGGATCAACTTACCGGCTAGATATGAATGGTTATTTGTTAACCCATCCAAAACCAATCTCTAAAACATTGAAACAAAACGAAGCACCGTCTCATCTAAAGTTAATTATAAGTCGTCCAGATCCATTCCCCATCCGCATCCTAAACCTGACCCCAACTGGAGCCTTAAAACCAAAATATTTTCCAAATTTTCCCCTCCTGCCTATATCCCTAAGCAACCCTCTTCACGTCTCCCCACAAAAGCACCAACTGCCTCTCTTCCATCCAAGCCCCAACTCGTTTCTTTTAATTTAACCCCTGCCCCTGATACTATCACTGCACAACCGCCCACACCCCCTCCCGCGAATACTAACATCTGCTTTCCCAATTTGGATCTTACAACAGGAGCCAAATACCCAAACTTTATCAGCTCGCATATCTTAAATCCCGCTTCTACCTCGCCTTGCCCCTCGGTTTCCTGGGCCTCTGTCCCTATTTTTGATCCCCTTTCGCCGCCTAACGCCTAAATTGGCCCAAAAGAATATAGACACCACGGAATGCCGTTACGCGCTCTCAAGGCTAAGGGATAAAAAGATATACGAAAATATACATCTCTTTCTCGCATATCTTTACGATAAATCCGACTCTATTTGCTTTGAGGGAAAAACGAAAACAAGTGTCATGGTCTCCATCCAACAGGAAGGCCCCTACTGATATAACCAGTCTCAGGAAACTTTACAACAGGTACCACGAGATCTTCAACACACATCCCGAAAAGGTTGCGAATGACCGCGCTGCTTTCCACAGCTATGTACGCTCTAAAAGAGTTTCTCACCTTCAGCGTAGCCGAGCTAACTATGATAAATTTTTGTAACAAACTACCTCTTACATTTTAATATTACTAGAAGAGTAACTTCCTTGACCGCCAGAATGCGCTGCTACTGCAAAAAAAGGTTATGGTGCCTTGAAGTCCGTTCATATTTAGGCAGACATGCCAAATTTCAGTGCGATACTGTCTTTAGTTTTGTTTTGACAGCTGATTGTTGTTGACGTGTTTGTCATCATGTTGAGTATGGACAAAAACGATTTTCGTTCTCTCATAAAACATTATTTTTTGAGAGACAAAACGGCGAAGGAAACAAAAGAAAAGTTGGATAAATATTATGAGGCTAATGCTCCGTCAGATTACACCGTCAAATATTGGTTTCGAGAGTTTCGTGGTGACCGCAACTCCACTACTGATCAAGTCCGCAGCGGCAAGCCCTCCGATGCGGTTACAAAGGACAATGTCAAAAAAATACATGAAATGGTGTTGACTGACCAGAAAGTGAAGGTGCGCGAGCTAGCAGATACCACAAAGATTAGTACTGAGCGCACATGCCATATTTTAGGCAATATTCTTCAAATGAAAAAGTTATCCTGTCGCTGGGTGCCGCGAATGACCAAAAACACGAACGCGACAGCACTTCGAAAGAGTGTTTGGACTTGCTGATGCGGAATCGGGCGGACTTTTGGCGTCGATTGGTAACTGGATTTGGATCCCTCGGACTATTATCTCTTCCCAAACCTCAAAAGATGGCTCATCAATAAAAAATTCAGCTCACGCGAGGAAATAATCGACGCCACTTAGGAGTATTTTGCAGACCTTCCGGAAAATTATTTTCGGATGGGATCAAGAAGTTGGAAAATCGCTGGAATAAGTGTATCAAACTAAAAGGGGACTATATTGAATATAATAAAAAAAAAAAAACATTTAAAAAAAAAAGTTTCATTCCCAAGGAGGTTACTTTTCACTCCATCTAGTATATGCGGTCTGAGGAAGTATGATCAAGTTTTCCATTTGTCTGAAAATCTACTGAGCATGACTTTCGAAAACTACATTAAGTTGCGGACGCTGGTTCTTTTTTTCAATATTCTGAAAACACGTCAGCCATCGTATTTGTTTAATAAGCTCCGATTTCCGGTATTAAGCAGATCTCCTTGTTTAATTCTGCTGTGGTTCTCGTGCCTAACATCTGAGAGACAATTTTTCATTGCCGCTACTCGTCTCTGGAACTCGCTCCCGCTTCAATTCCAGGGAATAGACGACGCACTACATTTCAAAAACCAGTTAACTATCTAGCAGTTGAATTTTCTCTCTTTAAAAGCAAGCTTCTTCTTCCTTTTCTTCTCTTCTCTTTTTCTTCCTCTTATTTTCTTTAAATTTATATGCTCAATATTATTTCAGTTCAATTTTTATTTTTATTTATTGTAACAATTATACCGTATATAATATCAGTTTTTAACTTTGATATTGTAGTTCACAATATCTATGTAATTGTAAATCTTCCACAATTTTATAAGCTTACTGTGTAAGAGGTTTATTGAAATAATAAATAATGATAAAAAAATAATAAATATGCAATTACTGTAAGAATATGAGTTTGATACACTGTATCTCAACTCCCAAGAGCTTGCCTATGATATATGACATTTGTTTGAACCGAAACTAATTGATATCTGATATCAAAGACTCGGACCTGTTTCCACCAGAACTCAGTATTTCGTGATGATGGTTGTGAGTATGATGATGATTCTATTCTATAGGTCGAGGTGTCCTCCTAGCAATTCACAATCATTTTGACGTAATTGTTGGTTATCTTTTGTTGTCATTTTAAGCTTACTTTAGAAGCAAATCGAGCTTAATTTTGCTAACAACTGTTTGTGCAGTGTCAGTTTTAGCATGGAGTACAAAAACCATATTTTGACATATTTTGGCTCTCATGAAGAGATACGTATGTGAAGTTTATGGTGTTGACTGGTTATGTAACAGAACGCACGTGTCAGAAGTAATTTATGAAATTCCGTTCTGGAGGATTTTCAGTCAAAGATGACCAACGTTCTGATAGACTAATTTAAATCGACGATGACCAAATCAAATTGAATCAGATCATCATATGATTGGGCGAGAGATTGCAGAGAGGTTATATGCATTACAAACATACAACAATTGGAAATCGCTTAAAAAGCTCGATATTTGGTTCTACATGAATTGAAAGAGATTCACTTAACTCAGCGCAAAAATATCGGCGATGTGCATCTTAAACGCAATGTTTTGAAGCGAACCATCATTGGTGATGAAAAATGGATCGTCTACGACAACATCAATCGAAAACAATAATTTGGTTTCCACATCGAAAGCTGAACTGCATCAAAAGAAGTTTATGTTGTCAATTTAGTGATATTATAACGGTTTCGTATATTTTGAACAGCTTCAAAGGAACCATTCGATAGATTCAAATGTTTACTGTCAATAGCTAATGAAACTGGAGGAATCAATCAAAGAAAGACGGTCAAAATTGGCAAATCGTAAGGGAATCGTGTTCCAGCATGACAACAGCCGGCCACACATACCTCAACCGCCATACAGGTCTGACCTTGCACCATCAGATTTTCGTTTCAAAAGTTCTAGATGACCCAGCCTTCTTAGTCGTTGGACTTTCGCTTATCTGGCTAAGTCTCGATGTCGCTGTACACTTCGTCGTTTTACCTCCTCCTCTATTCACCGTCTATGCAGACGGGACCGAAAATCACCCGACAAATTTTCCTCTCAAAGCAGAAAATAGCATCCTCATCCATATTTGATAAAGTTACGCCTCTGTGCCATATTAAGGTCTTATATAGGGTCACTTTTGTTGTTCGAGAGAGGGTTTTGCTGTTCAATTGTCTTCTTAGCCCAAAGAAGTAGCGGCTGGTAAGAGTTATATATTCTTCGTTTGATCTCAGCGCTGGTGTCGTTGTCTGAATTGATAACGGAGCCTGGGTAGACAAAGTCCTTAACTACCTCAAAGTTATATCTGTCGGGGGAGACGTTCTGTCCGAGACGTTGGTGTTGGGTGCCCTTTCTTGTTACTCGCGAAAGCGCCACTGACATCACGCTGCTTTCTTCCAATTATTTCAATCTCATCGGCGTATGCGAGTAATTTGACGGACTTTTGAAAATTTTTGCCACTTGTGTTGGCGCGTGAGTTTTGCATTATTCTTTCAAGAACACTGTTAAAGAAATCGCATGCCACTGCATGGTCTTAACATCAAAGGTCGCGGTGAGTTCCTTACGGACCGTGATAGAGCAGCGTGCATTCTCCATCGTCATCGTGCTCCAACGGACGAGTTTGGCTAGGATGCCTCTAAGCTTGACATTGCCCTGTATACCTCGTCTCTATAGATGTTATCATACGCGGCCTTGAAATCGTGGCGTGCTCATGGGCTTTTTCCAAGATCTGCCGTAGTGTAAGTATTTAGCCGATGGTGGACTTTCCTGGCCTAACGTCGTTCACACAATACGGTAGAAAGGATCTTGTAGGCGATGTTAAGGGTCTTCTTTCGTGAGGATCGGACAAACAAAGTCAGCCGGTATACTTTTGTCCGACCATATTTTACAGATGAGTTGGTGTATGCTCCTTACCAAGTCATCGCCTGCCGCTTAGAAGAGCTCGGCAGTCACGCCATCCAGTCCAGCAGCTTTGTTGGACTTAAGTTTAAATATAGCTATTTTCTCATCCAGGTTGGGTGGACGGAATTGTTGACAGCGGTATTTGGTTCGTCATCGCTGTTATACAATCTACAGAAATGCTTTTTCCAAATTCTCAGCATCGACTGCGAATCTATCGTTCTACTATGTTCCCTTGTTCGTCTCTACAGGCTTCGGTTCAGGGTTTATGTCCTTTGCATGTTTTTTTTACCTTTTGATAAAACTTCCGAATCTCATTATATTCCTCAACCGCGCGCTTCCCTTGCGCTTTTTTTATCCTTCTGAGAAGCTTCTCTCTCGTTATTAGCTCTAGACCTTCTATGCAACGCCGCTTTGTAAGCATCTTGCAAACCAGGGATTTCGTCGTGGTGGCCGAGTGAAACTCAGCACATCAGAAGCGGCATCTCTGATGACATTTTGGCAATGTTGCCTAGGACCTCTTAAGACATTAAGGGAGACTCGATCGGAAAAGGATTCGGCGATCTCTTGCGATTGTAGCGCCCGACGTCAAACTTCCTCACATTATAAGCTTGTATTTGCAATTTTCGGGATATCCGCAACCATACCTTGACAATAAGAAGCTAATGGTCCGAGTCGACTTGGCCCCTCTGTACATTCGGACATCCGTAATACTGAATGGGTCCCTTGCGTCGATCGCAATGTGGTCAACCTGATGGACGGTTGATTTATCAGGAGTTCGCCAATTCCCCTTATGAATATCGAGATACGGGAACCGCGTGCTACCGACAACAATGTTTCGGTCCCCGCATAGTCGATTAGGCTTAATCCGTTATCGGAGGTGGTGTCGTGCAAGCTATTCTTATGCCAAAGATACCCCTCTTTTTTACCTTTGCATTAAAAACGCTTAGGATAATATTAATGTCATAGCTAGGGCACAGCTCGTAAGTCTTGTCCAAGTGCTCGCAGAAGCTATCTTTGGTATCGTCATCTTTCTCCTCTGTGGGGGCGCAAGGATAATGTTGGAAAATTTAGTCTTAATACGGATTGTTATGAGGCACTCGTTAACATGCCGGAAACTCAAGACTTCTTGCCTAAGTCTGCCTCGATAACAATCCGCCGTTGTAGATGTCGCATGGGTTATTAAGGGACCGGTTACACCGAAGCCAGTAACCCATTCGGGATGTTTGCGCTGCCGTTGGTCCAAAGCTACAAAGCAAGTAGTAAAACTGTGATATCTACTATGGAAACTGCTACATACAGCTGGCGCGACAAGGACAACTGTCGCAGCGCTTATTTGGATGTAGAAGATTTAGAGAGCAAGTCTTCAGCTGCAGGCATGTAAGCGAACGCCTGACTACGATTTCTATGAAGGCCAATTTCGCCAACTTAAGACTCATAAATGCCCGCGGCCCGACAGCAGAGAAGGACGCCATTACCAGAGATTACTTCTAGAAGTTCCTCAACGAAACCTATCAGCAATGTCTAAAATATAACGAGAAGTCCCCATTAGCAATTTTAATGCCAAGCTAGGGAAGGAGGGCATCTTTTGTCGGACCGCCAAAGCATTTTCCGATTGAGATACATTCAACCTCTCAAGAAGTCCGATGCCACAAGCACCAAACGGAGAAGATTAGTGGCATAACTGCCAAAGAGCAATCAGAAAGGCCGGCTCTAATGTACTCCTTTTCAACCCGCCCCAACAGAGACACGGTACGGCCTTCAAGAAAATGTAGCTGGTCAAACGCATTGTACAACAGTCAAAAGTCTGGTGGTAATTTGCCATAGGACCAGCTAATATTAACAGCCTCAACATATTATCATTCTACGCCATTGAGAAAACGAAACCTGAGTGGTTGCTCCCACCCAACGCAAGCTTTAGGGACAATTGAAAAAAGGTGAAACAAGTTAGGTTTAAGAGTAAAAGAAAACAAACCAAAAGATTTCAATAAACAAAAAGGCGTCTATATATCGGCTATGGCAAAATGAAAGCAACAACCTTAAAATACCTGCTACTTAACTCCACGAATCGCACCCAACTGGAGATTCAGTGAAGACTTAAGATAGAAAACCGATGCTAATTCAGATGGCAAGAGAAATACCATAGATTCAACTTTCCTGACTCGGAAGCCAAGATACAGTACGGTGTTGGACGATAACTAAGAAAGTAGAGCACGTATTGAACGGCTTCCAGCGAAAAATTCTTCGTAGTAAATCGGTTCTCGTATATAAATATCCAGGTGTGAACGTAGTCTAAAAATCCAAGATAATTTTCGAATTTCAGCATAGCGGATATCAGAGCGCTTGGTCTATAGAACTCAAAACAGCGTACTCAGAATCGAAGATGATATCTGCTGTGTCTCCGGAAAACACTTTGCACAGGTCGGTAGCACGCTAAGTAAGTAAATATGTTAAGTATTACATTAAAGAGCTTTGACTTACCTTCGTTTTTCGTAAAATAAAATGGCAGGTTGATTTGTTGTAAGAACATGTAAGAATATCGCTTTCACTCCATGTCCTTCTTCTGTAGTCAAATGGTTAAGCAATGCATCCAATAGCAACGATCCGATGCCGTTTCGTCGATGTTTTCTATGCACCCCTAAAGATAGAATATACCCAACTTCAGCGTTGCGCCCCATTGACTCGGGCAAAATGCCTCTATCCTGAATAAAAAGACCAAATATAAAAAATTCAATAAAAGTACTAGTATTACTCATATCGTTACGCAATAAGATGGGAGAAAATTCATTTCTGAAATTTTTATTTATCGATCGTTTACGAACTGAGAGTTAACTTCTACTAGATGAATGTACGGTATGGTATGAGAAGAATGGATGTGCTGCCCTTTCTGAAAGGCAGAGATGAAGCAGGCTCAAATACGAGTATATGAGGACTAAGGACTGAAACGAATAAAATCTGTAAATTTTAATACGGGCTATACTTCCAATGCGTTAAAATTGCAATCCCATTTTGTACCCAAATTAGCCTGTATATTCTCTAGTTTCAGTTTGTTATTGATTTTAGTTCGGTGCGGTTTAAAATATTTATAAAATATGAGTCAAGAGATCATCGACAAATGGCTCGAAAATACTTCGCGACCAAACCATTTCATCGCAAAAAATTTAAACATAGCACGCAGTACAGTGGATTCTGTTATTAAACGATATTTAGAGACGTTGACAGTTAAGCGAAAACAGAAAAGTGGAGCTAAAAGTGGAGCACATAATACAAATTTGGACAGGAAAATAGTGGGTACCATCGTAAAAATCCGCACTATGTCATCCAGAGATGTTGCTCGGAAATGTAATACCAACCAAACAATGGTACAAAAATCTAAAAAACGTAACGGTCTAAAAACACGAAAAAAACAAAAAATACCAAAAGTTACTGAAAAGCAAAAAAAGAAGTCATAAAAACACGAGCCCGAAAGCTATACGAGTTGATCGGCAACAAGAAAGCGTGCTTGGTTTTGGATGACGAAACTCAAAGCCGACTTTGCTACTCTTCCAGGTGCGCAGTTTTACAACTCGTTTGAAGTTAAAATTCTTCCGCAATCAACAACATCGATTGGGATGGAAAAATTCGGGTCAAAACATCTCGTTTGGCAGGCCATTTGCCAATGTGGACACAGAAGCTCATCGTTTATTACAACGGGAACAATTAACGGAGAAGTGTACATTAACGAGTGCCTAAAAAAAACGGTTGATTCCTTTTTTAAACAAACACGAGGGTTCAACATTATTTTGGCCAGATTTAGCTTCACTTCACTATGCTCATGCGACGTTGAGCTTTCTTGTTGCTAAAAATGTCGACTTTGTCCCAAAAGACATGAATCCACCCGATGTTCCACAGTGCCGTCCCATTGAAAGGTATTGGGCTTTGGTCAAAGCTAAATTGAGGAAAAGTGAGCAGTGTCCAAAGACGTAAAACATTTTAGTGCTAAATGGAAAAGAGCGTCCAAAAAGATCACTATCACCAACCTTATGAAGGACATTCGAAAGAAGTTGAGGAAAGAATGGGAACCCAAATAATTTTTTTTATTTTTTGTAATTGTGAATGAATTCTAAATAAAAAAAATTTACATGAATTTTGAAATTTTTTTTTTTTTTGCTTTGAAGTTTCCAAATTTTATTCGTTTCAGTCCTTATTCTGTGAGACAGAAGGCATACATCGTCGGCGTAGTCAAGGTGTTTGAGTTCAGATGTAAGAGTCCATCGAACTCCTCCATTTCCTGTTAACAAGGCCGCATTCAGCACATCGCTAATCACCAATAGGAACAGTATTGGTGAAAGTATGTAGCCTTGCCTAACCCAGCTTTGGACTTCGAATTCCTCAGACAGTCTTCCTCTGTGTAAGACGTGACATGTGAACCCATCATATGTAGCCTTGATAATTGCTATTAATTTATCTGGAATGCCACTCCTGCGCAAGGCACGAAAGATAAATTCCCGATTGACACTATCAAACGCCTTTTCAAAATCGATGAACAGCAGGTGAAGTGATGATCGGTACTCAACACACTGCTCGATGATGATCCGCAAGGTGTTGATGTGGTCGACACAGGAGAATCCAGTGCGGAAACCTGCTTGTTCGAAGTTCGGCGGTGTGTCTTCGAGGTGTTCTTTGATTCGCTCCAGGATGATTTCTGCAGAACGCAGATACCTCTCCAGTTTTTGCACTGCATTAGATTGCCTTTTTAGGGAGCTTGACGATCATTCCGTTCTTCCACTCGTCCGAAAAAATCTCGGCTTCCCATGTTCTCCCGACAAGTGGGAATAGTTGATGCCGTTGGCGCAGCTAAAAACAGCTCCGCAGGTATGCCGTCAAATTCAACCGCCTTATTGGTTTTCAGTGCTTTGATCGCGGAAATAATCTCTTCCTTACTGGGGGTGGTGCTGGGTGGTGGTGTGGTGCGAATTCGGGGATTTCTTTCTACAGACATTTCAGCCTGACTTGGGTGCATATTGCTGGCGAATACTCGATATAGAACCGAAGCAAAATGCTCCTTCCATCTCTCCAGTTGATCCTCATCCGATATTAGGAACGAACCGTCTAAGACTTTCACTGAGTGTTGAGTAGAGCTTCAGCCACCTATAAGCTCTTTGGTGATTCTGTACACGGTTCTGCTGTCGCACCTCGCTGCTGCTTCTTCCGTTTGCGTGGTCAGCGCATTGATGTAATTGCGCTTGTCACTTCTCACGTTACGCTGCACTTCTCTCATCTTCATGCGATAAAGGGATTCTGCTTGAGCTGCTGCAATTCGAGCTCTTAGTTGTTTTCGTTCGTTGATCCTTCTCCAAGTATCCTCGGAAAGTCACGCCCTATGGCTTCCCTGCGATCGACCGACAATCCTATCCTTTCAGCACCTGATGTGAAAACAGTTTTCACAGCACACCAATGGTCTTGGATGGTGCCGGTCAGTGAACTGCTGATTGTTTCCACTACTCGTGAGAGATGGTCCCTTAGTTCTTGGCGCACTGTGGGAACTCTCAGTCGGTCTACTTTGAACCTAGGTATTCTTGTGTTAGATCTTCGAACGGCAGCAGTACGTAATTAGACAGTAGTGGTGATCTCGTACCAACCCCATGTCCGCTCCTCGTCTGTTTCCGACGTCTAGAAGACTACTTCTAAAACGGCGACTGATGACAAAATTGTCTATTTGGTTGGAGGGTGCTTGCTTGCTAGTTGACACCCAACTGATTTTATGGCAGTCCTTGTGCTCAAACATGGTGCCACCTAAGACAAGACGATTTACGCTGCAAAAGTCAACAAAACTTTCGCCGTTGTCATTGCGGTTGCCTAATCCGTGCCGTCTCATAACATGTTTGAGCCCTTCGTTGTCGCTGCCTACCTTGGCATTAAGGTCCCCCATCACAATGACAATGTCGCCGTTGGGTGTTGCATTATAAACAGCCCCCAACTGGTTGTAAGTAGAAGGTCTCCTGTTCTTCCTCAGACGAACCATCCGTGGAGGCGTAACACTTTCTAATGGTGAGGCGACGTACTTTCGTCTGGAATCTGGCCGTTAAAATCCTATCACCGTGCGGCTGCCAGGAGATGAGGCCTCTGCGTGCTGTAGGTGTTAGCAGCAGTCCAACTCCATATCCACGGGGCTTCCGGTTGGTCTTCCGGAGTAGAGTAATACAGTGTTACGCGTTGGGGATTGGTACTCACCCGCATCTAATCATCTTATCTCCAACTTACTCGCATATCGCATAAACTCATGCTCTAATTAAATGAATCTGGCGTTCTGAGGTCCTTCACTCTGAGAGTCAAGGAGCGTCTTCACATTCCAGAAACCAATCTTAGTCCGGGTACGATAGCTAAAGGTCGTCAGTCCTTATCCGAAGCATTAAGTCGGTTTCCGTAGCGGGCTGGTTTCAGTAACGCGGATTGCTGGCCCAGGTTACCTAGTCTAGGCATAAGACCCTAGACAATCTCGCACTTGCAATTTTTGCCTACCTGTATATGGATTTATATACGTAGTTGCGCGGGGACCACATCGAGGAGGTAAAGCAAGCACTACATTACGAACTTGGTTATTGCGCTACTGGTCCAATCCATGTTTTGAACAGTCAGTAGTTTCCCGATCAATCGCCATGCAGACCCCCAACAAGCGACGAGACTGGATTATTTCACGGCGAACGTTCACCAATTGTCCGCCGCGTTCATATGATATGACACCACTCGATTATTTTCTCTGTCAAGTCCTTAGTCTATGCTAAAAGGCCAACCACTTTGGATGAGCATTGGAACAGAAAATTTTGGTCGGTTCTTTGGCAATCTTCAAAGCATAAAGAAAAAGGGCGAGAGATTTTTCTCGCCTCGTATTAAAAATATTTGCTTTAATACTTGAGGAATTTAAAATACGGGATATCTTAGCTTTATGGCTTTTATCCTGTCTAATCATAGCATCTGGTTGCATACTGTAATCATAGTCTTTACCACAATTGAATGCCACCAACTTGAAGTCTTTACCTTTTCACGATCGATTCACTCGTACTCGATTGGCTTGAAGTCATGTGTCATGTTGTTTAGATATTTCTGCTGTTCTCGATCTCAATTGAAGCTCTGATTCGATATTTTTTATGATGGACTTTATGTTGATCGGTTGTTTCAGCTTGCTTGTTGGTTGACAATGGTTTTTTTTAGTGGGATTGCCAGCAAAATTTATTGATGAAAATAATAAAAAAAAGGACAACGAATTTCGTCTTTACACATGTAATGTTAGCACGCTTAACCCACGACGGGCTGCCGAAGAACTTGCGGAGACCTTAGACTCCTATAAAGCTGATATTACCGCAATCCAAGGAGTGTGATAGAATTGGCCAGGCGAATGAAAAACTATGATATCTACTACTTAGCTACAAAGAAGGAAAATAGCACTTATTTATATGTGGCTTTGCTATTCGAGGAAGTTTCGAAAAAGTCTTAAGCTTTCGGCATGTAAACAAACGCCTCATAGCAATCCGCATCAAGACCAAATTCAGTAAGCCTGGTTTGTGTTTATGTTTATACATATGTATTGTATATATATGTAGAATGAGGACGACAGTATCAAAGATGAATTCTATGACCTCCTAGACCGAGCATATGCTCAGTGTGCCAGTTATGACACCATGCATCGATGGACAAGAGCTGCTTGTGAGCTCTGCAAGAAGAAAAAAAAAGGAAAAGTGAAGAAACCTTCTACTCGATTAGAATTTGGTGAGATATCCGCGATCTGATACCAAATTTAATCGGATGACCCAATTACTGGGGACGGTAAATCAGTCAACCACTTTAGCACCAGGCTAGTACTCGTATTTAACTATTAAATAAGCATCAGTTTGTGTCAGTAAATATGTGTGAAGGGAAAGTCGCATGCAAAGTATTTTTGTTATTTTTGGAAGCAGACGTCGTTGGGCTGAAAATTAACTTGGCAAAAACAAAAATGATCAGCCTAAGACCAAACTCATCAACTCATATATGTACTGCTGGACAGACGGTTGAGAGAGTAGAGAGTTTCCAATACCTTGGGAGTATTGTCTCAACCGATGCCGGAACCGAACTGGGTATAGCCAACCGCATAGGCAATACAATATCTGTGTTTGGGATGCTATTCACAGTTTCGCAAAGTAATGCAATTAGCTTAAACACCAATCTACGACTTTTCCGTTCCAACGTTGAATCCGTGGTACTATATGGATGTGGTACCTGGAGGGTGACCACCAATATCACGAGGAAGCTGCAAACGTTTGTCAATAGGTGCCTACGCTACATCTTTAATATATTCTGGCCAAGCCGTATCTCTAACGAACAGCTTTATCAGAGAACGGACCATGAACCTATAGGCACGACCATACGACGAAAGTGGCAGTGGATTGGCCACACTCTCCGAAAGGGTCCATAGCTAACCAAACGATGCAATTGAACCCGCTTACTCAGGATGCGCGGCGGTCCTATGAGTACGTGGCGCAGAACAGTTGAGAAGGAAGCACGGCAACTGGGAAAAAGTTGGAGAGAGCTGAGGCACATTTCCAGAAACCGCACTCGGTGGCGCGTAGGCATAGTAGAGACACTAGGACCCACAAGGGGATACAGGAACGAATAATGAATGTGAATGTGAATGTCGCTTGTATGGTATGTACCGCCGCCTTGTTGGAACCACAGTTCGGATATATCGATGTTCTCGAGCTCTGATCACAGAAAGTGGGTTAACATCGCTCTATACCTGAGACCATTGAAGGTAACGGTGTCTCCTTCCTCATTTCGAAAGAAATAAGGTCCGATGTTGCCACACTTTCGACAAGCGTAAAACGATGCATGGTGAAATGGCAAACCTTACTGAATATTTTGACAGCTTGATGCTATTGGTAACTTTGACAGCTGCTGAAACATAAAAATTGGAAAAATTATCATTGCTATCTGGTCACCCTATATAATTTCTTAATTCATTGGTTCGCCAATAATGTTCATCTGGAATTTGGATCTACCGAAGCTGTGTAACGGAACTGGATTTGCCATTAAAAAACTAATGCTCAATGTGTTCGAAGCAAAACTAATTAGCAAAGGAGAAGATGTACTGATTCCAAGCATTCCAGTGATTCCAATCGATTAGCCATTCGATTTCAACTTCAACCGACTGCAATTGCAGTTTCGTAATAACGAAGTTATTACTAAGAATTACCAGATTAAACATGGAAAATCCTAATTCATCCAATTGAGGAATGAATTCTTTAACCGCCAGTCCTACTGACAAATTTGCAAAATATTGTACCTCTGGTACATTAGTATCTCTTAAAATTCGCATTTTTCGAACACCCGAACACCGTTCAGAGAAGGAACGTATCGACAGCAACTCTCAATTTGACTCTCATTTTCGTAGGCAGTGTTGCAACCGCCCCTATTGCGGTTGCTGATCGTTGATCGAAAATCGACTTTTGTCTGATGGTGTCGTGTGATTTTTCTGGCGCTTTACCGGCTTTGATATCCGCAATTGTTGTGTGGGTACTACTAGGTCAATGTAGGCAGCTCGGAATGTGCGGACGTTTAGAATACTGAATGCGTGTCTTCCGCCTACCGCAATTTTATATATCTGACCTATCGTGTTTGGATCAGGAGACTGTCACGTGTCCTTGTGGATCATGATGATGTAGGACAAGTGTGATTGGTACGGCTTCACAAAGTCTGTTTCCGAATGTGTATGACCATGTAGTTACCAAAAGTGTCTTATTTTCCTATTTTTGGTATTAAAGTTACTGAGTACGATTTTTACGTCGTACCTGGAACACTGCTTATATCCGTAGTAGATATCGCAGTATCTGATTGTAATATGAGCTTTATAAACTTTCACTACCTCCACTAAGTGATCAGGAGTATCTGGTCTGTTAAGAGTCTTCACATTCCAGTACAAAACGATCGACTAGTAAAGATTTGCATCAGTGCTAAATTCGATAATATCAGCCTGGCGTACGCGGACGCCTCCGTAAAAGCGAGAGACGATGCTGCAAAAGAATATTTCTACAAGTTCGTCGACAATGCCTATGAGCGTTCTAAGTATCGCGAGTTAATTGGTTTAGGTATTATAAAGCAAAAATAGAAAGGAAGATATGTACACGACACCACGTCTGAAAACGGAAATAGCGTTATTGACTTTACTGCGGAGCAGAATATCCGTACAGCTAGCATGCAGTTTTCTCACCTCAATATTCACAGAGGGGCATGGCGATCAGCTGGTCTTAAAACAGTCAACTAAATTGATGATATTGGAAGCACTCCTGCAGTATTATAGATGCCCTGCAATTCCGACCGGCTAATAAAGATTCGGATCACTGCCTAGTTGCATCCAAGGCTCGTTTTCAGATATCTCGTAGAAGAAATGCTGTAAGACCAAGATGAAACGGCTGCAATTTCAAAAAAACTGCTACAGACTTTGTTGATCGCATATCTCTCAACCAGGGGTACGGCAAGCCATTAACAAACTGCATCAGAAGGTCAGTGAAATTGATGCTATGAAGCTATCAAAGATGTCACAGCTGACAGAGCTGGCTTCTTCTCTGACGAAATCTTTGGTTTGGTAAAGAGTGCAGGATCGTGCGCTATACGAGCAAAAGAGGCGGAAAGATAATTGGAAAATTGTTACGGCAGGAAGAGTAAAAAAAAACATTTCGAGCCAACAAATCCCAAACAGGGATCTGTAGAGATGAGCTAGGATATTAGATCCGTTGCCGAGAATATGGGAACACTTTTTTTGTAAACTGTTAAAAAAAAAGAGGACGAACGATATTTGGTTGTAAGGCAGAATGGTTCCATTCCACATATAGAATAAAAATCCACATATCTGCCGTACAGACCAAAATGAAGTAAAGGTAATAATATCTAAATTTAATACGTTGACTGTCAGGTGTAACTAAAAAATCAGTGCGATAGTCGTGACCAAATGTTGCTGCCCAATCATGTTACATGACTACACATGTACATACACCGGTGCTATACAAACCAACATAATGTAAAAAATTTCAAAACACTCAAGCGCAGCGCCGACTAGCAATCATATGCCTAGAAACAAGTCCAGGTACATACTGAGCTTTTAAAATCTTGACAGCGAGATACCACTGCGCATCGGTGAGTGGCCGGCATTCGACCTGTTAAGCATGAGAAGACTGCCGGGCCGGACGGACTCCCTACAGAGCTATTTAAGGCTCGTACCAACTCACTTTCACGAATTGGTCGCAAGTATGTCGATAGTGAAAGTATGCCTGACGATTGGAACCATAGGATGCCAACTATAGAGGTACCAGTCTCCTTTACATCTTATTTGCCTTAATTGATTATGTCATTGGCAGAACAGAATAGAGTGAAATTGAAACAGAAGCGCCAGAGCTGAGTATAGAACGTCGCAATAGACAGCATTACTTTTAAGGTAGTAAGGGACTTTTTCTACCTTGTCTCTGCTATCAACTCTGAATGCCATCTTACCAGAAGGCAATTGAATATATGCCCTTGTTAAAAAAACGATTCTTTGAATGATTTTTGGCCCGGTTTGCGTTGATAGGCTTCCGAGGAGGATATATACACAAAAGCGAATTCTACGAGGTGTTTATCGACATCGATTTCGTAAGACAAGTATGCATCAGTCGACTGGGATTGTTGGGACATGTAGAGCGAATGAATGTTTGCAATCCGGTCCCAAGCTTCGATTCCTATCCGGAGGGACGCCGTAATTATGGCTCACACAATCAATTATATGTATTTGGAGGCAGTTTGCCAAAGAGCGTGCCAAAGATTGAGCCCCAGCTTCACCCCGATATGTAACGCGATCTAAATAAGTAAATTATTACGCATCTGTGGTTAATCTGTTCCAATATTCAAATCCGGACACTCTGGCATGAAATGCGTTCGGGCACTGCCATTTTCAAAGTGAACAGTCTGATGATCGGGTAATATTCCTTTTTTCATGCGCAGACATCTTCACTTACTGTACTTACCTCCTTGTTCAGCTTAAAGTACGGTTTTATTTCAGCTACAATTAATCCTATAATGGCCAAATTATAAACGGCAGCTAAGGCAAAAAATCTCGAACTTGATGTGATATCAATATACCATGACAACGGATAATCGATTGGAAACCAATCTTGGCACAGAGTTCTCACCTAAAATAAAAACAAATTCATATCGTAATCGGTCAAGTTAAATGACAGCAAACTTACCTCTCCTAGGTCACCGGGACAGAGAAATCGCAGTTGAACATCAGTAACTGAACACAGCGGAATATGCTCACTACCTGGACGAATGTTTTCATTTTGCATTTTGGAGTGTTTTTCCTTGTTGTACCTAAAAAAAAAAAAAAAAACTTTGAGTACAAAATTACTTAAAGGAATCATAGAAAAACCCGGCAACAAGCACCGAAAAAGTACACAGCAACGAAAGTACAATTACCAGCTCATGGTTCTGCCTAAAAACCCATGACCAATGACCCCCCCATTGCCAGAATTTCGTTAGAAATATGACAAATGCCTCAGCTTTAGATAAAGTTAGAGATTAAGTTACAAGTGGCCGGAAATCTACACCCATGTGTGGCGACAGAGTTTAGTGTTATCTATCAATACAAGAAACAACCCGACAATAGAATTCAATTTAACACAATTTTTAAATCATAATTTTGTCAGAATATAAACCAGGTCACCCTACGACTTTGCATAAACTTGAAAGTTGACACGAACAACAGCCAGCAAAGTATTCTCTTTCTTATGGCAACAATCTTATCTTTGTCGTCCCCATTGCAATTGCAAAATTTAAGCACACTCAACCCAATTCCCACATCGTCGACAAAACGAAAAATAAATGCCAGCTGCCCATTAGTCAAAATCAAAGTCCATTCCTGCCCAACGCATCAATCATTCAAATGAATATGATGGGTATTCTACTCTTCTTCCACTAAACAACCACTTTGCCATCAAATCTTATCAATTAATTATTTGACCTTAGAAGTCGTGTATCACAACCAATTATTTCCAAGTGGTTCATTGTACTTTAGTCCGCCCCACCGAACTAATTCACCGAATTTTCAAAATCTTCTTCACCTCAAAGAGATTCGTGTCTTGATTGTGGTTTTGTGTGTGGAATGCACAAAAGTTCTATCTTCCTGTTGACTTACCATGTAAATTGCGCCATGAAGAATGGTTCAATGGAAATTAAAACGCAAATTTTATTTAAAATAATTTCCTTTTTATCTGCTGAGTTTCAGGTTGTGAAAATTTTGATGATATTCCAACTGATTTCTCTCGTTGCGCGTGTATCACATCGCTTCGAAATTCAGTTGCGATCGGCTGTGTGAACTCGTTTGTTTTATTGAGAACAATTTAGCGGAATAGGGCGCATTTGTTGTTCCATTTGATTGAATTAAATTAACTCAGAATATTTGTAAATTCGCACTTTAATTTGTTGGAGGTAGGAATAGAAATTGGGTATAGGACACAACAGCAATACGGCGACGACGACGACGGCGATGGCAATACAAAATACAGTCAAAAATTGACAAATGACTTGACAGATGACATTGACAGTTCTTTTTATCTTTTGGTTTTTACTTCAGTTCTGTGATAAGTTCCACAGTTTGGAATGCGCTGGTTATGTTGCTCTGATGGGAAATTGGGGGTTATACAGTGGGCAACGAAATTGTCTGAAGTATTTTGGTTTGAAGAATATTAAATAAATTTACAGCTAAATATATTCCGAACATATTGTTAAAACGCTTTCATGCCCGATGTTGCCTATAGGAAACATTATATGTTTGAGCTTCTAAGTCCCGTAATTTTAATTGTTTCTCTTAGAATAGCTCGATATGTTGTGCAAGCTTGTTGGCGAATATTTTATTCTAAGTATAGCTAGTGATCACTTTGTTGCTGATCTGCGTTGAGTGCGCACGTGAAAAAATTTTAATGCAAAAAGTGAGTGTACAAATAATTTAAAAAAAATATATAAAGAAATTTAAATGTACAAAACAAAGTGTATATGTAGAATAATTAATAACAGGTAAAAAAATTAGGAAAAAAAAAAAATAAAAGATTCGAAAAAAACTTTTAGTTTGTGGTTAGTAATTTGTCAAACACAATGTTGCCTATAGTCAACATTGCTCCATAGTGGTTATAAATCGTATAAGTCGAATTTTTATGGGATACCATGATTTGTTAGAGTTATAGAGAGTTTTGGAAAAGTTTGAGTTAGAGAGAGAAACAATTTTTTTTGTTTTAAAGCGTTTATTTAATAAAAAAAAAAGTTAACAAAAAATGAATAAATGAAAAATAGCTTCTTGCTAAATTAAAATTAAAATAAGGCACATAAATTCATTGTTCTATCGTCAAAATCTTATGTAAATAACTTTACTTAAAAAAATTTGTTATTTTTAATTGGGTCATCACAGGTAGTTTAAATAGATTGTTTTGAACTTCATCCGGTACTTGGTTAGTCAATTCTATTGCAGATTGCAGAATTTCAATCGCGTTCTCAATTTCGATTTTTCCTGGCATTTCTATATTAATTAACTCGGGTTCTTCTTCATCTTCACTATCGTTTGCGTTATTTTCTGCATTAATTATTTCTTCCAAAACAGACTGATTGTCAGGTATGTACTTCTGTAGCCACGATACCGTCATTGACCTCCATAAAGTTTTTCCAATTAACATCTGCAACATTTTAATTAAGCGGGATTTCATCTACTTCCTCCCACGGTTCGTCTCTAAACCCGGTCTTTTTAAAACAATTTTGAATCGTTAACGGGGTTACATCTTCTACCCATGCTCTTGAAATTTCCCTTACATAGTCTAGAAGTGATATTTTGTAATGCTCTTTTTTGGTTTCCCAAATCCTTAAGGTTTTCGTTAGTATACGGCACTTATAGTGCACTTTCAAATTTTGTATTATTCCCATGTCCATTGGCTGAACTATTGAAGTCATGTTAGGAAGTACTCAAGCTTTATAAAGTTTAATTTATCTTTTACTTGTTTAGGGTGAGCAGTTAGTTATTGATGATAAATAAGACCTTTCGCTTTGATCTTGCAAATTTTGCGTCGAGCTTCAAAAGCCAGGCCGTAAAAAAAATCTGCCGTCACCCCAGACCGTTGGTTGGCTACATAATCCACCGGCAAAGATTTTATTTTTTGAAAACGGCGTGGATTTTTGTTCTTGCCGATACTCATAATTAAGAGTCTTAGTTTTTCTGATCCTACCATATTGGATCCTACAAGACATGTCACTCTTTCTTAGTTTTTCTGATCCTACCATATTGAATCCTACGAGACATATCACTCTTTTTTTTCTGTCTGTACCTCTAAAATATTTTTCGCCCTTAAAAGCCAAGGTACATGTCGATAAACATTTGAAAAAAGTTCTCGTTTCATCGACATTAGAAATGTGTTCCAGTTTGAATCCTCTGACAACCTCTGATAACTATTGCTTCCATTCATCAGCTTTTGTTTTGTCAACAGAAGCGCTTTCACTTGATAAAATTTTGCCAAGAATGCTGTGCCTGGTTTTAAATTTGCTCAGCCAACCTTCACTTGCCTTGAAATCACGGAAATCTAAGCTGCTTGCAAATTCCAAAGTTTAATTTATTGTTGTTTAAATCTTCTGTTCCAACTCAACGCCTTATTGCCTTGAAGCTAAAAACAATACATTTTAAATAAGCAAAACTTCTGACCACACGGTTTATTTTGCAATAATTCAATTACAATTTTTTAATTGATCTTACTATCAACTTGCACAGAATAACTGAATCAGCTCTATTGAACTGCCTAGAATCAACTGATTTTCGAATTCCAACTGGAATTTTACTAAAGCGTCCTGTAAACTCTAAAATATATCACTAGTAAACATTTTTATTTTATTTTTTCAAATTTTAGTACAATAATGCTATAATACTGATGGTAATATATACAAATTTAGAAATAGTTAAATTATTAACAATAATAGCGAGTTACTAAAAGTGTTTTCCTATTATAAAGACAATCATTGAAATATAAAATTAAGTAGATACATTCTATAATTTAAGAAAAATTAGTGTCGAATGTATCAAGCTATAAACTTTTAATAAAACGTCCGATTATATGAGAGTAGTGAGGTGGTAGTACGCAGAATATAATTCCTTAATTAACCATTGCAGCACACTGATGATCAACAAATTAATACTTATAAATAAAAAGTAAAAGAATAAACAATCAAAAAAAAAAAACTATAAAACTTATGACGCTGGTTAAGTGATTTATTTTTTTGAAGTCAAAATTAAAAAGCCATTTTCTAATTCCTCTATAGAATGAATAGGATTTCCTAATATTCCGAAGTTCAAAAGGTAATTGATTAAATAACCTAGGTGCTACTGAGGTGTAAAAATTAAAAAAATTGTGAGTGCTGTATGTTGGAATGATAACCAAATTCCTGTCATTGCTGCGAAGTGCAGAGGCAGCTGAATTTTGATTCCTTAGATAACCACTTCTTATAAAAAATATTTTCAACACTATAAAAGTATAGATGCTTCAGTGGTAGGATTTTTGAGTTGCAGAAAAGTAAGGTGCTATGCTCGCATCGTCTTTTTTTCCAAATAATTCTTAGAATATGTTTTTGGCTAATAATCAGAGGTTATATCTTATTGTCATAGCAAGCCAATCCATACTGCAACTTTGATTGCATTAAGCCATAGTAGACCGTTTCTAACAGATTGCGAGAGTAAAACACTCTTAGATGATATAGTATATAAGTAGTTGTTAGAAGATACTTTTTTAGTGAGGAAGTATGTAAACCCCAGTTCATTTTATTGTCAAAGTGTAAACCCAGGTACTTAAAATCAGCAACCCTTTCAACCACAAAGCACTTGGATGAGCAACAATATTCACACACACATTAGTACAATCTGTACTGCGGAAGATCAAATCTGGCGAATGTAGATCTAATGCAGGTAAGTTGAAAAACATAATCTTCGTTTTGTCACTTATTACTAGCTTGTGCATACCAAACCAATGCCTTAAGACTTCTAAGTCATGGTTTACATCAGCAACCAAGTCTAAAATGGAATTATTGGAGTATGTACAAGCTATATCTGCAAAACCAGTTTGTGTGCCCTTAAAATTTTGAGTAAATATAGAAATAATAAATATTAGAAATAAGATGGGGCTAAGAACGAATCCCTGTGGGACACCAACCTGAATATCAAAGCATTTGCTAAAATGGTCTCCTATCTTAACCATTTGCCTCCTATCCTTGAGATATGATTCAAACCAAGTCAGCATAAACCCTCTAAAGTCCGCCTTTTCTGACTTTATTAGTAAGAGCTCGTGGTCCACAGTGTCAAATGCCATGGTAATGTCTATAAATAGCGAAGCAGTCATTTTTTTGCTATCCAAACTATTATAAACAAACAAACTATTATAAACTAGACTATAAAGTTTAAGAGCGCGTTGATTTATGCTAAAAAAAAGAATTTTTCTCCAGAAAGGTAATAATTCTACTTTTTACTACTTTCTCAAGAGAAGAGAGATTGGTCGGAAATTTGTGAGTTTTGATCTATCTCCTTTTTTGAAAATTGGTATAGTTATGTTGTTACACCAACAGTTTAATAAAAAAAACACTTTATTTATCACAACTCTTAACTCTATGGAAGATAGCGAAAGAGAGCCAACCGAACTAAACTCATCTGCATGTTTTATATGGCAAATATGTTGACGCAGCTTTTCCGATGAACACAGGTTTACCTGTGGGAAAGGAATGCGCTTTGGCGAAGGTGTCATATTTGCTAGCGCGTGTAGCGCAAAAGTGAAACGTTTGTAAAAATGATCCGTGCATTGTTGGTCATGCATTCTACGCGTGATTGGTAGCTTGGCATGCAACACAATAAGCGAATGTTATTAAGAGGAAAACGGAAGTGAAGTCTGTGACGTAACAGTATAACCTCAGCAACTTTAAGGTTGGCACGAAAGATTCCGTGGAATATACTTTCGTTATAAATGTGAGCTAAAACGTCAACAATATTTAACGCAATCTTCTTAATAAATGCATTCGAATAACTTTTACGAGTAGATGAATTTGATTTATTCAGCAACATAATAGTTTTAAACAATTCAAGAGATGAAATAGGTTCAAAGAAAAGACTAGTTTCATGCCTTTTTTCTATTTCAAAACATCTTTGTAGGCAAGAGTTGGGAGCATTTTTAAAACCGGCACCAGCCAAGGTATTGGTGGCAACACTCGTAAAAAATACATTAAAAGCATTAGCTATTTCAGAAAAATTTTCAATGACTGCATCATTAAATCTTATACTAGATGGTGCACCTGAAGATGCATTTTTATTGAAGAGCTGATTTATTAAGACCCATTCCTGTTTTGAATTTTCATTAGCCCTATGAAATTTATTGACATCGTACTTTTCTTTAAATAAAGGGGTTACGATTTTAGCTTCATTGGAAATCTTTGCATAAGCTTCTCTAACATGTATGTCATTAGGACGTTTTTTATATTTAAAACGGAGTTTGTTTTTGATTATAATTTTTTTAAGTAAGTAGTTCGACATCCATGGCTTTAATCTCTTGGTACCACTAAAACCCGTAGACGCTGAGACCAATTCACTCCAACATAGATGGTAGACTGTGAAAACACTCGAAAAATTCTTTCCAAACATCAGTACTTGATATGTTCGCCCTTTTTTCCCGATTATTTTGTGTGTTCACACGACGAAATTCACTGATAAAATGGCTTCCTCGAGTAAATGTTGGCAGATGAGAGCGCAGACATTCAAACATAGTAGCAGCAACACAAAACTCCGCCCACAAACATCGACAAAAATCAAATCAGTTCTGATTTTAGTGAGACCAAATTCTGATGTTGGTGAGACCAAAAAATTGGTCCGCGTACTAGCCCGCAGACGAGCAACATCAGCTAAAACTTGGTTTGTTTTAAATGTTTACTAACCAGGTTTTAGCGTTTACAGGGCGCTTCAAACAAGATCTTGTTTTTCTAGATAGATTTCCATCGCTTTGAAATAAAAACTGTTTTGAATCCAACGGACAACACAAGGAAAAGGATAACAAATGTATCAACAAAATTTTTTGCCCTACAATTTTTGTACAATTTGTATCTTGAAATTGTTTTTTGACAACTGGTTTACTTCCATAAGCCTGATGATTTGTTTGAAACATTAGGCGTAGGAACCATTCGAAACAATCGATTAAAAAATTGTGCTCTAAGCGACGAAAAGCATCTTCTTAGAAAAGGACGAGAATCAAACGATTTTAAATTTGAAGCAAAAAATAATTTAATTGCTTGTCGATGGTATGACAACAAAAGTGTGCAACTGGTTTCGAATTATATAGGTGCAAACGATGGTGTCGAGAAGAGAAGAAGTTTGTAAACATTCCTCGTCCAGGTATTGTTGAATGCTATAACAAGCATATGGAAGGGGTTAATCTTGCCGACATGCTGTTGGAGTTATACAAAGTCAACCACCGTTCAAAGAAGTGGTGGCTGGTAGCTGGCTGTTGAGCCGCAGAGACCTGAAAAAGTCAAGCAGAGATAACAAGTATATGTGACTACTAAACTTTCAGTTGGATATTGCTAACGAGTTACTCAACACAAAAAAATAACAGCTCCGACACGCAAAAGAGGTCGCCCATCGTCACTTCTCTCAACAATGCAGTCAGATCCACCATCACCAGCTCCATCACTAGCTTCATCACTAGCACCTTCATCGCAATCTTTGTCAAGTTCTTATAAAAGATCATATGTTTCAGCAGAACCTGCAAAAACCATACGATTTGACCAAATCCGTCACTGGATTGAATGGGGATCGAAAAGCAAATGTAGGCTATGTCACACTGGGTATCCCCGCTCAAAGTGCTCTAAATGCAAGGTTTATCTCTGTTCAAATCCACAAAGAAATTGTTTTGTGTCATATCACACTTAAATTATATTAAAAATTAATAAAAATATCAATAAAAATCAGAAATTAGAACATGTGTGTGTTTTAAATTTTTTCCACTATTGCCCAATGTTGCCTACAAGTAACATTTCATAACGGCTAAACCAGGATACATAGGACTTTGAAATTGATATCAGTTCATACTAAGGTCCAGACTAACAACTCTATATCCTTAAACAAATTTTAGCCACTCCCCAATTAATTAGGTCATGAAAGGGTAAATTAACTCGTACAGTGAAAATAAGACCAGACCTGCCGAAGTTTTCATTCCGGCCCATATCTTAATCCTTGTCGAACGTATCTCTTTGATGACATGGTTGTTATAGGGTATTGTCTTTTTGAGGGTGAAAAGATAAATAAAAACACAACTTTTAATAAAAAATGGTATTTATTGAGCGTCAAACTAAAGGTTGTAATCAGGTACACTGCTCCCCTATCAATGGCCTTTGTTATTGCGTCCACTCATCTATCTGTTTGACTCCTTCTTTTGATTTCAACTTTTTTGAGTATTCTAGATTTACACATATTGGTAGCTTCGTCGTCCGCATCGAAGACGCAAGTCATACAAATTACATACACGTATAATTTGTTGATGACCTTTACTTTGGCTTAGAGAGACGTTTTTGTATTTAGTTGCCCTTTTACTTTACTCCATAATTGTGAATTCTTAATTCGCTTATTTCAGTTCAATCAATCTAATAACTTAAATCACCCAAAATTTGTTATCGCTGACGCGCTCTTTGTATTGTAGGCCTGCTAGCCGGTTTATATCGCAACAGTGCATTTTTTATTCATTTTTTCCGCAATTATTTTTTGTTTTCCTGATTTTCGTCATGTCTTCTTGTAGATTAACCAACTGCCCCATTAACGACAATAATGCTGACCTCATAGATAAACTAACTATGTTAAATGGCAAACTTTACTAATACTTTTGCAAACCCTTAACTTTCGCATAGACACAGTGTAAGTGAATTACCAACGCTTTTACATCTCTATAACCTGTCAGAATGTGCTAGAATGAGAGCAATTTACAAGTAAAGTTGGCAGAATGAGAGCAATTTGCGCGCGTGCTGTAATGTGGATCACGTTTTTTGAGTAAAATGGGCGGGTTTCGTGTAAAAAGGGAGGGAAATTGC
Organism: Volucella zonaria; assembly: GCA_963966105.1. NCBI lineage: Eukaryota > Metazoa > Arthropoda > Insecta > Diptera > Syrphidae > Volucella > Volucella zonaria. The sequence goes on from OZ014534.1 coordinate 45,057,636, forward strand.
CATTGATGATAACTTGCACGTATTCACAGACAGGGTCACGCGGAACCTCAACTGTTCCTTTATCGTTATCGCTTCTTCCATTAAACTTTGCTTTGTTTCCATTAAAATAACACTTCCCAATAGGAGCCTGTACGTTATGTGTTGCTATATTCTCCCAGCTCAATCTATTGAAACCTACATCCTTGCTATTAAACTAACTTATTGACCCTATTGATTCCATCGACGATATCCTTATCTTTGCTGACTTTAATCTACCTCTGCTAAAGTGAATTTTTTTATGAAAGAAAAAATAGAGCTAATGTCACTTCAAAGTTAATAATTCATTGTGGGGTGAGCAAATTTAATATAAATATAAAAACAAACTGAATAGTAATTAAAGGCAAGAGTAAGAAAGTAATTCAGAAAAATTAATCATTAATCAATAATATAAAAAACAATTGAACAGTAATTAAAGGCAAGAGTAAGAAAGTAATTCAGGAATTAGTCATTAATAGCAAAATTCATGACGAAAAACAAAAAGTAACTAAGCAATATAGCGCAACAAAACCTCAATATTATTGTGTTCGAAACCAAGAAGCCAAGATTTTATCTTTTTCAAAAAAGAGGATAGGGTTGTTATGATTCGTACGTCAATAGGGAGTTTGTTAAATAACTTGCATGATATAATGGAGTAAGAATTTCTAAAGCTTGTACGAAAGGCAGGGATTGGAACAAATGATTGGGAATTGCTTCGTAAGATATATGCGTCAGATATTGGACTTTGCAGGTATACACCTCTCACAAAGAAAATTTCAAGTACCTTGTAATAGAAAAGATGTCGCACTGGGAGAATTCGCATACGCCTAAATAACTCTATGGAATGAGCTAGACGAGAAGAGTTACAGACTTTTCTTATTGCACATTTTTGCAACACAATTAACTGCTGAAGTTTACTAAAGTATGCGCCCCCCCAACAACTTATTCCATACTGTAATTTAGAATGGAAAATCGCGTAGTATATTGTTTTTAGACTATTATTGGAACAAAACATTCTTAGGCGATAAAAACAACGAATGGTGGAAAAAAGATAACGCTTCACACTTCAAATATGCTCAGACCAACTCAAATTACGGTCAATTATTACACCCAGATATTTAAAATAATGAACATTTTCAATTTTAAAGCAATTGGTATTACAAGCGATGCTCCTATCAAAAGAGTCCCTAGAATTAAGAGTAGCACACGCATTACTGATTAAGTTATACCTTCCGCAATTTGATGTATGGAATGTAACATTAACATCCGGGGTCATTTCTGTGCTTAGGCTATAAAACATAAGTTTAATTTTGCTACTAACCAATAGTTTGTGTCCAGCAAACCAAATTCTTAATAAATGGACGTCATGATTGATATCAGCTACTAAGTTTAAGGGGCTAACTGCTCTATATGCTATAGCTAAGTCGTCTGCAAAGGCAGTAACTTTTCCAGCAAAAGGTTGCTCAAATATACAATTGATGTGAATCAAAAACATTTGTGTATAAAAGAGCAAAACTCTAAGAGAGAAAGGCCTGATCTGAATTCAAACTGGTTCAAACTAAAAAAGTTTTTATGTTCGAGATATTTCAAAATCTGGCGCTTAACTATTTTTTCAAATATTTTTGAAATAGAAGGTAACAGCGAGATCGGCCTATAATTATTTTTATCTTTTTTGCTTCCTTTTTTAAAAAATGGTATAACATTGGCACATTTCAGTTCTTTAGGGAAATTGCCAGTGACAGTAGTTAAATTAAAAAGATGTGTTAAAATATCAACTATGTTAAGGGATATTTGAAGGTTATAATGACTAGGAAATAAGGAGCTAGGCAGGGATTGGATGATCACTTCTTTTTTACCACGTCAAACGCTAGTTCATCTAAGGAATGTCTATTCATTGAGCGTATAATAAACTCAAGCCTATGCTAAGTAAGTGCCGTCCCTAACTCTATCGGTAGGCAACTAGACCTTATTTTCACAAGCGAACCCTTTAACTCCACAGTAACGTTTTGTCCCAGAACCCTTTCAACTATCGATAATGTTCACCCCTCTTTTCTTTTCTCACCCCACCACAGTCCATTTCTACCCCTAGTATCTCTTCTTACAACCAAGTTAAAAGCTAATTTTCGTAAAACCAATATCTATCTTAGCAAACCTTTTTTTGATTTTATCAACCTATCTTTATCTGATACTGTCTCGATTTTGTACAGTGAAATATTTAATTCCATTTCTCTTTACGTCCCCTTTTGTCGGCATAAAACATCATCTACTTCCCCTCCCTGATATAACAGAAGACTTCGATTGTTACGAAACAAAATAAAACAGATTATGGACAGTTTTTCTTCGCACCAATTCTTATTCTGACACTCACTCTAACTATTTGGGAACCTACCTCCAATTCACTCACCTCTATAACTGCTTCTATTAGCACATTTTTGACACAGCGCAGACCGACGTTATCAACGACCCTAAGACATTTCATCAATTTGTTTCGTTCTCTCTCTCGTTCGATAATACATATATCCTCGACCTACCCACATACTATCACCAACTATTTTGCAAACTTTTTTAAACAATCATTTGCAGACAACTTCTTCATACCTGACCCCATATATGTGGGATTTCAATCCCAATGAAAACACTATCGACTTTTTATTGCTATACTTTATATTTATTTAAAGGGAAAAGACAAAAAAGCGACCGGCCAACACAATTGTTCAAATAAGACTCAAATACTACTCTACTTGCTTGCTGGATTTTTAAAAAGGTAACGGTCGACTCTGGCTTGTTTGTCTCAATCTATGCGTTTATTCGTTGGTCGGTCTATCTGTCGTGTGCTTGCACTATGTATGCACCGTTCAGTCGGATGTTCTCTTGTGTTTTTTATTGTATTTCGTGTGGTCTTCGTTCCGTTTGGCGACGGATGATTTTACTTGGGTATGAATTGTATACGTCTTCTACGTAGTTATGTGTGTGTTGTGTATAAGTTTGCCGTACATTCAGTAGGGTATCTCCGCGTCGGTCTGGCTACCTATCCCACATATATTCCAAGCACCCTCCCAGTTTTTCCATTGGCCCCTCTCTCTCTCTCAATCTTTTGATCCTACCCTTATCGAAGAAAGTTACAAAATCTCAATGATGAATTTTTACCCGGACCAGACGGGCTCCCACCAATACTTCCCAAAAAGTGTGCCTCCAATTTTTGGCATCCACTTTCCTCCCTATTTCTTCAGTCCATCACAAAAGGGGAATTCCCCCAAGTTTGGAAGACCTCTTTCATAACTTCGGTCCACAAAAAGGGATCATAGAATGAAGTAACTAACTACCGTCCTATTTCAAAGCTTTCTCACGTACCTAAAATGTTCGAAAGTTTCTTATGTGAAGTTCTAAGTGTTCAGTGTAAGTCACTTATATCACCCAGTCAGCATGGTAGATCAACTACTACAAACTTAGTTGAATTCGTATCCTTTGCGCTTTCAGTCTTAGAAAATGGCAACGAAATCGGTGTTGTTGCAACAGATTTAGCTAAGGCGTTCGATAATATATCACATCAATTGATATTTTGCAAATTGTCTTCCCTCGGCCCCATATTGTCAAAATGGATATCTTCTTATCTGGAGAACCGTTATTATAGCGTTCGTTTTAGGTCAGCATTCTCAATCGCGCTTTTAGCTACTTCTGGTGTCCCACATGGCAGCCATCTAGGTCGTCCTTTCATTTTTAACTATAAGCGATCTTAAGAGAATTATTAAACACTGCCCCCTATCCGTTTACGCCGACGACACTAAGTTCTTCAAAACAATTTATTCACTCCTCGACGCTTTTCTCCTTCAAGAAAATCTCGATAGGCTTTCCACTTGGTGTATAAAAAACTGCTTTGAGCTTAATGTCTCCAAATGTGAATCTATGACTTTTTCGCGTAAGTCCAATCAATCTCCTCCTTCATTATACGATAGAGAGGTGAACTTCCGTTCCCAAATTGATGTGATAATCTTTGAAGAAAACTTATCACTTGGTTTTATCAAACTATGGTCTAAAGAATTTTACAACCCCTATCTGACAAGGACACTTTACATTACCCTTGTCTGGGCCCTTCTCGAATATGCCAGCCTAGTCTGATCCAGGATTCAGTCCGTCCATATATTCCGAGTCGAGAATATTCAACGTCGTTTTCATCGATTTGCCTTTCGAGGACTACCCTGGGATGACTCCTTTATCTTACCCCTTTATCTTACCCCGATATCGTAAAAAATTAATTGCAGCCGGCCAAATTTCAACAATAAAATATCTAAACTAGTTTAGGAGTTACAGTAAAATGGCTGGAATTTCTAAACTAGTTTAGGAGTTACAGCCATTTTAGTGTTGATATTTTTCATTTTATGGTGCATGTTTCGACCCCCACAGGCTCTTACTTTAGGAGTTACAGCCATTTTAGTTTTGAATTTATTTTTTATGGTGCATACGATATGAGAACTTCAACAAGATCGTGGTGGAGTGATACGGTTTCTCCAGATTAATCTCCATCACTCAAAAAGGCTACGGCCGCACTCATTCTGCATCTCTCGAAAAACGCAGAAGACATTATCCTAATCCAGGAACCATGGACTGTAGAAGGCGTGGTTGGTGGACGTTGGACACCTGTATACGCTCCGCTCTATACGAGAGACAAAGGTAAGATTAGAACTTGTATATTAGTGAAACGTAGCCTTAATGCATTTCTACTTCCTAATCTCAGCGACCTTGACTTAACCGCTGCAAGGCTAGAGACTGCCAACGGCTCCTACTGGCTGCTATCGGCGTGCCTTGGCCACGATCATGTGGGCCCTCTCCTGATGCCAACAATTATACTCGTTACTAAAATTTTAGTTGCAACTATTTTCGCTCCGCACGATTCAATTTCAAAGAAAAAGAGAGAACAACTGAAATTTTGTAGGGAAATGATTACAACCATTTGGCCAATTGGTTGCTCGTCTGTAGATAGCTTTAAGATCCCTGACGATCTGAGGTTATTAGCGGTATACAACTCATTGTCAAAGCCGTCTTTGCTAGAGTCTGTTGTGTATAATCCCTCTACTTCGCAATCTGGCCATCAGTATCCTATTATGACAGGTTGGCTCTCCGAAGAAAAATGTTGATAAGAGGGATTTATTTTCTGCATTCATTTATATGTACATTTCGAAGTAATGAATCCCTTATCCCCTTTCATGAGCAAGTGCCAAGAGGAGTTTTTAGTAGAGCTATTGATTAGCTGTGAAAAAAGTTAACGAGACGGTCAAGGCAATTTTTTCTATCCCAAATTCCGAACATTGTGGATTATGCGTATGTTGAGGGAACGTGGTCAACTTGTTGGTTTTGGGACATTTCACATTGCCGACCGACCAAATGTGGTGCTTTCTATATTATAGATATCAAAAGTTTTATTGCACAAACTTCTATGAAGTACAAATCAACGGTAAATTGATTTGAATGCGTTGATCTTTTCTATTTAGGCTTCAACCTTACATGGATATGTTTGGTGTTCTCTCATTTAAAAATGTACAGTTTCAGATAAGATTCTGTTATTAGGCTGGATTGAGTCTTGGATTGTTTTATATGTATGTATGTTAAGTATTCAAAGAAAAACGAGATCTGTTGATAAAATAGAGTTTTCATTAAAAAGAAATTCGCAAGTACAAATGAATTGTAGAATGGATGATCGAAAACGTATACACATCTGCCAAAGAACCCTAACAGAACGAAGATATTATAACAGTGTTGTCATATAGCACAAATTATATTAATCCTCGTAAACATATTGGCATTGCCAAGTCAGGAGTATAAAATTTCACACATAAAATTTTTCCCATTCCACTTGAATTCCTTATGGTGTAAATGCAACTCGTGTCTTTGAGGTTTCTCCGCAAAAAACCTCTTCATGTGTTTCACTGTTACGTAATCCGTTAAAGTAGGGTTTGTCTGCCTATGAGCTCTTCTGCTAGCACTTCGAACCTGGTCTACGTGTCTCTTGAATGATTTCCCAAAAGAGTTAAATTCGTAGCGAAGGCAGCCCAATCGGTAACCGGCATTATTAGCCAATTGGGCGACCTTCACTCATTTGTTTAATCGAGGGTTACTGAATACTCAGCAGACTTTCCGACGGAACACTCGATAAATATCATAAGATTAAATGGACTATCTTTCTGTTACTGTATTTGGAATCTCTTCGGGTCGAACAAGGTTCAGGCGGTATGGTAGCTGTCTTTCGAGGAACAGCTAGCCCGGTGTTTGGCCCGTAGTTGGATTTGGTGCGTTTTTGCACTGCTTTAGCAATCCGTTTAGATTATTTTCTAAAGCCGTAGTTGTGGTTGCCATTGCCTTAAGAGAGTTTTTCACGGTTGTACAATGTGTTCTACTAGTTAAATTGTTTCAGGGCGATATGGGACTGAGAATTTATGCTATTTCACGATAACTATGTTACTGTTACGATGCACTTAAATTCGGCCGAGGCGAAATTTGTACCATTGACGGAAACAACAAGTAATTCACATTTCAAGTTTCACTTTAGATGACACTGTTTTATGTCAAAATAAGAGATTATAGCACTGCTCCCTTCCAAACTACTTCGTCATTCATCGTTCCGTTGAAGTCACACATTCTATCCATATGTACCACCTTCATTTTGATCCCGCACTGGATCTGGTAGATAACGTCATTAATGTATGAACCATTCCAATATGTCGTATATAGTATTCATGCAGTTGCTTGCTAGTTTGAACTTTTCTCGGGTATTTTCGTGCTATATGTATATGAATCCTGTTGCGCAAGGCATCCACATAATTGTTCATCTACTTAGGCCCGTAGGTGGGGATCGGAATTGCGTTTCACTTTGCAACCGAACTGTTTAACCAAATACAATCTCAGATGGTTACGTGTCGATCCCAGTCCCGCTGGCAGCTGCCGACGACCTTAGACAGATGCTCATTCAAGGACCTATTGAATCGCTTGACCATCCCATCAGATTGAGGGTGTAGAGACATTGTCCTTGTCTTCCTTATTCCCAGATATTGGCACACTCATTAGAAGACTTTTGATTCAAAGTTTTGTCCTTGATCAGAACGAAGCTCCATTGGGATTCCAATTTTGTTCACCCAGTTGCTGAATATTTGTTCTGCTACGGTCTTATCCTCTTGATTTCGGATCGCGAACACTTTCTGAAATAATCCAGGACAACGAGGGTGTATCGGTTGCCATTAACAGTTTCGGAAACGGGCCAACAATGTCAATGGTTATACGTTGCAATTGTGCTCCGACATTTGCTGTTGCATTCCCTCTGACTTCACTTTTGAGCCCTTGGAAACTTGGAAACCGCATACGTTACTCACTTTTTGCACCAATTCTCGACGTTTTGTTTTGTCAATAGAAATGTTCCTTTACCTTCTCCAACAGTATTATTAGTTCCCAAGTGATATCCTGAGGTACCGTCATGTATTTCATGGAGCACTTCACTGATCCTGGAGTGTGGCACTGTTAGCTGCGTACAAGATGTTTTCCCATCTGCAGATTCCCATTTTCTCTTCAACAAACCATCTTGTACACAAAGCGAATCCCACTGTGCCCAATGCGCCTTCAGAGATTGGTTCCGTTTTGACATCTTCTGCCAGATTGGTCTTTCCTCGTGTTCCTTCCAGGCCAATATTGGTTCTATGCCATTATCTGCCTGTTGGCAGGAACTGATCTCGTAGATAATTTTGGTGGGGGCGAAAGCCCCCATTTATTCGGCTTAATACAAGCTATAACTTAAAATTAAACTTAAACTAAAACTTAAAACTAAGGCTGGTTATTCTGGTGAAGGAGAACCGATTTGAGGTAGGAAGTGGTGCGGTGGAAGTCAAAGACGCTAGGGTTTGAATTAATTTTTCGTAGCATGCGGGAGATTGGTTCGTTCGCGCCGTAGGTGGTGTGGTGGGTTGGGAGATAGAAGAGACGAGGGGTACGTAGATTACGAGGGTTAGTGTTGAGGAAAATGGAATTGTGAAGGGACGTGCATTCAACCTGACCTGAAAGAAGTCGATGAATGAAGAGAAAGTCGGCTGCATCTCGGCGTTCCTCAAGGGTGTTTAGGTTAATAAGGTTGAGACGGTTTTGATAGGGGGGCAGAGTAAAAGAATCATCCCAGGGCAAACCTCGAAGAGCGAATCGAAGAAAACGGCGCTGGATGCTTTCGATTCTCGAGATATGAACGCGATGATATGGGGACCATACTTGACTGGCGTACTCTAGGAGGGGACGAACAAAGGTAATATAGAGGGACCTGGTCACGTATGGGTTGGTGAATTCTTTGGACCATCGTTTTACAAAACCTAGTGCAGAATTGGCTTTAAGGATTATCCCATCCATATGCAAACGGAAGTTGAGCTCCCTATCACACAAAATGCCGAGGTCGCGAAGAGATTCAACGGAGGAGATAGGTTGGTTGTGGAGAAGGTAGAGTCGGGGAGGAGATTTGAGCCGCTTATGTGAAAAGGTGATGGATTGGCATTTGGTGATATTAAGTTCCAAACAATTTTTGAGGCACCAGATCGAAAAACTATCAAGGTCTTGTTGAAGAAGGAAGGAGTCATGGGGAGAGGAAATGGTTTTGAAAAATTTGGTATCGTCGGCGTAAAGGGAGACGGACGAGTATTTAATGATCCTATCGAGATCATTTATGGTTAATATAAAGAGAAGGGGACCGAGATGGCTACCTTGAGGAACTCCAGAGGTGGCCAAAAATGGAGCGGAGTGGGCTGACCTAAAACGAACACTGTAAAAACGGTTTTCGAGGTAAGAGGATATCCATTTTAACAGTATGGGTTCAAAGCCGAGGGCAGACAATTTGAAAAGTATTAATCGATGAGAGATTTTATCGAAGGCTTTGCTAAAATCGGTTGCAACTACATCGACTTCGTTGCCGTTCTCTAGGGCAGAGATGGCAAAGGATACGAATTCAACGAGATTTGTGGTGGTTGACCTACCCTTTAGGAAGCCATGTTGTCTAGGGGAAATAAGTGATTTGCATTGGAAGCTTAGAGCTTCATACAAAATACTTTCGAGGAGTTTGGGTATATGGGAGAGTTTAGCGATTGGACGATAGTTTGTTATTTCGTTCTTTGATCCCTTTTTGTGGATTGGGGTTATAAAGGAGGTTTTCCAAACCTGAGGAAATTCTCCTTGTGAAAGGGATAGACGAAAGAGATCAGAAAGGGCAAGGGAAAGAGACGAAAAACATTTTTTAAGAAATATGGCAGGGAGGCCATCTGAACCGGGTGTAAATTCGTCATTGAGTTGGTGTAATTTATATTCGATATAGGAGGGGTCCAAGATGTGAGAGAGAAGTGGGCCGTTGGAGAAGTTCAGTAGGTAACGAAAATAGGATGGATCTGGTACAAAGGCGTCGTTGGTGAAGGATTGTTTAAAGAAGCTGGCAAATAGGTTGGCAATGGTGAGTGGATCGGTTGATGACTTGTTGTTGAAAGAGAGGGAAGGAGGGTAACCATCGGACTTTCTTTTGTAGTTAACAAATTGGTAAAAGGACTTAGGGTCATTTATAAGGTTGACTTGCGCATTGTTAAGGTAACGCTGGTAAAGGGAATCGTAAAGTTCGGTGAAATGAAGATAAGCACCAAGATAGTTGGAATAGTCGGACAAGGATCTGGTACGCAGGAAAACAGCCCATAACTTGTTTCTCTTGTTTCGTAAGGAACGAAGCTTGCGATTATACCAGGGAGGACTAGTAGATGATGTTTTAAGATACCCCAACTCTCTACTGGCCCAGTCCAGATCATTTGGATAGTGGCCTATTCTTTCGCTTCCTTACGGTTACAGTGTTCACATTTGACTCCACATGTTCGACGAGAGAGAGAGCATCAGCATTTGAATGAAGTTTTCCCTTGCGGGGTTTCACTTCAAAGTCGTAGCGCTGCAACTGCTCGATCCACTTCGTAACTTGGCCTTTCAGAATTGCGTGGTCTATCTGAAGAATGAACTTTTATCCATATTAGAGGTACGAATACTTAAGGAAATGCTTCAGTGCCAGAATTAAATCCAGAAGCTCACGCCGAGTTACGCAGTAATTCCGTTCAGGCCTGGAGATGTCTCAGCTCCGATTCCAACGTTGCTAGCGTCTGCGTCCACGATGAACATTTTTCCGGATGCGGGGTAATTCAAGATGGGGGGCATTATACGGCTGCCGCTTGAGTTCTTGAAATGCTTTTTCACACTCTCCAGACCACCTGAACTGTGGGCCTTTTTCGATAAGTTGGTGCAGGCAATACCAGCAAAATCCTTTACGAATCTTCTGGAATACCTAGCAAGTCCCAAGAAGCTTTGCAGTTGGTGTTTATCTTTGGGGGCAGGCTAATTGTTCACGGCTTAGATTATGTCAGGATCCATCCTTACTCCTTCTGCTGATATAATGTGTCCCAAGTGTTTTACTTCCGGGCGGAACAAGGCACACTTTTCTGGGTTCAGATTCAAATGACCGCTCCGCTCGAAGCCTTTTAAACACTTCTTTTAGATTTTCGCGATGCTCCTCAAAGGTCTTCTCTATGACGATAACATTGTCCAGATACACTAGGCAGGTGTTCCACGTGAGCGCTTGCAATGTTCGTTCCATTAATTGCTCGAAGGCCGGAGAGTTGCATAATCCAAACGGCATCACCATAAACTGTCAAAGCCCCGCTTTCTGTAATGAAAACCGTTTTCTCACGATATTTTCGATCAATCTCCACCTGCCAGTAACCGCTCTTCAGGTCTGGTGTTGAGAACCCTTTCGCTCCAGTAAGCGTATCCAAAGTTATGTCAATTCTTGGTAGTAGGTAGCTGTCCCTTTTGGTGACATCGCTGAAACGTCGATTGTCTACACAAAACCTAGTGTTGCCGTCTTTCTTCTTCACAAGAACTACTGGAGATGCCCACGGACTTTGCCATTCTTCAATCAGCCCCTCTACTTTTATATTCGACACCATTTCTGTTTGCCGTGCCAATTCCTTACAGATTTGTCGTCCGTCTCCTGTGTCTATGTGGTGTTGAACAAGTTGCGTAGGTTCATATTCTCCGTCATGAGTAGGAAATATATCAGCGTACTCACCGAATGGTTTTTCTGCCAGGATACGTTGCTCTTGATCCAGATTATAGAGGCTGAGGATTTTGTTCTTAATTTCCATACTCTGAACCCTTGCGACCGGTGTTGAACGACTCGTTTGCATTGTGGTCGATATGGCCTCAATAGATGCACATTTTATCCGCTCTTCTTCTTTCACCTTTACACCGAACGTCTTTGGATTCAGAAGCCTTACAGCAACCATGTTGTTCTTTGGTTCCACTAAGGTCTTTCCAACCATGAAATCTTTTTTTATTTTCTAGCTCCATCAAGTAGAATCGATGGCTACCAGTACCACATTCCACTTTTGCCAAAGCAATTGCTTCCGATGAAGGCTCTAGAATCGGATTTCGGCAGATGGGGACTTTCAAGACGGAAGTTTTGGCATTTCCGTATATCATTGGTATCTCCATGTTTCCGTATTTCAAAGTTTGATGGCTTCGGGAAGATTGATCGGCTTCTTGATAGCTGTTTCTGTCGGTTTCTCCGTCTTTTTGCATGTTACCGCAGTGGATGCACCCTTTTCCTTACACTGCCTTTGAAGATGCCCTTTTCAAAGCAATTCCAGCAGCGCATTCTTCGTCTCTCCCGCGGTGCTTGGAGCTCTTGCAGTTTTTCTCCTCGTTGCTGCATTCGCCTTTGCAATTGAACCTTGTAAACCTCCTGCATGTGGCTATCCTCAAACCGTTTATCAATAACCTGTACTAAAGCCATATAGTCTTCACGCTTTTCTATGTCAATTTTTTGCAATAGTTCTACTGCTGGGCCGTGCAAGGCAATTGCTATGGCAAAATACTTCTCCTCTTTGTCCCAGTTGTTCGCACAGGCACCCATTTCGCACTGCTTCTTATAAATAGGTCTGGTCATCGAATGAGGTCTCCACTCTTTTTCCTTGGAACGCTTAAAGAACATTTTCGCAGTTTCTGTTTTCGCACTGTGTCGAGCTCTTTTGCCAGTTGTTCAATTTTGCTGTCCATTTCTTCGAATTTTTCGTCAACATTTTTCTCTAATCTATCAAATTTTTCATAGATGTCTTCGCACTTTTGCTATAGAATATTCTTTTGTTCATCCATTTTCTGTTGAAGCCGGTACATATCTGTTCTTCTCAGTCAACGTCTAAGGAGAATATATCTGATCATGTCCCGCATTGTTCAAAGTCTCCTGAGATTGGAACATCAAGTCGTTATTGCCTCCAGTGGCGCCGAGGTCTCTCTTGTTCAACTTAGATTTGAGTTGATGAGAATACATTTAAAGTGAAAAATTACTATTCGTCAAACCAGGCTTTTTGTTGTAGTAGTAACCTAGCTCATCAGATGCGACATCGCAACGGGCTTTCTACGCAGCATGGTCTTTTCGACAGGTTTGAGTAGATTTGGTCAGAAAAGGCTAGCGCAGTCTGAGCAGTATTTTCCTTCTATCGCAATGTGCTAAATCGATAAGTTTTGAGACTAAAATAGAGGCTATTTCAATTGAAGAGTAACGTAAGTAGAAAAATGCTTTTAACTTTAAAAATACTGATTATTTTTTATTTAGACTTTTTTTAAAAATGTCAACGAAAAATTCCCTTCAAAATTTATTCCACCCAATTTTCAATATGACCATCTTTGAATACGATCACAGTGTCCAATTTATTTTCGAACGCATTGCATGAGTTTCGAATGACACTTTGCGGAATTTTGTTTCATTCGCGGTTGGTTTCATGAGTTGTCCTGGCTTTGTGACGGAGTTCAAAATATGCTTCAGTTTTGGCGATCACCTCTTCATTGGAGCCATATCTTTTTCTGTCGAGCGTTTTTTTGAGATTTGCAAACAGGTAATATTACCGATGCGTCATCGTCTGTACGGCCGCGTTTGAATTCAGCAAACCAGCGATAAATGTTTGTACTCTTGAGTTTTAACGGTATTGTTTCCCATCAAAGAACAGTGTTTTATCAACGGTGCGTCATTAGAACTTCAATATCTCGATGACTAATGGTCGAAATATCATCAAATCCTGGCACGTATCGTTTAAAGGTTGGTACTAATTAAAAATCGTGTGGATATGTTATTAGAGTCGCCATATATGTGTCAGCCACTTTGGATTAGGTGACTGCAAAATTATAGATATTTTGTCCCGCTGCAAAGTCGATTAGCCTGAATTTTAGAACTTTTTTGTTAGTAAAAGAGAGGATTATACATATATGTGTATGTCTACTAATATTTATGGAATAAAGAATAATTTAAGCAAATATTTTTAAATACGTTCAACGATAAATACATATATTTTCGTCATGTCATGAAGTTACAACTTAAAGATGAAGAAAAAGTATACGAAACACCCTATACGTGCAGCTACCTTGCATTAAAAGATGTAATATTTGCACCCACTAAAATAAAGTTTCTAAATGGCGTTTTCCATTGGTTTCTCCCCGGTGAGAAGTCGCGTCGGGTTCCAAAGAACATAAGAAACGTCTTCTGGTTTTGCTGTCAACATTTTTACGTCGATTGGTAAAATATCAAATTTTTATTTCGGAATTTCTTTGTTTGGCCATTTTGCCACCGATTTATTCGATTTATTGAGTTAAAAAATTATAAAATTGTGAAAGATTCCAACAACGAAGCCAAACACAGTTGATTGCTGCAAAACGCAAATCTGGTTTGACACACAACACTATTCTGACATTAAATCCAGAAGTACTATTTTGCTTCTGAAAAGAGTGAAAAGAGTGAAAAGAGTGTCAATGGAACATTTTCAGAAAATTTTGTTCCTTCGCAGTGCAAAAACAAGGACAACGCCATAGGTATGAAAGAGTACATCAATTTTATTTGTTGTGTATAATGATACATGCACCAAGGTTTGAGTCTAAATACAATGACGCACATTGCATAAATTTCTTTATTCCAAGTTCTTACTTCACATGAACTTTTGCAAGAGAGCTCTGATCAAAGTTGACACAAATAAAGTTAGTAATACAGTTAGTCCGGCGGTCTGTCGTCTCGCACTGTAAATGGTCGACCACGTCCCAATAATCGTGGCAAGTATATTTGAGAGGTTTTTTCGCCTCAGTAAAACAAACATCTTCTTTGACGAATTATAAAAACACCAGCGCTCGCCAGCAAAATCTGACTTACAACTGCAAAATCACACGTAATATGGTTTAAGTTAAAAAAAACACAAGTGGCTTGAGACGACGAAATGTGATCGCCTTTTTGCTTTTTTGGCTAAAGTTTAATTTGATTTGCTGAACTAGGTTAAGTGAGAATTGTTTTGGGTTATCACGCTATGCCAGACTATTGCGAAATAATGCGGGGGTAGTCCCAGAAATACCCGGCCTACCAAAGAAAACCCAGCAAAACTGGGGAAAAAATTATGTTTATTTCTCTACGTAGTCTCATTTTAGTTCAATACATTTTTCCCAGCGATTCTCAATAGCTTCGATACCCGGTTTATAGTGAGAATCGTCGAGCTCCTTAAAATAGCCATCAACCGCAGACTCCACCTCTTTACTCTTGGCAAATCTTTTACTACCGAGCCAAATTCGGAAATACAAAATAATCCGAGGACGTTAAATCTGGTGAATAGGGTGCATGAAAAAAACGCTGCAATAAATTCGCATAACACACGCCGTTGATTGTTTTTTCTTTCTGAAGATAATCAATAAAAATTATAACACGCGCATGCCAAAAAAAACTGACGCCATGACGTCTTCGCCGTCTTTGAAGCCGATTCTCCCCTTTGAGTCCATTGTTTTGACTGTTCATTCGTCTCGGGCATGAAGTGATGGACCAACGTTTCGTTCAAAAACTCAGTTTTTTTGCTGTGAAACTTCGCCAAACATTCGATTGAAATATCCCCACGGCGAAGTTTTTTTTTCAATTGTGAGTAATCGCGGCATCCATCTTGCGCACCGCTTCTTCATGTCCAATTTTTCAGTCAACATGCATTTATATTTTCTTAATTAATTTACTCTTACGAGTACATACTAGACAAAAAAATTAATTTAAATAACTTAAAAATATCTTATACTAACTTACTAGCCCCATGCGGGCACTCTAAGTTAAACCTAACATTTAAACTAAATCTTTCGACATATCTTACAGTCTATATTTAATTTTATATTTACATGCTAAAACTAAAACTAAGAAAATAAATTTAAGCAAAAACTTAGTATATGGACTGTTTTTTTTAATTGTATTATAAAAACTTAAAACTAAAAAGTTACAGACTACTTAAAAATTAATTTTAATCTACTTTACCTATATAAAACATAATATACACATACATATATGTGAATATATATATATATATATATATATCTGTGTGCAAAATAAAAGCAGTGTTAGATAGTTAACTTTTTATTGTACAATAAAACCAGTTTTATAGCTCCTATATTTTAATTATTTATTTTTTCTTTCTCTATATGGAATAATGTTCTAAAGACTTAGTATTGAATTTGAAATTAAGTAACTATTCTTATAGAAAACCTAAAATATTAAACTTCAGACAAAAACAAGTGTGTAAAAAAATAGCAGTATTATTTAGAAAGGCTTAACTTTTTGACTTGAATTTATTAAAAAAAAAACTGAACATTGAATATGTTGCACTTGCTTAATATTTCGATGAATGACCTTTGTTTGCCAGAACTGCAATACAACGACGTGGCATAGAGTCGACTAAGCACATGCACCTCCCTCTCGAAATACCTGCCCATGCAGATTGCATTGTAGTTAACAATTCACCGACGTTTTTTGATTTTGCCTTAAAAACCTCTTATGGATTAAGATCTGGAGACTGAGCAGGCCACTCCATGACATTAATCCCATTGATTGCAAACCAATTTTTAGCCAGTTTACTGGTGCGCTTGGAGTCATTATCTTGTTGAAAAACCCGCTTAAACGGCATATTCCATTCAGCATATGGAAGCATAATAGTCAGCAAGATATTGATGTACAGCTTTGCATCCATTGTATCTTTAATCCAGTACAAAGTACCTGGACTATAGTATAGTAGGAAAACGAACTCCATACATTAATTTTTGCCCCTCCATGCTTTACCGTAACAAACCGAGGATTATATTCAACATTCGGTGGTCTTCTTATTTATTGCCTTCGTCCAGCTGAACCAAAAAGAACTATTTTAGACACATCTGACCATAGAATATTTCGCCATTTGTGTAGAGGCCAATGCAAATGCTTCTTAGCGAAACTGATTCTCTTTTTGATGTGTCGGGGTTGCAACAACGGCACTTTTCTCGGGCTTCTGCTAATTAATCTAACCTCCATAAGTCTCCGTCTTATTGTGGAAGTGTCTACATGTAGATTAAGTTCTTGCTTAATTTGAGTAGACGTCTTTGATGGATCCGTTTGTACTAAAGGGATAACCTTTTTTACATCACGCTCTTCAATTTTTCTCTTTCGATCACGAATTTCCACATTTTCTTCCCATTTTCTTGCATTTGATATCATTTTCGCAGAGCACGAAAGAACATCTTGTATAAAAGTAAATGTTTTCCTCTCTCTATACATTTCTAAAATGCGGTTTCTTTCTTTTTGGGTGCAATGTTTGCCTCTACCAATTTTGAACAATAGATCTAGAAAAATTTATTAATTTTAGATTACCACACTTACCGATCACAAAAAAAAAGAAAAAAATTATCTTTAACTTATTTAATGAAATCGATAGACTTTTAATTTCACCGCTATTATTTTACACAGAAGAAAACTACAGTCTGTCAAATCTAACAGCGCTACTATCAACTTCTATTGAAAACTCAACCAAAATCGTATAACGGTATTAAGAACAGATAAATACGAGTACAACCGTGTTTATGATGGCCATTTTTGATGTAAACAAAGGAGTGGAGTTTTCAGTTTAGTTTTTTTTTTTACGAGTAGCAACACTGCTATTTTTTTGCACACAGGTGTGTATATATATATATGTAGGAATCCCGGAGAGGCAAAGCCAATAAGAAAAAAAAAAACAATATTATCCCTTTTGAAAAAAGAACACCAAATACGGTTTTTATTCGTTTTAAGTTCATGAAGGTTAAAAGTATTAAAATAATAAAAATTTCACAACTCGCGCCCGTCTTTGGTATCGTCTTTACGTCATTCTCCTTTCAACTGTGTCAGTTTCTCTTGTTCCGTCTTCTTCTTCGTCGTTGTACTCATTTCCGTCGTTTTCGATCTGTTCCATTTTCAGTTTTTTTTTTTTTTCAGTTTTTATGCATTTTTATTTATATTTCTTAATTTACTCTTACATGCTAGACAAAAAAACGCTTAAAAATTAGCTTAAATAACTTAGAGATAATCTTATACTAACTTACTGGCCCCATGCGGGCACTCTAAGTTAAACCTAACACTTAAACTAAGTCTTTCGACGGATCTTACAGTCTATATTTATTTTTATATTTAACGAAACTAAAACTAAGAAAATCAATTTTAAGTAAAAACTTAGTATATGGACATATTATTTTTTTTATAAAACTTAAACCTAAAAGCCTACATACTACCTAAAAATAAATCTTAATCTACTTAAACTACTTACATCTAATATGTACATTTTTTTTTTTTTTTTTTTTTATTTTTATTTATTTTTTTTTTGGTTTTATATATTTTTTTTCTTACAATCTAACTTAAACCTACCTAAAACTATGTAAGCCGGCCATGGCTAAAAAAAAACAAAAATTAGGCTGGACCACTCTGCTTCACATGAAGCTACTTATCACTGGAGGAGTTCGACTACGAAGCATCCTCGCCTTCTTCAAGCCACCAAAATTGCTGGTGCTGCTGAGCAACATCCCTCCTGTCACGACTCCCTACCGCCCTACTGAACCGGAGAAGCTCCGCACTGCCATGTGCGACGTCTCTCTCGTAGTTGAGTCGCCAGTCCGCAGCTGTTCGAGCGACGTGGAAGATTAGCGGCACCGCCAATCTGTCCTGGATCAGACCTTTACTATCTAGATAGAGGAACGCTTCTGGAGGAATAAAGCCGTCAAGGCGAGCTCTCTCGTGATACATATAATTGGGGTAGTAAGCCCCTGAGATCAGGTTGTTCGATGAGGTCATTGCTCTCGCAATGTGCCTTCGAGTCAACTTAATGACGAAATTGTCCACTCTTATTAGGTTCGCCGTATTGTACAAGACCTCATTAGGATAGAATTTTATGTACTCAGACTCTGGTGTTCTGTATAAGCGAAGACAAGTCCTAATACAAGCCCTCTCAAACACCCGAATCTTTTCCAATAAACTTGCTCTCACGTTGAACCACACGGGACACCCAAATACAAGCATGGGCCTGATAAGGGCCATGTAACAGATTACCTTCACCCTCGCATCGAGTTGGCTGTTATAAAACAGTCTCTTTGTAAGGGCAAAAGCACCCTTAGCTCTGGCCAGAGCAACATCTATATGTTTGTTAAAATACAGATATTGATCCAGCCAGACCCCAAGATATCTGACTACATTTCGACAAGCAAGTGGCTGTCCATGTTGTCCGACGATAGAGAACTTTCGCCAATTCTTTCTGGTATCCCTAGAGGCCCCAGACAAAGGCGTCCTAAACAGAATGGTTTCCGACTTCTGAAAGTTGATTTTCAACTTCCAGTCATCGCAATATTGTTTAATTTTATCGAAGTCACGCTGCAAAAGTATGTTAATGACCTCAATCTTTGGACCTGATTTGTACGCGATTAAGTCGTCTGCGTACGCTATGCTGTGGGGAAGTGAACCTATCAGATCACTTGTGTAAATGTTGAATAGGATCGGCGAATTTACCGCACCCTGTTGCAGACCGTTTTTAATGTTAAATATTCCAGCAGAAGTCACATCGCCATTCTTCACGATGAACTGTCTACCGGAGAGCATATCAAAAAGAATATACAGCAGTGGTTTACTAATGCCCAACCTGTCCAGCTTGAAAAAGAGTCCTTCTAGCCATACGGTATCGAAGGCCTTCTCCAAGTCAATCAGGCAGGCACCAGTGCACTGGTTCTTGCTTTTGTTCCATTGGATATCAGAAACCAGTTTCGACACAGCATGAATGATAGCATGCCCCGCCTTGAAACCGAACTGATTATCCGGAACGATATGTTTGTCCTCAACCCACTTAGTCAGGACTCTATTGATCACCTTCTCGAAAACCTTACTGATGTTTGGAAGAAGACTGATCGAGCGGAGATTCGCCGGATTGGAAGTATCTTTATCCCTTTTGGGGATGGGATGTACCACCGCAGTTTTCCAATGCGCTGGATAATGTGCATTATTCATTGCATTATTAAACAGGGTGGTATAAATGTTCACCGCTTCTAGTGGGAGATGTCGAAGCACAATGTTCGGTATTTCATCGGTTCCCACTGATTTCTTACTCCTAAGTGATTCGAAGATCGTTTGGAGCTCTTCCTTCGAAATGAACGGCGGTAGTACCCTGCCGTTGGTGATGACATTATTTGACCTATTTTCGTCACTAAACTGGGTGAAGCCCGAGCTCTCGATTCGCCAATTCTCAATTTCATTTCGAAGGCAGAAATTGTGCACAAGGACTCGATTCTCCAGATCGTGGTTCGGGCCAATAATAGCATTCGCCTTATACACTTCCTGGAAAGTCGCTCCTATAGCCTCTACCTGCTCCTGCGGATCCTCGATCACAAAGAAGTTATCATCATCAACAGCCTCATTTGGATCTATACCTGCTGTTACAAGTATTTGTTCGTTGTTCGTCGTTCGGGTGATTCTAAGACATGGAAGGTCGTTCTGATTATTCCTCCGAAATATTTTATTTATTTGCGGGAACATATTCGGGTTGCTGGTGTTTACAGCCCGAATTTTGTTGTTCCAATACAAATTTACAGAGTTTCTGTAATTTTCCTTTATTAATATCTGGAGGTTTTTAATCGACGACTTCAGTGTCATGATCTCCGGGTTATGTCTGTCGGTAAACTGTCTGTACAAGGTTTTTAGTCTTGACAACAGCCTACTTTTTTGTCGGTGCAGTGCGTCAATAGTTGCGTTGCGGAATAAGTCTTCGTCGTCAGTGTGTTGATACCGAGGTATCGTTTTGTCCATTGTTCGTTTGATTGTCTCGTCCATTAGTCGTAGATACCTGTCAGTCTCCTCGTTTGACAGATTTCTGTTGGATGGTGGGTAGAGCGAATTCGAGGAGAGTGCTCTAGTCAGTGTTCTGGTGAAGTGTGTCCAACGCACCCTACTATAATTGTAGGAATGCCTTTGCACAAACTCATCCAATTCCGCAATTTCGTTGGGAACAGTTACTTCGGTGCTGAGACCGCAATGGTCACTGTCATACACGAAAGTGCGTAGACAGTTTGTAGTTTGTTGGTTAGTACATGTCAGTTGTATTCGTGAGTCGAACAGGAGAAGATCCAAATAAGACCCGTGTCTGGGAAACGACGGACTATCCGTCGCCTTAAGCCCTAGTCGATACGTTATGCTGTGTTGACCCCACCAATTGAATAGTAGGTTCCCTCTAGTATTTGGTGTATTATTTCCCCAATCACTATGTTTGGCGTTGAAATCTCCGCCGATAATAAAATAGTTGTCTTCCAATTCCAGCCTTAGGAATCGGAAAAGTGTCTCGAGCTCTGAGATGAATAAGGTGGATTGAGTAGCCTTAGGTGCATAGACAGACACCATGTACAGCCGCTTTCCACTACGGAGGGGAATATACACGATGCATGCTTCCAGCACCTGGAACCTACGTACTACACGACTGTATACTCTTTTAAAACGTATACCTTTTCTTACGAAAATCGCAACGCCACCTCCCTGAATGGAGTTGGGTCGGTTTCTCCGTACTATTTTGTATCTCCTGTGCCTCATTTTGTGTCTCTTGGTCAGCTTAGTTTCGCTAACCAAAAGCACATCAGGGGCTTGGTCTTTAAGCAACTTAAATAGTGCGGCTCGTCGTTCTAACCTAATCAGTGAATTCACATTCACTGCAAGGACCTTCAGGGTCTGCTCCGCCACTTGCGTACCCATTACGACAAAAGGTGCGTTAGGCCAGGCAGCAGCGCGTATACTTGATCCACCCGCGCGGTCTGTTTAGTTAAATGACGTTGTAGCTGAGCCATCTGCCCCTGGATAGAGAGCAAGATAGCTAGCATGTCAGGTACTGGTTCCGGTGCTCTAGGCGCTGGGGCCTGAGAAGCTACCTTCACTTGCTGTACCGTATTTCCCCTACCTGCCGCCATTTGGGCGTAGGTAACATGGGGAGTAACGGCTGGAGTTTGTGAATGCACGGGTGGACGTTTAACTTCCACTTTCTGCTGCCGGGCCAGATTTATTCTTTTGATGTACTGGAATTTGGGACAACCCCGATAATTTGCGGTGTGTCCCGTGTTCCTACATAACGCGCAAGAGAGCTGGCTTCTTTCAGACGTTCCGTCCTTACCCAGAACGCATTCCTCTGACTTGTGGTTCTTTCCGCACTTTACGCATCGAGGCTGCATTTCGCAGTTCGACGCGGCGTGCCCGAACCTTTGGCAGCGAACACATTGTAAAATGTTGTCGCCCCGTTTTACTTTTTCCCAGTGTACAACCTGGTAGTCTAGGACTTTGATGCTCCTTAGACCATCCAGATTGCTGGTGGGACTTAACTGCACCAGGAAGAACGGTAGTTTCCGCATCTCCCTTTTGGCTCTGGCTGTGGTGAAAGGCTTAACCCCCACGAATTGGAGCCCTTCGCACTCTTTCTCTTTCAGCAGTGCAAGGAGCTCCTCCGGATCAGTCGACGGTTCTAATCCCCTCAGCAGCATTGTTTGCAGCTTTTCACCCTTCGGGGTGTAGGAGAAGAACTCCGTCGTCGAATCCTTCAGTAAATTTTTTATTTTATGATAGCGCTCCACTGTGTTACAATGGATCGCATGCCTATCTAACGATAATCTTTTTATAAAAAAATTGTTGCCTATGGCCGACTTACACAGTTCTATGGTGTCCTTTAATTCCAATTTGAAAGTGTTAATTGGTGGCACTTTCGGTTTAGTGGATTTCTGCTCTTGCTGTTGTTGTTGTTTCTGCTGCTGTTGTTGTTGTTGTTGTTGTTGTTGATGTTGCAGCTGTTGTTGTTGCTGCTTATTCTGCTGCCGTTGCTGCAGCTCTTGTTGCTGCTTAATCGGTTGAGATTTTTGTTGTTTGTGTGCATCTGTCTTTTTCTGCTGCTCTTGTGCAGGTTTCTGTATGTTTTGTTTTTCCACTGGTTGTTTCTGTTGTTGTTGTTGGTGTGGAATCTCCACGTTTGTCTTCGTTTGTTGTTGAGGTTTCTGGAGTTGCTGCTGCTTCTCCATCTCCCTCCTTGCCATTTGCTTAGCCCTTATAGCCAGCACTTTTTGTTGCAGCTGCTCAATGGTGCTGCTCAGGGCTTCGACCTCGTCGTCTTCGTCATCTGACTCGGATGCAGCTAGGGATGCAAAGCTGTTGTCTGCTCCCATATATTGTACCCCTTCATCGGGTACATGCGGACCGTTGATATTGTCCGATTCTTTCCTCTTTTGTTTTACTACTGCTGCGTTTGCCGATATCATCGCAGCCCTCTTCTTCACTTTACCATTCAGCATTTCTAAGGGAGCTGAAAGGTAAGTGCGCTTTATGAGGTTCGGAGTCGGCTTCAGCTTTCTCCTCCTCTTAATTGCTATGTCTGATGTTTTTGTTGTTGTTATTTTTACCTTTGAGTGATGGACTGGAACGGATTGATCGTCAGACGACATCATGCCATCTGCTGATCCCGCTATTTGGATAGCGGACCGTTTACTTCCACTCATGGAACTTTGTTCAAACACTTTATTTTTCACAATAATATATTTTTTTTTTTTTTTTTTTATTAAATTCAAATCAAATAAAGGGGAAATGAAATAAAAAACTTCAGCAGATGCTGGGAAGCGAACCACAACCCCGAGATTTGCCGTCCGAGTCTTTAACACCTTGTCTACCGAGCACTTGAAAAAATCACTGCCTAAAAGTCTACTTCTTATTTTTCTTCACTTTTTTTATTTTGTTTTCACTTCTGAAGCCGAAACACAACACACATCTGTTCTCCGTGGAGGTCTATGAACGACTGATGTTCCATTTTCAGTTGGTGATAGTGTGGCATTGCTAATAGTTACCATCCAACATATATATATATATATATATATATGTACAGTACTGTGCAAAACCTAAGCAACCATCTTAATAATCGATTTATTAATATTATAACATTTAGCTAATGTTGCCTGAGTATCTCCAGACTTAAGTTCATCAATAATCTTTAGTTTAAGAGAAGAAGAGTAACTTTGTCGCGACATTATTAAAAAATATCAATTATGCGACTAACTTAAAAGAAAACTGATCAAAGACAATCACTCAAGATCAAAGACAAAAAGCTTACAACATTTCATGTGTAACCTGACTGGACAAGTACTGTTAGCTATTTTTTTTTACAGTGGGTTACAAAGTTGCACTCTATTACACATCACTACATATCCATTTCTTTTTATTTGGTGGAGTAGAAAGTTGAAAAGATTTACTATGAAGTGCTGACTTCAGATGGTTGCTTAGGTTTTGCACAGTACTGTATATGTATGTATATATATTTTTTTTCATTTTTTATTTCTATTTATTTTATTTTGTTTTTATATATTTTTTTTTCTTAAAATCTTACTTACACCTGCCTAATACTACGTGAGCCGGCCATGGCTAAAAAAATTAAGCTGGCTCACTTTGCTTCACATGAAGCTAGCTATTGGAGGAATTCGACGCCGAAGCATCCTCTCCCTCAAAAAGCCACCAAAATTGTTGGTACTGCTGAGCAACATCCCTCATGTCGCGACTCCCTACCGCCCTACTGAACCGGAGACGTTCCTCACTGCCATGTGCGACGTCTCTGTCGTAGTTGAGTCGCCTTTCCGCAGCTGTTCGAGCGACGTGGAAGATTAGCGGCACCGCCAATCTGTCTTGGATCAGACCTTTACTATCTAGATAGAGGAACGCTTCTGGAGGAATAAAGCCGTCAAGGCGAGCTCTCTCGTGATACATATAATTGGGGTAGTAAGCCCCTGAGATCAGGTTGTTCGATGAGGTCATTGCTCGTGCAATGTGCCTTCGAGTCAACTTAATGACGAAATTGTCCACTCTTATCAGGTTCGCCCTATTGTACAAGACCTCATTAGGATAGAATTTTATGTACTCAGACTCTGGTGTTCTGTATAAGCGAAGGCAAGTCCTAAGACAAGCCCTCTCAAACACCTGAATCTTTTCCAACAAACTTGCTCTTACGTTGAACCACACGGGACACCCAAATACAAGCATGGGCCTGAGAAGGGCCATGTAACAGATTACTTTCACCCTCGCATCGAGTTGGCTGTTATAAAACAGTCTCTTTGTAAGGGCAAAAGCACCTTTGGCTCTGGCCAAAGCAACATCTATATGTTTGTTAAAATATAGATATTGATCTAGCCAGATCCCAAGGTATCTGACTACATTTCGACAAGCAAGTGGCTGTCCATGTTGTCCGACGATAGAGAACTTTCGCCAATTCTTTCTGGTATCCCAAGGGCCCCAGACAAAGGCGTCCTAAACAGAATGGTTTCCGATTTCTGAAAGTTGATTTTCAGCTTCCAGTCATCGCAATATCGTTTAATTTTATCGAAGTCACGTTGCAAAAGTATGTTAAAGACCTCAATCTTTGGACCTGATTTGTACGCGATTAAGTCGTCTGCGTACGCAATGCTGTGTGGAAGTGAACCTATCAGATCACTTGTGTAAATGTTGAATAGGATCGGCGAATTTACCGCACCCTGTTGCATACCGTTTTTAATGTTAAATATTCCAGCAGAAGTCACATCGCCATTCTTCTCGATGAACTGTCTACTGGAGAGCATATCAAAAAGAATATACAGCAGTGGTTTACTAATGCCCAACCTGTCCAACTTGAAAAAGAGTCCTTCTAGCCATACGGTATCGAAGGCCTTCTCCAAGTCAATCAGGCAGGCACCAGTGCACTGGTTCTTGCTTTTGTTCCATTGGATATCAGAAACCAGTTTCGACACAGCATGAATGATGTCATGTCCCGCCTTGAAACCGAATTGATTATCCGGAACTATATGTTTGTCCCCAACCCACTTAGTCAGGACTCTATTGATTACCTTCTCGAAAACCTTACTGATGTTTGGAAGAAGACTGATCGAGCGGAGATTCGCCGGATTGGAAGTATCTTTATCCCTTTTGGGGATGGGATGTACCACCGCAGTTTTCCAATGCGCTGGATAATGTGCATTATTCATTGCATTATTAAACAGGGTGGTATAAATGTTCACCGCTTCTAGAGGGAGATGTCGAAGCACGATGTTCGGTATTTCATCGGTTCCCACTGATTTCTTACTTCTAAGCGATTCGAAGATCGTTTGGAGCTCCTCCTTCGAAATGAAAGGGGGTAGTACCCTATCGTTGGCGATGACGTTATTTGACCTATTCTCGTCACTAAACTGGGTGAAGCCCGAGTTCTCGAATCGCCAATTCTCTATTTCATTTCGAAGGTAGAAATTGTGTACAAGGACTCGATTCTCCAGGTCGTGTTTCGGGCCAATGATAACACTCGCCTTGTATCCTTCCTGGAAAGTCGCTCCTATAGCCTCTACCTGCTCCTGCGGATCCTCGATCACAAAGAAGTCGTCATCACCAACGGCCTCATTTGGATCAAT